>OY283149.1:155976932-156597335 GCA_958299815.1 Sarcophaga carnaria
ACAAACAGAAGATGTATTTGCTTGCATTGAAAATATGTTCAAACAATAATTCTCATTTCAAAGGTTTTTATTCGTACATATTAATTTTAAACAATAGGAGATCATTATTTTTATTTCCTGAAACATAAAAACTAATTCTTCTCAAACAGTTGTTGAACTTTTTTATACAATTTTTGTTTATTTTCAGCTTGGCTTAAATCATATGGCTGCTAATGAGAAGCTTGTATTCCTCGAAGTGGAAGGCGATCATTTACAATTTAATAAAACCTGGTTTTTGCAAACAATTATACCCCTTCTCAGTCAAGACGTGAAGTAAAAAACATGTGCTAATACGTCTGTTTCGTTATACTCATTTATAAAGATTGTTTGTTATTCTTTTTATTTCTATTTAAATTTTATCTAACCATAGAGAAAGCAAATGTGTACGTGTTAATAAATAAAATTCCAAATAAATTTAATAAAAAATATCTGGTGGCATCATATTTGATCGGTAGACTCTATTATATTGACAATATTTTCAATAAAATCGCAAACTAATGTATAGGTTTGCAAATATAAAGTGTCCTTGTATGTCTTAAGCTTGCGCACGCGTTTTTCTAAAACATAAACTAATTTCTTATCCTCATCTTGTATTATTTCCATGATTTCATCATTTTCTCCCTGACCTCCCTGACCATCTTCCTCACTTGCAACTGGAACTACATACTGTGATAATTCTTTGTTAAGTATTTGTAATGTGGTTTGACAAAATGATTTCTCTAATTTCTCTGTTAAATCCTCCCACTCATCAATTGCTGAAGAAATAATACCCCGAACATATAGGAAACAACTGCGTTCCGTTTCTGGATTATGTCGAATTCTGGTTTCCAAGTCTGTAGCTTGTCCTCGCATGCCTTCCAATATGCCTAACAATTCATTGAAATGTAAAGCACGTCTTTCTGCTTCAGTTATATTTAAAATGGTATTCTTTAAAGTATCTAATTTCAAATCCCACGGTCTATCGATTGGCTTTTTAACACGTTTATAAAGATCTTTTAACAATTCCAAATCATGATATCTTTCGCATTTAAATCCTGTATTTAATTGTTCAAACAATTCGATTTCATTTAGCGAACGCTGATAGGGACAAGTGTTCTCATAGTCATGCAAATCAGGTGTTAGAGTACTTAATCCGGTCGCAAGTTTATGTACCATTTTCAAATTCGATTTTTCTATTACGGATGTTAGTATTCCATTTAATTTTTGCACATATTCCGGTGGAGGCGTACATATGCCACATAAACTCACTGCAATACCCTCTAGTTTGTTGCAAAAGGTTGTGGGTTTCATTTTTAAAAGCCATTTGCTCTTGACAATGTCTACATATCTTGGTTGATACTTTACTAGTATCTCACGCTTTTCTCCGCCGCACAAACGAAAGGGTAGAGAGTCGAACAGAAACTCATTATCGTTTGATCTCAAAAGGTGAGAATTCTTTTCATAGAATGAACGACGTACCCATTCGAAATTCATTGCCTTTTGCCCTATATTGTGTATGGTCAGAACTTTCTTAATTTCCGTTTGAAACGGCCAACAGGTGAAATTTATTAAAACTTTTACATTGCGGCCGCTACGTTTGTTAGAAAGTAGAATAACTTGTTCATTAACCTTTAGACCATATTCTATTACTTCAGGTATACTTTTAGCATCACGATCGAATTGACATGCAGGGTCACTTGAAGTATCTGGGGATATTTCACGGATTTCATCAGAAGATATTAATTTTATTTCGGAATTGTGTTCAACCAATTCGGTTTTTATTAAACTTTCGCCTACAACTTGTAGATGGTCTATATCAGGATAATAGTCTATCACACGCTCTATATCTTCACGTCTTTCCTCGATGCGTTTTCCCAAATGTTTTGATTTCAGCCAACTGTATGGTTTTTTACAGCCCTGATACTTAGGTTTGCCTAACAATTCCTGTTGTGTTATCTTGGGCAAGCCGACAATTTCTAATTTAATACGACGTTTTCTTTCCGATTTCGGTAAAGTTTCACGCACTTGTGGTATTGTGCTGCAAACTCTTTTATTTGGTTTTTCCTTAAGCACCAAAGGCTGTTTAGCAGTTAGTCTAGGTGGCTGCATTCTTTCGGCATAGTCCATTAGACGTTTAATCGTGTCTTTATCTCTTTCATCTACAGTACTTAAGCGATTGTATAGAATCTCACCGGGACTCTTGGCCGTTTGTTTTAAGATTTTCTTAGAAATATTTTCACGTTGCTTCAAAATGTCTTTCCAGTATTTAAGCCTTCTGTCGTAATTGTAATCGGAAGTTTTCAATTTTACACTGGGACACGGCGAGGACGATATATCGCAGGTACCTTTACATTCATCGAATATGGAGTCAATCATTTCATTTATAAGCCGTCTATTATGATTCATTGTTATGGAATGACTTTCTTCCGCCGATGACGGTATGGTAAATTCATTCATTCGTGAGATATCGGTTATGTCCAACACTGGCCGCACATTATTTTTCTGTGAATTCAAATCCATTTTTAAATATATTTTTTTTTATAATTTTCTTATTTTTTATTTCTTTTAATAATGTTTTCAAAATAAATCTGAGTACTGAGGTTTGACGAAAACAAAATTAACCCTCTGCATTACTTGGGGTTTTTTTTTAGTCAATAAAGTCACATAAATTTTGAAGTTTAGATTTAGTAAAACGTAACGGTTTATTTCAGTGATTTCAAATTTTCAAAGCGATTTCAAATCTTTATGCCGACGTTATTATACGAAATGCAATAGTCGTAACGTGATTGTTAGTTTATACGGATAAAAACAAGCCATTGTCTTGTAAGCTTTATAGTATCTGATGCTCAGTGTGATATTTCGTGACTTTCCCTAAAATCAGAAACTGTTTGTAGCAGTCCTTAAGAAATTTTATAATTACAAAACATTAATGCTCTTCTTAAACGTTACAGATACAAAAACGATGATGTTTTCATGATATCAGGATTGTTAAAAAAAATAACGAACAATGTAACGTTGATAGCTCCTGTGTTATAATATTGTTATGAAAATGAAAAATCTAGATACTGGTGTTTTGCTTTTACATCGCTTAACATTAAAATTATAAACAAAAGCTACTAAAACAAAACAATGCAGTAAAGAAACCTGTTTACAAATTATCGTACAACAAATACCAGCATTAAAAAATGGTAAACAAGTAAACAAAAATACACAAACAACACTACAATAATAAATGCAAACAACGATGTTTACATTTACAGAGATTTCGAAAAGGCGTAGTCATGAACATTCATCGGACTGTTTACTCTGCCATATAAAAGGCAAGGCAAATCAGGCGACTGGAGTTAGTGAAGTTCAGTTAGTTTTGTAAAAAGACGCGGTCTGTTTGAAGAGAGTAATTGTGGTTTGAAGATATCCGTTACAAAGGTTTGTCGAATAATTGTCTAGTAATTGTTATTGTTTATGCAAAGGGTGTAAACATTGGAATAACAAACAAAGCAATTGTTGTTGTTTACATTAAGTTGTGAACAGTGGCACACAAAATTGTGCGTATAATAAAAAAATTTTAATTAAAACTAAACACAAATTTTATTTTTATTTTATTTGCAATCTACGAGCTCATATTTTAAACGTTTTTAAAAGTTAAAAACGGAACAATATTAAATAATAATTTTCCCGTAGTATATACATACATATTTAATATCAATTTTTCATTAATTCTTACTTACTTTTATTTATTTCATATCCATACAGTCATATACAATTTAGAATTCATATTTATAGTAATAATTTATATAAAAAATCGTTTTTTTTTATTTTAAATTTTATAAATAAATGATTTTTAATAATAAATACATGCCAGACGAAAACACATTGCGATATTTCTAAGAAATAGTATTAAAATTAATTTAATTTAATTATTTTATTTTGCTTTTGGGATAAGGTGCACTTGTTTTTAAAATATATCTTTGATTTATTCTTTAATAATAATAATAATTAATAAAATATTTCATTTCTTTCAGCTGCTAAAACAAAGAACCACAGTTGAGGAAAATTCTTTAAAAAGCTAGAACATAATTATCAAAAAAAAAAGAACGAAAAACGTAACAAAAAATAATTATAAACTTAAAAATTAAACATTTAAAATGCTAGAAACAACCAAAATAAAAATAGTAATTATTTATAACTCTCTACATACATACATACATATTGTATTCATACAAATTCTAAATCTGCAAAAGCTTCTTGGTAATGTTTAATTTAGTTTAATTTAGTTTAGTTCAGTTATATAATAATTTCTAATAACTAAGATGCTTTCCGTTTAAGAGTTTAAGATTCTTTTTATACTGTACACATTAAAAAAATAAAATAAAATAATTTGATTAGAAAGATTTTTAGAAACTTTTTCAAAAGATATGCTAAAATAATGATTAGGTTTGTTTGTTTGTTCATTTGTTGCCATAAATGTTTTCCTTACAATTTAATCATAATTTCGATTTAGGCTTAGCATTGCGAGCGAAAATAATTTCAGGATTTTTATCCGGTTTTTGTATTTCACGATAATTATTAACGATTTTCTTTGTCTCATCCTTGGGACATGATTGGAGATTACGGAAAACTTGAACCTAAAACAAATTGAAATAAATTATTTTCTTTTGCAAGACAAAAAACAAACGTCTTTCGCTATTATTTACCTGTCCTTTCGATACATAGATCGGTGTACGATATATAATCCAGGTAACACTCTCAAAATATGGCGCCGTTGTTAGAGATCCTTTATATGTATAGTAATGCTTACTTAACTCCTGCAAACCAATCCATGATAGGCAATCTTAAACAAAAATAAAAACAAAAAAAAAACATTATCAAAATTAATACACAAGTTTCGAAGAGATCGGTTCACAAACCTATACCTGAGTCAACTGAAGCACTTGTATGTATTTTCTGTACAATACGTATGCCTTCGGTGATTTTCTTAAATTCCGGACAATCCTTCTCTCCACATGCCTGTATGAAGAAGGCAACTACAGCCAAGCCGTCAGGTTTATTTTTAGCTTCTGAGAAATCTTTATACTTTGCATTATAGTGTACAGCATGAGCCTCCATAGAGTATTTTATACCCTCCAGGGTATGTTCACAGCCCGATTCATCAGTATCGGCCCAATGAAAATGTAACTGTTCAAAGATATATTTCTGATCTCCCAAACAACCGTGCATAATGTAAGGCTGCTCCTTACGCTTACTAAACGTTACCATGGCCGAGGTGCCAGTGTTGACAACACGAGCAACACCCACTGGCTCCCAGTGGCCATGGTACTCCAAAGGATCAATGTCATCAATGTGTTCAATGACACGATTGCTGATCTCAATTGGTGATTGGACAGGCATTTTTTTAACGTTTTATTGGCGTCAGTAGCAAGCGTAAGCCTATATAAACCGTCTTAAATATGTTCTTACTTAATGTACAGAAGATAAATAATGTTCAACTGGTGTTGTTGTTGTTGTATGTACAAAAACGTTGGCGACACAACGATTAGGTGATGTTAACCGAACTGTATGATTTTTTCTTAACTTTATAAACACAAACGTGTTGTGATTTAAATGGCCCAGTAAACTGCGACGTGGTGGCGAATTTTATTAGACTCGTTGAGAAATTAAAGAGAAATTCTTGCTTCAAACGCCTTGCAGCAATACGCACACAAAGTTTGCTGCACAAATTTACAATTTATATTCTAAAGGATCTGAAAAAAGAGAAAGAGAAATATTATTTATATTTTATTAAATAATGATTGTGTTATAATAAAAAAAATGGATATTATGATTTAAGACTCGACTCTATTGTCGAGATGCCATAAACAATACAATGAACAAAATAAATACTCTGCCTGTTTGGCTATAATAATGACTTTTTAATTCAATGCGATTGTTGCGTGTAACGTCGTTCTAACTCTTTGTTTATTATAGAAAGAAAAAAAATACAAAAATAAATACGTATAAAAAACGCCTTTAGTTTAATAAAGTGTTGGCTTTGTCAGCTTAACGTTGTCTCTTTGGACGTTTCACTTTAGTATTCTTTTTAATTATTCACTGGGCTTTACATCAATTGGGTAGACACATCTTTAAAACAAATGTGTTGCTGTGTACATACATATATTTTGTATACAATGTATGTACGTTAATTCGAAATAAAAAATATTGAAGATTTTCAACTTTAAATGTCAAATATTGCTCTTAACTGTTGCCCGCCGTTGGAGACAATTTAGTAACAAAAAGTGCTCAATTAAAACGAAAAAAAAATGATTATTATTTTATAATAAAATAATGTATTTTTAATTATGATGTTAAGTTGAAATTATTAAAGACAGCATGATTGATTAAACTTTTTATATAATAAGATAAGAATACAATTTTAATTTTAATTAAATTTATTATTGAATGGAACAATAAAAACCGAATTGGTATTCCAGGAAAGATATAGTAATTCTCGTAACTCCCATTTGTTCAGTTTAAATACATTTTATTTAAATTAATTTAAACGAAATACACTTTTCAACTGAAGTGTAAATTGAATGGAATCGTATTCAATTGTTAAAAAGTTGAATGGTCGAATAAAGTCTGCGAAAATGCATTTGTTTCATATACACAAACGTAAATTAAAAATGTCTTTGATCAAATGGCAAATCGTGTGAATAAATTGAGTTCACAACCGTTGCATTTAATTAATTATTAAATGTATAATTTTAAAAACTAATATTTAAAGGACATATGGATGAATATTCTTTTCAATTTTCAATTCAATTGAAAGTCCAGCCATGAAACTTTAGATAATAATTTGCATTTACATACAAATATAAACAAAGTTATAAACAAAAATCGAAAATTAAAATTTGCATTTGATGTTAGAACTTGAAAATTATTTAAGGGGTTTAGTATACTTCCCAAGGGACTTTTTTCCATTTCACATTATAGAGAAGACGGCTCATCTCAAAATCTGGGTTTAGTATCCTTCTTAAGGATCTTTTTTCGTTTTTTTTAAGATAAATTTATTTAAAGAAATTATTGTTATTATAAGTTAAAGAGGACATTTAATTGTTTATAAAATTTTTACTTTTTTGAAATTATGGTGAAGACGGCATGCTGAAGAGGCTCATCTCAAAATCTGGCGACCATGATTTGTGGAGTTTAGGTTTAGGTTAGAGGACGTGTACTCGCCAATTGAGACAAGTATAGTACCCGGAGGTCCAGTTCACCCATTGTACAGCGTCCTAAAGGGGAGAGGTTATTAGGGGAGATAGGGAAAAAGGAGAGGAAGTAGGAAAGGGAGAGTAAGGAAGCAGAGGAATTACACAGACTAACAAAACACACAATGGAGCGCGACTACACTATTGAAGCACTAGCACTTCTCAACCAGCTCAAACTAATAATGAATCTATGGATAGCCTTTATGTCGGCTCTCGACACAGAATTCATACTCTCAAGAAGGCTCTGCCAAGCGTCTTCAACCTCTACCTACTAAGGGCTGGACAGTTACAGAGGTGGTGTTCGATAGTCTCCAACTCTTCCTCATCGCAACATACCGTGCAACAGTCTGGCTAGGATCTGTTCCAGATCCTTGTAAGCGATCTTGTCCCAATAACTAACTCTAAGCTGGCCTTATCCAAGCCCAGCAGCCAACCTGTTCTTACATTGTCTATAGCTGGCCATAGACACCTAGAAATATATCAACCCGATCCATCCCCCAACGCCTCTGCTCTTCCCCCCTGGCCCATCCATTGATGAGGCCGTAGAGGTGGCAGATTGGGGAATCAGGACCAACTGTCACATCGCCCTCAGAAAGTGAAAATAAGGAGTTAGGGGTGTCTTAAAGAAATCGAAATGGATTCTTATAAAATATGTTACTGGATATTTTGAGAAGGTCAAAATTTAACAAATTTTCTGTTTTCGCCCATTATTTCTACATTAATTGTTTAATTAAATTTAATTCATTATCGGCGTATAAAATATATTCCAGTTCGGGCTAAAACTACTCGTCTTGGCGATTTTTTTCCAAAATTTCAGAGAAATCTATCAAGTAGTTTTTGCTAAATCGTCAGTCGTCAGTTTAAAAGGTGAGTTCGAGAAAAACACATTTAGATTGCGTACACCTGGACACGTTCAACTATTAGACATTTTTCTGCTTCTTTTTGTATCTTTTAAGAGAAAGACGACTTCTACCTTTATTCTATGCCTCCAAAGTAACCCAAACCGTGAAAAAACTTGATTTTTTGAAAATTAGGAAGTATACAAACCTCTTAATTGGATATCCCTCCAATGATAATCTTTAAAATCCTACAAGTTGCGCGCTTGTATAGAGTTTCATCTAACTAACACAAGCATTATTTGGATGAACATATGAAACACAAGTGACCTATTCCCAAGAAAATTATCAACAAAAAGCATACGCTATTGTATGTTCGCTCAATACAACGATACAAGGATTTTTGTGAATTGCCCAAATATGTATTACACTGGCAAAATGCTTATGCTGTAAATTTTTTATTGATGCAAATTGATTTATCTATTTAGATATCTTCAATATTTGCCATTTAAAATATTTCTTTAAAATCTAACAAATGAAGCTCAAAGAAATTCAAATAAAATATAAAAATTTGTGAAAAAATCCTTGATTTAATATTTTTTTTGATTTGATTTCTTTATTGACTTACCAAAAGATCAGTATTGGAATTCACAAAATGTAATAAACATTTAAATTGATATGTATGTATGTATGTTATATTAATTGGCTGTAGTTATTAAAACAGTTGCATAAAAATTAAAAATTTATAACGAATGTAATAATAGATTTCGTTCTTATTGATTTTTCATACACACAAATATGTTTGACGATTGATTTTTATTTTTATTTTCATTGATTTTGTGTCTTTTTATTTTAATTTTTCAATTATTTATCACAGTTGAGTTGAGTAAAAATGAAAAAAATCATTTTGAACTATATAAAAAGCTTAATTGTCATTAAGTGCGATAAAATTAAGATTAATTGTTTATGTCGATTACTAAGTAAACAAATTGAAATAATTAAGTTAACGAAATAAATTTTAGAAAAAAAAAATTGTACTTTTTTACCGACGATTAATGATTGATGAGTGGAAATTTTAATAATAAAAAACAAAGGCGTTTTAATTTTAGAAACTTTTAATAACACTTTTTTTGTTTTATTCTTTTTGTTTGTTGCGTTCGTTATTCTATTGTATTCGAAAAAAGAAATTAAAAATCACGTGAGTTTAACGATTCTTTTCGCACGACCTTTGAAATGTTGTTTCTTTTCCTCTAAACACGTTGAGGTTTTGCAAATAAATGAACTGAATTGCTTTGTTTTGGAGAACTTAATACATACTCAACAAATGAATATTTGATAAGAAAAAAAAAGTACTTTTTTATCTAGAATACATACATATGTATGTACTTCAAGATATAGAAAAATATAAATATTGTTATCTATATGATGTCTACTTATAGTTTTTTTTTTATAAACTGATTGCGAATACACTTGATATACGCTAACGCCATCACCATTATGAACGCTACCGCCATCACTTTGCGAATTAAACGTTTAAAAAACAATTCCAATTCAAATTTTATAACGTCATTTAGTAACGTGTTGACACATCGTTAAAAACCGTTAGTTATCTAATAAAAAAACCGTTATCACTCGAATTTCGATTAAAGGTAAAGTTTTTTTTATTATTAAATACAATTAAATGATTATTTTTGGTCATTATGTCAAGTGGTATTTAATCCGAAAAATTTATGAGAAATATGTGTTAATTTTAGCACATTCTGTTGTAAAAACAACGATTGAAAAAATTATCAAACAAAAAAATTATATTCTATATACATACATATGTATGTATGTAGAACAGATATTAGTTTGAGGTTGTTTTCCATGAACTAACCTTGAAAAAGCATTGATTTTATGATTTTCACTTTCGATTTGTCTAGAAATTATGATGGAAAATATAATCGTTTAGCAAGTTTATCATATCAATACGTTTCATTTTAAAGTAACGAAGAAAAATTTACTTAAAACTACGATGACTATTTTTCTAAGAATTTACGTTTTTTTTCTTAAACTTTAAACCATAAAATTTAAATGGAAATGGCTTTTGTGATTATTAATCAAATACATACATACATAACATAATTGGTCATTACAACCCTTTAGTCAAAATTACGACCTAGTTTCTCACACCACTTATGTTGTGTGCGTTAATTTTTTTACATAAGTGGCATGACCTACAGTTTAAAGTCGACTCCGAACGACAGATTTTTGAGAAACTTTTCATGGCATTTTTTTCATTTACTATCAGAGTTTTTGCCAGAAATCTGCTGAGAGGAAGTCGCCGTAGAAATGTTTTTTCGTGTTTCGTTTTGTTGGAGGAGTTTGACCCGGGTTTTGAACTGTGGCCTCCCGACCAATAAGCCAACACACTACCTACTAGACCACTACCTCAAATACAAGTTTTTAATATTGTACGTTTCTACCTTTTAAAAACGTTTAAAATACGGGCTCGTAGATTGCAAATATAATAAAAATAAATTTTGTGTTTAGTTTTAATCAGAATTCTTTATTATTCGCACAATTCTGTGTGCCACTGTTCACAACTTGATGTAAACAACAATTACTTTTCTTTGTTATTCCTCTGTTTATAAACGATAACAATTACTAGACAATTACTCGACAGATCTTTGTTACGGAGATCTTCAAACAGCGATTACTCTTTTCAAACGCACCGCGTCTTTACACAAAACTGACTGAACTTCACTCACTCACACGCCTGCTTTTCCCTGCCTTTTATATGGCAAGATGAATGTTCTTGAAGGCGAACGTTCATGACTTCGCCTTTTCGAAATCTCTATAAATGGAAACATCGTTGTTTACATATAATAGTAAACATCGTTGTTTACTTTTATTATTGTAGTGTTGTTTGTGAATTTTTGTTTACTTGTTTAAAATATTTTTATGCTGGTGTTTGTTGTTATATTATAAGCAGTACGATAATTTGTAAACAAGTTTGTTTACTACATTGTTTTGTTTTTGTAGCTTTTGTCTATAATTTTAATGTTAAGCGATGTAAAAGCAAAACACCAGAATCTAGATTTTTTCCATTTTCGTAACAATGTTATTACTTTGTTATTGTATGTTATTAATATGTTATAACCGTTAAAATGTTAAGTAAATAATTGTTTACTTTACTGAACATAATTATAAACCAGGTGCCCTGGTAGTCTAATGAGAAGTGTGTTAAACTATTAGCATGAGGGTCATGGGTTCGATTCCCACCAGAGACTCTGGTCTGTTACACTACACCGAGCATATGGTCGAAGTATATAATTAAATATAATTTGTAATTGTATTCTAATTAATAAATAAATAAAATAAAAACTTTATAGACCGCAGTTTTCTTTGTACAGTTTACCAAGGTCGATTACAACAAAATCAATTGTGGAAAGATTCTTAATGCAGGAATGTTTATCAGTTACTGCAGAAAAAGGTTGCTAGTCTTAATTTATAACATCAATAACCAATATCTGCTGCAAGACCAATAAGCATCTAACACGAGAAGCAATCTTGACCAGAATCCATGATATTGCCAGCGGTAAAATTGGCTACATGTAGCAATAAATATGAAATAAAAAAATATATAAACAAGAAATGTTTTATTTTTAATAAAATTTTTAATTTCAAAGGTTTGATCACTCAATGTGACTACCAAACGTCCACGACAATCGGATCTACGCTCCGGAAAGACCCGATCATTCATCGGCCAAGGAATGTCAACTCAGAGAAAGCTGTATCAACCGGGAGATACTTCCAAAGGAAGATACTTCCAGAGACAACAGCAGAACTGAAGTAAACGTTCAAGAAAAATGTTATCAAGATTTCTTCTAGGAAATGTTCATAGCTTTCGAAATTCGAAATATTTTTTCTTTACAATGTGTCCTGTAATTTATAGATGTTATTAATAATTGTCTAAATTGTTTAAACAATTGAAAATAATTATTAAAAATTAATAACTACCAATAAATAAGATTCTATGCAATCGATTAAGTCAAATAATTAAAATAAAAAACAAATATTATTTAATTGATTTATTTCGTAATTCGTTATTCTGCTCATAAAATAAAATATAAAAAAATAAGAAACAAATTGTAAAATAATCTAGACAAGAAATTATTTGACGTTATAAAAATCCTCAATTGACGCTATAAATTGCATTGATTGAAATTTTATCAAAAATGATTATAATACTACATATTATTATAAAAGCTGATACAATTGTTATGGTATTGATATGATATAGAAATCGTAATATATTACGCAAGATATTAGGGTGTAAAGTCTAAAAAAATTATTATGGCAATACATAGCCATCTGATAAGCAACGTCATGATCAAAAAATATTTAAAGTAAATTAGGAAGCAACAAAAAAAAAACTGCAAGCAATTGCAATTTTGTTTACAAACTTTATGACATTTTATTTCGTATTTCATTAAAAGCTTAAGATGTTTGTCGACACATGGAATTTTAAGCCTCTCATATACATACATATAAAATGGATAAACAAACAAGCTTTTATGCCAATACCAATGGAATTAAGTAAGTAAGCTTTTCATGACGTACAAAAGAATTAATGGGCCGGCTGGCTTAAGCCTCATATTCTTTTGAAAAAAAAAAAAATATATTTTGTGAATTAAAAAAAAATTGAAAAATTAGTTTCTTGTAGAAATTATATAAGATTTTATTTTTAATACAATTTAATTGCAAATAAAAAATAAAAATATAAGTACAAAATAGCTTTCAACAAAATAAAAACCTAAAATATAAGATTTTCATTTCGCCATTTCTACCAATCGCCGCTATACGCATGCATGTCCGTATTTTTAATCCAATAATGACTCTTCACAAGTAGCATCACATTCATTTAATTTCTCTAGGCAAGTAATATCCAATGGATTATATTGATTAAAATTAACAACACGTGTTGTATTTACATTTTGAACTGGACGTGCATTACACCAGATGCGAGTATTTGAATTGGTACTAAGAATTTGTCGAAACTCATTTAGCTGGCGTTCGCTAATGGCTAAAGGTTCTGGATACAAAAACCATTCGGCACCCTCATAGCAAGGCGGTTCCGTCAAAGAGCCACCATAACTATAAAAGCCAGTACGAAATTGATGGCATAAATAGCTTAGAGGAAATGGAGGAATGCTAACTTTTGTACCGGGCTTTTGTATACGATAAAGATTTTGTATAACAGGATCCAAATATGGATTGTTGGCGGAAATCTATTCAAATAAAACATTTTAAGAATTCAATTTCAATTTTGTGTTGTAAACAAAATAAAATAAAATCCCCACCTCGAAAAAGTAAGCCACCATAAGTAAGTCATAGCTCGAAATGCATTCACCCGCTGGGCCAGTACGGTGCATGGCTTGCAACTCTAAAGGAAATTTTCTATAATTAATCATGTGCTCAGAGCCTTCACTGTTTAGTAGACTCCAACGGAAACATAATTCCACAAAAGTATAACTGGCTAGTAAATCCGCACCGCTTAAGGTCGGTGTATTGCCAGCAAAAGTGGCTTTTACAATCACTATTTCAAAAGTTTAATTGTTAATAATAAAAAGAAAATCATTCAAAATCATGGTTTTCAACCCACCCGTATGGCCATTATTCTCCAATGTAACGCATTTGGGTAAATCATCATAATGATTCCAGGTTAACAGTTCTCGTATGGGAAATTTTTGTATACATTCATCTAAAATATTGATCGGCGATTGATTATCACCCTGGCAACTCCAGGTGTGAGGACCTGATAAGAGAACACGAATTAGAATTGGAATTCGTTTAAAATTTAATCGCTTCACTAAACTCACCCCTTTCTGCACCATAATCGTAAATGTTTCCCAAACATGTTGTACTATTTCCTAAATTACTTGTGTTTGTGTTACAAATCAAGGCACTACTTGCAGAGGAGCAGGCATTACCTAAATCACATATCAATTTTGCCGTATGAACATTGGAAATTAATAACACTGCCAATAGAAGACTCATGAGAAATATCACAATCGGATATTCCAAAGCGGCTGAGATGACATTGTAGATGCAGCGAACTGTGAATGTTAGAAAAGAGCAAAGCGAACATTCCATCATTTTACGAACAGAACTTCTCTTTGCGATCTGCACCACACCACTTAAATATGTATGTATATTTTTTAATATTTTAATAAGTTTTCTTTAAATATTTATACATACACGATAGAAAAATAAATTTTATTTTTTTTATATTCGAAGTGAAATTTCAATTACGTTCTTTGACAATTAATTGAAAATTGAAGAAAAAAATTGTTCCTGCTACATTTTTCTATTATTTTGAATTGACAGCAAATTATAACACAATTAAAAAAAGTCAGGTATCGGAATGTGCTTTAAGTGTAGCTCACTTATGAGTTTTTTTTTAAATTATTGTTCTTTTATTATTCTGTTCGAAAGTAGAAAATGCGAATCCTTTTCTTAATGAAAATTGAAAAAATACAATGCAATGTCTAGCCTTTGGTGGAAAATATAATATGGCTTTAGATGAGAACCTTATTCTCAAAGAAAATTTCATCTAAAACAAGAAATGTATATGAAGAGACTTGATAGAGCCAATGTTTTGATTGAGCTTTAATAACTCAAAACTCAGACCCAAGAAGAGTGAATAGGAAAGGCGAAAGAGTGAGCTCTCTGCACCTTTAGATACCGTGCGAGGTTTCAGACAAGGTGATCCCTATCATGCGACCTCTGGAGGAGTTGTCCGAGAGACGGGAATGTATCGCAATGGCACTATTTTCTACAAAAGTGTGCTTGCGTACGCTGACGACATTGACATCATAGGACGTACCAAGCGAGATGTTACTACTGCCCCTTTAGTGTTATTGAACGGGAATTAATCAGGATGGTTCTGGTAGTAGTCGCCGTGGTCTAGTAGGTAGTGTGTTGGCTTATTAGACGAAAAACCAGAGTTCGAGCCCCTGGCCAGACATCAAAATAAAATACAAAAAGTATTTCTTCGGCGACTTCCTCTCAGCAGATTTCTGGCAAAAACTCTGAGCGTCAAATAAAATTGCCATGAAAAGTTTCTCAAAAATCTGTTGTTCGGAGTCGACTTTAAACTGTGTAGGTCTCGCCACTCATGTATAAAATTAACAGACACAACACAAGTGGTGTAAGAAGCTAGGTCGGAATCCTGACTGAAGGATTGTAATGACCAATTATGTATGTATGTATGTGGTTCTGGCAGTAAAAGAGAGCAAAACGAAGTCTACGTTGTCGACAAGTAGGAACATCCGTTAGCTATACTTTTCTTGCTGCCAATGAATATTGTTACGAAAATGGAAATGGTGTTTTGCTTTTACATCGTTTAACATTAAAATTATAAACAAAAGCTACAAAAACAATGTAGCAAAACATTAACAAAAATATACCAACAACACCAGCATAAAAAAGGATAAACAAGCAAACAAAAATGCAATAACAAACACTGCAAGAATAAATGTAAACAAAAATACACAAACAATAATAATGAAACAACGATGTTTACATTTGTAGAGGTCTCGAGAAGGCGAAGCAGCGAACATTCGCCTTCAAGAACATTTATCAGAATGTTTTCGCTGCCATACAAAAGGCAAGACAAAGGAGGCAACGGAGTTAGTAAAAGTTCAGTCAGTTTTGTGAGAAGACGCGGTGCGATTGAAGAAAGTAATCGTGGTTTGAAGATCTCTGTCATAAAGATCTGTCGAACAAATTGACTAATAATTGGTATTGTTTATGTAAACAGTGTAAACAGAGGAATAACAAAGAAAAGCAATTGTTGTTGTTTACATCAAGTTGTGAACAGTGGCACTTAGAATTGTGCGAATAATAAAGAATTTTAATTAAAAACTAAACACAAATTTATTTTTATTTTATTTGCAATCTACGTGCTCATATTTTAAACGTTTTTAAAAGGTGAGAACATAACAATATATTTATCCTGGCTCCACCATTACCAGCTAAAATAATGTAAGAATGGAGCTCAAGATATTTTAATAACAGGTGCCATTATGGTCTCCATAGGCAATTGAATAACAAAGACAAAAATTATACTCTACGAGTCTTTATGGCGCAAAAGCATGGACACTATTAAACACCGATTCAGCAGCCTTGAGCGTATTCGAGAGAAAAGTCCAATGTTGGATGTTCGATCCAGTGAGAATTGGTGATGATTTCTAAAGGGTGTTTTTTATAGAGGTATAGAACTTTAAGTTGCAATAAAACAACGACGGATTTTTCGATTGACATGAATTTTATTTATCCGAAAGATAATCTTGTGGCATTAAATTTTAAATATGAATTCTGGCATATGACCGCCACGGCGGATGTAGTCCAATCTGGACGTCCAATTTTTTTTTCCACATACACTTGAGGATTACCTTCACTCTAAATGCGGCAGTTTTGTTTGTTGACGTAGCCATTCAACCAGAAGTGCGCTTCATCGCTAAACAAAATTCGCTTATGAAAATCGGGAACAATGGTAATCTCGTTTTGGGCCCATTCGACGAATCTACGCCTTACTTGATGATCGTTTGGCTTCAATTCTTGCACGAGTTGGATTTTGTAAGCGCGATCCTTCCGCAAAATCTTCCATAAAGTGGATGGACACAGATCCAATTCCTGTGCTCGATGGCGGATGGACTCATTCGGGTCTTCCTCAATGATACGCTCTACAGCAGCAATAGCTTCTTCTGTACGCACCGTACAGCGTCTCTGGGGATGCGAGTTATCAATAAGAGTAAACGTGGTGCGAAAACGTTCCATGGTTAATCGAATTAACTGCTCTGATGGACGATTTTGTCGACGATAAAATGGACGTAGTGCGCGATACGTTTTCCGCACAGAACCATTATTTTCGAAATAAAATTGCACTATTTGCAAGCGTTGTTCAGGCGTGAGTCTATTCATGAAAAGTAATGCCAACTTAAAGTTCTATACCTCTATAAAAACACCCTTTACAATAATGATTCAATAATGAGTTGCATGATCTTCTCAAGTGGCCCTAAATCGAAATAAGTAAGTGACTAAGTATTCGTAAGAAATTGTTGTTGTGTATTTATCGGAAAGTAATCAATCATTGTGTAATCAGAGACACGTCAGAGACTATTTTATGTCCAAACACGCACGCACTGTTAAACTTTGTTTTTACAAAGGCACTAGCACTAAATGGAACACAGACAGTGCATACAGTAGGTTTAGGATTAGGTTAGAGGACGTGTACTTGCCAATTGAGACAAGCACAGTACCCGGAGGTCTAGTTGATCCATTGTACAACATCCCAAAGAGTAATAGGGGAGATAGGGAAAAAGGAGAGGAACCTGGAAAGGGGAATAAGGAAGCGGAGGAATATAGTAAAATTGTGTTCGATTTCGGTTCATTCCTATGGCCAATGTTATATCTTCGTAATAATTTGTGTAAATTTTTTCCAAGTCATCAACAAATTCATCATGTGTAATAAACCATAGTCTCTGAAGGGAATCAAACGGACTTCTCCCATACTGGCAGTTTACAACACTACCCGCTAGACTACCCGGACACTTACTCAATTACTTATTTGTAATTACCAGTATGTCTGTCCTTAATAAATCCTTAAATAAAATGTGTAATAAAGATAATAAAACTAATAGGTCCTATAATAGTGTCAAAGTAATCTTTTACGTGATGTTTTCTATTTTTTTTTTTCTTTTTTTCTATGATTATTAAATTTGGTTTTATTTAGTTTTTTGCATTCCCTTTTAATGTCACATCTAACATAAGAAAGTGATGATAATTGTTATTTAAACTATAGAGTGGGCAGAGTCTACGAGTGCGTCAACATTAAATGCCATTAAATTGACTAATACGTCTCGCGCATTTACTCCCTAATAAAAGAAACAAAAAACAAATATTTCTTTTAATTGTTAATAAAACAATAAACAAAAGTAAGAACAATAAAAATGAACCGCAATTGAAGTGAATGACTGACCAATTTATAAATGGAAATTTTCTTTTCTTTTGTCTTTTATAAATTATTAATTGAAAATAAATAAAATAGGAAATATAACACAGACAGACATCTCAATCGTAATTGTAGAAGAAGAAAACAAAACGATATGCTTTTTAAGAGAAAGTTTTTTTTTTTCAACTGCAGGACTTTAAGAATGTCAAAGAAAAATACGTGTTATATTGCAAGCAAAGATTTTAAAAACTGAATTAACTGAATTGGTAAAGGCATTAAACAAGGTTCGTTTAACTTTGTTGGTGGGACTGCATTATTCTAGGATTCCCTTGATCCCTTAATAGCACCTAATTTTTAGACTTTTCTATGAGAAGGGCATAATGAAATGCATCGTATGAACTGACAGCAATCATTTTAACTAAGTTAAATAAAGTTCTTAAGTTCATTAAGAACAATAAATTTCTTTTTACTACAGACATACTTAACATACGTAATTGCTCATTACAACCCTTCAAATGTAATGTAAACATTCGATAAACCTGGACTATTCTGGGAAGACACATTCCCCAAACAACTTGGGATTTCTGGTTTGACTATCTGGAGTTTCCCAGTGGATCTTTTAAGTTATACAATGATGGCTCCAGAATGCTTCACAGAATGGGCAGGAATAGTAAACTATAGTTTAGACTGACTGTCCAGGCGGTGAACACAGCCAACTAGAATACCATCAAGTCCTTATAGGCTCACACCAACATTTTTATTCAAAGTTTTTGAAGATCATTTTAGTGTAAATCTTTTATGGGTTCCGTGACATGGGGATATCACTGGCAATTGTGCATAATCTTCGGCTTGTTATAAAGCATAGGTGTTCCTATTGTCTTAGTTAAACTTGATACATACATATGTACATACATACATGCATATTTGGTCATTACAATCCTTCAGTCAGTATTACAACCCAGCTTCACACACCACTTGTGTTGTGTGTGTTAATTTTATACATGAGTGGCGAGACCTACACAGTTTAAAGTCGACTCCGAACAACAGATTTTTGAGAAACTTTTCATGGCAATTTTATTTACTCTTAGAGTTTTTAGCAGAAATCTGCTGAAAGGAAGTGTCGCCGAAGAAATATGGGGATTGAACCCCGGCCAACACACTAACTACTAGACTACGGCGACTTCAATTCAATTAAATTTCTTTTTACTACACCTGTAAAAAACAGTAAATATAACGTCATCAAAAGAGTAAATAACGCATGGAGGTCTTGTCTAAAAGACCGATTATACGACGCCGTTAGCTTGTATGACAGGTTATAATCAACATAATGCATGTATTTTCTGTTTCAAAAATACGAAGATCATACGATAAGCACTGATGATTAGTTTATAATATTTTCTGACATCTCATACGATAAGGATAATAGCATAGAATGAAATAATTTGAAAAGTAAAATTACTTGCTTACAATTATTTAAAAATATGGTTTTAAAGTTTGTAAAAAATTTGTCTAAACTACCCTCTTACAGTTGCAAAGAAACGAAAAAAAAAAAATTGAAATAAAAAATTTTGTTATTTTTGTTAATTCAACAAACGTTGGTTAGACGACAACAAGCGCAACAATAAATTGCTTTGAATATACAACAAAAAAAACTAGTCAACAATTTTAAAAATATTTTTTTTTTCTCTCTTTAATCATAATCATGATATTTAAAATTTTAAATTAAAAACAATATTTTATCAGCAAATGTGTTGAAATGCAGACAGATAGTAGTCAGCCGGTCGCACGTTTGAATTATTTAAAAATAATTTTAATAAAAAAAAACCTTAAAATAGCTGGGCTTTTGTTTCAAAATTCATTTTTATTTCTTTCTTATTGAAAATAATGGGAAATTAACTAAGAATTATAGAAAAATTATGAGATTAGCAAACTCTTATCACTTCAAGTCAATTGAATTCAATTAAAAACATACGATGATCTGGCTGAAAAGAATTTTATAGTCACCACACCAGTATAGCGGCTAATCACACCTTATTTGATAAATTATGAGTAGATTGAAGCCAAATAGAAATAATAATTTTCAATGCCATTTAATGACGGTCAATGAAAGTTCCTTAATAAGTAAGCTTCAAATAATTTGCCATAAAAAATTTTAGTCCTTCTCTACTGTGTTATTAATCTGAGAGAAGATCCTGATATCATAACAATTTGGGAATTGGTGGATGTACAAAAGTTTCAAGTAAATTTAAACACAATATACCGTCCCGAGATTATGTTTTTCATAAGGATATCTTATACAATAAGAAATTAAATGAAAAACAAAATCATATTAATACGGTTCCAGTTTCCGATGCGTATTATGAAACAAGCATACATACATATTTCATTTATTGAAACAAAAATATTCACTGTTAACTATTTGCATTCAATACGAATAAATCATGTTGAAAAAAAAAACTGAAAAGAAAAACATTTCTTTTTTCTTTATTTCATTACAACATGCAACAGTATATGTATGTTTATATTTTATATATTTAAATACAATAATAACAAATAAATAAAAAAAATTGTTTGTGTACATACGAATGAATGAATTCATTTCGTTTATTTCGAATTTCGATTTATTTTTAAGGTCTTTTATAGGTTGTTGCGATTAGCAAATATGTATGTACATTGCAAACTACAATATACATACCTGTCTGTCTGTATACCTTTAATTTATGTATGTATTCTCTATTTATTCATTTATTTATTTATTTACACCGGTTATTTACCACTTTATAGAAAGCTTTTATCAAAAACTTTTAAAATATTTTCATGTTTAAATGTTAACTAGTTGCTGTTGTAGCTGACTGTGTTTTTGTTTAATTGTGTGAGGTATTAATTTTAAAAATGCTTCATTTGCTATTTAATTAAATATTTAATTGCACTTCAAAACTTTTGCTTTCTACTGTGTTTTACAGAAAAAACTGCCTGTGAAAGAACAAATTAAATGTCAAACAATTACACAAACAAAGAATAGCAAACATATTTATTATATTTATACCTAGACCATCGAGGCACTGTTCTCGTATTTTTGTACTATTTACAAGCCTCTCCTTAGGTTTAGCAGCAAGCCTAAGGAGAGTCGTCTTTTTGAGTCGCCACGGTAATAATATACTGCAATGGACTTCAAACTCGGCAGTGATATTGCTTTACGTTAGAATAAAACAGGCTTAGGTTAGGATAAAACCTAACCTAATACCCTTTAAACAAATGACTGGTTACACCAGTGTTGAAAAATTCAGTACTTTTGTACTTTTTTCAATACTTTTTCATTTCAAAAATACCGCAGTACCCCCTCAATGCTTTCAGTACTTTTTCATATCTTACATATTTTATGTCTTAAGCTTTTCAACTATTAATTGCATTATTAACACGTTCAACGCAATGCTAAAGATAGAATTAGGCTTAAGCTTCGCTTAGCCAAACGTCCACGGAACGTAAATTCGTTTTTAGAATACGAAAAGCAATGAAAACGCTTGCCGAACCGCTAATGTAATTTCGGTAAGCATTTGCAATGCTCTTCATATGCAAAACGAACGTATGTTATATTACGTTCCATCGACGTTTGACTAAACATCGCTTTTACGTTTTATTACGTTCCGAATGAGCTGTTTTTATCTTGTATGTGAGGAATACGAATAAGTCGTTAGTTTTCTGTTCCGTGCCGTATGTGTATTGAATATACATAAATAAATAAATAGTCTAGTAGGTAGTGTGCTGATGTGTCCATGTCAGGCATCTGACATGAAAAAATATTTCTCCGGCAAAAACTCTGAGAATAAATAAAATTGCCATGATAAAGTTTCTCAAAAATCTGTCGTTGGGAGTCCACTTTAAACAGTAGGTCCCGCCACTCATGTATAAAATAAACAAGTATAAAATAACACACAATCCTTATTGAAAGATTATAAAGATGAATGTATGTATTTTTCTAAAAAAGTACCATTTGATGCAAAAAAGTACTCTTTCAGTTATAGTTCAGTACCATTTCAAAATTTTAGTTTTGTAACACTGGATTAGATGCAATATCTATTGAATGTCAGAGGAAAACTAGTGAAACTAAACGATCATCTTTAATTCATAAGGTACTGTGTATAAATTTATTGTAGAAATTGAAAAACAAATTTTAAAAATATCTACATTCCCTAGATGAAGCTTTAAGGCATCTTTCGTATATACAGTGGTGGCCTTACAATCAGAAACGATGTTTTTGGAACAGAGTTCTCTGGAGTGACGAATCTAAGTTTAATTTGTCCCAATCTGATGGAAAAACGTATGTAAGACGTCCTACAAACAAAGCCTTTGATCCCAGGTACACAGTGAAAACTGTAAAACAAATTAACAAACATACATGTTGCTAAGTTGTTTCTAATTATAAGGCCACCACTGTAGCTGCCCCCTTCTAAATAATTAAGTAATTAAATATATATTGATATACAACTTTATATCTTAATAATCTTTATAATTAAAAATCTAATTTCATAAATCTTTCTCTACAACATAGAATATCAGGAAATCACTTTACCAGTGAAATTCAAATTTCAAAACATTACTACTACAACATAGGTGGACTATATGTTAAGAATTAATATTTCAGGCATCAAACACGATTTCCAAATCTGTTTTCATGAGGTTGTTCTAATCCAAATACAATTAGTTTAGTAAAGTTATTAAGTTATACAACAATTATAATAATAAACAAAATAATAGCACGAAAAATATATACAATAACATATAAATATAAACAATAATTACATTTTGTATAGAATAGAATAGAATTTGGAACCTTTTTTTTCAAATTCAAGATGACATGACTAACAATGCGTATTATTATGAATTAAACTTTTACTATAGAATACTGTGTAAAACTTTCCATAATAATTTCGTGGATTTTGTCAAAAACAACTCAAATAGCGAAAAGTTAGAAAGGCATACAAACATTTTAAATTTATTTACATTGTTTTTGTATTTCTTTTATAAGAAAAAACAAAAAATTAACATAGAATCATGTTATTTAAACTGTAAACATACAAATACATATATGTACATATGTATTGTATTGAATATATGTATGTATGTATTTCAAATTGTTATTATAAAACAATAATAATGAAATCTTGTGTTATTATCATGTGAGATCAAAATATATAAAATTAATTCCTATTCGCACACGAAAATCTACAAACATAGATACGTACATATGTATACAAGTTGAAATAATAAAGCCGATCTTAGTCATTGAATTACTAAAAATAAATACGAAAATCAGAACGTAAACGTAATAGTAAACAAACAATATTTTATGATTGTTGTTCCCCACAATTAATAAGATATTCAAATGATTGGCGAGATCTCCGTCATCCCCAAACGACCGCCAAACGGCATTCTGTTTTTAAAAACATTTTGCGGTTTTTAATTTGAATCTGTGCTTTTTTTAATACTTATTTGTGTTTGAATGTTTCATTGTTTTTTTCTTTTTTGTATTTACTTCTGAGAAATAAACATTTGCTAACGTTTTATAATTTGATTTTAATTGGTAAAACAACAAGTTGTAAAACTCATTCCAATAAATGTTAGGTTATGTAATATTTAAAATTCTATTTTATTTTATATAACAAGTGTTACACTTTCAGAATGAGACTGTAAAGCAGTGGACAGTAATTAAGTCCAATAGTATACAATACAAAGAGAAAATCAGTAAAAATATCACACGATCACAATTTTTACATAAGCTCAGCTGAATAAACATAAATTGTGTGTACATTGCTTAATTCTTCTTTAGCCGCAATAGTTGTGTTTTGGGTGCGTTTTTACTGGATTTTACGAGTTTTAACTGGTCGGTGTGAATAAAACATATGCCAACAAATAGAGATTTTCCAGTTATTATGTCAGTAATCAATACTCAATGTTAAAAAGCATATGAAAATGTGCGTACGTTTGTACGAATGCAAGTAAATAAATAATGAAAAAACAGCTTTTCTTTGTAAACCAACAACACTAATATTAATAAAATTAATGCAATTTTCAAAATCTAAATGTTCAGAAAATTACAGTCGCGTCTTTTCGGATGCAAAGTACAAAGTAGACATTAATACTAACTTATTTTAAGTTAATCATCTCAGAACAGCAGTCATGAAAACCTATGTTTTAATTCTCTTTCATTGCGTAAACAGCGTAGTATTCCGGCTGTAGTCATACATATATATTATACAGGCAAAGAAAACAAAGTTGAAACAATCGAGAAAAACTACTCGAATGTCCTCCTGTACAGCATGTATTGTTTGAGAGAGCTTCAAACTTACTTACTTACAAACTTATTTAGTAACAGCGAAAACAAAATTAAAAACTTGTGGTGAACGTCCGCCAAGGGACATGGCTTTTCATGAGGAAGACTTTTTGGAATTATTTCCAAAATAGCAACAAATTATAGGTACAATAGAATGCTAGAAAGCGTACTGTGTCAACACTAAACTGATCGGTGGCGACAACTGGAGAATTCTAAATAATTCACATTAAGGTGTTAATAACAGACAGAATAATACTACACTAACACACAATGTTTCGATAATTTAATATGTTTTTTTAATTTGTTGTTCAACTAATTATTAATGACTCAATTTATTCCATTATTTAGAGTTTGTATACTTTGCAGAAGAAAGTGATGGTGCGGTTATATGTATATCTTCTTTATAAGCTCTGGTATTAATTATATTCCTTTATAAGGAATCATAAAAACCATAAAATGTGATGAATTTCTTGAGAATGCGTCATTCTGCGTGACACAATTGTTGATATTTTGCCGGCACACGTATGTATGACAACATCAGTAATTGTTTATTTATACTAGAAAGCAAAATAACAACATGAAATAATAAAGTAAACATATGTACATATGTACGTCTTGTATTTTAACTTTTATTTGATAAAAAATTATATTGTGTTATTAGTACCGGCTAAATTTGTATCATTTTATTGCCTTCCATCATTCTTAAAACAGTCATATAGCGATCCACTTACGCTGCAATATAAATAAGTTTTAATTGATGCTTTTTACTCCATGACCTTCAAGAATATCAATTCTGCAGATACATATGCATAACGTTTATTAACCACTTGAACTACAGCTGTATACGGGCAAAACTCCATGACACTATGCCATCGAGGAAAAAAAAATCAATAAAAACAAAACACGAGCGGCAAGTGCAGGGTCACAAGACAAGTCAACAACACATATCACCGCTGCCACCACCACAGCCAGCAGAGACAATAGAACACCAACAATAACAATAACAATAAGCGGAAGTCAATAAAGAAAAAATAAATCAACAACAAACAAATGAAGCTTTATAAAAAAATTGCATTGAAGATATATTCAGAACTTATAGGAAAAAAAATTGTTTCCATTATTTCATCTGTCCATTTCAAAATTTTTCCCATGTTCTAAATGAAATAAAATAAAAAACATAAACTCTCACCACTTACATACCTGTTGATTTTTTTTATCAACAAACTTTAATACGCTTGAAAATATTTCCACTCCAATTTTCTGCTTTCTTGCAAGACCTTTATGACAACAATTACAATGCAAATAACTTTGTATTCAGTAACTCCGTATAATTTATATATTGCTTGATAATATTGTGGAAATTTTCCTTAATTTTATATCGTTAATTAGATAAAATTTATTCTCTGGTTACACCGCAGTTTTAATCAATTAGGCGATCGAATATCTTATTAGCACATTTACACTTGGACTTTCATTTTTTGACTGTCATCTGATTTTATTGTCAAATTAGTAGTTTTTTGTAGTCAGTACTGCCAACATATATTAAATTATTTCAATAAATGGTGGTGTTCATATAATCATATATGGTCGTCTTCAATGTTGCCAGGATATAAAGAAATGTGTAACCAACTTTTGATAAAGAAATCACCAAAGAATGGAAAAAATAAAAAAAAAATTAATTCATAGTTTTCTTTTTATTTATTTTTCCTGATATTAAGAACAAAAAAATTATAAATATTTCGGCAAAGAATTTTCAATTTATACCTTTTGTAAACATTTAAGCTATAATGAATGTTGCAGTTGTGAAAGAAGGGCAGTAATTATTAAATTTGTTTATTTATATCATTCTCTTTTATATTAATTTTGCAGCAAATATTTAAGTTTAGTTAGTTTCTAGACATTTAGTCGGAAAAATCAAATTTTCCAGTTTTCTTCCCTATTATTTTTATATATACACTCCGTCTTTGAATAAGCTTAAGTGTAAGAAAACTTACTAAAAATTTGTTTGCAAATATTTTAAAAATAAATACAGATATTTTGGAAATTTCACATCGATTTTTATTAATCCTTTTTCTTTTCACAATAATTTTGAAAATTTAAAAATGCTTAATAAATAGCTTTTATTTTATAATGGCAACACTACGTTCATTCATTGAGTGTACTTCTTTTTTATTCACTGTTTGTGACTTCACTAACCGAGGTTAATTACACACTAACAGAAAATTATTTATTCTAGACACGCACCACCCAGATCACGACATACAGTACATATATTTATGGTAATACAGTACTCATTTCGAATAACGGTACTTTGATGAATTTCTATTTTATTCACCACACCGGATATTTTCACCACATTTTGGAAGAACTCACCATACTTCGATTTTATTCACCACACCGGATAAATTCACCACACTTTGTAAAAACTCACCACACTAGAAACTCACCACAACTACAAACACTTCAAGAAAAATTAAATTTGTTGCTTTTTTCCAACCAACAACTTCCTTCCACACAACATCCCATTATGTTTTGTTTTTTGTCCGGTTGAACCCGGTTGAAAGCCTACCTATTCTTCCAAGCTCATGGTTATGCTTTTTGTTTTCGTTTTTTGTCCGACCTGGGGTTTTGAACAGTGGCGTCTAAACTACTACTACTATATATATATACACTTACTTTAACTTGTAAACTACCTATATTAGACAGACAGACAGACCACCATAGTACGTTACAAACAGGGCTTAATTTTTACTTAAGCCTACTTTACACGGTCCCACAGGTAATATGATCTGTCAAAATTTTGTGTAGAAGAGTACGGATGTGATCGTCTAAACGTACTATGTAATGAAACCATCACAAATTGAGAGAAAATACGGATGAAAAGTTTGACAGTCGTATGGCTCTCTTCATTTTTTGAAATGATTCAAAAAACAAGCAAGTCGCATTAGATCAGGGACGTATTTTATGTAAACACATAGAAAAAAGTGTAACAGCTGTTTTCATTTTACTTTGTTATTGTCTTATACCGACCATGTAAACGCAAAAAATATAAATCATACGACTTTTATTCTCTTTTTTGTCATACGGATGGAATTTCATTTTACTTTTTCATTAGACTTTACGTACGTAAAGTATTACCGTGTGAAGTGGGCTTTAATAAATACGGAAAAGGAAAACGAATGTGCGAATTACAAACGTTTGTTATTTGTTGCTTTTTGAACCAACGAATTTCTAACCACAAGAAGTGTTGCCAGGAAGGAAAAAATTTGTAACCATGTTCTGAAAAACAACCAAAATAAAAAATAATATAACTAAATTTAAAACCTTACTATTTTTTCTATTTATTTTTCAAATTTAAATTTTATACCCATTCAACTAACTAACAACTCTCTTTGTTTATGTTTTTGTTTAATTTTTGGATGTGTTATCTTTTGTCTTGTCATTAAATGCCGTCTCAATACAACCATGCGTAGCCTTCAATTCAATGCGAAAATTTACAACGCTTTGGAGAAAAAAGTAGTAAACAATTTGTGCATGTATGTAAGAATGTGTTTGTAAAAGACAGCGACATTAACGCGAATTTCATTCATTTCGTTGTGATTTTTTCATTAAACTTTTAAACAATAAATCTTTAATAAGTAATTAAAATTCTTAAATGTAATCACAGTTTTCTAAATGTTAATCGCAAATTAAATTATATATTTTTAAAAGAATCAATAAAACAAATAAAATCCTAACGAAATTTTTAGAGTGAAATATATATTGCACACAGCAGCAGCAGTAGCAGCAAAAAAGCAACAAGATCACACACAATTTTTTTGTCTTCAGTTTTTTTTCTTTTTACGGTGGAGGAATTAAAAACGGAAAAGAAGGTTAAACACTAGTTAAAAACCCAAATTGTAGTATTAAAAAATTTTGCAAATATTTTACTAATTAAAGTGTATTGATAAAATGATAAATAATTAAATTGATTTTAAAGCAAAATAGTGTTGTTAGAAAAGGCCTCTCAAGAGCGATAAGCTGGAAAACAAGAAAGAAAAAAGTTGAAAAATGTTACGGACTTTGGAGTGTAAGTGAGAAAGAAATGAGTGTGTGTGAGTGATGTTGAAGAAGAAAAAGAATTAATAAAATATAACAACAAATACAATAACAAATAAAACACTGTTCAACTCAATAGTCATACATACTATTGTTGTTGTTATTTTTTTATCCGCTTCCAATGTTTGTTCTTCGTTCGTTCATTCTTAATAATTTTTCTTTTATTTTTATCAAATAGTGTATTGTTGTTGATGTTATTGTGGTTTGCATAAAAAAGACAAGTTGTTGCTTCTTTAGGCCGCACTTTGTTGCTGGTGAAAATAAAAAAAAAAAAAAACAAATAAAAAAATAAAGCGATAGCAGCAACAAGCAGGGGCGCCTGTTACCTATACCACTCACTCATTCCACTCGCTAATATTGTTCTCTCAGTCACCACTACTACTACATCACCACTAAATAACCGACCAACCAACCGCTACTGTTGTTAACCTCCAGGTGCATTCATCATTCAAAAAATAAACAAAAAAAAGAAAAAAACATAATGGCTAAATCTTTGCCAAACAAAAATAAAAATTAAATAAAATAGTAAAGAAAAATAATACAAAATTATTCTAATTTTTTAAGAAAAAATACAAACGAAAACAAAATCAAAAAATTCAAAAGTGCTGTGAAAGGCATATTCTCATCGTTCATTTCATTTTGTGCTTAAAATTCGCAAAAACAAAGAAACATTTTACACTGCAGGTAATAATTATACTCAACCAAGCAAAAACAAATAAACAAATAAAACAACATGTTTGAAAATAAATGTTCACAAACGAAAAGATTACTTTTATTACCTTTCGTAAATAAATAATGAAATTCGTCCCTTGGGATGAGACCCTTAATACTTTTAGGTTTGACAACATAGCTCATTGATTCGAAATGTCCCATATGCTTTAATTTCTGGACTTAAGGGAATGGACGGTGTAAAAAGATTCCAAACCTGACTTTCTAAGGCTTCAATATGACAATATGTGAAACGCAAATGGTTGCCGTTTGAAGTAGCTTTCGCTGGGTTGACAATCCTTGGCCGATGAATAATCGGGTCGTTCCGGAACGTAGATCCGATTGTCGTGGGAACTTTGACTGCTGATTTTGAAAGCAAATGTTATAAATATAATGTAATGCCTTGTAGATATTCATCAGGTGCATGTTTTCATATGCAGATTACTTCATTGATATTTCCGTTTATATTTTGCCATAATTGTGCCTCTATTTCGGCAATATCCAGCCAATAATAGCCTTTTAAGGTTTTAATTGTTTCTAGGTTTGTTTAAATAAACTCCATATGACTTAGACATTAACACTGCAGTTCCTAGCCAAATTGTATTTTCAAAGTGCTATGTACTTTAGTAACACGTGGATATTCAAAAAAATACAGAATATTTTGAGAATTCAATCTTTTCATACAGTTCTACTCGTGTTTCTTGCCGTTGTAGTCAGTTGCTGTGAATTTCTTTCACAGAGTCAAAACATTTTTATTACAGCAGCAGGTGGAGGCCAATTACTAACAAAAATGAATACGTTCTTGCTGAATATGATTTCAACCGTGTCACTAGTTTTGTAATTATACAGTCTTACTTTGTACAACGTCTACCTGCCATTTATCAAAAGAAATATACACAACTGAAAAAAAATTAAATTAAAATGGTGGATTTTCAATATATTTATGCGAATAACATATACGTTAGCACAAAAATATCCACGATCAATCGATTCTAAGACTTTTAAAAAATATTAGATATAAGAACATAGTAACCAAGTACTGGAACTTCAGGTGGGTCTTTATTGGTAGCTAATTTTGGTAGATTTTGCACTGTTTTTGAATTACAATTTTCTGCCCAGCCACACACAAATCAGTTCAGTCACAGTGTTACAGTGTCATTCGTACTTACAAATTTCTCACATAAAGTTTTATACGATAAATCAAACTACTTTTTACATTCAGTCTTATTCAAGTGTTTCTAAATGAGATCTTGTTAAGTCATTAACTCATTTGCAATCACTACAGGGTTTACGTGACATTCAATTTTTATTTATTTTAACGGTATTTTCAAACATACGACAAAACTATAAAAATCTCTAAAGTTTCCATTAACATTAATTAATTTACGCAACTAGTTCCATGTTTTCTTTTTCTACCTATAGTGGGAATATACCATTTACCTACTTATCCTTTTAATTTTTCATATCATGAGTTCAAAATTATTAAATCTTTATGCCGTACTTTTATTTAGAGAATTGCAAATAATATGAATTTGAAATTGTTTATCAACATTTTGCATTTTCTTTAAAATCTTACTTAATATTCTTGCTTTCTTGATAAACATTTTTTAAATGATTTTAATTTTATTCCGTTTTTTTTGCAGACTTTCCGGATAATTTGTATTCAACGAAACAAATAGTTTCTTTCAATTGATAATATTTTTTAATACAATACTGCGAAACAACGATATTTATGTATGCATGTATACGAAAGGAACTGGGACAGAGCCCTGTCAGCATGAAAAACACATCATGAAATGCTTATGTTTACGCTTTTCATTACTGTGTGCTGATATCAATACAAGAAAGATAAACAGGCGGGCAAAAAGTCAACTAAAATCGAAAACTAACAACAAGTAAAGACTTCGTCCATCGTCAACCAGCCAGGCAGCAATCACCTGGAAACCCCAAACCAAATAGCGATACGGCGAGCAAACAAACAAAACAAAAAACAAAAACAAAAAAAGAATAACAGAATGTAGAAGACAATAAAACAAAGAAGAAACAATATAAGATACAAACGCAAAATAAAAAAATATAAAAACAAGAGAACAACAACAAAAACGAAACTAGGTTTTCAAAAATATTTATTTAATAAAAAAGAAAAAAAAAAATAATTAAATCATACACATAAAATCTCAAAAAAAAGTAGAAAAAATGAATAAATTAAAATCCAAATGGTTAATAGTACTTAAAAAAACTAACAAGTAATAGGATTGCAAAAAAAAAAAAAAAAAACGAAAACAAAAACAAACACACTGAAATACTCAAATAAAATTAAAATTAAGCAATAGAAGAAACCTCTTTCTCGTAGCGTTGTTATTATTACAAATAAATAATAAAAACAAGTAAATATATAAAACGGCAACACAAAACTGTAATAAAATTTGGCAATAACAAAAAAAAAAAAGAAGGAAAACATATTAACAACCTAACCAACTACTATATAGCCAACACCAACATATAAAACCTAGAAAAAGTCACGATCAACATTTTGGTTTATTCAAAAACAACAAAAACAAAGTACGAAAAAAAGGTTTTCAAAATATTACATTTGTTGGCCAAGCAATACTACTACAACAAAGCAAAAAGAAATAGAGACAATTTAAAATACACCAACAAAGGCTAAAAGAGAAATAAGGAAGAACTAACGATAGAAATAAGAGAAAATAAGAAACCTTTATTATCCTCTTCATCAGCAGCAGCATCATATACTTTTGAAAGCGTCATCATCAACATCATTAAATTGAATGGTTTTTGTATGGCATTGATAGCCTTTTGAAACGGAAAAACATTAATTGGCATTAATGCCTTTCTGTTGTTGTTGTTTTCGTTGTTTTTGTTACATTGATGTAATATTGCAGCTATTGTTGTGTTTACAAATCGTTTAAAACTCCTACAATACCAAAACCAAAAAACCACAAAATTCATCGACCACACTCTCCATACAAAAGTATTGACATTATTTTCTAACACAGTGCCAAAAAGCATTGACATTACTTGCCACATTATAACAGCAACAATAATAAAAACAGTAGCGTTTTTGCTGTAAGCAGCAACCTTTAAAAAGCCTAAGGAAATAACAAAGAGAGGGAGTCAATAGTGGTGGCTGTCATCTAACGTTTTCGTTTTTAAAAACATCACTGCTTTTAATGTTGCCCATTTCATCTGAGAAGCTGTCAACAGCTTTCTATACGTACATTTATTCAGGCTAAAACTCTAATAACCACTAATACTGAAAGATAAAATTAATAAAACAAAAACTTTTGGAAATTGTTAAGGGCTGACTCACAGAAACCTATACAAAGAATTAAAACGAAAATTTATACAATTTCGAGAATAAAAAAGAAGATAAATCTACACAAAATGGCCGATTTAGATGAGGATCGAAAGCGAAGGTAAGTGTTTTTTTTATATAGTTACATAAGAATTCATTAAAAATCTTTAGGTATAGAACAAGCCTGAATAAAGGAACGAAAAAAAACGAAGAACTTTTTACTAACATATAATGTTATAATGATAATTTGAATTTTAAAAATATGAATAATTAAGGCTCTCGTCATTAATATATGAAACATAATTTATCACAACTTACCTGAAAACCTTTAATTAAGAAAATCTATTGCAAAATTTTTTTCTTCTTCAGATATGTAATTATTCCAGTATTTTAAAATTTCCTCTCCTTTTGTTTTGTATTGTATTTGTATTTAATTTTCTAAAATTATTAATTACATTTGATTTGCGAATTGTTGTTTGCGTTGTATTGTTTACACTATTCTACACAATTTTCTAAATAAACTTGTCTTAAAAGTGAAAAATTATATTTGCCAAAGCAAATGACACAATATTCGCACAAAGCTCTGCCGTTTACATACTCATGTTCTATAGACATGACCGAAATTAAGAATACCATACCAAAGCAATTGATTTTTCAAAATTTATTTAATATTTCGTGTTAAAAAACATAAAATATAACATATTTATATACGTACATATTTTTTTCTTTTCTTTTCATTTCATTTAATTTTTTGCTTGCGTTTTTTTTTTTGTTGCAACTATACAAGGTGTTGAGTATTTGGGTGTTAGAATTTCAATTAAGAAACGAAATAACAATAGCAACAACAAAACTAAAAAATAATATAACGTTTTTGCTTTAGTATAAATACTATATAAAACATGGTATATATTAAATTGTATTCTACAGATTATAAATAAAGCATCTAAACGTGCGTAACAGCAATTAATTACAAGCTTAACGAACATATCACCACAATGATTGATTTTTATATTTGATATGTACGTATGTATATATGTATGTATGTATATTGACTGTAAAATAATCAGCAAAACAAATTTTGAAACAATATCAAATAAAAATCTTAAAGTAGCATCTAAATTTGTTAAAAGGTGTTTTTGTTAACAAATTTTTTTTGCTAATGGCCAACAGAAAAATGGAAAAAAATATAAAATCATTCAAGATATCATTTATTAAAAAAAAATAGCAACGTTTATACAAAAAAGACACCGAACCAAACGCATTTAGAATCAGAATTTAAAGTGTTGAACCGCTTAAAAAAATGACAAGCGAGGGAATATAAATACATACGTTTGCTATATTTGTATTTTCCAAAAGATGTTTTTCAAATACTCATACGTATATAAATATTACATTTTGTTGTTGTTGTCGTTTTTTGTAACCAAACGTCATTCATTTTCTATCCATCAAGTAGATGTAGATTCAATACAGAGAAAAAAAACAGTAATTACAGTCTTTTTTTTCTATTAAAAATGTTCTGCTTTTGTTGTCCGCAACCGTCTGTGCTTTTTCGTTGTTAATTTTATTTGTCTTAAAAACAATTTCGTTTCGTATTGCTTTTCAGTCTGTCTCTGCTTTTGTCTGTCCATCAGACACTGTGCCTGCCTCTCTAGCATCATTTCATTTTAAAGTGACACTGACTTTGCCTTTTTGTTAAATATTTGCCATTTTTTCATTAAAATGTTGATAGTTTTTGGTTTTTTTTGTTTTTTTTTTTTTGAAAGCCAACTATTAAGTTTGTTTAAATATATACACTAAGATTTACTATCATATACATACATATCTTATATACACTACAAATTTGATTTTAATATTGTTAAACCACATTAAATTAAGTTTAATAATAAAAACATAACCTTAAAGGTCAAAGATTTGTGTCTACTACACGCATACGCACGCAGTCTTTGGAAAACAATTTTATTTTCCATGATTTTCATGGTTTCTTTTTAACTTCTTCTGTTTCATTATTGTATTATATTTATGCTTAGAAACAAAACTATTTATTAGTTTCCATGTTTTTAAATTAGCTCCTTCAAACGGTCGTTATAATCTGTCATTTTATTTAGAAACTCATTAATAATATTGGACGCTTGTTTGATATTGTCTCTGGTTATGTGTAGATTTTTGAAAAAAAAATAACATTAGATTCTCTCTTTGTTGTTTTTGCTGTTTGTTTGCCGATTTCTTTATAAATATATATGTACATATGTATGCATGTACATATAAATATATTCATTTGTTGGATAAACATTAAATTTTTCACTATCGTCAGCACTTAAAAAAAGAGTCAATCGTCGTCATTTTTTGGAATAAGAAAAAAAGATTATAAAAAATACAACCAAAATACAACATAATGCTTTGCACAGTGGACAAAAGATCATTTTAAACATTAAAATATGATTCTCTAAAGAGCAAGATTTTTATGTATATATCGACGCCTGCGTTCTATAACATTCTAAGTCGAAAAAGTGTGTTTTGAGTTATGAGCTCTCAAAGTTTTCACACGATATACGACTATATGTGTATTCTAAGTAGATTTTTCCCTATAACTTCAGAAGGGATCGGCACATCTTAACCAAATTTTGACAGTATTTAAGTTAGAGAACGTAGAATTTAAAAATGCAAGAACATTAAAACGTTCTATGCACACTTAGAACGTTATAGAATGGAGGCGTCGATATGTGGCTTTTAATGCCGGTTTAATTTTAAATTATTTGCTGTTTCTTTCTTTTGTTAAGTTGTTAGTTCTTATAGGTATTTTAATAACTATTCCATCTAATCTTAGCAAAGAAAATATACCTTTTTACAAATGAAAGTCCTTTTTCGCAAATTGTAGTTCTCTTGTCCATTTTTGAATACCCAGTCATGTGATTAAGGCTATCAAAATGGATACCAATGTTTGTATTTGTTATCTTAATAACACGGAATTTATATCATTTAATAATATTTTATTCCAGCTGCCACTAATACATCGAATAAATAATAAAAATTAGCATCTAACTGGTGCATCCAGTAAAAAAAATAAGCATTTGCATCCAACTTATTCACTGCACACCAGTACGCTGATTATACCACAAAAAATGCATTTGTTTCATATACACCCATACCTCGCTTTGCGTCGTTTTTTATTGCTTTTTTTCGAAGTTGCGTCGTTGCTGAATTAGTAATAATTTTCACTGTGCGTCGTTAGATTTTCGAAGTTGCTTTGTTTTGGGTTAGAGTTTTTAATTTTTTTTTTGAAATTTCCTTTTATATCTAAAAGATGGCACGACTTTTGTTTCTAATTGCGCCATGCAATCAAAAACTTGGGGATTCCCTTTCTAACTGAAAATAATACAGTTTTATTCTCACCTTGTTTTTCAAATTTTAGTGTTCAGTTTCAATTAGTGGGTTATAAATTAAGTGAATTTTTTATTTTATTTTAATGGACTTTGTTTTTTTTTGATTTTTGTATGTGTGCAATAAAATTTTATATTATTTTTGATTTTAAGATGTTTACTTTGTTCAATTTTCTTTTTAAAAAATTAGTATTTTCATAACCCTGGAACCTATCTCCAATTTTTACATTGGCTTGCTATAGAAAATCATAACTCACTTTGCGTAGTGTCTTTTTGAAACGTAACCACGCCGCAAAGTGAGGTATGGGTGTATTTGTTGTCTTAACACCACGGAATTTAGATTCTTTAATAAAATTTTATGATGCATCGAATAAATAGTCAAAATTAGCATCCAACATCCAGTAAACATGAAAACATTTGCATCCAACTCGATATTATTAACTTCTTCACTGCACCAGTACGCTGATTAGACCACAAGAAATACATTTGTTTGAAATATTTGTGTAACACATTGTCCTGTTGCATATTCTCCTAATATTTTCCAAAATATTTGGAACAACTTGTAGATACGTTTTGTTCTTCTTTTAATTCACAAACGAAATAAAGTGAATATTTTTGTAATCTATTGATGAATGACGATAAATATTTAAATTAATAGGAGCACTTTTGTCGACGAATGTTTCTGCAATGATAGTTTTTCATTCAGATATGTTTGTTATGATACTTTGCCTAGCTCGATATCAAACTAATTTTTGTCTAAAGGTCCATTTTGAACGCTAGGGAAAAAAATTCTCTTTGGTTATAAACAGCTTCCAATCTTAGCTTCCATTTCTAGTTTGTGTTTTTTATGCTGTTTTCCCATTTAATCTCTCTTTAAGACTACAATTTTTTTTTTGCCATCTTGGACCACAGTGGTTCTGGGCATAATAGATGAACACACAAAAATAAAAATAAAAATTAAAATTAAAAGTATAAGAAAAAGCTTAAAACTTCTCTATTATTAATGATAGATATTACATCATTACAGTTTAACCAATAACTTGTGGCGGGTTGGCTGGCTGGCTGGCTGGCTGGTTGACTTAATAAGCTCATGTGTGTGAATGTAGTATATTGCGAAGCTTATGTGTGTGTGTGTGTGCGAGCGTGCGTTTTTATTTTATGGATTGGCAATAATGAACGTCGTTGTCACTCATTCACTCTCTAGTGCTCACTTACTCTTTCTACACGTACTTACTTTAGACTATTCTATCAGCTAACCAGCTAGCCAGCCAGCCAGACATAGTTAGTAGCCAAGCCACTAGATCCATTCATTCTATCATTCATTCATGCTCTATGATCGTTGGGTCAGTAAAGCAAAACTCTTTAAAAATTTATTTATTTCCATGAAATACAAACCGCAACGCTTCGAAAAAAAAATAAAAATTGTACACTCATTCGTTTGCCTGCTTGCCTGCTTGCCTGTTTGCCTGCCTGCTCATAAGAAATAGTCAAAATAAAACTTTAATACGATGAACTACGTTAGAGTTGTACTAACAGTAATAGAAGAAGTGTTGGCAGAAAGTTCAGAATTAGTAGCTGAAATCGAAGTGGAAATAGAAACGTTCATTGTTTGAAAGAAAAAAAAAACTAAACTAAAAGAAAAGAAAACAAAGCCTAACTTTTTATTTTTTTATAATAAAAAAAAGAAAACTAGTGACTGACTCACAGTGATAGAATAGATTTGAAGTCACTCTTACAAAAGTGTGTGCTTACTTGGTTTCATAATGATTAAATACTATTCGTATTGTTTTCCTTCTTTTTATTTTTAAAAATTTCTTTATGATACAAAAAAAAAATAAAAATAAAAGACACAAAATTTTATTTTCAAATGTTGACGGTTTTATATACGTAAAGTTTATTATCTGTTTTGGTTTTTCTTTTCTGCTTCTATTTTATTTATTTTTATTTTTTTGTTTTAAATCGACACGATTTTGTGGTCATTTATTAGCTCGTGTTTTAAATTTAAAGTTCAAAACCAAAGCCACAAGCACAGCCATTGACAAAATTAATGAAGTAAAAAAAATGCGTTACAAAACCAAAATACACGATTCTACCAAAACTTCATAATTTAAACGAAACTAATAATAATGTGGCCCATTGTGTTAAACCATTAATTAAAAGAAAAAAAAATTTGTTTTTAAATGTTATTAAATTATGCTGCCTTCCAGGGATCATTATTGGCGGTAATTTAAATATCCATTTATTTTTCATAAACCTTTTACTGTTATGTACATATATATTGTGTCAACTTATTATAAATATGGCATGAGTGTTTGATCATTATAGGTGACGTTGATCAGGTTAAAACAATTGAAAAGTATAAATTTTGAAAGTCTATTTTACATCTAAGAAAAATAAGTTTGAAATATTTCTAACAATTATTCACATTCGGATATTTCATTTATTATACGTCCCTTTTCTCTTTTGTTTTGATTATCACTTGTTTTTAACTAAGATCTAAAGATCTTTCCCAAAGAGGGTGTTTTTTTGCTTCAATTTTACAAAAATTTAAGGAAGGTTCAAAACTAACTTATAAACTAGCAAACTAACTAACGCTTGCGTTGTGATATTTTTATAATATGAAAATTAACGTGAATATTTTCAGTTTTTATGCTGTTAAATAATAAAGTTTAATCAAAATCGAACTAAATTTACGGTTTTAGAAACAAATAAAAGCAAATTACTATGTTTATTGGCAATATTACTCACAAATCAATTAAAATTTCCTTAACAAAGACGCATTTTGCACGTTCAAAGTACTTTGCAAAGAAACTTTTTATAAAACTCTCTTACATTTTCTTTTAAACTTTGTTTCGCTTTTGCGTGTTCAAAGTACTTTACAAAGGGTTTTACCAAACTCTTGATATTTTGTTGTTGTGTATACAACCATCGGTAGACGACGAACGAAAAACAAAGCAACTTTGCAAGTACATCAAAGTTTGAATTTAAGCCCGCTCGTTTTTCCCTTCTCTTCTACAAACTTAAGACTTTTCCAAGTACTTTGCAAAGCACTTTGATCGTGCAAAAGGCGCCAAAGTAAGACACAAGGATTTGATCATGGTTACTAGATATTGTAGAAAATATCTTGTAATTAAAAAGGACCAAAGAAATAGTATCTATGTATACATACCATCTAGAGTGGGCTTTTTTTCTAAATATATTCCTCCTCCATTTTAAGCAATGCACAGCTTTCCTTGATAGCCATTAATTTTAGTAGGTATTGTGTTGGCTTATTAGACGTGAGGTTGTGGTTCAAATGCCAGCCCAGACATCTGGAACAAAACGAAATATGAAAAAATATTTCTTAGGCGATTTCCTCTTAGCAAACTTTTGCAAAAAATCTGAGAGCAAATAAAATTGGCATGAAAAGTTCCTTAAAAATGTGTTGTTCGGCGTCCACTCATGGATAAAATTAACCTACACAACGTGGATGGTGTGAGAAGCTAGACCGTAATCTTTACTAAACGGTTGTAATGGCCAGTTAAGTAAGTTAATGATATCCTCCTTTCCAGGCCTACATATATATTCGATTGACAGTTAACGTTATCAGTTTATTGCTTAATAAGATCAATTTTGTAACATTTGGGTTATTTTTGAAATTGATATCTTAATCCTGGCTGGCGATTTCTTGGGCATTGTTTTATTGTTTTATCTCCGTTTAGATTTGGTGTTGTTATTGGTGTAAAATGTCATTGAAAATATTGCTGAAAATGCTATATTGATGGATTACGATATCTTGATGATAGCTTATCTAATAAAGAAGTTATTTTAAATGAAATTCCTAGGGTTGTACTATATTTTTAGAAAATTCTAAAAAGGCAGTCAGATTTGATTTCTATGGACTATCTTTAGTGCAGTTTGTTTAAAATTAAATTAATTTGGTTGGAATTCAAATTTAGAAAGACATGTAAATAACAAGATAAAGCCACAATTATGCGCAAATGTGACACATACAGTTGCGTTCATAAAAATAGGAGTGAGCCCATTGAAAAACAAAAGCTTAATTTTTAACAAAAAAAAAAAAAAAAAAAAAAAAACATGGTTTAATTCAATTTTTTGGTGTAATGGAATGTTGATTCAATACTAAATTATTTAAGTTATTAATTAATTAAATAAAGCTTTCAACAAGTAAGTAGCAGGAAGTTTAAAAAAAATATCTTAAAAAGTGCTGTTCAAAATAATAGGAGTATTTCAGTTTTCATAAAGATTTACTATTAAAAAAGTTAAAAATGCTTATGACTATAATCAGAAACTTTATATACGATTAGTATTTGGTAGAATAGCCTTTACTTTTTATTACAGCAGCACATCTACGAGGCATGGAGTGAACTAAATCCTGGCATCGTTTTAGTGGAATTTTATTCCACCCATCTTGCACTACAGATCACAACTCAGCTGCATTTGACGGTTTTCGCTCGGCAACATATTTTTTAACATCCCTCATAGATGTTCTATGGGATTAAGGTCAGGAGACTGAACTGGCCACGCCACAACCTTTACCCCATTAACCCGAAACCTCTCATTTGCCAATTTACTGATGTGTTTCGGGTCATTGTCTTGTTGGAATATCCATTTTAGAGGCGTGGAATATGGTAACATCACATATCTCAAAATGCCGACATAGACGTTCCTATCCATTATGTCTCTAATTCGATGTATTGGGCCTAAACCATTATATGAAAAGCTTCCCCATATCATTAGTTTTGCACCACCATGTTTAACTGTCTTTTGTGTATACTGAGCTTTATATTTGGTGTTGGGCGGACGTCTAACATACTGTCTAGACCCAGTGCCACCAAATAAAACAATTTTGCTTTCGGGCATGCACAGAAATGAATCAATTTCATCGTAAATATTAAAGTTATTACGAGATTCGTTTTTGTATTTTATTTCTTACATATCGTTGTAACTACCATTAGAATATATCATGTTTTGCAAATTGGTGCAATAAAAAATTTAAATTTTAAAATTTAAATTTAAATTTAATCCTATTATTTTGAGCGCAGCTGTATATAAAACATAAAGGTGATCAGTTTTAATTTCAACTTGAACTTGAAAGAATGAATTTAGATGCACATAATATGCACATAATATGTCAAATGCTATCATTTAAGTTTTTCCGAAATCTATTTGTCTTTGTTTATTTTTTAGTGTTTTAAAGAAAATGTTTTTTTTTGTTGTATGTTTTTTCGTTTCCATATTAAATTATTTGAATACAAAATTTGTAGAATATTTTATTGCTGTTGTGATTGTTGTTGTTGTTGTTCGTATTGTATTTAATTACTTGGCTGTTTATTTGGTCACACTTTTTAATTAATAAAAATTAAATTGTTTCTTGATGATCGTTCGTTCGTTCATTGATCGTTAGTGTTTCATTTCATTATGTTTCGTTACGTTACGTTATGTTGATGTTGCGCTGTGCCTTGGTGTGCTGTGCTGTGCTGCGTGTTTCAATTAAATACTATTTTATTTATTTAATGTTAATATTTAATTAAAATGCGTTCTATATCGTACTCGTTGGTATTTTAAGAATTTATTTTATTTATTTCGTTTATATACAAAAACGTATTTTTTTACTTGTAGTATTATGTGGCGGCTCATTAGTTTTTGTAGTTTCGTTTTATTGATTTATTTTTCATATGTACATACATATGCACATATGTACATATGAGTGATTGCATTTAATTTATACATATAAGTTTATACATATAAATTGTGTTTTTATTCCTGAGATCACGAAATTACTTAATTGTTGCTTATTTGAAAAGTGCCAGGCATGTTGTTGAGCGTGCGTGTGTTGTTTTGAAAATTTTAATTAACAAAAATTGTAAACTTTTTTTGTTTTGTTTTTTTCTTTTACCAATCAATTATTTTATTTATTGTTTTTCTTTTGCTGTTTTTTTTTTATTTAATTTTTTTTTATTTTTTTTAACTGTTGAATTACAAATTAACAGTTGTGATTCTAAACGCATCGTTTGGTTGCCAATTTTAAGCGGCTTAAATAAACCAAAACCAAGCAAAATAAAACAAAAAAATAGTAGTAGTAAAACAATAAATAAATAGTATATAATTATTATCTTATATACCCTTAATGAGGTGTTAATTAAAAGTGTTTTCTGTGTACATACTTATATACTTATCTATGTTTATGTTTTTGTACATTTGTTTGTATGTACTTGGGGCGTTATAGATTAATTAAGTCATTTGGTTTTTAAGTCTCTGGGGAGTTGTATTTATGTGTTTATTGTCAGAAAAATCTGTCAATATTTTAACGAATTAATTATAGCCATATTTCAAGTTTAAGTTGAAAGTTATTACATACACACATACACACACATACACACATTAAGCAGTAATGAAAGTTTAATAGAATATCAAACCAATTTTTTATATAAAACTATAGACTATAAAATTCTAAACAATGGTTATTTCAATCAAGCTGCAATGTAGTTGAAAGTTCTTTCTTATAATTCACTCTATATTTTTTATATTGTAGTAAATTCTCTCTATTTTGAAAATTTTGTTTAACGCCTTTTACACGTTCAAAGTGCTTTGCAAAGTACTTTGAAAAGTCTTGAGTTTGTTGGGGATACATAAGGGAAAAACGAGCGGTGATAAGTTCACACTTTGATGTACTCGCAAAATTGCTTTGTCCTTCGTTCGTCGTCTACCGATGGTTGTATACACAACAACAGAATGGCTGACTTCCAAAATGTATCAATACAAAGTTTCTATGCAGTTCTACTGCGGTATATAAATTTTGTAGATATGCACAGTTATCAAACAATGCATCAACTGTAAATCCGGTGCCTGATTGCTCTATAACTGTGTTAAAAATACACAATAGTATACATTGTAAACATTTTGTACAGCTGCTTAATGAAACACTATACTTTATTCAAACACAAAGCAACTAACATTTTGGAAGTCGGCCAATGTCAAGAGTTCGTCAAAAATTCTTTACAAAGTACTTTGAACGTGCAAAAGTGAAACAAAGTTTAAAAGTAAATGTAGAAGAGTTTGTCAAAAATTCTTTGAAAACTACGTTGAGCGTACAAAAGGCATCTTTGTACTTTGAAGTAAAAAGTGCTCAACGCTTGGAAGACCAATTCTGGAAACTGTCTATAAAATATTGAATTTTTTTCTAAATGAGATCAACACCTAGGATGTGGATCTTCTGTTCATTCTGTATATCTCCTATTCATACAATATATTATGCTGCAATACCGGAAAGTGATTTATAAGACGTGGTATAAGGGAAGTAGTGTGTGACAAATTGGTGCTGTAGTATTACTTTGTTTTAAAAGCAGTAATTTTCTTTGTCGCCGTAGTCTAGTAGGTAGTGTGTTGGCTTATTAGAAGTAAAGCCACGGTTCATATCCCAGGTCAGACATCAAAATGAAAATATGAAAAAAAATATTTCTTCGGCGACTTCCTCTCAACAGATTTCTGGCAAAAACTCTGAATGTAAATAAAAAATTGCCATGAAAAGTTTCTCAGAAATCTGTCGTTCGGAGTCGACTTTAAACTGTAGGTCGCACACAACATAAGTGTTGTGAGAACCTAGGTCGTAATCCTGACTAAAGGGTTGTAATGATCAATTATGTATGTACTTATGTATGTAATTGTCTTTTTTTTTTGATAATAATTTACTAATTTTTTAAGAAATCCTAATTGACAAAAGTCTTTGGTGAGAATCAAACCGGCATCTCCGATACCCGCAAATTAGCACACTACACGCTATGATATCGGGGCATCCGATAAGAAGTATTTTGATTGCCTATAATATCATAAACATTACAATAAAACAAAATTTCTTTTCATTACATCTTACACGTGGTGTATTTGAAGATAAAAGCTGCTTTTATATCGACACTTAGAAATGAGAGATATCATTACTTACTCCTTGCATTTTTCATTTCCCATTGTATATTATATTTGGTATATAGTTATAGAACAAAAGAATACTTACTACGTCCCCTATTCGCAAGAAAATTTGTTACTATAAACAAAGGCATTTAAATTGACGATGCTTATCTATACGTATGTATGTATGTATGTACGTAGATAGTACTTTCTGATGAATAGAACCGGCGTAATTTTATTTATAAAAGAAATACATTTTTAATATTACATTTAAAGTATTTTTTTTTATTTTGCTTTGTTTAACTATTTTAAACATGTCATTCGGTATTATCAGTTTTTTTTTATTCAAAACATTGTGTAAACTTAGCAGACTGTATGACTTCTATTTGAAAATATTTTAATCATTTGAGAAAAGTAAATATTTCCACAGGCAATATACATACATACATATCAAATACAATAGAAAATGATAATTATTTATGCACTGTACGATTCTATTTATTTACATAACACTTTACGTACGATTCGAATGATTATTCATATGATGTTCGTAGGTTCACAATTTTATAAACAATAAAATTCAATTAAATTTTGATAGACAATATATAGGATTTTGGTTTGCGTGGCTGGATCAATAAGTCCGTGACATTTTTCACATCCGCACATCAGTGGATCTAGTTACTCACACCACTTATGTTGCGTGTGTTAATTTTATACATGAGTGTGGCGGGACCTACAGTTTAAAGTCAATTTCAAACGACAAATTCTTTTGAGAAACATTCATGACAATTTTATTTAGTCTCAGAGTTTTTACCAGAAGACTGCTGAGAGGAAGTCGAGGAAGAAATATTTATTCATATTTTCGTTTTAATGTCTGATCTGGTGGTTGAACGTGGCATCACGTCAATATACTACCTACAAGACTACGGCGACCTTTTTCACATCCCCCTTTTAATTGAAAGCACAACACTGTTTCTCTCAACAAGTATCTGTTGAAATTGAGACAAGCTACGTCATTTAGTTTGTGTTTGGAAATTAAAGGAAATGGAACGCGTTGAAATGTAAAATAATTTTTTTTTATGAAAAAAATCTGTGTTTCGTTTAAAAAGTCACTGACTTATAGACACACCCTCGGAAGCAAACAACAGTTATTATATTAAGATTTTTCTTAAATAGAATTTCACGCCCATTTTCCAATGCAAAAGTAGTGGTATTCCCTTGCAAATATTAAAATTTTGATTAATTTTTTGTAGGATTTCTTGATGGATTTCTGGATTAAAATAAAATCTTGTCTCTATTTAATGCAAGTACACCCATACCTCACTTTGCGTCGAGGTTATGTTCCAAAAAAAAAAACGACGTAAATTGAAACGCAAAGTGAATTATGATTTCCTATGTCAAAACATGTAAAGATCGAACATACACACAGTTACTAAAGTATACATACGGTTAAAAAATTTCAGAAATTTTTTAACTAATCCGTTTTCGTTGAAAATCTTTATAGTTTCCTTGATGTTAAGACGGTCTTTTGCATTGGTTAAAAAATTTCTGAAATTGAACTGAATTGTGGCCCTACTCAGGCCCACAAAGGTATGTATCCGATTTACAAATTTCACAAATTTCTGAACCAATGCACTAGACCGTCTTAAAATCGAAGAAAGATGTCAGACAATTATAAAGATTTTCAACGAAAACGGATTGGTTAAAAAATTTCTGAAATTTGTTAACCGTATGTATACTTTTGTGGCTGAGTGTAGGTACCAGCGTTACGAAAATACTACTTTTTTAAAAAGAAAATTTAACAAAGTAAACATTTAAAAAATAAAAATTATATAAAATTTTATTAGAAACAAAAAAACCAATTCGATTAAAATTTTGATAGCAAGGCGCAAGTAGAAACAAAAAGTCGTGCCATGCTTTAGAAAATAAAGGAAATTTAAAAAAAAAAAAAATTAAAAACTCGAACCGAAAACAAAGCACCTTCGAAAATCTAACGAAGCACAGTGGAAATTAGTACTAATTCAGCAGCGACGCAACTTCGAAAAAACTCAACACGAAACGACCCAAACCGAGGTATGGGTTTAACTGCCTAAACAATTGTAACAAATGTACAGATAAATCATTGATACGTACATTTCTAGTAGAATAACTACAACAAATTAAAACAAATTATTTGTACTGATTTAGTTTTTATTTTTATTTATTTTGTGAAATTTAAACCTCCCCTTCCCAACAACAATGTTTTAGAAAATAATTTCGATTTCATTTGATTTTCTTTTGGACAACATTTGTGTCATTTAACAAATTTAATAACAAATAAATTTATTTTGCCAAAAATAAATCCAATCAGCCAGTCGCCACAACTCATAAAATTGAACATTTCAAAAACAAAATTCTTTTCGCCAAAAATATACACGAGTTTTTTGTATTTATTTTTATGTTTATTCACTTATGCGCTCTTCTTATCGACATACTTGTACTATAGAATCTCATATCATTTGAACAAAAAAGAAGAAACTGTCCATATCTGTCTGTAGTTTTACAAATTAGAACGTTTTTTTTTTGTTATGATTTTTTTGTACAAAAATAAAGTGTGACAAAAGCAATACAAATTAATATTTGGTGATGACGTTTAACATATCCCAAGATAAAATGGGGGTGTATATCAGTAAATGAAAACCATTCTCTGTATTCTCTTCCATATCTTTTCGTAATATTGTATGTGTATAGATTTAAAGTTTTGGTCATTTAAATCGGTTTTAAAATATAACATTTTTAAAATAAGATTGACGTGGACGGAAGTGAATTTGCTCTTTTATATTATTTTTAAGTTGCATTGTTTTTATTTTTTGCCAAGCATTATATATAAAATCGTGGAAAATATTATTTGTAGAGACGTAACCAACTAAATTTGGTATTTTTATTTTGCAAATGTTTTGATTCAATATTGTACAAGAATAAATAAACAAGAAATTAATAGAAATTTTACTACGTTTATTGAGGATTGTCTTTCCAAATACAAAAAGATGTCAATTTGGTCTTCCTTTTGGGATCAAACTTTGTGAAAATCTTCTTTTCAATAATGAAAAAAATAAGAAAAGCAGACTTTGGATTTTGAAGAATACTCTGTAATTTTATTATGAAACTAAGGCAATCGTCTGATAGAAATTAGTTTTTTATGTCTGTGAAGATAAATTCGAATTTTAAAATCAAAGACGCAAACCCACACTTTTAGCAGCGCCACTTCTTGCCTCTAACAGGGTAAACTTTGCTATTCACAGAGCACTGTTAACTGTTTAACAGTGGCAATTGTAGATTAGTCTTCTACTTTACACTTATTGCAGACTATTGGCATAAAATATAATTTTCATTATGATAATTTTTATTTGTGAACAAAAGTGTTGAAATATAAAGGATGGTTGGTATGTCTCAAAATTATTCTAGCTATCCCACTACCACTATTCGAAAGAGGACCCTCTGGACTACCATTTGCATATAGTCTGTATGGTGTACTATTTCTTATATTTTCCAATATGGCCACAGATCTCCTAGAGAATTTTCAAGCAAAAAATTGATATATTCAAAGCCAATTTTCTCAATACCATATCACTTTACATGTGGCCATATGTTGCTGATTATATTAAGAGGCCTTGGAACCTTCATTTGAGTATGATATGGTAATCACAGACCTAGCATATGTCCCAAAATTAGCTCCCAAACAAGTGGGCTTGTTCAGATGGATACTGTTAAACAGGTAACAGTGCTCTGTTAAGGGCAAATTTTGTTCTGTTAAGAGGAAATTTTGCTCTGTTAACGGCAAATGTGGCGCTGCTAAAATTTATGGATTGCGTCTTGGATTTTCAAATGCGAATTTATCTTCACACACATTAGTTTTTTTGCCCTAAAAAGAATTTTATTTGCAAATAAAAACCGCTTTAACAGATTAAACAGCATATATTTTAAATTTAACTTTAGAAGAACTTTAGAGGAACTCTAAATTTTCTCTCTATTATTTGTAAATTTTGTCGAAAAGGATCCAAACTTCATTCATAATAGATAAGTTTAGTGTAAACTAACTAACAATACTTAGGAGAACGCTCCTCCTTATACAGAACATAGATTATAGGTAAAGACCAAAAGAAAGAGAGAGAGTCTTGTGCAGGGACAATTGTTTTGAATCTGCTTACAGTTTAAGGGTTAGGAAAATGTTCCATTTGCGAATAGTGTGGCAAAGAATAAAATGAATTTGTAAATTATAGTCGGTCTTCTTATGCATTTCAATACCACAAGAATCATCAAGGAACTACACAGTAGCAGATGTTTCAATACTGTTTAACGAAAAAGTGCATACAAAACCGCAATTAAAAATGTATGAATAAAGAAAATATCTAAAGTTGATTGTGATATACCATAAGTAAAAACAAAAGAAAAAAAAAACATAAAAATTTTAAGTGCTTTATGAGTTCTATTTTTATAATTTATAATTATTTTTAAAAAACATTATTAAATCAATATCAGCGCACTGCTGCCACAACGAAATTGAGTGTATTGAGGCATAGACAAATGATGCAAGCAGTATTGTGGTATGAAAGAAGTCAAAGAGAGAATTTTTCAATAAATAAAAAAGAAAATCAATATAATTGAGTCCTTTGTGTCGCCTAATTTATATTTTCTGTTTATATGTTTTTCACAATATTGACTAGAACTAAAAGTTCTTTCTTGTACAAAGTAAAGGTTAGGAAATTTCTATAAACTGTAACTTATTTTTGTTATTTACTGTATTAAGCATGTACACTCAGCCACAGAAGTATACATACGGTTAACAAATTTCAGAAATTTTTTTAGCCAATCCGTTTTCGTTGAAAATCTTTATAATTGTCTGACATCTTTCTTCGATTTTAAGACGGTCTTTTGCATTGGTTCAGAAATTTGTGAAATTTGTTAATCGGATGTATACTTTTGTGGGCCTGTGCAGGGCCACAATTCAGTACAATTTCAGGAATTTTATAACCAATGCAAAAGACCGTCTTAACATCAAGGCAACTATAAAGATTTTCAACGAAAACGGATTGGTTAAAAAATTTCTGAAAATTTCTGAAATTTGAAAACGGATTGGTTAAAAAATTTCTGTAATTTGTTAACCAATCCGTTTTCGTTGAAAATCTTTATAGTTTCCTCGATTTTAAGACGGTCTTTTGTATGTATGTATACTTTAGCAACTGTGTGTATGTATACCAGAGATCAGCAATTCAAAAAGATGAGTAGAATCGAATCATACTTATAATTTCAGATGCTTATACGCATTCATACTTATTTTAATATATTTTAATATCATTGAACCTCTACTCATATTCAAAGTTTGAAATACTCATCATACTCTTCATACTTAACAACACGTATGATGTTGTTGATTTCGACTCAACATTTACACGAAGCACAAACTAAGTATGGTTCGCGTACGAACACTAAAATACATACTAGAAGCTTGTGTGTTTGCTCTGCTTGCTGCTCTGTCTTTTTTCTTCTTTTGTAAATGCCTAACAACAACTAAGACTGTAAATTTTGATAAATGACTCGAATCATTTTTAAGTATTATAAGTATTTTTATAAAGTTATGAATCTAAATGACTATGAGGCTTATGAATCAAACATATTTCAAATGGTATGAGTTTGATAACAACGTTGTACTCAAGCCCATTGCAACCTGTACTTATAAATCAACGTTGTATTGAGTATGAATGAATCAGAGTACATAGTTAAATTTCAATATTATTGACTCACTTATATTCAAAATTTCGTGAGTGCTTATGAGTAGCGAGAAAACGATTCATTGCTAATCTCTGATGTATAGTTAATATTAAAATGCTTGGCCTATCATTTGCCACTGTTTTCTCGATACTGAACTTTAAATGTATTATCGTGTTACGATTTATTTTAATTTATAAATTTAAATGTGTATTCTGCTTTCCTTTTGCACAGATACAGATCATTCATAATTAAAAATAAATACTTCCGTGTTGAATGCATTCTTTTATACATTTTTTTTTGCTGATAAATTGATTTTTTTTTTTTAATTTTTCTCTTTTTGTTTAAAGTCAAGGTTTCTGTTCTTGAATAATTATATGCATGTGGGGCATTTCAAGAAATAACCTCTCCTTATATGCATACATTAATAGTAAATATTAATAAAAAAAAATGGAATTGCAAACGATTTATTGTTAATAAACAAATCGTATATTATTTAACAGAAAAACTGAAAGAAAAACCTGTCCAAAAATAAAGATGCAAATAAAGAAATGAAATTTTTATTAAAAATAATTCGTTTTTTTTCGACTTTAGTGTTCATTTAATTTTTTATCTACTCGATTTATTTTAAATAATAAAAATGAAGAAAATAAAAAATATACAACAAAAAAAACAGAAGATATGTATAAACAAACTTGAATAAAGTGCAAACGTATTAAGTAAATATTGTTTCATCTATTTAACATTTTATTATTATTATGATTCATCATATATACATACGTATGTATGTACTATGTATGTACTTTGCTTGTTTTTATTCTAATTCCACTATTTTTCTTGAATAATTTTTTAAACAAATATACGTATAATTTTTGATGTCATTTTAGCCTTTATGAACAGTGTTACCGTTGTGTTCTACTACATATTATATGCTGGCGTTGCTTCTATATAAGAATATATTTTTTTCATTACAAAACTAATTTAAACATCATTGCAAGGTTTTTCTCTTTTTTTGCAGAGAATTTATATGGTAACACTGTCTGCCATGTAAATAAATTTATTAACAATAGTTAACACAACAATACTTTCTTAATTATAATTTCAAAAGAATTTCATTAACCTAATTAGATACGATAATTAATTATTTGTATCGTATTACATTAGGAACATAGACTGTTTACATAGAATCTCCATTGTTCTCTATTGTTTACTAATGTCATTTAATTCATTGAAATGTTTATCATTTTCTTTTTTCGCCTCCATGTAGTTTTATGTCTCCCGCCTCTCTGGTGGTTTTCACTCATATGTATCATAGCAAATCTCTTCATAAGGTTTTCTTAAGGCCACCATATTTTCGAAATACATATTTCGGTATTATCTGTTGATAAAGGTTTCAAAATGTCGTATCTTATATAACCGCTATCGACAACCCTTACGTTTGCGCTTCATATTGATCATTTTCTGTGGTACTCCTTTACTTTTCAATGCCAGCCATATGATTAATACTTTGCTGACCATCGAATTCCATGCAATGGCTAGTCAGTTTCAGTATTTCTTTAGGTGTCCTTTCCTTTCATTCCAAGAACAAATTCTCAGATTGCCAGATTATTTTAAACAAGGTATACAATATATCTGGAACAAATTCTGTACATGCTTTGCAGAAGTCAATAGATAGCTTATCGACCTCTGCGGTTTCATGGTTTTTCAGTCGGTTTATTGCTTGTTTAGTTTCGTAATTCACTGGTTGTAAAATAGTTATGGCCTGAAGAGAAAGGAAGTAGTTAAGTAAGTTCTCGTTCCCTTCTATATACGATAATTTGCTAATATTTTATAAAAACGATACTTAATTCAAAGGCCACTCTTACCAATGTCTCTAGAAACTAAAGTAAAAAAGTAGTCAAATTTCATTCAAAATAATAAGACCAGAGTATTACTCTAAACCGAGTATGTATGTTCTAGATGTGTGTGAAGATAAATTCGAATTTAAAAACCAAAGATGCAAACCCACCTTTTAGTAGCGCCACTTCTTGCCTCTAACAGGGTAAACTTTGCTATTAACAGAGCACTGTTAACTCTTTAACAGTGGCAATCATTACAGACTATTGACATAAAATATAATTCTCATTATGATCATTATTATTTGTGGACAAAATTGTTGAAATATAAAGGATGGTTGTTGGGGGATGGAGGGTGCCAATTTTCTGTTCCAAAATGTCCACTGATCTAGACAAATTTTATATTTTTTTGGCCAAAAATCGATTTTATCAAAATTCAAAATCAGCCGGCTACCACGGCTCGAAAGAAAACCCTCTTTGCATATAGTCTGTTCCCAAATGTATATGTATATAGTATGTTCCCAAATTTCCACTGATCTTCTAGAGAAATTTCAAACAGAAAATTGATATTTTCAAAGCCAATTTCCACAATACCATATCACTTTATATGGGACTATATTGCTTATTGTATTAAGAGGCCTTGGAACCTTAATTTGAGTATGATATGGTACTCACAGACCTAGCATTTGTCCCCAAATTAGCTCTCAAACAAGTAGGCTTGTTCAGATAGATACTGTTAAACAGCTAACAGTGCTCTGTTAAGGGGAAATTTTGTTCTGTTAAGAGGAAATTTTGCTCTGTTAACGGCAAATGTGGCGCTGCTAAAATTTATGGATTGCGTCTTGGATTTTCAAATTCGAATCTATCTTCACAGGCATATGTACATGTGTTTTAGTTTCAATATTTAGTACGTACGAGTTAGAATATATGGTTATTTGTAAATAAATTATGGTTATGGCAACCAATAAAATAAATACTTCTTCAAAGAAGAAGTAGAAAAGTTGTGGTACTTTCCCTTTTAAAAAACTATTTCCAGAAAATTTCAAAAATCACAAACCGTAACAAAGTAGGTGGAAACTTTGAAAAGAATTTCTCTTATATTAGTTTGCAAATTTATTATAAATTTTATATTTTGTTTCATTTATTCATCATGTTCAATTCAGTGGTAAGATTTTAAACATATTTTCCCTAAAAAACAGTTTTTAAAACTCATACGAAATTAACATGAATTTTTGGTTCTGTTGAGTTGAATTTTGTCTGAAAACAAAAATTTAAATAATATTATGTATGAATTGTTTGTTTCCTTTCCCCATTTCTCCATGAATAAGATGTATTATAATTAAATTTTAATTAACAATTCCTTAGCGGGAAATTATTTCTTTTTGCTTTTGTCACCGTTTTTAACTTTAATTAAATTGTTTTGTTTTTTTTTTGTTACTCATTTATGTGTAACGATATGAACGAATGAAAAATACAAGATTTTTTTCCACAGTTTAAAATTACTAGAGTTTCTTTGAAATGTTTAAGAATTTTTAAATAATTTTTATATCAAATAGTTAGCACAACATGGTGGTGAATTTATGATTGATTGATATACCATACCATACCATATCATACCATACAATACGTACGGGAATCCGTATTATAGCAGCATGTTACAGTAGTTGTTGGTTTGTTGTATTACGTCATTTATTAATCGAACTTCGTTATGATGGATGGATGTGTGATTAAATTTGTTGATGTTTTTTTTTTTTAGTTTTTAGCACGTTTTTACAAAACTACACAACATCGCTTTTTCGTACTCGTAATGAATTAATAATAAAAATGTTTCGTTTCGTTTTTGTTTTTTTTTTTGTTTATATGTTAAATGAATTAATTTTTTATGACATGAATTCTTTATTTATCGATTTTTATTTGTATTTTTCTTTTACGAATTACGTTATTTTCATTTTCCTTTTGTCGCTTTATTTTTATTTATTTTTTTATGTTTATGTTTCTGTTTATGTTTGTTATTGTTTTTATTTTTATTTTTTTACATTTTTAAAGGTGATAAAATTCCATTGTCTTGACTCTTTTTTGTTTTTTATAATGCGTGTGCCACTGTGCGTCAATATGAATACTCTACACTGTGTTTGTGATTGTTTACTGATATCCGCTAGTTTTTTATATTTTTTATTTTTATTTGTATTTGGCTTAGTAGTACTCAAAGGTATAAATGATGTGATATTTAACTCTTAAACACAGGGTATTGCAACAAGATGTGATATTATAAAATTGATGTTAACAAAAGTATGACTGGAAAAGTGATTGTGAGCATGAAATCCAAAGCTATCATTCAGATTAAATACTTATCATTAATTATCATTAATTAATTAATCGTGATTATTCTATTGTATTTCTCTCATCGAAACTCTTGAACCTGTTGGCAATAAATTGGAAAAACTAGGAGATAAACTAGGAGTAGGTGGTTTTAACTTAGTGTCATATGAATGCATAAGAAGAACATTAAGAAGAACAGAAGAAGTCCCAGAGTTATGTACATAAATACGATTCACTATCACTATCGATTGAACGTAAATTCTCTAGTATTAACGAAAGCTGGCCAAATATAACCACTTTCACCAACTCACTGCTATTGGACTACAACTGTTTTCACTTGGCGTTATCATAATTTCGCCGTCGTCTAGTAGGTAGTGTGTTGGCTTATTAGATTGTAAGGCCACGGTACAAACCCCAGGCCAGACATCTCGAACAAAACGAAATATGAAAAAAAAATATTTCGTCGGGACTTCCTCCCAGCAGATTTCTGGCAAAAACTTTGAGAGTAAAGATAAAATTGCATCAAAAAGTTTCTCAAAAAAATCTGTCGTTCTGAGTCGATTTTAAACTGCAGGTCCTGCCACTCATGTATAAAATTAACACACACAACATGAGTGGTGTGAGAAGCAAGGTCGTAATCCTGACTGAAGGGTTGTAAAGACCAATTACGTATGTACATATGTAAGTGTGTATGTTACCATAAGTTAACCCTTTGCGACCGTATGTCTGCTCTCAAACACCAAAGCTTTATTACCGATCTAGTCGGATGTCTGCTCTCAACCGATAAGCTTTCGAAATTCGTTGAAATCGAATGATATTTTATAAGTTGTGCTTAACTTAGATTTGGCGATTTCGCTTCTTAAAATATTTCAAAATAATGCTCTAATAAAATGGCAAAAAGAAATTTACTGAAAGAAGTGTTCCGTGAACTTGAAAGTAGCGATGACGAATTTTATTTTGGCTCTTTCAACACTGACTTTGGTAAAGAAAGTGATAACATATGTTCTAAAACTATTTCCAGTAGTGACTCTGATAGTACGTAGTTCGAAAATTAATTCCGACCAGCATGACACCCATATATAAAATTAATACGGTCGCAAAGGGTTAATGTTTACTTTGTTTCGTGATTCAGTTTTTTTACGTTAAATCGTAGAAACTTTTTGTCAAAGTATTTTTGTACAAGAAACGTTACCATTTAGAGCGTAGTATTTCACTTCAAAATTGCCAAAATGATATCGAAGATATCTAAGTTAAATGTTAAGCCCCGTTACATTTGGATATTGTCAAGAATACTATATATTGCAGGCGCCTAGTTGGGTCACTGCCTTTATCGATGTAAAACTGTAAACTATTTGACTACACTTTTCTTTAGTTCAAAACCGTATCCCTCTAATCCTACCTAACCTGATTCAATCCTACTTTAATAATGCGAAATAATAAATTTCCGTCTTCTACATCTTTATACGGAATTTTTAACTTTTGACTTTAATCACTCAGTGGTATGATTTATTGTTTTTATTGTTTTATAATTTATTATTTAATTATTTTTAATTTACATTAATTAATTACTTTTTGTATTTTGTATTCATAATTTCTTTTAGAACTCATGTACTGGAGCAGGAGATGCGTAATCCATTTAGCATATGCAATGTAGACTGCCTGCTAGACACAGTGACTGCTTTGGTTTCCGATTGTGATCATGAATCATTAAAACGCCTTAAAAATATAGAACAATATGCATCAAAATGTAAGTATATACTTATGTACGTACATACATACATATTGAATTGTATTTATTTTTATTTTTTCTCCATACAATGTCTTCCTTATCTCTAAAACGGTTTATTTTCTTTTAAATGCAATAGAAAGAGGAAATTGTAGAAAAATAAAAAATTAGTTTAAAATTTTATCAAAATAATAGGACGAAGAGTTTGTGTGGATAGTCATGCCTCTATTAAATCATAAATTAAAATCACAATTCTTATTCTTACTTTTTCCCGATACAGAAAATATTTGTTTAATTGAATTCGTCTTCTTCTTTCAGACAAACCGCTCGCACAACAAATCTGCCAACTGCGCATGAATGTTGAAGACTTTGATTTTATTAAAATCATCGGAGCTGGTGCTTTCGGCGAAGTCCAACTGGTGCGACATAAATCGTCCCGTCAAGTGTATGCCATGAAACGATTGTCAAAATTTGAAATGATGAAACGTCCGGATTCAGCGTTCTTCTGGGAAGAACGTCACATAATGGCTCATGCCAATTCCGAATGGATTGTCCAATTGCATTTTGCCTTTCAGGATACCAAGTATCTGTATATGGTAATGGATTATATGCCGGGTGGTGATATTGTTTCGCTCATGTCTATGTATGAAATACCTGAAAAGTGGGCCATTTTCTATACCATGGAGGTTGTATTGGCATTGGATACAATACACAATATGGGATTTGTACATCGCGATGTAAAACCCGATAATATGCTATTGGATCGTTATGGTCATTTAAAGTTGGCCGATTTTGGTACTTGTATGCGTATGGGTCCAAATGGTTTAGTTGTATCAAGCAATGCTGTAGGTACTCCCGATTATATAAGTCCTGAGGTGTTGCAATCGCAAGGTGTAGATAATGAATATGGTCGTGAGTGTGATTGGTGGTCGGTGGGTATTTTCCTGTACGAAATGTTAGTGGGCGATACACCTTTCTATGCAGATTCTCTGGTAGGCACCTATGGAAAAATAATGGATCATAAAAACTCTTTAAGTTTTCCCGCTGAAGTGGAAATCAGTGAAAATTCTAAAAGCCTAATACGGGCTTTTCTAACTGATCGCACCCAAAGATTGGGTCGTCATGGCATAGATGAAATCAAGGAACATCCATTCTTCCAAAATGACACATGGAGTTTTGATAATATAAGAGAAAGTGTCCCACCGGTAGTACCAGAATTGTCTTCCGACGATGATACGAGAAATTTCGAAGATATTGAGAGGGATGAGACTCCTGAAGAAGTGTTTCCCATACCCAAGAATTTTGATGGCAATCATTTGCCCTTTATAGGTTTTACTTACACGGGTGACTATCAATTACTATCGAATAATGATACAGTCGATGCAGAGGCTAAAGAAAATCATATTAATACAGTCCACAATCACAACCATAGACATAGACCATCTAACTCGAATGAAATTAAACGTTTGGAGGCCTTATTAGAGAAAGAACGCAACCATTCGGAATCTTTAGAGAAACAAGATAAAGCCTTAAGACAACAATTGGAAATTATAACAAAACGAGAAGCCGATTTACAGGCTATGTCCTCAGAGTATGAGAAGGACTTGGCCATAACACAACACAATTACAAGATAGCTTTACAAAAGTTCGAACAAGAGATTGAATTGCGCAAGAAAACCGAAATTATTTTAGCCGAGACACAGAAAAATCTCGATAGTGAACAGAAAATAAGAGCCCGTGAAGTGAATAACAATCAGCATCATAATGAAAAAATTGTTACACTTGAAAAGCAATTAAAGGAAATGGAAGAGAATTTCAAAAATGAAACTGAAAATTCGCAAAAACTTAAAAAGCAAGCAGCCGAATGGGGTTTAGTCAAACAAGAGCTAGAGGCTAAAATTGCCCAAAATCAAATAATGTTGTCGAGCTTACAAAACCAAAAGGAAATCTTACAGCAGGAAGTGGCTGAACTTCAAGCTCAACTGGCGCAGGAGAAGAATTCCCGTTCACAACTGAAAGAGTTGCAAAAGGAAACGGAAAATAAGTTACAATCCATTTCCAATGATTTGGAAAGGGCCATAACCAGAGAACAACAAGCCTATGAAGATAACCGTTTAATGAATGAGAAAATCTCCGATTTAGAAAAGGCAAATGCTAGTTTAGATTTCGAATTGAAAGCGGCCCAAGGTCGTTATCAACAGGAAGTAAAAGCTCATCAAGAAACTGAAAAGACTCGTATGCTTAGCAGAGAAGAAGCTAATCTGCAAGAGGTTAAAGCTTTACAAACAAAACTTAATGAGGAGAAATCGGCGCGCATTAAAGCTGATCAAAATTCGCAAGAGAAGGAAAGACAGCTGAGTATGTTATCTGTAGATTATAGACAAATTCAACAGCGTTTACAAAAACTGGAGGGAGAATGCCGGCAAGAATCTGAAAAGGTAACAGTGTTACAGTCTCAACTCGATCAAGAACATACGAAAAAGAATTCCTTACTCTCGGATTTGAGCCTCAAAAGTTCTGAAGTTGCTCACTTAAAATCTCGTGAAAATCAGTTACAAAAAGAACTGGCCGCTCTGAGAGAAAACAAACGCAAACATGAAGAGGATATGTCGCAACTGAAGATTGCTCTTAACAAAGAAATTCTACAGAAGAAAGAGTTGCAGGACCAACTCGATGCCGAACAAATTTTCTCACGCCTTTATAAAGCGCAGGCTAATGAACACAGAGAGGAAATTGAAGAAAAGTGCCGTGAAATACAAGATCTTAAAGAGGAACGAGTCTCACTCAAACATCAAGTACAAGTGGCTGTGGCGCGAGCCGATTCAGAGGCTTTGGCACGTTCCATTGCCGAAGAAACAGTTGCCGATTTGGAAAAGGAAAAAACCATTAAAGAATTAGAACTGAAAGACTTCATGACAAAACATCGTAATGAAATCGCCGCCAAAGATGCTCTCCTGGCAGCTGCCAGAGACACTGAAGCCGATTATATTAAGAAAATCAACCAAAAGAATAATGAATACGATGAACTATTGCAACAGAATAAGAAAGTACAGGATGATCTAACGCAATTGAAAACAACGAAAGAGGAAGAAATTGTTAAGCTTAAGGAGAAATGGCAAAATGAAATGCTTCTGAAACAGGTCGCTGTCAATAAATTAGCTGAAGTTATGAACAGAAGAGATACCGATTTGCAAAGTAAGTTAACGAAACATATTATTATAAGAAAAATTTAACATAATTCGAATCCCCGTCAATGTTGCAATATCTTTAATCTTTTTTTTAATTTAATTCCTTTTATTTCAGAACAAAAAGGTAAAACGCGTTCATCTGCCGAGCTACGCAAGAAGGAAAAAGAAATGCGTCGCTTACAACAAGAAATGCAGCAAGAACGTGAGAAATATAATCAATTGCTGCTTAAATTCCAAGACCTACAAAGTCAAGTTATTGAAGACAGTCACGTGAGTTTCCAATTAAGAATTAAATCGTTCAAGAATCACTTTAATTACTAAAATTTCTTAATTTTTTTATTATTCCTGCAGATTAAGCAAAAGCTACAAATGGAAATCGACTGTAAGGCCACAGAAATTGAACAGCTGCAATCAAAACTTAATGAAACCGCATCTCTGTCGTCAGCCGATAACGATCCAGAAGACAATCAAGTACGTATACGTTTATATGTTGCTTTTTTTTTTCTTCAATCTTATCAAACTTAAATCTCAATTAATATCATTAAAATGTCATCATCTAATAATATTTCTAAACTTTTTTCTATTTCTATATTTTACAAACAATTTTGGCTCATCATCTTCATCTACATCTTAATACAAAAACAAAAAATAAAAAAAAATACAATCTCTATTTAATATAAATCATCTCATTTACAATTATTATAAAATAACTAATATTGTGGCAAAAACTATTCATAAAACTACACATCATGTTGTAATACTTCTACTGCTACACTACCATTTTACTAACGTGTGTCTATCCGCACCCATTGTGGCCATTTGTTGTGTGCCTGTGTTGTGTGTTTCTTGTTTGAAATTGTTTAGAATTCTTCATTACTTTCACTTACACAGGATTCGGTGTTTGAGGGCTGGTTAAGTGTGCCCAATAAACAGAATATACGCCGTCACGGCTGGAAACGTCAATTTGTCGTAGTGTCATCACGTAAAATTATCTTTTACAATTCCGAAATTGACAAACAGAATACAATTGATCCTGTGCTAATATTAGATTTAAGGTAAGTTTATCATGCTCTTGAGTATTTTAAATGTTTATTAATTGAATAAAACTGATTGTTTTTTTCCCTAAAAACACAGCAAAGTTTTCCATGTGCGATCAGTAACTCAGGGTGATGTTATTCGAGCCGATGCCAAAGAGATACCGCGTATTTTCCAATTGCTATATGCCGGCGAAGGTGAAGCCCGGCGACCTGATGAGCAACAGCAACTGGATATAAGCGTGCTTAGAGGTGGTGCAGCCGAAGAAAGACCCGGCTCTATAATACACAAAGGTTGTACTTCATTGTTTTTATCACTTTAAATAATTAAATTAAATAATTTATTGTTTTTATAATTTAAGGCCATGAATTTGTGCATATAACGTATCATATGCCCACAGCATGTGAAGTGTGTCCTAAGCCTTTGTGGCATATGTTTAAACCACCAGCGGCATACGAATGTAAAAGGTATGTAAAGGCATTCTTACATTTCCTTTGAAAATCGGATTAAAAACTAAAATAATATATTTCTCTAATAGATGCCGCAATAAAATCCACAAGGAACATGTTGACAATAAGGATCCTTTAGCACCTTGCAAATTGCATCATGATCCTCACAGCGCCAGGGAAATGTTGCTGTTAGCTTCCAATACTGATGAACAGAACTTGTGGGTGTCACGTCTCTCTAAACGTATCCAAAAATGTGGATATAAGGCCAATTCCTCATCTAATAATAATAGCAATAATACCGATGGTAGTAAAATATCACCAAGGTGAGATGTTATTAACAACTAACACGTAAATAATTCTCTTTAGGTTTCTATTACATTCATTCATTTTTTTGGGTTTAACATGAAAGCAAAGTGAAATTATTCCTATTTAAACATGATTTCGAAATGTTTTCATTAAATATACAATAATTGTTAACTAATCGCAAGGCTTTACCGCAGAAACGATTTAAAGTGTGTTATATCTTTTGTTTATATCGGAATCAGGGGTCAGCAATGAGTATTCAAAAAGATGAGCAGAATCAAATCATACTTACAATATGTGATACTTATATGCATTCACACTACTTTTAATACTATGGAACCTCTACTCATATTCAAAGTTTGAAGTACTCATCATGTTCGTACTTAACAACACGTATGTTGTTATTGATTTCGACTCTCCATAACTCAACATATACACGAAGCACAAAATAAGTATGATTCGCGTACGAACACTAAAATATTCGAGTCATTCGACTCATTTATAAGTATTTTTCTAAAGTTATAAATTTAACCGAGTGGGCTGGTTTATGAATCAAACATATTTCGAATGGTATGAGTTTGATGTCAACGTTGTACGCATACTCATTGCAATCTGTACTTATAAAACAACGTTGTAGTGATTACGAATGAATCAGAGTACATAGTTAAATTTCAATATTCTTGACTCACTTATATTCAAAATTTCATGAGTGCTTATGAGTAGCGAAAAAACGATTCATTACTGATTGCTGACCTCTGATCGGAATACATACTCGTATATAAAATATTCTTTATAATATACGAAATTAAAATATATTTTATTTGCTGTTTAAAAACTGTTTTAAATTAAATCACAAACTAATTAACGAGCTATGAGTCATTATTTTAATTTTTAAATAAATGTTAAAATCCGTTTGTAGGCGATAGTTTAAGAACGATTTTTTAAAAAGACTCATGGGATACTGATATTTCGGGACATAAAAGGAACATCTTTTTACCAAGAGTAATAAGATTATCTGGCGACTGATGTAGCAGACTGAAAAGAAGAACTATATATTGTGTTTATTACAAATTTAGTTTACATGACGTAAATACTGTGACGAAATCTAGCTATAACTGTTACTGTTCTAAAGCAATTATTTTCTGGTCACAATATATGTGTTTTGTGGCTTATCCTATATTAATAGTACTTGTTCATGATTCTAACCTGATAAGACAAAAGATTATCATACCACAGTATCGGAAATCAATTCTTGATCCTGTATGCGGCATATTAGACGTCAGACATACATTGCTTAATTAAATTGCAGAAAGGTTTAATATTTTTAAATTGAAGTAAATTTGATAAACTAATTAATAAAAAATTGAGTTGATGGCCTTTGTTGCTCATACTCGTACTTTAAATTATATAATTTCATTTATTGTATTATATAATCTTTAAATAAATAAAAATAAATAAAATAATTAATAAATTTAATTAAATTTAATAAATTTAAATTAATTAGCAGCAATTACATTATAAAAATTAATATGAAGTCATGTTTAATTTGGAATTATTTTTTTTTATTGCAATTCAATATTATTTTTCTACTTACATTTTCGTTCATTTAATTTAATAATAAAATTATTCTCTTTTCAACATCTCGCTTTATATGTGTCTAATAATTACACAACAAAAAAATTTAAAAAAATAATCAAATTTTTCTTAACAAAACATTCTAAAAAATTGGTAATTAATTTTATTTTTCAATATTTAAATATTTTTTTCTCCTATATCTTTTCTGTGTGTGTGTGTTTCTCTTAATATCGTAAAACGCTCGTAACCTTCATTACTACATCATATCATTGCTGATTCCTAAAAAAAAAAAAATAAAACAAAACAATAAAAATAAACAAAAAATAAACGAAAAATAAAATAACAGCCAATCAACACGTTCCAATTACAAGCCATATGCAGTTAATGTACAAAGATCAGCTACGCTGCCAGCAAATTCATCATTAAAACAGTGATTTAAAATATTTTATATTTATTATTATTTTATTTTTTTTTTATAATATATCATTTAGTTTTTATTATTAATATTTTTTATTTTTTAATTTAATTTAAATAATCTTAATATATTTTGCTGTTTATATATTTATATTAATCTGTAACAGAGCTGTTTTTTTCATTTCTTAAGTTGCTTCTTAATTGTTTTTAATTAAATTAATAATTTGTTCCTCTCGCTCGTTTCGCTAATTTTTTTTCTTAACAAAGTTTATTCTGTTTATCTGTTATATTTCTTTTTCTATTTTTTTAATTAAAATTCCTTATTTATGTTCAATAAACTAAAAACTCATATAACATTTGTTTTACTTTAAAGTAACTTAATTAAACTACAATACTAATACAAAAGAAACGTACTTTAAATATATTTAATTTCTCTTAACATATTTACGCTAATTAATCAAAAGAACATATGCATACCTAAAACAAAAACTGGGAAAAAAAAAGAAAATATTGAAATTTTAATATAAATTTGTGTATTTTATTTTTTATAACATTTTTTTAATATACATAAATAAGTATTTTTCTTAATGATAATATATAATATACAATATACATACATATTTAGGCACTAAGGTGTAACTTAAACTGAATGAAATATAAGATATTTTTTTATTTGTATTTTGTATTTTTTTTTATATAGTATATGTTTTATAAGCAATTGCCAAAACTCTTAAAAGAGAGCCAATATGAAAAGAAAAATAAAATATATATATTTAAAACAAGAAAAAAGAAAATATTAAACTTTTAAAAAACTTAAAAAAAATTATATAATTAATGTATAAATTTCTTACATATCCTTTTACCTTTATGTAATACATATGTCTCCCTTTACATACGGCAACTTATTTATGAAGAGAAATCAAAAGCTCTTAAAATTTACTTTTTATACAGATTTGTATCACTTAATTTGTACTGAAGACTACTTTGAAACCTTAAACATTCGAATTTAAATGAATTTTTTCAATACCTTTAAACAAAAAATGATTCATTGCTATAAGTCTGTCATAATAAAAATATACGAGTTCATAATCATATTCCATAATTTTGATTTTAAAAAGCTACGATAATTACATGGGTTTTTAATTCAATTTTCATAAATTTAAATTTTAATGAATGTGCAGATTCTCTGTCTGTTGCATTATTTATGTCAAAGAAAAGAAAGGTTTTAGTTTTTATTAAATCATTTCATAAACTCATTCAAAAGTTCTTTAAAAATACAACGAAGAATTAAAACGGAATTCTATCAATATGTACTCTGTTTACGATTTATAACAGAGCATTTATATAGCACTGTTATACAGCGTCTTTTCGTTAAGTCATTTACTTTCTGATATCTTTCGATCGGTATTACTTCACAAACGTATTTTGAGAGTCTTTACTTTAATACTTGTTATTATTTTTTAGTTCTGAATTCGCCACAAATTCTTTAATGACTTAAGATCTCAGGGACATAAAAAAATATTAGAAACGTTGATCGGGTGTCCTATATCATTAATTATCCCGGTGGTAGTTCCATAAAAGAAGCATTTTATATTCCTCAAATGGGAACAATATAATATACATACATTGGCAATCATCAATAAGTATGTAATATTGTGATGTACCGGCATCACCGTATAAAAAACAAAATGTGGCATTTTTTTTTGGCAACTCAACATGTCGTTTCACGAACTGATTTCTATATGCGTTTTCTTTAATAACAAAGCAATTCGAGGACTTCTTACGTCTTTGTTTCGGTCTTAAAAGAAACAATTTTTTTTAATATACTTGCGAGTACTCTTCTATTTATTCCGAACAATGATTTGGTCTATTTCAAAATATTGGTCATTATTTAAAATATGCTCTAACAAAAAAAAATTCGTATTTTTAAAATATTTTTAAATCAAATTAAAAATAAAAATTATTTAAAAATTCTATAAAAATATTAAGTGAACTATTTTGTTTTTCATTCATTGTATGGAATTGTTTTGAATCTTTATTAATTTTTTTAAAGGCTGGCAACGGCATTTTCAATTCGGGTACACACAGTTTTGAAATTATTTTTCATTATTTGCAACAATTTCAATAAGTGGAGTTAAAAACTGTATATTTTTAATTATTTTTAATAATAAAAAGGCTTATAGCAATTTAGTTTTGAATAAACTCGTTATTATGACAGTGATTTTAGCTGTTTATTACTTGAGTGCTTTTATCTGAACTGTATTAAAAAAGAAAATAATTTTTAATTTACCATGTCAGTAATGAAAAATACTCTTCAGTTAATATTGTTGAAACTTCATTCCTTACTTAAATGCTTTTTTAACTATCTATTGAATTAATCTGAAATGAAACTAATAATTCCATTATTGAAAGTATCAAAAAAGAAAACATGGGAAAATGTTTTTTTTTCTAAATATAATGTATAGATTTTAATAATTTAATATTATTTAAAATTAAAGTATTATGGAAAATTAATTAATTTTAAAAGAAACAAGAGATGAGAAAGAATATTTATCTTTGTTTTGTTAATTTTGTTTAAAATTATTTTAAGTTTTTAATTTTATTTTAATTTTTATTTTTATTATTTTTTTTTTTTTGTACATTTTATTTTAATATAGTTTTTCTAATTTATTTTATTTTATTATTTTTTAGTTGTCTTTTATTTTTTTATTGAATAAGTAAAGATTTAGTTCTTTTTTTTCAAAAAATATCTTAAATATTAAATCATTAAAATGATTAAATTAAAATATTTTATAATTTTATACTTCGAAACAAAACAAATATTACATGTAATAAATTTATTTTATTTTCTTTATTATTTAAATTAAAGTAATAATTTACCTAAAAAAACAAACAAAGAACATTTAATAAAAAGTAAAATTATTTTGTAAAAACAACAATAATAATTAAATATTAAAAATATCAATTAATTATGCTTTTTTGTTTTATTTGAATGGCTGGTTTTTTATTATGATTTGAATTTTTTTAATTTTTTTTTAATTTTGTTTTTTCTTCTGTTATAGTTTATCATTTAATTGTTTTGTTGCTGCTTGTTGAGATTATTTTAAATCCAAAAATACATAATTTATTTTAAACATCAATAGTCGTTCATATATTATTTGGTTGATTTGGTTTAAAATGTATTTAATTTGAAACTTTTAATTTTACAGTCGTTTGAAAATTCTGCGACACCAATTATCGGTGCAAAAACCTTAGCAAACTACCAACAACACCAACTGCATTGTCATTTACTACACAACTATCGACACGTTTAAGTAATCGTTTGCTCAACAGTTTTATACGACGATTTCGTAACAAACGAAACAATAGTAATAATAGCGGTAATAACAATAACAATAATGAGTGAAATACAAACAAAGTGAATATTATGTACGTACGTACGTTTAATCAAAACTATAATGTATGTTTTTTTTTACAAAATACGAATTTATTTATGTTTTTAAGTCTTGTTAAAAATAAAAGAAAAAACTTTAATTAGTGCATTATGGTTTTAGTTTCTTATTTAAATTAAATTAATTAATGTTTACAATATATATTTATAAGTTACATTCCTATCTGTTATATACGAGTAGTAGAATTATTTATTTTCTTACTATCCTATGAGTAATTCTTAAATGTTAAATTAAATGTTAAATGTTTTATTTAGTTTTCTAAAAGCATTTATAGTTTAATACTTACTTTTAATACTTACTTTTATAATATTTTTAAAATTTAAATTCATAAACAATCAAAACATGTGTAATAAAAAAATTACAGACAAACATTTTCAAAGACTTACATTAAAATGTGCCTTGTATATACAAACATTTTGCGAAATTGAATCTACATAATCCAGGCATATATTTTATAACATATAATTACACGCGTATACATTTTAGAGTTATTTAAAAATTAATTAATTTAAGCACATATCACCATCAAAAGTTTTTTATAACAAATTTTGTAATGAAGCATATTTAGCATATCTTTTAAATAATACTTATAATAAATTTATAAACAAATAAATCAAATAAATTGAATGAAATATTAGAAAAAAAAAAGAAAACGAATGCTGCTAATTGAAAAATAAATGCATAAATTTCAATATAAATCTTGGATTTATTTTGAAAAAATATATTTTACTTTTAGAATTCCGAAGAGAAACTATTAATTATTAAATAAAAATATAACGTATGTGGTTTTAAAAGTCCATAATAAAAACAAAAAACAGTTTGGAATACATTTTTTTATTCATTAGCAATGTTAATTAGAAATTGGAGATGTAACTCATAAACTTAATTCAGACCTGCAATAAATACTTACGCTTGATGAGTAAGAAAATATCTGGACAAGTTGATGCTATTCTAACACCAGACTTGATATATTATTAATTAATCCATCTTCTTTGTGTGTTACTTAATAAAAAGAAAAGAAAACTTTAACTATAATAGAGTGCTTCCATCATAAATCGAATTAAAAAAAAGAAAACTATTCATGAACATTCATAAATTGTAATCAAATTAAAATTATTAATCAATTAGCAGCACATTATCACATCCCAATTATTAGTTAACAATGAAAACAAAACAGGACTACATAAGTTTAATAAAAAAACATTTTAAATCTGTAATAATAATAATAAATAAAAAAAGAAAATTTTGAAATAATCATAATTTCAAAGAAAGTGTTTTATTTCGTCTAAGAAATCTATGCGCAATAAAATCGGTAAGATTGTTATGATTATTATTTATTTCTCTTCGGCTAACGCAAAGCATCTAAAGCGTTTTCTTATGTTTTGCAGCAGTTTCAGTGATGTTTTTAGCTTAGCTAATGGTTATACTGCAGCAGAAAGTAGTTAAGATAGTTTTCGGTGTAATATTGTACATGGAAAGAATGCAGCTCCCATCTAACGACGATCCGCTGAGGAAGAGCAGACTGTTATCCAATTTCTTTGTCAATGTCCATCTCTTGCTTAGTGCAGATATGGGTTATTTGGCTCGGCTCTCCAATCCTTGTCAGCTTGACGGAACTATCGTCCATTGATGTCAAGGATATAGCTTCGTTTATCAAACTTTTGGGCTGGCTTTCCCGCGTGGAATAGTCGTGCTTGAAATGTGCAGCCCTTGCGCTAACCAACTTATACTTCCCTGGTTTGGAGGAACTTGGTCAGTACAGAGACTGCGTTCACCTGTGGTGTCACGACGGGCCGCTAAGCGTGCTCAGGTGAGCTTTTGGTATCAAAGCTACCACTCTAACCTAACGTAATCTAACCTATTGTATACCTTCCTTTCTAGTTTGATTTAAAGTTTCTTAACTTTTGAAAGTTATCTCAATCTCGGAGACTCAATGAGAGTAATGGCACACACACCAACCTTTTCACCATAGACATCAAGACCACCAAAGTACAATGGGTCAACTTGACCTCCGGGTACTGTGCTTGTCTGAATTGCCAAGTACACCTCCTCTAACCTAAACCTAACTCTTTCGGTGCTCTTTGCTAATCTCTCGCCTTAGATTTTGACCCACATTTACACAAGGACGAGAGAGATTTCTTTCGAATCCCTACATTCCACAGATTTGCATTTTTCGATTATTTTATAATCCATTTTTTTATATGACAACAACACTTCAGTAATGGTGAGTATTGAAAAACAAGAAAGAAGCTCTGGCTCATTTGAGGGTTTAGGGACAGTTACCCCATTGTTCAGAGGCGGAAAATCACAATACTATCAGGGCATTGGATTCTAACGTAATGAACTCCAGGACGGTATACGACTGTCCCAGATGTCAACGAAGTGGCGAATCGATATGATGTTTGTATCACAAGGGTATCATAAGGACATTCCCTGTAATTGCAAAGCAGATGAACAGGCCAGAAGAGGCACAGCCATCGAACTCTCTGATAAATTCTCTATATTAGAGATCCCTTTGGGTACCTCCAAACTTATAATTGCCAATGCAATCGTGGACCTTGTCAACAGTAGATGGGCAGCTTCGGACACGGGTAAAACGGCGCAGAAAATCTGGCCAAGGCTGGAGAAGAGGCGAGCGGCGGCTCTGCTTAAACTCCAAAGAAGTAGGCTCAGCACTGTTATCGGGGATATTAGGGGGCTTTGTGTTATAGGAACGCATGCGAGGCGTATTGGTCTTGGACACCTTGCAAATGATTTCTGCAGAAGCTGTGGAAATGAGGAGGAGGATGAGACTTTTCTTCACGTACTGTGCACATGCTAGTACTTGGTCGGAGGAGAAAGAGACACCTATGTGCCTACTACAAGGAGGATCTGGATGAACTGTCATGCATGGATATTGGCAGTCTGAGTCGCTTCTTCGGAAGCTCCGATTGGTTCCAGGACTAGGGGCGAAAATGAAACTGTGATATCACAACGGATCCTGTGTGCGGCCTAAGTGTGTCCGCTCATGACTCCATCGAGGGGACAGCCACTTGTACCTACCTACCCCTTTGGTCAATACAACCCTTTAGTTAGACTTACAATTTTGCTTCTCACACTACCTAGTTTCTGTGTGCGTTAATTTTATCTTCGAGTGACCTCTTTGAATTGTCTCCAAATGACAGATTTGAGAAATATTTGTATATGATTATTTATTCACCCTCAGAGCTTTTGCCGGAAAACTGCTGAGGGAGATCGACTAAAGAATTATTTTTTTATATTTTTTTTCTTTCGCAGTGTGAGAGCTGAGATTTGAATTTAAGACCTCTTGTCTAGCAAGCCAATTTACTGTCTATTAGAATAGTGCGACTGATTTTAAAAATGAAGGTAATGCCAGGACTATACAGATGTCTCTTTGAATCCCATTGCAAATAAATATTTTTTGAATTTTAAAATAAAATCAATAAAAAATGGCGTGTATAAATGTTTTGTTTCACATCAGATACCATGTCAAAATTGGACATATTTGTACTATTAAATGGCAATTGCTGTTCTTTGCCTCATGTGCCATATCTTTGTCAGAAATCACACTGCTTTAGAACAACAACCAGATTCTTAAATCATTTCAAATAGTAACAAAACACAGGACCTGGTTTTTCTTTAATGACGATTTTACATACATACATACATAATTGTTCATTACAACTCTTCAGTCAGGATTACGGCCTAGCTTCTCACACTGCTTATGTTGTGTGCGTTAATTTTATACAAGAGTGGCGGGGCCTACAGTTTAAAGTCGACTCTGAACGATAGATTTTTGAGAAACTTTTCATGGCAATTTTATTTGCTCTCAGAGTTTATGCCAGAAATCTTCTGAGAGGAAGTCAACGAAGAAATATTTTTTGTTTTTTTTTTGTTTTTATGTCTGACCTGGGGTTTGAACCGTGGCCTTACGTCTAATAAGCCAAAACACTACCTAGTAGACAACGGCGACTTCGCTGACGATTGTTTTCGATTTAAAAACCGTAATTAATCTGGCAATATTCTATATGTTAGCAACAATTGTTAGCTGACCGTATTAAAACTTGTTTTTATAGTCATGCCTCGTAAAATAAAAAGAATGTATTTTTTTAATTTCACTTACATTTTAAATGAAATTTAACGTTTTTTTATTACTTAAGGAGATAATCATTTCAAATTCATTTAAATATGCACAACAGGTGCATTACGACGGCATAAAAGTGCATTTCACTTGGTGCATTTGGTGCGTGCAGGCTTTTTTTTAACTAAAAAGTTGAATTTTCGTTTAATTTTGTTAACTTCTTCCCCCTGCCTTAAATACATAAAAAGACAATCAATTAATGCTTAAAATAAAAACAACAGTAAAAAACTAATTGTAGGAAACAAAATATGTAAGAAAAATAGAAATTAATTTGCTTAACAAAACTTTCATTTAATTTTTTGGAGGAGTTAAACGTTAAATAATCGACAAAAAAAAAAGAAAAAAACATGAACTAACTTTTTAAACAATAAGAGAAGCAACAACAACTACAACAACAATATAAATGAATTAATTGTAATAGTAAAAACAGAAGAGGGAAATACATACAGAAACGAAAAAAACCAAAAAATATTACACACTTGAAATAAATTAACGAAAAAAAAAATAAAAACAAAAAAATACAAAAATAAATAAAAAATAAAATAAAACTAACGTTTAAAATTTGGTAATTGTGTGTTAAATTGGAGCAACATTTTCATAAATATTCAATACAAAAATATTCAATAGATAGTGCAAACTGCCCATCGATTGTATTCAAGATGGACGGACGAACAGCCGTGAATGAGGTTGCATTAAATTTGGAAACGCTTGGCTTAATGGCTATACACCATACATACACACGTGTAAATAGTGGTGATGGTGTAGATGATCATGATGATGATGACTATGACGATGGCTTCGATTAGATCGATATGGATATGGACAGATATAACGTGGTGAATAAATACTCAGATTGATTGGAACGTGTAAACAAATACCATCACAAAACCTGGTGGAAGTGCATGTGATACAATGGGTAGAAAAAAAATTAAATTATAATATAAAAAAAAAAAATTCAAATCGTTGCTCGTCATTAATTTAATAATTTGGTAAACAAGCTTTTTTTTTATTTTTATGCCCAATACATTATGCGTCCATTTGTTTGTCTTGAAATCGCCTTTTTTTTCTTTTGATTGTGAATTTAAATTTATTTTTCAAATTCCATTATTTTTTTCTGTTTTTTTTTTTTTGAAACGTGTACGTTATCTACAACAAGTTATTGCTGACGTCCATAACTTGTTTCCAATTAAAATTTTTATACACAAAATTATTATTATTATTATTCTTTAAATTATAATTTAAATTTCTTTTGAAATATATTTTAAAAACTAAACTATGTATTGTGTTTTGCAAATATTTATGTGCCCTTATTGGTAAATTGGGAATTAATAGAAAAAAATACAATAAAAATATTGTATACGTCCACAATTTATATTCACAGATTTGAATAATATTGTTGACATGAATTTGTTTCGATACTTCTTTGAAAACAAAATTTTGATTTCAAATCCAAAATGTTTTTAAAAAAATTTAGGAGTATAACTCCTCTCAAGCGTGTTAATATCGAAACTATTTTAAATGGTTTGTCAATGGTACGTCAACCGTTTTAGATGTTGCGAATGGCAAAATAAGCAATAAATAATGATTTAGCCTGAATTGATTGTGGTTATGAATGAATACATTCATACATACATAACTGGTCATTACAACCCTTTAGTCAGGATCAGAGATCAGCAATGAATCGTTTTTTCGCCACTCATAAGCATTCATGAAATTTTGAATATAAGTGAGGCAACAATATTAAAATTTAACTATTTACCCTGATTCATTCATACTCACTACAATGTTGATTTATAAGTACAGGTTGCAATGAGTATGCGTACAACGTTGACATAAAACTCATACCATTCGAAATATGTTTGATTCATAAGCCTCCTCATTTAGATTCATAACTTTAGAAAAACTACTTATAATACTTATTATTAATGTCTCGTGTGACTCGAATCATTCATCAAAATTTGCAAACAAAGAAAAAAGACACATAAGCAAAAAAGACAGAGCAGCAAGCAGAGCAAACACATAACCTTCTAGTGAGTATCTTAGTGTTCATACGCGATTCATACTTATTTTGTGATTCTTGTAAATTTTGAGTTAGGGAGAGTCGTAATCATCGAACATCATACGTGTTGTTAAGTATGAATATGATGAGTACTTCAACCTTTGAATATGAGTAGACGTTCCATGATATTAAATTAACTATGAATGCGTATAAGTATCAGAAATTATGAGTATGTTTCGATTCTACTCACCCTTTTGAATACACATTACTGATATCTGGTCAGTATTACGACCTAGCTTCTCACACCACTAATGCTGCATGTGTTAATTTTTATACATGAGTGGCGAGACCTACGATTTAAAGTCGATTCCAAACGACAGATTTTTGAGAAACTTTTCATGGAGAGATAGTTTTCTGAGAGATAGTTTTGATGTCTGACTTGGGTTTTGAACCGAGGTCTCACGTCTAATAAGCCAACACACTACCTACTAAGCTATGGCGACTCTGTGGTCACTTTTTCCAGTTAATGTCGAGGTTTAGTTCGAATTTTTTTGTGAATAATCAGAGATATGACGTGACAAAGAATAGAAAAATATAAATGCGTAGAACGAATTAGTTTTCTCAGGATCTCAAATGAACTCAATTACCTTACAAGTCCTTGCAAGTTGTCCAGTTGTGGATTATAAGTATGATAAAGATGGATTCTCTGAGACTACTAGACTACGGAGACTTTTCGATGAATACTATTTTAATATCTAGATAGCTTAGATGGTGAATGTGCTAATCATTACTGATTATAGTTGGCATCGTAACATTGTCAAATCTGTTATTGCGTTATTAAGGCAGTAGAGCCAGAATGATTTTTCTATTTCTAAATAAACCAATAATAATAACCAATAATTCTGAACACTGATTATCTGCAAGTGTCTATGTAAGTTAAGCAAAAGTTATTAATTTTGTATTCTCAATTCACTTCCAACATACATACATACTTCATAATGAATTTTTATTTCAACGTCAATAATTTCATGCGGCTCGATATCCATTTATCCGTAAACGATTAAAATTAAAATTTTTTTTTGTATTTTTTTTAAATTAAAACTACTACTACTACTATTAACATTGTTTTGCTTATTTTTTTTATAATTTAACTGGTTTTTTTATAATTATTATTTTATACATATATGTATGTATGTATATACTCGTATTTTTGATACAAGAGTATCTTTAATATGCATGGTCTGGTATTTAAATGGTGGCTTATGCTGATTAGCTTTCAAAAATTGTTGGTCTCTTATCAACACCACCACCAGCATTGGGCATTCATTTTATTCATCATATTCATTTGTTTTATCCAACTAACTTGAAATTATTGTGCAAAACATCTTCAATATTTGCCTGTTTTTTCTTTCTACTTCTTTTAAAACAAAAACAAAAAAACCCCCAAAAAAAGAAGAAGATGCCGATGAAACAAGATTTTTTTGTTTTTGGTTTGGGTTTTCATTTTTATTGGTTTTATATGTCAATGATAATTTCTAGTTCAAGGTTTTTGAATATTTAAGCATTTCATTAATTGTTAATGAGAATGTTGTATGTGTGTTATATTTTAATTGTGACTCTTTTTAATTTCTAGAATAATTTTTCGAAAAAAATTCATTGCAAGTGACAAAAATGATTTTTAAATTCTATTCTCGCATAACAAAAATGAATATTTTGTTATAACAAGTTCGTTTCTTAAGTCTTTCGTTTGTTTATTCCAATCACATGGGGCTTGTTTTGTTGTTGTTTATAACGAAATCCATGCAATAAATTCAAAATTTCTAAGTAACTTCATTAGACTTTGACTTAAAAATTCTTGAATTTTTTTTTATTGGCAATTTTTTTTATTTATCACGTGGTGACACTTTAAATAAATTTTGTCTAAAAGCGGATATTTGTGAAAAAAAAATTTTTTGGATTTATCTGAAAAAAAAACCATAATTTTGTTTAAAAAGTTGTTTCTTGTATGGAATAGTAAAAGAAAAGTAAATATCTTGATTATTAAAGTCTGATACAATTCTGAGTTTCTTGTTGTACAGTGTTGTTTCATTTCTTTTGACAGGTTTTTGTCATGTTTTTTCTTTTGTTATGCTTGGTAGAATGCAAACAATCTACTGAAATAGATTTAATTTCACTGAAGAACTGCAGGAAAATAATTAAGTACAGCTTTTAGTTTTATCAAGACCATATTTCGTTAAATTGTAAGGCTGGAACATGAGAGTTAATAAAAAAATCATAACTCAAGTGCATATTCATAAGAAACTTGAAAGTGATCAACCACTTTTCAAGAAGTAGGGGTTCAAAGTAGTTGAGTCTATCTATACAACCAAAAAATTTTGAACTTTACAGAAGGATTTGCCTCTACAAGGCTCAGTCAGAACAAGTATAAGAGTTAAACTAATACTAGGGACGTTGAAAAATAATTATTTCCAAGCAATAAATAAAAATGAAGCCTATTTGTTTTGGCATACTTAAGTATACAAACGATTATCGATTTAAGCATTCATAGTCCTCCAATTTTGTAACATTTTTAAACATTTTTTGGCCAGTGTTTAGAGATGTGGGTATGTGACATGTCATATTACTTGCTTAATTGGTCATTATACCCCTTTAAACGGACTTACAACATAGCTTCTTACACCTCTGATATTGTGTGTGTTAATTTTATACATGAGTGGTGGGACCTACAGTTTAAAGGCGATTCCGAACGACAGATTTTTGAGAAACTTTTCATGGCAATTTTATTTACTCTCAGAGTTTTTGCCAGAAGTCTGAGTACTGAGAGGAAGTCGCCGAAGAAATATTTTTTCATATTTTCGTTCTGATGTCTGACCTGTGGTTTGAATAATGACTTCACGTCTAATAAGCCAACGCACTACCTACTAGACTATGGCGATTTCATCTGACGTGGATGTGTAGTATCAATAATATGATGTGACAATATATGATGTGTTTGCTTAATTGGTCATTATAGCAGTTTACTCGGGATTACAACCTAGCTTCTCACACCATGTATGTTGTAAGTGTTAATTTGAAACATGATTTTTGAAAAACTTTTCATGGCAATTTTTTTACTGTCACAGTTTTTGCCTGAAGACTGTTGACAGCAAGGCGCCAAAGAAATATTTTTTCATATTTCGTTTCGTTCAAGACGTCGAAAAGTGGCTTACAAATCTATGGCGACCTTGTGGTCACTTTAGCCGGTTAATGTTAAGGCTTAGTTCGAATTCATTTGTGACTTATTGGACATGTCACTGCATGATGAGGGATATGACGTGGTGAAGAAAAGAAAAAAAAATGATCTCAACAGGCAATTGAGTAGCACAGACCTCTCTCGTACGACAAAACTAAAGCTTTACAAGTCGCTCATCTTCCCCGTGCTTCTTTATGGAGCAGAGGCATGGACCCTATTAAGTACTGATGCAGCAGCCTTGAGAGTATTCAAGAGAATAGTCCTACGTAAGATGTCCGGTCTAGTAGGAGTTGGCGATGATTTCCACATCCGATCCAACAGTGCTCTTTATGAGCTCCTCAACGACATAGACGTCGTACTGCGTGTTAACATCCAGCGACTGCACCGGCTCGTAGGAGGATGCTCCGGCCAGACGGGCATTCGATGCGGAGATCTGCGAAAGTCGGCGAAGAGGACGCCTTGTTTGCGTTGAAAGGACCAAATCGAGAAGCTCTGTCATCGATTGGTGTGACCAACTGGCGTAGAAGTCGCCGTAGTCCAGTAGGTATTGTGTTGGCTTATTAGACGCAAAAGCCTGGGTTCGAGCCCCAGGCCAGGCATCAAAGACAAAATACAAAAAGTATTTTTTCGGTGACTTCCTCTCAGTAGATTTCTGGCAAAAACTCTGAGAGTAAATAAAAATTGCCATGAAAAGTTTCTCAATAAATAAAAATCTGTCGTTCGGAGTCGACTTTAAACTGTAGGTCCCACCACTCATGTATAAAATTAACACACACAACATAAGTGGTGTGAGAAACTAGGACGTTGTACAATGGGTCAATTCGACCTCCGGGTACTGTACTTGTCTTAATTGACAAGTACACGTCCTCTAACCTAACCTAACCTAACCTAACCTAACTGGCGTAGACGCGCAAGAAGTATGTGTTAAGGCAGGCCGAAATCCATTAACCGGGTTGTTACTGGCCAGTTAAGTAAGTAAGTTTTTTTTCAGGATCTCAAATGATCTTAGTTATTTTACAAGTGGTCTATGAGTGTAGTATAAAGGTGGATTTTCTGAGGCTGTCAAGTGAATTTAGTTATGTAACCTTTCATAGTATCACAGTATTTGTGTGGCATTATTAATGCATAATTACAACAATTTCTGTTTTGTTTTATTATTAGATTATGACTTTATAAAGCTGTTGTGTAAAGTTCTATAAATAGTTAAACGGGTATAACTATGTATCAATGTGTACATCTAGTAAGAGTATACATATGTATGTATATAACTAGTGTTCATCATTATTCATTAGTTATGATATAATTAATAATTGTTTTTTTTTTTGTTGTATAATAAGAATCATAATTTACCATTTTTAGCAACAACAGCGATTAATTTATCTTTAACATTTGATTTTAATTGGCAATAATGTTTTTGTCAATTCGATGTCATTGAATGAAATATTTCATTAGAGAGAAACAAACAAAAACAAAATCAATTAGTTGTACTCAACACTTTAGTGATGTTTTATTATTTATTTATAGTTTGTATTTATTAATAATTTTTTCGTTTAATAGCTTGTTTTTGTCGGTTACCAATATGGTATTTAGTTTTTGTTTAATTAAAATCACTCATACGTCCTGTGGAGTTCGATGTCAGATTCTTTTTTTTTGTTTTTTATTTATCGTATTTATTTTATAATTATTTTTTTGTTTTTATTTTTGTTTTTTGTGTATAAATGCGGGATATTTGTTTTTAGCAAATCATTGAAACACAGTTGGCATGATTGAATGTTTGACATTTTTTCCATATTATTTAACACACACACAAATTTAATTTAAACATTTTAGTCAAGGCTGTTGGTTTCTTTTCTTCTTCTTCTTCTTTCAATTAAAACTGGCAAAAATTATTTTTGAATATGAAAGAAAAAAGAAAAAAACCCACAAACGTATTCAAATTTTAACACCTACGGTGTTAAGGAGCAGGCAACTCTGAATGCCTATTGTTTTTATTTCCTATGATAGATTTGTTGTTTTCTTCTTCTTCTTCTGGGTTTTTTTCACCATTAAAGTCTTCATTTTTCCAAAAGTAAACTTTCGGTTTAATTAATATCTACCATCATATTTATTGTTGTTGTTTTATTATTTATTAATATTTTAATGTATTTATCATTGAATGGAATATTTTTTATGTTTTTTTTTTGGTAAAAATCAAATTAGTAATCAAAATTCAAAAATGAAAAAAAATATCATGTAGACGCACCCTAAAAAGATCAACTGCATTACCACCAACACCACTACAACTTTCAAGACACAATGTGGCGCCTAGAAATAGGAAAAAAATCGCAAGAAAAAAAGAAAAACGTAATAATCAACACTTTTGAACAAAAAAACAAAAAACAAAAATTATTGTATGAAAGATTTTTTCTGTACACTTCTGCAACAGCTTGCCACAAGTAATTTAAACAAAATAAATATGAATTGAAACAAATTTAACTGGTAGAGTACTGTATTAAAGTATATACACAAAATAGAAGAAATATTTTATTTTTCTTTCTTTCAATTCACTTGTTTAAATTCAAATTTTTATCTTTAAAGCTTTTCTTTTTATATAATCTTTGCCTAAAGTTTTCCTACAAAAGAAATTTTGCAATTTATCAACTCCTAAGCTTTTTCATTTCTTTATGATGGCCACAACCAATGAAATGTCAATTGAACGTATTTTTTTTCCTTTAGTTCTGTACATTTTAGGTTTTTAAAAAATTATTTTTTTCCAAGAAGCCAAGTGGGGAACAAAAAATTAAATAATAATCAAATGAAGCGATTTATTTCTTGTGTGATTTGTTGTTTTACAAGAAATTATTTATATTATTTCTGTGTTGTTTTTTTCTCTTCTCTTCTATTTCAATATTTCTATTTAATTTTTTTGTACATGTTTTTTACAAACAAAAAAACCTGTCTTTTAGGGTGTGCTTTTTTAATGATCGCTCAAATTCAAAAGACAACACTATGGGCATATATTTTACAAGAGATTGGAAATAATAAAACATTTGTTGCCAATAAAATTTCAGGTGGAATTTGATTCCCAGACCTGTAAACAACGTTAACTGATTGGAAATAGGCTATTGATGCTTTAAATTTTGTTTTGATTTCAAATATATCATGTGTAGTGTGTTGGCTTTTTGACGTGAGGTCATGGTTCAAACCCCAGGTCAGACATCAAAACGAAAATATGAAAGAAATATTTCTTCGGCGAATATTCTTCCTCTCAGCAGATTTCTGGTAAAAACTCTGAGAGTAATACAGAATCGCCATGACTTTAGGTCTCGCCTCTCAAGTGTGAGAAGCTAGGGCGTAATACTGAACGAAGGGTTGTAATGATCAATTATGTGTGTGTATATCATGTCACATTTGGTTTTAGCATAATTATTGCAATTTTTTCACTGCATTTCTTAGGTTAGTAAGCTAGTTAGTCAGCTTTTGTTCCGCATTACTTACGTACGTAATTTGTCATTACAACCCTTTAGTTAGGATAACGACCTAGCTTCTTACAGTATCTATGTTGTATAAGTTAATTTTATGAATGAGTGACAGGCCCTACAGCTTAATGTCGACTCCGTACGACAGATTTTTGAGTAACTTTCATGGAAATTAAATTTACACTCAGAGTTTTTGCCAGAAAGAAGAAGAAGTTAACGTAGAAATATTGTTTCATATTTCGCCATATTAGAGATATATGTCCTGGGTTTTGAACTAGAGATCAGCAATGAATTGTTTTTGTGATACTCATAAGCACTCATGAAATTTTGAATATAAGTGAGTCAACAATATTGAAATTTAACTACAGACTCTGATTCATTCGTATTCACTACAACGTTGATTTATAAGTACAGGTTGCAATGAGTATGCGTACAACGTTCACATCAAACTCAAATCATTCGAAATATGTTTGATTCATAAGCCTCATACTCATTTATATTCATAACTTTAGAAAAATACTTATAAATGATTCGAGTGACTCGAATTATTCATTAAAATTTACAGTCTTAGTTATTGTTGCATTTACAAGAAGAGAAAACAGACACATAAGCAATAAAACAGAGCAGCAAGCAGAGGAAATACACAACCCTCTAATAAGTATTCTAGTGTTCGTACGACAATCATACTTATTTTGTGATTCGTGTATATGTTGAGTTAAGGAGAGTCGAAATCAACAACATCATACGTGTTGTTAAGTATGAATATGATGAGTACTTCAAACTTAGAATATGAGTAGAGGTTCCACGATATTAAAATAAGTATGAGTGCATATAAGTATTTGAAATTATGAGTATGATTCGATTCTACTCATCTTTTTGAATACACATTGCTGATCTCTGATCAGTACCATAGATATTATACGCAGAAAATTTAAATGATATTGAAATGATGTTAAGTGGGATCACTGTAGTCCAGTAGGTAGTAAACGAGAGCTTATTTAGTTCTAAACTCAGCTCTGACATCTGACAAATCTCTTTTCACGTTAACAAGACTTAGCTGACGGGTCGAGAGATGGATAACTTTAAAAGTACTTCAGGCAAAATATCTATGGTCACTTAGTACGTCTCTAGGCAAAGTATCGAGTCTCGTTCCTTGGGTAAAAATTCACATTTGATATGGAAGAAATTTTAAATGAAATTGTTAAATTATTTTTTCTATTCAATTAAATTTTTTTTACATTCCAGTGACTGGGCCATAGTGAAATTACTAAGCATTTCAAAGATTATATTTTGAATGCTTTGACAGTAATTTCTTGTTGTTGCTAATGCTTGATGGTGGTGTTAATGTTGCTGTTTAATGCAGCAGTACCAATACAAGCACACACAACCGCTGCCAACAATACCACTACCACTGATGCCCACAGCAGCAAAAACTACAAAGCCGTCATCAACATGAATAGCAGCGGCAGCAGCAGCGTCAATAACAAGCTTGTAGCTTTTGAACACGATTATTATACAAAAAAAAGGAAAAAAAGAAGAAAAAATAAAGAAAGAAATAAAATACTAAAACAAAAACAATAACAATAACAACAACAACAAGAAGGAGAAGAAAAAAAAATGACTAAAATATGTTAAAGAAATAAGAAACAAATTGTTTTCTTGAGTCTCTAGTCAAACCATCAGGCATTAGTCGTTATTAAGAAGTTGTACTAAGCTAACACGCTTTAAACTTAAGGTCTAAGCGTTAACATAAAGTTGGTTGGTGGAGTTAAGCAAAAAAAATAAAAATTAAAATTAAAAAATTAACAAATAAATACAAAATTATTTGAAATAAAATAATCACAATTTCATTTAAGAAATCAAGAAATCATCAAAAAAAAAATAAAAAGATTTTAAAAGATACCATAGTATTCACAGTAAATAAATAACATACACAAGTAATCCCCAAATAAAAAAGGCTGATATTTTGTAAAAATAAATTTTAATTATAATTAAATTAAATAAAATAGTAACAAAAAAATAAGAAAACAAATACAAAAAATATATACAAAATGAAATTCTTTAACATGTGAGTGTTGTTCCTAAACTTAAACTTACTTACATATATACATAGATTTTAAGACATAATAATTAATTTTAATTATAATATTTCTACTTTTAAATACATAGTACATGCATACAAATCTAATAACATTTGACTTTTAAGGGTACATTATATACATACGAGTAAACAGTGCAAATAGTATGTCTGTCTTTTTTTTCAATTTTTCAATTCAAATTTCCATTCGTATATTAAAGTGTCAAGTTAGTGTTACAAGTTTTTTCTTGTTGTTGTTGTTATTTTTTATTTGTTGAACATTATTTTAAAGGACAAGGGTCATTTTCTCATAGTATGGGTATTATTATGATGTTTGTTTCTTAAGTCTTTTGATTATAAGTTTCTACGGCATTTTAGTAAATTGCATACAAGTTTCTTCTTCTGTTTTTTTTTTGCTTTTCTATTTGCTGTCAGGTGATGATATTATAAAATACAACATCTACATCGGCAACAACAACAACAACAACAGTTATAGCAACTACAATAATAATAAAAAAAAAAGTAGAAGAAGTAGAAGAAGAAGAGGAGTAGAAATATGTATAAAAATTTTGAGTTGTAAAGATTTCAAAAGTTTAAATGTCAAATAAAACAAGTTTGTTTCTTAAGGCTTTTCTATGTATATGTATGTATGTATGTATTGCTATCATAAAAAAAATTACCCGTACACCATGGCAGACAGGCATTACAACTAATAAGAACATAACGGTTTATATCAAATATACATGAGATAAATCAGTTGTTGACTTACACGCGCAATAATTAATTTTGTTGTTAAATTGAAAATTTTTAATTCAGTTTCCATTATAATACATTTCCATTTTATATTTTAATTATTGGTAGTCGAGTCCTGATCGAAAATAAATTTGAATTCATGGCAGCATTATCATCCATGTGACATACAGTGAGCATCAAAAGAAACTATGCACTAACGATAAAATTCTAACAATCATCAAACTCAACTTTTACCACTTAAAGAGAGTGTCCGAAAACATTTGGCAATATGGCGATTTTTTTTTTAAATTTTTTTGTTTCAATTTTAAAAATTTAAATAACGGTATTTTATTAATGCATATGTTTTTAATGTACAGTTTGTTTTGACACTCACTGTATATATGCACATCCGATTAAACTTGAACTATAGGGCATGATTTCTTAATAAGAAATTATTAGAAAGAACTTCCCATCATTCTGATGAAAGCTAGTCATAAGTGTAATAAGAAGCAGAGTCGAAACAATTTTAATCCATTTTTAAGACAAACTTCGATTTGTAGCGTACATATGTGGTTTCCATATGTGAAGTCGTCGTAGTCTAAAAGGTAGTATGTTGGCTAATTGAAAGAGATCTGTGATCATACAGTGGCGTCTCCAATAAGTTGCAAAAGAATTCATACTAAGCCTTGGCATTAACCGAAAAAATGACCACAGAGTCTCCGTAGCTTAGTAGATTGTATGTTGACCTACTAGACGTGAGGCCGCAGTGCAAACCCCAGGTCAGACACATCGAACAAAATGGAATATAAAAAAAAATATTTCTTTAGGCGACTACCTCTCAGAAGTTTTTTGCCAAAAACTCTGAGTGTAAAATAAAATTGCCATGAAAAGTTTCTCAAAAAAACTGTCTTTCGGAATTGACTTGATACTATAAATTTTTGACTTATTAGATGTGAGCCCCTGGTTCATCCCCTAACTCAGTGATCTCGAACAAAACGAATAACGAAAACATTTTTTTTCGACGACTTTCCTCTCAGCAGTCTTCTTTCAAAAACTCTGAGAGTAAATAAAACGATTTTAAAAAGTTTCTCAAATATTTGTATTTCGGACTTTAAACTTTAGATACCTTTGCTTATGGATGAAATTAAAAGCACAACACAAGTGGTGTATGAAGCAGGTTGTAATCCTGACTAGTGACTCCAGTAAGCATTTTAAATTAAAAATAAAATCTCTTCGAATTTAAACTACCATTACCTTCCGATTGAATGAAATGTTCAATGCGATGATGACTGCTGACATTTATTCCGTGTAAAGGTCAAAATAACTTCCAATATTGTTGTCATAGATTATGAAATACGTAGTTATGAAATTTTGGTGGCATTTTTGTAACGTAAGGCAATAACTTATAGATTTTCAAGCATAAAACAAATGATCACTTAATTAAATCAATGAAATTCAATAACAACAACAACAACAGCAAATTTAAGTAACGTAATCGAGCTAAACCAACAATAAAAAAGAAAAAAACAAATAAATAAATAAGACCCTCCTATATATTTCAACTGTCATTTTGCATTTAAGACAAAATAATGATAACAATAATAACAACAGCTACAACATACGGCAACAACAACAAAATATTATACAAAGATCTTTCAAGGTCGTTTGGATCAACTATAACAACTTTAAGAAAAAAACACACACATACAGACATACACATGAACACCACACATACACAATATACTGTATAATATGCATGAAATAAAGAGAAGAAAAAGAAGAAAAAAAAACGTTAAGAAATAACCATGACAAAGTTGTATGATTGGTTTGTTGTTATTATACTCTACATATTGTATGTGTATATACATATATATGTACATATGTATATACATATAGATGCCGGTATACCACTGCCTTGCCACCATGCCACTTCTTAAGATCCAAAGTCTTTCTAAAACTGAAAACTATCTCGTTTGATTTTCTATACAAGAAAAAAAGAAACATACAAATTATTATTTGGGCTTTAAATTATTATTGATAGAGTGTCAAGTAGAAAAAGAATACAACAAGAATTTTATTTTGATTAATAAAATGATTACGAGTACATGCATACATGTATAGATGCACGCATACATACTTAGGCTTATAACACAGCATTTTATGAATACACCCATACCTGACTTTGCGTCATGGTTGCGTTCTAAAAAAACATGACGTAAAGTGAATTATAATTTTCTATAGCAAACCATATAAAGATCGATGATGGGATCCAGGTTTACGAAAATACTACTTAAAAAAAAAATTCAACAAAATAACATTTAAAAAACAAAAATAATACAAAAAATTTATTAAAAACGAAGAAAAAAATTCAAATTCAATTCAATTAAAATAAAATAAAAAATTCACACACTAATTGAAACAGAACTCTGAAATTAGAAAAACAAGATGAAAATAAAACTGTATTATTTTCAGTTAGAAAGGGAATCCCCAATTTTTGATAGCATGAAGCAATTAAAAACAAAAGTCGTGTCATTTTTTAGAGAAAAAAAAGGAAATTTATAAATCTCAAAAACTCGAATCCAAAACAACGCAACTTCGAAAATCTAAAATTAATACTAATGCAGCAAAGACGCAACTTTGAAAAAACGCAAAACGAAACTACGCAAAGCGAGGTATGGGTGTAACGATTCACGCATACATACTTAGGCTTATAACAGCATTTTGTGAATATTTAAATACTTTGGTTTTATTTGCTGTCGCATATAAATACAATTTACAATTTCATGGCAAGATTGTAAGATTAATTACGAGTTTTTTTTTCTATTTTTTTGTATTTAAATTAAGAGAAATATAAAGCAACAACAACAACAACAAAATTAACCAATAACTATAGAACGCATTATGATTTTATTGCTTCTAAAGTGTATAAAATTAGCCGTAATTTTTCTACTATTACTCGTATTATTTGCCAGAGATAGAGAAGATTGCAGAGTGAGAAGCACACAGAGGGTGAAATATAAATATTTTTTTTTTATATTTAACCAGAAACAATTTTTATGTTTATTTTGTTGCCATTATTTATTTATTCTTTTTAGTTTTTTATTATAAATCGAGTTTTGTAGCTTTTTCATAAGAAAAACAGGATTCAAGTTCTTTTTATTCGCTCGCTTAGAAATGTTATTCGTTCACAATATATTATTTGTTATGTAAGAAATCTGTGCTTATTTCTAGAAATTATTCTAGTTAAACATGATAATCAAACATATAATTACGGTTATTTGCACAAAAAAAAACAAAGTTTTAATAAAACAAACAGCTGTCGCTTATCGTAATACTACAACGAAAAAGTAAAGGAAATTTTTCTTACTACCGTTATAAATGGTGGAAAAAAAGAAAAAGTTACCCTCAGCAGCAAAAGTCAAGCAACATGAACACTTTAGCGAAGTGAAATAATATCTGAAAGCTTTTGTTTTTGTTTCTTTGTTTTTTTATGTAATAAAACAAAAGACTTAAGAAACAAACTTTGTTATAAACATGCATAAAAAGTTCTTAAAGAAATGCTATTTGTTTGAGAGTATTTGCGCACGCTTTAAATAATGGAAAAATGTATTGACCGTTTAAAGTAAATAACAAAAGAGTTTTGAATTAAAATTGTTATATAAGAGAGATTTAAGTACCGAGAATTTGTTTGGTTTTTTAAAAATTAAGTATTCATAGTCAATGAAGTCATCGTAGTCTAATAGGTAGTGTATTGGCTTATTAAACATAAGGCCATGGTTCACAAACTTCAGCTTAGACATATTCAAGAAAACGAAATGTGAAAAAATATTTCTTAAGCGACTTCCTCTCAGCTTATTTCTGTCAAAAAAAATTCTGAAGATAAATAAAATTGTTGCCTGATTCTTGTGATTTCTACAAGGGTTTTCATGAAGTGGAAGAAGTATTGAAGTCGCCGTAGTCTAGTAGGTAGTGTGTTGACTTATTAGATGTAAGGCCACGGTTCAAACCCCAGTTCAGACGTCTCCAAGATAACAAAATCTAAAAAATATTTCTTTGGCGACTTCAGCAGATTTCTGACAAAAAAAACTCTGAAAGTAAATAAAATTCTTGCCAGGAAAATTTTCTCAAAAAAATCGGTCGTTCAGAGTTTACTTAAACGTACGTACAGCCCGCCACTTATGGCAAAATTAACACACACGACATGGGTTCTGTGAAAAGCTAGGTCGTACTCCTAACAATTGTGCCACCTGCTTCGATTTTAAGCGGTTGAATGGCTGATAAATTCTTTGAAAACTCGTGATAATTTTGTGTTTCGCCAGAATTGCTGATCAAATAAGTAGAAGGGGGAATAGGGACGAACTTACAGCGTACGATGTATAAAAAATGATTAAAATTTTGTCAAAATTTGGCATCTTTTGTTTATTTTCTTTGTATAAGTTTTTAGGAACAATTTAATGAAACAAAATAAAAAATAAAACCTTCTGAAATAACCCCTTAATGAGTCGTCGTGATCTAGTAGGTAGTGTGTAGGCTTATTAGACGTGAGGCCGCAGTTCAAACTCCAGGTCAGGCATCTCCAACTAAACGAAATATGAAAAAAATATTTCTTCGGCGACTTCCTTTCAGCAGATTTCTGGCAAAAACTCTGAGTGTAAAATGAAATTGCTATGAAAATTTTCTCAAAAGAATTTGTCGTTTGAAATTGACTTTAAACTGTAGGTCCCGCCATTCATGTATAAAATTAACACACACAACATAAGTGGTGTATGAAACTAGATGTTTTCCCTCTTTAAGGACGTTGTACAATGGTTCAGTTCGACCTCCGGGTACTGTACTTGTCTCAATTGACAAGTACACGTCCTCTAACCTAGGTTGTAACCCTGACTGAAGGGTTGTAATGACCAATTACGTATGTTATGTGTAAGTAACGATATCTATGACCTTTTGGTTTAGAAGTTAAGGCGCAATTCTTCTTCCACTTCATAAAAACCCTTGAAGAAGTCAGTACAATCAGGAAATAACTACTAGATTAAGACCTTAAACACAAAGTTAAACAGAGAATTTCAATTTGATTAAAGAGCCAATAAAAGCCAAATTTTAAATTATATGAGTTCGTCTTTTTCACATGTAGACCAATGATAAATGTATTAAATTTTCAATACATCACACGTATTTCAAAAACCCTGTCTAATATTTTATTTCATTGGCGGACACTTAATGAATTTATAACAATTGTTTGAAGAATTATGTGATTGAATACCATGTGATTCTATACCACTAATTGGCCTAAATCATGTAATAGAGTAAACGTTTAACGTTCAACCTAATAAAATATAGGTTTTCTTTGTCATCATACTTACAATATAGCTGAAAGCATTTAGAAAAAGGAATTATAATATATATAGAAAAACATGTAACGTTCATATGTATGTTAAAAAACCAACAAATTTGTTTAAATTTTCTGGTAATTTCTTATCCTCAAACCACAAGCACATTAACATGAAAGAAAATAACATTTTATAGCGGGTTTTATTAGTCACGTTTACAAATCGTGACTAAAGAAGAGTTTTTTTATTTTGAATCTTTAATGATTTGCATAAAATAGTACTTAAAAAAGTACTTGATAAAGTACCTGAAAGAGGTGTTGCCTGTTTAAAGATCTTTTGTTTGAGATTTAAATGGAATGGAATGGAATTTATAATCAGCTAAAGTGCTTATATAATCAGCAATTTGCAATTATTAAGTTTGTCATTTCGAGTGTTAAACAAAAGAAAGATGAAAAAATTAAATAAAGAAAAAAGATCAAGGTCTTGATACTTGCTTGCTTAAAGCTTTTTTAAAAACAAAAATCCCAGAAGAAGAAAAAGAAGATCTCATTTTGCATAATAAATTTTGATTTTGATTTTTAATGTAACGAACATGCTTTGCATGCCATTAAATTGCAGAAGATTAAGAGTTTCTTAAAAGCTACGTGTACTAAAAATTAAATTTCCAACGAAATCTCGGTTTGTGCGAAACCGCAAAAATTTTTAATTAAAATTCAAAAGTGTTAAGACTTGTGCTCTTGTTATATTTTTAATACCATTAAACATGTCATACACGTACGTACATATGTATTTGTCACAATACAAGTTTTAAGAATTTCGTATTTTTCCAAAGAATCACGATAATTTCAATACATTTTTTTCGTTTTATTTTTTCTTTTTAATTTATTTTATAAGATTTTTATTTAAATGGAGCGAAAAAAAAAACTTCCGCCTTATGGTTTTAATGCCTGATGAAGAAATCAATACAGAAATTTTGTTTCTAGCCAACAAAATTATTTTTTTAAACATATTGGTTAAAAGAGGATAAGTTTAAAAAGAAACCTGTTTCTTAATTGAAAATGATTTTATAAAATTTAAATAACCTTTGGCTTACTATAAATTATTAAAGCCAAATTTGTTGTCTTAAGCACTTTATTTACACGGGACAATGTCATAAAATGCAACACAACCACCTTATTATTGTTAATAATTTATTACATAAATTCAGTCAAATGGCTAAAAATAGTTTCAGAAGAATTTCTACTTTAACAATCAATTAAAAAAAAAACGAGAAAAAAAAACATTACATTGCATTGACTTATGGGTCTTTGTCTATTTAAGTTTGTTTTAAAAGCACTAACGTCTACGTATAGTATGTAGTGGTTGGCAAGCTTAAACATTTAACTGTAAATTCTGTAAACTTAAGTTACATTTAAACTTTATTTCTGTTTGCATTCATACACTACATATGTATATGCATGCATGTATAAGACTGTGTGTATATAAGCATTACTTGAGTGTGTTTTTTTTTTTTTGTTAAGCTACACATGTTCAAATAACTTGATAAATAACTGCAATAGCATTGCAATGCATTGCCAACATTTCGTATTACAAATAAATTCTATTCAATCATATTTAAAATACCGGTTTTCTTCTTAATATTTGCATAATACTTACTTACTTACTTACTTACGTATTTATTTATTTATTTACAATTAATTTAGCCAACTAAACTTATTATATGTACGTGCAACGACCAATACAAAACACACACCAGTCACAATCGCCTAAAACAGGCAATTTTGCCTGTAACATAGTACGCGCTTAGCGTTTGGTATTAAGCCAACAGCTAGCAAGCCAACAGGCCATGTGACTACAATATGGGTCGTTTATAGTACAATTTTTCTTGTTATTGTTGTTACTTGGTTTTTCTGTTACCACAAAAAAAAAACAAAAATAATCACAAGAAAAACACAAAAAAAATAATCCGGTATTAAGAGAAAAAAACCAAAAAAAAAAAAGAAGTAAATAAATATTAAATTTATAAACGTCCTTGAGTTGTTACAAATTCAAAAAGAAAAGGAAAAAAGATATGTTAAAAAACAATTGTGTTTGCATCTTGCAGGTGTTTGTTTAAAAAGGACTTTGAAAAAAATTCCCTAATGAAAGAAATAAACAAATTTAGCAGGGAAATGTTATCAAAAAGCCGGCAAAATAGGACTCATTATGCATATGTGATCGTGTTTGTTTCTTAAGTCTTTTGTTTTGAAATTATAGAACCAAAATCGAGAATTGGAAAAAAAATTGGAATATTTTTGGTCATCAAAACGAAAAGTATTTACAAGTCAACTGTAGAAATTTATTTAAATTACTAGGGAATCAAATTTAGTTTCTTAAGTAATAACACAAGTAGCATGAAGTCACCGTTGTCTAGAAGGTAGTGTGTTGGCTTATTAGGCGTAAAAACCCGGGTTCGTATCCCAGGTCAGACATCAAAACGAAATATAAAAAGCAGATTTCTGGCAAAAACTGTGAGAGTAAATAAACCTGCCAAAAAGTCAGCCAAAAAAGTTTCTCAAAAATCTGTCGTTCGGAGTCGACATTAAACTGTGGGTTACGCCACTCACGTATAAAATGAACGCACACAACATGAGTGGTGTGAGAAGCTAGGCCCTAATCCTAATTAAAGGGTTGTAATGGACAATTATGTATGTATGTATGTAATAACACAATATTACAAAATATTTTATGCTACATAAATATGTCTCAAACACTTCAGGACAACCCTCAAAATTTTGAATTACTTTGAAACCCGGATTTTGTGATGTCTTCGAATATTTAACAAGAAAATCATGCAAACCATAGGAAAATTGTTCAATTAATATTGCCCAGCATATTTTCGGTGCTTATTGTTGATTTTTTCTGTTTTTGAGACTGTAATAAACGATTAAATAAACCTTCTTAGGGCCATTATTACAACTTGCCGTTAAACTTGGGTTTAATTAAAGGTACCTTTAGCTAAAGGGAACTGTAAAGTTACCTTTAGCTAAAGGGAACTGTAAAGTTACCTTTAACTTATTTTCGTTATTACAACTTAGAGATACAATTTTTCAAAAATATGGCAGTGCCGGAGCAATGTCGATAAAACTGATCAATTATACAAGTTTTTTTTAACGCAGTGGCAACCGCAGGCTTCGTTTTTTTTTGTTGTATATGCTCATTTTATTTAAATTTGAAGTTGCCATAATGAAAATAATATGTATATAATATGGCAAGTTCAAACATAAAGTGACCTTTAAATGTTAAAGGAAGGATGATCCTCCCTTTAGCTTAACAATCACTTCTATCTTATTGTGTACTCATAATAACAAAAAACAATTTATCTGCCCGTTAAAATCCTCCCTTTAGATAGTTGTAATAATGGTCCTTAATTAGTCATTACAACCCTTTAGTCTGGATTACAACCTAGCTTTCCACATTACTCATATTGCGTGTGTTCATTTTATCCATGAGTCAACATTTTATTTATTCTCAAAGTTTTTGCCAGAAGACAGCTGAGAAGAAATATTTTTTCGTATGTGGTTTTATTCAATATCTCTAAGTTAGGGTTGGAACCATGGACTAATAAGGCAGCACACTACCTAATAGACGTTTAAAATATGAGCTCGTAGCTTGCAAATAAAATACAAATAAATTTGTGTTGAGTTTTAATTAAAATTCTTTATTATTCGTACAATTCTGTGTGCCACTGTTCACAACTTGATGTAAACAACAACAATTGCTTTGTTTATTATTCCTCTGTTTACACTCTTCGCATAAACAATAAGAATTATTGGACAATTATTCGACAGATCTTTGTAACGGAGATCTTCAAACCACGATTACTCTGTTCAAACACAAGACTGACTGAACTTCACTACTACGGTCGCCTGCTTTGCCTTGCCTTTTATATTGCAAGGTAAACAGTCTGATGAATGTTCTTGAAGGCGCGAATTTTTGTTTTCTTGTTTACCTTTGTTTTTATGCTGGTGTTTGTTGTTATATTAAGCAGTAGGATAATTTGTAAACAGGTTTTTTACTGCATTGTTTTGTTTCTGTAACTTTTGTTTATAATTTTAATGTTAAGCGATGTAAACGTAAAACACCAGTATCTAGATTAGGTTTTTCATTTTCGTAACAATATTTTATATAATAAAAATACATATTGAACTTAAAACTTTAATATCTCATACTCTGACTCAATTTCAATGATTTCCTACAAAAAAAGTATAAAAAATTAATTAACTTTGTAATACGATAAATAATGTTAAAAAATTTTTTAATTCTCATTTCAGTACCGTACTTTTTGTTATTTTCGCTTTGGCCTGTTTGCTGAGTTTGACCACAGCTGAAGAAGGTGGTCCAGTTGGCAAACGTATTGCTCTTAGACGTCCCGTTGGTAAATCTGCCAAGCCATCATCAACCACAACACAAGCACCCGCTGAAGATGAAGAGGGTGATTATAACGAAAATGGTGAAGATAATCAATATGCCGATGAAGCTGAAGATGCTGCTTCCACCACCACTACGACCACAACAACAGAAACACCCAAACGTATTGGACCCGTTATACGCCCATTCCGTTCAAATGATGATTTCTTGAATTCCTTGAAACGCAGACAAATGGTTGCCAAGAAAAATAAATGTGAGTATGATTACTAGTAATTTAAATTAAATTTAATTTTATTTCATTTATTATAATTGCAGCTGAGAAGCCTACAGCCAAGCCTAGACCTGCTGCCCAAGACTCTCAGGAAGAAGGTGAAGAATCTGCTCCCGTGGCTGCACCAGCTCCAGGAAAAGGCTTCAGCAAACCAAACTCTGCATGTAAGTGGAAATATTGTTTAATATTGAAAGAAATCAAATGAAATAAATTGTTTTGTATTTTCCATTAATTATAGTGAATCGTCGTAAATTGAACAAACCATCAAAGCCAGAACCCGCTGAAGATGATGCCGCCGAAGAACCCGAACAGGAAAATAAGGAAGAAGCTAAGCCCAAACGTCCTTTGGGTCGTTTAGCCTTAAGGAAACGCATTTAAATTAATTTCGTTGAAAGCAATTAATTAAATATTTTCCTTCTCTTTCACTCTCTCTCTCTCTTGTCGTTCTTTTTGTCAAAAATTTTTAATACAAAATTTAATTTTATTGTTTTAGTTTAAGTTCGAAATCTGAATTTATGTTCTTTTATTTTATTTTTTTTATTTTTTGTAATATTTTATAAATCATTTCCGTTTATTTTTTTAATTTTTTCTTTTTGTTCGTTTTATTCTATTCTATCTGTTCAATGTATATGTGTTATAATATCATTTTTTATATTATATATATTGTACTATAAATATTTTATTTGTATATATGTATGTATTCTACTTCTTTTTTTTTTTTTGCTATTACAATATAGAACCAACAACAACAATAACAACAGTAAGAAATCGATACAATTACAATTTTCTGTAAATTAAGACAAGAAATTTAAAATTTGTCATCGTTATTATTATAAATAAAACGAAAATTATATGAATAATAAAATAAAATTTAATAATAAATAATTGGTAAAAATAAAATATAAAAATAAATGATTTTTAAAGTTTAGAAGTATTAAACAAAAAAAAAATATAAGCCTAGTAAGCACGTCTTGCATTGGTTTAGCATTGGTGAGGTATTGGAGTTATTCTCTTTCCAGCAGTTGTAAAACATGACACATGATATCAGTGTTGCAAAATAGAAATTTTGAAATGTTTCTGGAACTATATAATGATACTTTTGTAAAAGATACATACATGCATACATATATACATATACTTGATATAAACATATATATACTAAGAATATTTCTTCCACATACATTATTAATCATTACAACCCTTCAATCAAGATTTGGACCTATAATAATTTTATACACGAGTGGCGGGACCTACAGTTGAAAATCGACTCCCAACGACAGACTTTATCATGACAAACTTTATCATGACAATTTTAATTACTCTCAGGGCCATTATTACAACTTACCGTTAACTAAAGGATGGATTTTAATGGGCAAATATATAGTTTTCCGTTATTATGAGTACCCAATAAGATAGAAGTGATCGTTAAGCTAAAGGGAGGATCATCCTACCTTTAACATTTAAAGGTCACTTTATGTTTGAACTTGCCATATTATATACATATTATTTTCATTATGGCAACTTCAAATTTAAATAAAATAAGCATTACAACAAAAAAACGAAGCCCGAGGTTGCCACTGCATTAAAAAAAAACTTGTATAATTGAGCAGTTTTATCGACATTGCTCCGGCACTGCCATATTTTTGAAAAATTGTATCTCTAAGTTGTAATAACGAAAATAAGTTAAAGGTAACTTTACAGTTCCCTTTAGCTAAAGGTACCTTTAATTAAACCCAAGTTTAACGGCAAGTTGTTATAATGGCCCTCAGAGTCTTTGCCAAAAGGCGGTCGACGAAGAAATATTTTTTTATTTAATTTTTCGTTTTATTGGAGTTGTCTGACATGGGGTTTGAACCGTGGGCTCACGTCTAATAAACCAGCGCACTACCAGACTATTTATTTACTATTTATATTTAATACACGTACTGAATGGAACAGAAAAACTAACGACTTATACGTGTTCCTCATTTAAAACAACTGAATTCCTCAATAAAAACAACTGATTCGGAACATAACAAAACGTAAAAGCCCCGTTTAGTAAAACATCGTCGGAACGTAATAGAACATACGTTCGTTTTCAGCATTTGAACAGCAATGCAAATGCTTAACGAAATTACATTGCGTTTCGACAAGCGTTCTCATTGCATTTCGTATTCTAAAAACGAACGTTTTAGTGGTTTTTAATATTCACGTGTTATTAACACTGCTAACAATATAAAGTAAAAACGTAAGGAAATTCTATTTTTTTACAATTTCCAGTTACGTTACGTCACATTTCTAGAACTATTCAGCTGTTTCCCATCGTTACAGTTACATTCCGTAGCCAACCGTAAGGCTAACTGAGCCTTACCTGAATGTACATTCGTTTTTAGTATGTAAAAGGCAATGGGCATGATCGTAATGGTATTTCCGTAAGCATTTGTATTGTATTCATATACTAGAAATTAATGTACTTCTATCTGAAGCTTGGTGTGCCGAAATCCTGGCGTTTATCAAAGCTGTAGGAGAAGTTGCTTCTTTTACCTGAAATCAATCAAACGAACCATTCCATTCTAGTTTAGCAGAGTGAGAAAAATTCGTTCAATATTCACATATAGATTTTTTTCAAAACTAGGCTTTATCACTGAAAATGATCTTTCAATGAAAATTAGGCTCAGAAGCCATTTAGCGCACACACTTCATTATCCATGGTCTTCCATGTTGATTTCGCAAAACAGACTGAATTAATAATAACTAATTTGACAAATTTAGCTTTAACAAGATGGCCGTTATCAACCAACAAAACTCCGAAGTCTGTGCTGAGACTATGATTCTATAATAACTCGAATCTTACGGTTTAACTTTTAGAGGCTCGAACTGAATTCAGTGACATTAAGGGTGCAGCGTGCTTTCTGTTATTCTGTTTCAAATTAACAGAGGACAGAGAACAAAGAGAATTACGCTTATAATCGGGGACTGCTCATATTTTCGATTCGTAAGATAGATTCCCAGAGACGCGTCAAGGCAATGACGATTAATGGGTTTCCTTGCATATTCCTTTTACTTTTGTAGAACACAAATTTATTGTTTTGATAGATGAATGGTGCCATATTGGTTTGCATATGAGACAAAATACAAAAAGGAAAAATGTAAACCATAGATCAGCAATGAATCGTTGTTTCGCTACTCATAAGCACTCATGAAATTTTGAATATAAGTGAGCCAGCAATATTGAAATTTAACTATGCGCTCTGATTCATTCGTACTCACCACTACGTTGATTTATAAGTACAGGTTGTAATGAGTATGCGTACAACGTTGACATCAAACTCATACCATTCGAAATATGTTTGATTCATAAGCCAGCCTAGTCATTTAGATTTATAACTTTAGAAAAATGCTTATAAATGATTCGAAATTTGATCAAAATTTACAGTCTTAGTTGTTGTTGCATTTACAAAAAAAAAAAAAAAACAGACACATAAGCAAAGAAGACAGAGCAGTAAGCAGAGCAAACACACAACCTTCTAGTGTGTATTTTAGTGTTCGTACGCGAATCATACTTATTTTGTGTTTCGTGTATATGTATATTGAGTTGTGGAGAGTCGAAATCAACAACATCATACGTGTTGTTAGGTATGAAAAGTATGATGAGTACTTCAAACTTTGAATATGAGTAGAGGTAGCATGATATTAAAATAAGTATGAATCCGTATAAGTATCAGAAATTATGATTATTATTCGATTCTACTCATCTTTTCGAATATTCATTGCTGATCTCTGATGTAAACCCATTTAGTTTAAATTGACAACAAATATTGAAATTTAATTGACATAATTAATCCAGGAAATTTATGTCTCTTAATTGAATACTTACATTCATACATACATACATGTATATATATTTCATTAAATATTAAAAAAAAATTTTCTCAAACAAACATACATACGTATATATTTTTTAAAGTTTTTCGTGTTCATTACAAAAGAAATGTCAAATGAAGGGGATGATGTAACGCTTAATACTGAAATACAGGAATTCTTAGAAAGAGATTTTCGTGATCATGAAAAATTTGGTAAAATTAAACTTAAAAAATATTCCCAGAAAGTGAAACATTTTTGATTGAATTTTTTTTTTTGCAGACAGCGAACTACCTCAAGAATTAAGGTTCCAGATAACAAATGTGCTAACGGTTATTGAAACGGGCCTTGAAAAGTTGAAGATTTCTTTGATTTTGCCCATGATATTTGAGAATCCGAAAGTATTGCATCAATATTTGGAAAATACAAAATATAAAGATTGCCTTAAGTTGGTCGATGCCTATCGGAAGAAAAGGGTAAGAAGATGTTTCAATTACTCAAATACAATCTAAAAGCTAAGAAGACAACTCGAAATGTTCTTAATTGCAGGCACGTGAGTCTTTAAAGGATCCGGACTGTATGGATTATGAACTTTTGCAGGTTATTGAATATTTCCAAGAGAATGCTAAGATTCTTGACGTTTTGCCCAATTGGTTGGATGACATTGATTTCACGGAAAAGAGAATGATAGCGGCCTTCCAGGACGTTAGCCAATTGGCTAAAAAACGTTTCAGTAGGCCAGCCACGGCAGAATTGGCCAAAGAGAAACGTTTGCACGAAGTCTATTTGCTCAATGAAAAAGTCATACACGAAGTTGACGGTATATGATTTGTTTTTGTTTTTCCTTTTCAAAGATTTTAATTTTGTCTTCTTTCAGAGGCCTTCCATAGAATGAGAAATAAGAAACTGAATCGTCTTTGGAAATATGCAGTCAAAAGTGGCGTTATAAAGCATCTGGAAGATAAATTTGCCTTCAGTCAATACTACAATCAAGTGTTTATCAACAGCGAAATGTACTTACTAACTAACTGCTAAATGATATATGCTTTCTGTAATTAGATTTTAATTTTAAAACTTTTTTTAATTTTCAGCCTTAAAAGCAATCAGGAAATTCGCAAAATGCATTACTCATACATAAATAAAAATCGTGAAGTCGAAGAAGAACTGGAGAAAGCTCGCTTGGCTTATGAAAAGAAACTTAGATTGGACTTGTTGCTTGAAAAACATGGCTACGATGAAAAGTATTATGTTCCCTTAATTCCCCAAATTTCTTTCATTCTTTTGTCTTTCCTATTCTCCACGCCCTCCAACCAGTAATAAATTACAATTGCAATTGAAGGCCCTGATCGACAAGTACGATAACAGTCTGTTAGAGAAATATAAAGAAGAATTGTTGCTGCAGGATGAATATGAAAAAAGTAAAAAAGACTTGGATGAACTGCTTGTGGTATATAAAAAGGAAGAAGCGATATATGAAGAGGTGGTAATGAAGCGATTGCGTGAGGACAAACGCATACACGATGAGAAAGTATTATATTTTACTCAAAGGCGAGCAGCCATTAAGATTCAACGTTGGTGGAAGAAATATGTAAAAGTTTTAAGGAAAAAGCAGAAAAAAGCGGCTCAAGCAAAGAAAGGTAAAGGTAAGGAAGGAGATAAAAGCGCAAAAGGCGATAAAGGCGCGAAAGGCGATAAAGGCGCGAAAGGCGATAAAGGCGCGAAAGGCGATAAAGGCGCGAAAGGCGCGAAAGGCAAACCACCACCTGCCAACAAGGGGGCTAAGGAAAAGCCTAAAGCAAAAAAGAAATGAACGAAAATAAATAGGAATTCGTTTCTCAATTAGAAATGTTGTAATATTTACAGATTTGACGGTATAATAAATGGATGGAATTATCTTCTATAGCATTTTCATTGAATTTTGGAAAAAATCCATTTTCTTTACAAGTCACACATAAAAAACTAAACATATAATATACAAAAATAAATGCATAAGATAGAATTATCCGAACGTTAACGGAATGTGACGGAACATTAACGGAACGTGACGGAACATTGACGGAGCGCAACGGAACATTAGCGGAACATTGACGGAGCGCAACGGAACATTCACGGAACGTGGCGCAACATTAATGGATCATTTACGGCACGTAACGGATAGTTCACGGAACGTGCCGGATCATTAACGGAACTTGAGTTCGTTTTTAGAATATCGAAAGCAATGAGTGCGATTACCCAACCGTAATGGAATTTCGTTAAGCATTTGCATTGCTTTTCATATGTGAAAACGAATGTAATTTCCGCAAACGTTTGGCTAATCCTACCATTTACTTTCCAAATGCAAAACAATGTAAGAGAATATGTTCTGTAGTCTCACTGCTTGTGCAGTAGCCGTGGTTAGATGAGACCAGTCTCCGCGCGTGTTCATTCAGAATGTCCGTTCCTAAGATGTAAGCTGTTCAGGTTTAATGCAAACTTTGTTTCGCATATATCCAGCCACATCTGGTATGGTTTTCCTTGAAGGGGGTTTCATTATCTCATCTTTCTTTCTTTTGCAAATTAATGAAGTTTTGTATATGAAACCATCTGTTTACTACTACGAAGTGGAATCCTAGAGAGAGATATGTATGAAACAGAGATCAGCAATGAATATTCAAAAAGATGAGTAGAATCGAATCATACTCATAAATTCTGATACTTATACGGATTCATACTTATTTTAATATCATGGAACCCCTACTCATAATTAAAGTTTGAAGTACTCATCATACTCATACTTAACAACACGTATAATGTTGTTGATTTCGACTCTTCATAACTCAACATATAAACGAAGAATCACAAAATAAGTATGATCCGTGTACGAACACTAGAATACTCAATAAATAGTTGTGTGTTTGCTCTGCTTGCTGCTCTGTCTTTTTTGCTTATGTTGGTGTGTGTCGCCGTAGTCTAGTAGGTAGTGTGTTGGCTTATTAGACGTAAAGCCTGGGTTCGAGCCCCAGGCCAGGCATCAAAACAAAATAAAAAAGTATTTCTTCGGCGACTTTCTCTCAGCAAATTTTTGGCAAAAACTCTGAGAGTAAATAAAATTGCCATGAAAAGTTTCTCAAAAATCTGCCGTTCGGAGTCGACTTTAAACCGTAGGTCCCACCACTCATGTATAAAATTAACACACACAACATGTGGTGTAAGAAACTAGATCGTAATCCTGACTGAAGGGTTGCAATGACCAATTATGTATGTGTGTGTGTGTTAATTTGTATACATGAGTGGCGGGACCTACAGTTTAAAGTCGACTCCGAACGACAGAATTTTTTTTGGAGAAACTTTTTATTTACTCTCAGAGTTTTTGCCAGAAATCTGTTGAGAGGAAGTCGCCGTGAAATATTTTTTCATATTTTCGTTTTGATGTCTGACCTGGGGTTTGAATCCTGGCTTTACTACGTCTAACAAGCCAACACACTACCTACTAGACTACAGTAGTTTCAAAATTCACCAACAACTAAGATTTTGAAAATTTTGATGAATGATTCGACTCACTCGCATCATTTCTAAGTATTGTAAGTATTTTTCTTAAATTATGAATCTAAATGAGTAGGCTGGCTTATGAATCAAACATATTTCGAATGGTATGAGTTTGATGTGAACGTTGTACGCAAGCTTATTGCAACCTGTACTTATAAATCAACGTCGTGGTGAGTACGAATGAATCAGAGTACATAGTTAAATTTCAATATTGTTGACTCACTTATATTCAAAATTTCATGAGTGCTTATGAGTAGCGAAAAAACGATTCAAATAAATTTAAAGTTGTGCCAACTTTTCCGTTCAATACGAAACAACAACAATTTTTTATATCGTAAGCATAAGTATAAAAATATGCGTACACATAGTGTCGAATGTATCTATCTCCAGCAAATAAATAGAAAACAACACACGATCCACAAATCCATACAGTAGCTCTCTGTCTCTCTATGTTTCTCTCACTCCCTCTATTGACGCTAATAAGTTTCAATACACAGCGTTCAATATCTACAACTACTTGGAGCAAAGATCGTTGTTCGTTTTGACAGTATGCGTATGAGGCCCATGTGTATGAAAACTAGAAATTCTTTATCAAACTGAAACAAAGTTTTCATTTCTAGCTTCAGGCAAAACGATCGCTCAGTTGAATTTTGTCGCTTTCAGTGTAAAGAACAAATTTTATTTCTTCTTATAATTTTGTAATTTTGCAATTTTGTCGTGTTTTCTTCCTGCGCTGTTTAATAAATAATAAACTTTGTATTAAATAACAAATAAATAAAAGTGATTCTAAACAAAAATTTTTTTTGTTAATAATATATGTATGTCTCTGTGTAGTATATAGTATAGACAAAAATAATAAAATACTTGTATACCGTTTTAAGTATAATAATAGTACGAGAATATCAAAAAAGGTACGTTATTTTTTTCTTGTTTTTTTTTTTTGCGAAAATCAGATGTTTTTTTAAAAACGGAATTTTAAATAAAATCAAAACAAGATTGTTTCATAATATTTGGCCATAAAATATTTTTTTTTTGGGGGGGGGGGGGGGTTTTAGAATATTTTTCTTATTCTGCCAAACGAATTTTAATGGCTGAATGGTTAAATTTTTTATTATGTTTTTATTTAATTAATTAATTTCTATTAGGGTCAATCACTCACATGAATCTTACAATTGAGAATATGTTGTATTTTGAATGGAAAATTAAAGATACAATTTAGATGCTACACACACATCTTTTGATTACATAACTTGCTACAGTATAAATGACAATTTTTATTCATTTTCATTTCATTTTCGGTATATCATTGCTAAACGAGGGTTATGTGTAGCCGCTTGATACGAAACAGTGGAATAAGCCCTTAAATTTTGAACTAATTTTTCGAATTTTTTTTTGCAATTTCATTCATTTATTTTGGTTGCTTTTTTCTATATTTTTCTTTATTTTTTAATTTATATATTCAGTCCTAGCCGAATACGTTTGTGGCAATTTTTTAATCTTTTTAATCTTCTTTATAAGAAACAAAAAAAAACAGAAAAACACTGATAGTGTTTGCTTTAGAAATAGCGCAGATAAGGCTTTTTAACATTTAATGAGAGATTAAACCAATTAGAATTCAAATTAATTTGTATTAGAAATCAGCAAAGTATACATATATGTATTCGTATATGACGCTTTTGTTTAAATTTTTTGTTTATGCAAATATTTATAAACGTATTTATAAAAAAAAAACACTTTTGTAAACATAAACAAACAGTGGCCTCTCTCTACAGTGCTCTACAGACAGCATAATTATTTAATATGGAACATGGTTGATATGAAAAGATGCATCTGATCACATGACATTTTGGACTTTTAACGAATAAAATAGAAACTTACAATGCTGACAAGTAATATGTGTCCTAGATGCCTTTAAGAGAAAGATGTCTTTAAGAGAAAGAGGCCTTTTATTGCAGCTTATTTACGAGAAGAGGTTTAAACTAAACGTGTACATTTTTAGATTCTTTAAGCTACTAGATGCGTAAGGCAATTCCTAAATTATCAAATAGTTCATACTGCTTACTTACTTACTTAATTGGCCATAACAACCCGTTCAACGGATTTCGGCTTGCCTTACACATCCTTCCAGGCGCCTCTGCTTCGTGCGCGCCTACGCCAGTTGGCATGGCCGAGCCAGCGCAGCCGCTGGATATTAATACGCTGTACAACGTCTATGTCATTGAGGAGCTCACATAGCTCACTGTTGTATCGGATACGGAAATCATCGCCAACTCGCACTGGACCGAAGATCTTGCGTAGTACTTTTCTCTCGAACACTCTCAAGGCCGCTGCATCTGTACTTAATAGGGTCCATGCCTCTGCGCCATAAAGAAGCACGGGTAGGATGAGTGTCTTGTAAAGTGTTAGTTTTGTCACACGAGAGAGGTCTCTGCTACTCAATTGCCTATTGAGACCATAGTAGCACCTGTTGGCAAGAGTGATCCTGCGCTTGATCTTCAGACTGACATCATTTTTGGTGGTAACGGCAGAGCCAAGATAAATAAATTCCTTGACTATATCGAAAGCATAGTTATCGACCGTTATCTGAGATCCAATACGCCGCACGTCTCTACTTGTCGATAAAATATACTTTGCTTTGCCCTCATTTACTACCAGACCCAGACTCCCGTTCAATAGCACTAAAGGTAGCAGTAACATATTGCTTGGTATGACCTATGATGTCAATGTCGTCGGCGTAAGCAAGTAACTGCCCGCTTTTTTGGAAAGTAGTGCCATTGCAATGCATTCCCGCCTTCTGCAGAACACTCTCCATGAGAAGGTTAAAGAGGTTGCATGATAAGGGATCGACTTGTCTGAAACCTCGCACGGTACCAAAAGGTTGGGAGAGGTCCTTTCCTACCTTGACGGAGCTGCAGGAATTGCTCAACGTCATTCTGCATAGCCTTATCAGCTTCGCAGGTATACCGAGCTGAGACATTGCGGCAAAAACACGATTCCTTATGGGGCTCTCGAAGACTGCTTTATAGTCGAGAAAAAAATGATATGCGTCGACTTGTTTTTCGTGGGTCTGTTCTAGAATTTGACGTAGTGCGAAGATCTGGTTGGTGGTGGACTTGCCAGGTCTGAAGCCGCACTGATAAGGTCCAATCAGTGTTTTGAAGAGTGGCTTCAGTTGTTCACACAATACACCCGTAACAACCTTACATGCGATAGGGAGAAGGCTTATTCCCCTGCAGTTCGCACATAGTATCATGCATCTGTTATCAAGTATTACTACCATAGAAGTTGCTCACTTGAAAGACAAAACTACCTTCTTAAAGGGACAATAACTTCGATGCCTGGTAGCAACTGGTGACAATAACTCCCAATTGGGCGTAGATACCCTAAAAGTCAAAACTGTTAAAAACTATCATGGCATGTAATAAATATACAAGAACAGAATACGATTTTTCGCTACTCATAAGCTCTCATGAAATTTTATATATAAGTGAGTCAACAATACTGAAGTTTAACTATGTACTCTGATTCATTCATACTCACTACAACGTTGATTTATAAGTACAGGTTATAATGAGTATGCGTACAACGTTAACATCAAATTCATACCATACCATTCGAAATATGTTTGATTCATAAGCCAGCCTACTTATTTAGATTTACAACTTTAGAAAAATACTTATAAATGACTCGAGTGACCCGCAAATCATTCATCAAAAACGACTAACGTTGTTGCATTTACAAAAAAAAGAAAAAAGACAGAGCAAACACACAACATTCTAGTGAGTATTTTAGTGTTCGTACGCTATTCATACTTATTTTGTGCTTCGAGTATATGTTGAGTTATGAAGAGTCGAAATCAACAACATCATACGTACTTCAAACTTAGAATATGAGTAGAGGTTCCATGATATTAAAATAAGTATGAATGCGTATAAGCATGAGAAATTATGAGTATAATTCAATTCTATTCATTTTTTTTAATACTCATTGCTGATCTCTGGTATACATAAGTTTGTAGTCCAATTCCACTGCTAATCTCCAGATTAACAATAGAAAGTTCTAGGTGAATAGAAAGGGTAAATAGTTACCTTAAAACATAGAAGCCAACTAAGAATGGTTTTTAACATTTAAAAACTAGCTTTTCATGTAAATTTTGTTTTTTTTTTACATTTGAAGTGATTAGTAAAGAAGTTTAACTAAATAACACCATGCTACGTTACTATAGGATAAATAAATGAGTAGTATTCCTAAGGGTCGACTCTACGGCTGCTATTTTTTCTGCATAGATAACCTTGACCGATCAGTCCGACCCACCGCAAACTATTGTTCATCGTTTGGCTTTCGGCCAATACCCTATGCAAATAGATGATAACAACAAACACATAACACTTGACAGACACACGACAACATTTTTTAGCTACAAACTCATGCCGTACAATATTATATACATATATACATACATATACGTATACATATATACACTGATATGTTTATTAACCAACATATGATGATCAGCTAAGCATACAAATAAAATTATTTAAACAAATAGACAAACAAAAAAAAAGAAAAGACAAAAGCCGGTCAAATATTTATACAACTACTAGGTATAGATTGTGGATGATTCCGCGAATTTATGAAAAATATTTGTTGTTGTTTTTTTTATTAATCTTTTAAGAATCTAATTAAGAAAAACTTAGAAGAATTTATTTATTTTTTATTATTCTTATTCTAGTTTGTTAATATTTTATTTATTAATGCGTAATAAATAAATAAAAAAGAAAATATAAAAACTATGTCAGTTCATTAAACAACGTAATAAGCAGAGATCGGCAATGATTATTCGCAAAGATGATTAGAATCGAATCGTACTCATAATTTCTGATACTTATATGCATTCATACTTCTTTTAATATCATGGAACCTCTGCTCATATTCAAAATTTGAAGTACTCATCATATTCATACTTAACATCATACATCGACGCCTCCATTCTATAACGTTCTAAGTGTATTTAGAACGTTTTTAATGTTCTTGCATTTTTAAATTCTACGTTCTCTAACTTAAATACTGGCAAAATTTGGTTAAGATGCGCCGATCCGTTCCGAAGTTATAGGGAAAAATCTTCTTAGAATACACATATAGTCGTATGTTGCGTGAAAACTTTGAGAGCTCATAACTCAAAACACACTTTTTCGACTTAGAATATTATAGAACGGAGGCGCCGACTTGTAGATGTTGATTTATACTCAACATACAACATAACTCAAATATCTCAAAATAAGTATTCGCGTACGAACACTAAAATACTCACTAGAAGGTTGTGTGTTTGCTCTGTCTTTTCTGCTTAAGTGTCTTTTTTGTTTTTTTGCAAATGCCACAACAACTAAGACTGTAAATTTTGATGAATAATTCGAGTCACTCGATTCATTATGTAGTTATGAACCTAAATGACTAGGCTGGCTTATGAATCAAACATATTTCGAATGGTATGAGTTTGATTTCAACGTTGTACGCATACTCATTGCAACCTGTAATTATAAATCAACGTTGTAGTGAGTATGAATGAATCAGAGTACGGAGTTTAAATTTCAATATTGTTGACTCACTTATATTCAGAATTTCATTAATGCTTATGAGTAGAAAAAAACGATTCATTGCTGATCTCTGACAATAAGTGTCAAAGTAAGCTTTATTTTTATTTTCATTTGTTTTTATTTTTCTAGTTTTCCCCTTCAAGAAAACAAAAAGAGATATGAGTCCTCCAGCTTTACTTAGCAAAGATGTGCCCGATATTGAGGTAAAACGCTTCAAAATTATATTTGTAATCCAGAATAGAAATTCAAGGTTTCAATTGGATTTCTTTTTTAGAATCTTTTGAGTCTCAATCCCCGTGTTAAGACGAAATGCTCTGTGGTGCCCACTACCGAAACTAAAGTGAACAAAAAGCATTGGAAACGTAATCCGGATCGCGGTTGTGGTGTAAGTATTAAAAGGTAGAATTAACCAAACGTATACGGAACGTAACGGAATGTATGTTCGTTTACGGTTCGATCGTTCGTTATCGTTCTCATTGTTATTTATATTCTAAAAAGGAACACTCATTCCGTGATCGTTCGGTTAATTCCACTAACATTGTTAATCCTTAAATAAAAGCAAAAAAAACTTAAAAAATATTTTATAAAAAAAATAATTCTAGTCGGGTCCCAAATTGAACAACGATTTTGAGGATATTAAGCATACCACTTTGTCGGAAAGGGCTGCTTTGAAAGAAGCGGCCAGATGTCTGAAGTGTGCCGATGCTCCATGTCAAAAGTCTTGTCCGACTCAATTGGATATTAAGAGCTTTATAACGAGCATAGCCAATAAAAATTATTATGGTGCTGCCAAGGCCATATTTTCCGACAATCCTTTGGGTTTAACCTGTGGAATGGTATGCCCAACCAGTGATCTATGTGTAGGTGGTTGTAATCTACAAGCCTCTGAAGAGGGACCCATTAACATTGGCGGTTTGCAGCAATATGCCACCGATGTCTTTAAACAAATGGGCGTTAAGCAGATTGTTCCACCTGGTATTCAGCTGCCTAAGCAATATGAAAAGAAAATTGCCTTATTAGGTGGTGGTCCAGCTTCTTTGTCGTGCGCTTCATTTCTGGGCCGTTTGGGCTATAAAAATATCACCATCTATGAGAAACGTTCATACTTGGGTGGCTTAAGTTCATCGGAAATACCACAATATCGATTGCCGGTTGATGTGGTCAATTTTGAAATTCAACTTGTCAAGGATTTAGGCGTGAATATTGAAACGAACAGATCTTTATCCACCAAAGATTTAACCGTTAAGGTAAAGCGTAAAACACAAGCTATTTTAAATCGCAACAATTGTAATAAAAACCTATTTTTTTAGGATCTTCTTGCTCAGGATTATGTGGTATATTTGGGCATTGGTTTGCCTGAACCAAAACTGAATCCTATCTTTGAGGGTTTGCATGAGTCCATGGGTTTCTTTACCTCTAAGAGTTTCCTGCCAAAAGTGGCTGACGGTTCCAAGCCGGGACTGTGTGCTTGCAAGGCTAATCAAGCCTTACCTCAGCTGTACGGCAATGTTATTGTTCTAGGAGCTGGTGATACTGCTTTCGATTGTGCCACCTCGGCTTTGAGATGTGGTGCCAAGCGTGTTTTCGTTGTATTCCGTAAAGGTTCATCTGGCATACGAGCTGTACCGGAGGAGGTCGAATTGGCACGTGAAGAAAAATGTGAATTTTTACCATATCTCTCGCCACGCAAGGTATTGGTAAGGGACAATAAAATCTATGGCATGGAATTCTGTCGCACTGAACAGGATGAACATGATCAGTGGGTGGAAGATGAAGAGCAGATTACAAAACTAAAGGCCAACTTTGTAATATCGGCCTTTGGTTCTGGCCTTTACGACTCTGAGGTTATTGAGGCCATGGCTCCTATAGAGTTAGACAAGTGGAACATGCCCAAACTAAACCCCAAAACTCTACAAACCTCCGTACCAAATGTATTCTGTGGTGGTGATTTAGCTGGTACTGCTGATACTACTGTTGAATCGGTCAACGATGGTAAAATTGCTGCCTGGAGTATACATTGCCATTTGCAGGGCTTGCCAATGAACACTCCAGCCAAATTGCCTTTATTCTACACCGATATTGATAACGTAGACATATCGATAGAAATGTGCGGCATAAAATTTGAAAATCCATTTGGTTTGGCTTCTGCGCCACCCACTACCAGTGCTGCTATGATCAGAAGAGCCTTTGAACAGGGTTGGGGTTTTGTTGTCACAAAAACCTTTGGCTTGGACAAAGACCTCGTAACTAATGTTTCGCCGCGTATTGTTAGAGGCACAACTTCGGGTTACAATTATGGACCCCAGCAGGGTTCTTTCTTAAATATTGAATTGATTTCGGAAAAGAAAGCTGAATACTGGTTCCGTTCTATAGCCGAATTGAAACGGGACTTCCCCACGAAAATCGTTATCGCCAGTATCATGTGTCAATATAATGAGGCTGATTGGACAGACTTGGCTACCAGAGCCGAGGCTTGTGGCTCTGATGCTTTGGAATTGAATTTATCTTGTCCACATGGCATGGGTGAATCTGGCATGGGTTTGGCTTGCGGTCAAGATCCCGAATTGGTGGAAAACATAGCCAAGTGGGTGCGTAAAGCAGTGAAGATACCTTTCTTTGTTAAGCTGACACCAAATATCACGGACATTGTGTCCATAGCCATGGCGGCCAAGAGAGGTAATGCCGATGGTGTCTCTGCTATTAATACCGTGCAAGGTTTGATGAGCCTCAAGGCTGATGCGACACCTTGGCCAGCTATAGGCCTTGAAAAGAAAACAACTTATGGCGGTGTTTCTGGCAATGCAACCCGTCCCATGGCCTTAAGAGCCATATCGTCCATAGCAAACAAGTTACCAGGCTTTCCTATTTTGGGTATTGGTGGCATTGATTCCGGTGAAGTGGCTTTGCAATTCTTGCATGCTGGAGCTACCGTTTTACAGATTTGTTCTTCAGTACAAAATCAAGATTTCACTTTAATTGACGACTATTGCACGAGTCTAAAGGCATTATTGTACCTCAAAGCTAATCCACCACCAAACAATGCACCCTTCTGGGATGGACAATCACCTCCTACGCCTAAACACCAAAAAGGCAAACCTATTGTACATTTAACAGGTGAAGGTAATAAGGTAAGTGTGTGACATCAGTATGCATTCCATGTGATTACTTTATGAAGAGTTTGTTACTCCTCTTTCCAGACCCTAGGCTTCTTTGGTCCATATTTGAAAGAAAGAGAAGAAAAACTATTGAAAATACGCGAAGAGAAAGGTCCCATGTGGAAAATAGACAGCGACAACGTAGATATAAAATCATTAAACGGTGGCCATGTACGCCAACCGGTGCCTAAAGTAAAGGATATCATTGGACGAGCTTTGCCTCATATAGGCACTTACAAGAATTTGGACAACAAACAACAGAAAGTGGCCCTAATTGATGATGTAAGAGATTAATTGTGCTTAAAGTTATTGCTGCAGTTTAGTAATAAATTATTCTTCTTCTTTATAGGATTTATGTATCAATTGCGGCAAATGCTATATGACCTGTGCCGATTCGGGCTACCAAGCTATTGAATTTGATCCAATTACCCATACACCCCATATAACGGATGATTGTACTGGTTGTACACTTTGTGTTTCAGTGTGTCCCATTATCGATTGCATTAGCATGGTGCCCAAAACTATACCACATGTTATCAAACGTGGTCTGGGCGAAGAGAAGCAAATCTATACTCATGCCCTAAGTCCCATGCAATAAACTGTAGAAATATCGAAGTTATTATTATGTAATGATATGAAGGTATATATGTATATATGTATGAATAGTGCTAATAGTTATTATGTTAACATTGTAAATTGTACGAATTATTTCAATTCCAATAAAGCTGTTAAATTCTTTTTTATTATTTCTTCAATGCTTAAGAATTACTTGACAATTATAATCCACAAAGTGTAGCAATTGTTGCCATATCAAAGGAATTTTTTTATTAATGTGGTTCATGTATTTGCTAATCTGTTTATCGAATGCCGTTAATTTTCTATTTTATTAATAGCGTGACAGCATTTGTTGCCATGTGAGAATAATTACAATAATCTTCATACATGTCTTTTTTTCTTTTTTTTTGGGACCCTTCTACGACCATTTCTTGTTCTCGAAGTTGACTAGTCCTAACATGTTGAGTTGTCCTGAGACCCTCAAGTATGTTTTGTTGTTGTAAAGCTAGTAAGAAAGGTATTAATTAATAAATGAATTACTTTTATATTATAAAATAATATGTATTCAACTATTTTAGAAAACAATCACACTGTAAATCTAATATGTGGTTGGGTTAAGAAAAATAAACAATTTTTTGTGTGTGCTAACCCAATGAATCTTGAGAAGTGTTAAGGCTTCAATAGTGTAGTCGCGCTATCTTGTGTGTTTTGTTAGCCTGTGCAATTCCTCTGCTTCCTCATTCTCCCTTTCCTAATTTCTCTCCTTTCTCTTTATCTGCCCTACTATCCTCTTCCCCTTTAGGATGATGTACAATGGGTCAACTGGACCTCCAGTTACTGTACTTGTCTCAATTGTCTAAACCTAACCTAAAACCTAACACTACTTTCACTTCGAGAAAGGCACAAAAAATATTGCATGACATAAAATCTGTCTTGGACAATATTGAAGAAAATTTCAACAATAATCGTATAAAATGGTGTACAGTAATGAGAGTCACTTTTTTCAACCTGATAGTAGCCTAATAATGGATTTCGGAAGATGACTTGTTTTCCTTTCTTTCGTGGGAAAATTTGAAGATAATACATACATACAGTAATGAGAGTCAATAGGTCAAATCCGTATTAAATTGACTTGTTTTTATTAAATTCTCCATTAAAATAGAGGCCCGTATCGATTATTGGTGGAACGGTTATCCGGAAACAAAACTCAACTGGAACATTTGCTCAAGAGTTAATGGCGGCAAAGATCAACATAAATCGCTAACGAAAGTGGTTCCCTCAATGCCAAGTTGATTAAATGGAGTGCTCGACCTTAAGGGATATCGTACTAAACATACAGGAATAGCAATAACAATACATTTTAATATATTGGGCCTTTGAATTTTAAATTTACTCTATGTTCTGCATGAGGGTACCAACACTTTTCTAGTGAAAAAATATGGTGTCATCAGAAACTTTTCCTTATTTGTCTTTTGGTTTGTGAAAAACATTAAAATTTTTTTGTTTATAACAAAATAGAAATAATTTAATAAAAACCTCAATTATTTCTACAATATTATCAATTATTCTACATATTATCGCATAAAACTCATGAAATTGCTAAAAATATATTGGGGGTACTAAGAGTTTTGCTATCCACTGTATTTATTGTTACGTTTTTACCTTTTAAAAACGTTTAAAAATAAATTTGTGTTTAGTTTTAATTAAAATTCCTTATTATTCGCACAATACTAAGTGCCACTGTTCACAACTTTATGTAAACAACAATTGTGTAACAACAATTACTAGACAAATATTCGACAGAACTTTTTAACGGAGATCTTCAAACCACGATTACTCTCTTCAAACGCACCGCATCTTCACAAAAGCCTGACTGAACTTCTCTCACTCAGTCGCCTAAAAGGCAAGGCAAAGCCTTTTATATTGCAAGGTAAACAGTCTGATGAATGTTCTTGAAGGCGAAATCTCGAAATCTCTATAAATGTAAACATTGTTGTTTATTGTAGTGTTGTTTGCGTATTTTGTTTACATTTATTCTTGTAGTGTTGTTTGTGTATTTTTGTTTACTTGTTTACCATGTTTTTCTTATGCTGGTGTTTGTTGTTATATTAAGCAGTACGACAATTTGTAAACAGGTTTGTTTACTGTATTGTTTTGTTTTTGTAGCTTTTGTTTATAATTTTAATGTTAAGCGATGTAAAAGCAAAATACCAGTATCTAGATTTTTTCCATATTTGTAACAATACACTACATAACTAGAAATGAAACACAGAATTTTATTTTTAAGGTTATGAATACAATATAATCATAATAATTAATTTTTGTTTTTTATTGATAATAATAATGATATATTGTTTTATCATTTAGTTTCACACATAATTACTTAATAATTCATTTCATTATTTGCTTGTTGTTACCAAACATAATTGAAATAAAACAAATAATAAAATGAAAAAATTAATAATAATAAAAAAAAATAATTAAAAAACACTATAATAATAATATTGAATTTTTAAGAAAATTATAAATTCGCTTTAAAAAAAATAAAATTAATTTTATATGAATGTAATAATAAAAAAAAATAAGTAAATGGAAAATGTTTTAAATAAATTTATTACAATTTATAGTACATTCTGGTAATAATGAATGATGAAATTTAAGGAGATGCAAATAATTATTAAAAAGAAAATTTTTGTTTTTAATTTTTTAAATTTTAAATAGAGATTGCATATATATATATATAAGAGTATAAAAAAGCTTAAAAACTAATGATGCATTTCATTTTTCAGTTGTTTTATTAATAAAATTACTTTAATCATTTATTGCATTTAATTTTCTTTTTTCTTTTATTTTTTTAAGTAGGAATAAGGTTTTTTTTATATAAAAAAAGTATGTATATTTTATTAAAAACAAAAATATACTCCTCTTTTTTTGTTTTTGTTTTATTTTGTATAGGTTTGTGTATATGTATAGCAAAAATTGCAAATTTTTAAATGATTTATTTTTATTTTTTATAATTTTTTATAATTTTTTTGCTTTCATTTTCAATTTAAAAAGATATGCTAAAAAGCGTTAAATATTAATTTTTATTTTTTTGTTTAAAATGAACATGATTGATTGTTTGTTTAAAAAAACAGAAATTGTAAAAATTTACTTATATTTAGATTAGATTTTCACTCACTGCTTGCCTATAATTTTTATTATAATTAAGCAACGGAAGGAATCGCTAATTATTGGCATTTTTTGTTTTTTTTATTATTTTTATTTTAATGTTTAAATTTCTTTTTTTATTTTTATGTTTATTCTTCTTTTTCTTTATTTTTTATTGTGTATGTATAAAATTACAAAATTCTTCTTGTGCGTTTTAAATTTAAAACAAATTTTGTTTTTCTTTATTTTATTTGTTTCTTTTTTTAATTAAGATTTTCAGCAAAAACTTCCGCTTTCTGTATTTCTATGGTATGAAGAATATTCATTTCAGTAGAAAAATGTTTTAAAAAATAAAAAAGAAAATGTTTCAAGTGTTGTTTCTTTCTTTCAATGATTGAATTGGATTGGTATAGTTGTTATACATTATATGTAGTATATGATTTCATAATATAGTATGTATGTAGATGTGAGTTTCATTTTCACTTCTACAAAACATTCTGGATTTGTTGGCTTAAATAAATAAATAATTGTTTAAAAAAAAAGTTTGCAATTTCTCTTCATTTAGCACTTGGAAATGCATGTTTAGAATTCCCACTGTGTTGCCGCATCAGTACCATCATCCAATAGTTTGAAAGCTCCATTTTTAGTGGCTCCCAAGTATTTACCATTTTGGGATCTATAATGGAAGTTTAAAAAGATTTTAGTTTTGGTATCAAAAACTAAAACTAAACTTTTACTTGCCTAATACAAATTCTAGTAGGTTCACGTAATTCCAAATAGAAACCATCGGCTGGAGCATCGGAATCAACGGAAATTCCTTCACCATCAATGCGCCAATATTTGCCACTGTGTCCCTTGAAGTAAACCATACCTTTTTGGGCCTTTTCCACCAATATGGTTTCATAGGTAGCCTTATTGCATTCTAATTTGGTATTTCCTGGCTGACGATAGCCTACAAATCCCTGTTCGCATTTAAGTACCAATATGGGTCTAACAAATGTGAATACAAATTTCAATTAATTGCTGTGAAACTCTTTAATTTAATTCCGGAAAACCAGTTACTTACCTATTGATTAAATAGAAATAGAATTTCGTTATATCCTCAATGGATTCAGAGGTGGCAAACAGATGGCCTGAACGTTTTGTGGCCAAAAATTTACCATTATTAGCACGGAACGATAAAGAGCCATCGCCATGCCATATCAATTCGAATAGAGCATCGGCGCAACGTCTATTGCCGGTAGCTTGTATGCCACCACCAGCCGATAAACTCCAATAACGATCCTGGGTAGTGCGTAAAGCCCAACGGTGAGCAGACCAATCGAATTCCAACTGAAATGTTTCATTTTCGCCAATTTCATCTTGATTGGCAGTAACATCAACACCCTGTTTCACAGAAACGTAACGTAAGTTCATGGCTGCTATAAATGAGGCCTGAGGCAATGAGTCCTCCAAAGAGAATAATTCATCACGTGTAACAGTAGAAGAACGTGATTTAAGCACAGCCTTAGAGCCAATTGGTGACAGATATTGGCCTTGCCTAAAACAAACAACACAAATTATCGTATATTTGATAATTAAAAAATAATTTTAATACCTGTCTCTTAAAGCCAAATGGCCACCATGATATTCGGCACTGAAGAGACAATCCTCATTGCATAAAGTTTGCAATTTACCATTGGCATTCAAATATCTGTTGAAAGAAAAAAAAAACAAGATCACATCAGTAAGAAATTCTTTCAATTAAATGGAAAATCTTTCCCGTCTCCGCTTACTTATTATTGCAGGTATGCAAAGCATAACGACCACCCTCCTCTTGACGGAATTCCAGTGTAAAGAGTGTATCTTCTCCCCAGGGAATGTTGGCATCAACATGTATCTCATCTTGAGACTCTGATAGATGAGCGAAACGTTTACGCCCGATGGAGCGCAAGTTAACCTGTGGTCGTGCGGCCAAGTGAACTGTCCAAAATTCCCCGGAACTGGGTGTCTTGGCAGTACAAACTAATTTATCGGGTGTGCCGCCTAGGAAATAACCGCGTGATTCATTTTTCAATGCCCAGCGACCGGTGCCATCCTCGGCAATGCTGATTTGGAATCTGCTACCAGCATCGCGTTCATCGCTCTCGCATAAAACATTGCCGAATGTATCGACAGAAAGATATTTATTCAGATGAGATCTCAAATAGATAACACCTGAAAAAGTAATCGAAGAATTACATTTACGTTCGTTAATACATGTATAACTTTAGTGATACTTTTAAGAAATATTGAAACAAAAAGTGTTCAAGCATTTGGCAAATCAAATATACATTCAATAGAATGGCGTTATTCGCTATGCCTAGTATTCATCGAAGTTACAAACTGTCGTGCTACACAGATAACAAACAAATTAATTAAATTTTTACTAATCAGAGATCAGCAATGATTATTCAAAAAGATGAGTAGAATCGAATCATACTCATAATTTCTAATACTTATATGCATTCATACTTCTTTTAATATCATGGAACCTCTGCTCATATTCAAAGTTTGATGTACTCATCATATTCGTACTTAACAACACGTATGATGTTGTTGATTTCGACTCTCCATAACTCAACACGAAGCACAAAATAAGTTTGAACAGCATACGAACACTAAAATACTCACTAGAAGGTTGTGTATTTGCTCTGCTTGCTGCTCTGTTTTTGTTGCTTATGTGTCTTTTTTCTTTTTTTGTAAGTGCAACAACAACTAAGACTGTAAATTTTTATGAATTTTTCGATTGACTCGAATCATTTATAAGTATTTTTCTAAAGTTATGAATCTAAATGAGTAGGCTGGCTTATGTATCAAACATATTTCGAATGGTATGAGTTTGATGTCAAGGTTGTAAGCAAACTCATTGCAACTTGTACTTATATATCAACGTTGTAGTGAGTACAAATGAATCGGAGTACATAGTTAAATTTCAACATTGTTGACTCACTTATGTTCAAAATTTCACGAGTAGCTAAAAAACGATTCATTGCTGATCTCTGGTACGAAGCTAGGAGTCAAACAAAGCTTTTGTGTACTCTTCCTTCAAATCGTTGTGTAGAGAGGATTGTTTGAAACTTTAATGTCAGCTGATGTGACAAAAACTTCCAAGATATGCAAAACAATTTGTAATGTAAGCAACGTTGAAACAAATCCATAAATTACGGATAAATTAGAATCGTAACAGCATCTTTGTTATATGCAACAGAACTATTAATTGCGATCTAAACTTCTGTTACTTGGGATTCGAGACAGTGTAATCGATGTATTCTGCGGGTTAAAAAACTAAATTCTGCATTTGGCTATTTTAATAAAATTTTGCCTTAATACAACTCGTATTCGTATACTTATTTCACATCAGAAGTCCACATTCATTTATGGAAGCGGTTATTTGTAAAGAAATTCTGACTAACAATATGCAAATTTTTTTGGTCTAATGGAACCAAATAGAAGACCAATTTCCAATCCCTAGAATGACTTAAAATGCAACTAAAGCAGACATTTAAGTCGTCAAAAGTATATTTGGTGCGGAATAGTTTGAAATTAGCTTAAAAAAGCCTGCAGAACAATTATAAAAATAAAAATATTACATAATGACAGATTAAACTGAAAGTCCTAGATACCCGAGTGACAATAAATTAAGAAGAATCAAAAAATTTATTCACTTTTTTCATTTTCTGATTTTAAAAGATGTTTAAAAGTTAGAATTCCATAAATAAGATTTTTTCAAGTCAAGTGTCAATTTTAACATGTAAATACAACAACAACAATAACAATAAAATAACAAACTACTCTCAAGTACTTTAGAATGTCAACAGCAATCTCCATAATAAATATGAGCAACAGCAACATGGGGAACAACAGTAGCAACACTCTTCAGAGTGACAAATAAAATTGAAATTAAATTTTGCTGCATGAAGTAGTAAAAAGACTACATACTGGAAAAATGATTGACGGGATGGGCAATAGAGATCTTTAAGTTTTAAATTCTTATAAACATTTATCGTTTTGAGTGGCTGCTGGGATGTAGCCAGTCAGTCAGTGAGTAGGGAAGACAGTCAGTTTGTCTGTCCACAGTAGAGCAATTGACACGCTTATGCATTTAAATTGAAGATTTATTTAAAAGTGTTACGAGCATTGTTGATCGTCGTTATTGTCGTGACAATAAATAAAAAAAGAATTAAAGAACAATTGCAATAAATGATGATGATGTGGTCTCCCTTGTCCACATGATTTTGGACTGTAAAAATGTGTGTGATATTTCAATACTTGAACTAGTTACAGATATCAGCATTAAAGAAAAATATAAGGATACGAAGGTAAAAGCATAAATTGAATAGGAATTCAGGAGATGCTTACACTAACACTACATCTCTGTCTTGCGTTTGCAGCAGTTAAAGCTCTGAAAAGTTCAAAAATTTATTCTCTTTCTTTTTTGTTTACGAGTTTCTTTGAATAAATATTTCAGGTGTAAACAAAAAATTATTTTTGACTCATCAAAGTTATCAAGAAAAACCAAAATTAAGTAAACAAATAAGAAAAAAAGGAAACAAAACAAAAAATTACTGATGACAACATTTAAGCCACTTTACTTCACTTCTACCCACTTTTAACGTCACTCCACACGAGTCTTGATTCAATCTGTGCAGACTTTACATGAAATTTATCTCATGACTGGCCATTCCGTTCATTTGTCTCACTCAACTACATGACTAGCAATGCTTATGTGACTCTCTATAGAGGGGTACGATTCACATCGTAACAGGTCAGCAATCTTTTCATAAAATTTCCATAAAAAAGAAACAAAAAAAAAGCAGAAAAAAATATTGCCAATTATCATAATTACTGGACAAAAACAATACAACAAACCAATTACAGCAAAAATGAAAAACTAAAAACAAGACATAAAGTGTGAATACAAAAGATTTTTTAAAACAAACTAACCAACACTCCACCATAACATAGGCTGTCAATAGAGATATAGGAAGTACCCTAAATGGCAGCTTAAATGTGTTTAAAAAATACTTCCGAAATATTGTTTTAAGCAATTTGTATTGCTTTTTAAATGATTGCCAAAATAGGAAGAAGACACAGAAGTACAAACAAACATTTATAATTTGCATTTAATGATTTAAACTACTTAAGAATTTGTCCACATATGGCACTTGTGGCGTGAGGGTTAAGTACGTGTTGTTCCAATTTATTTCCTTGTCAAATATTCTTCAGAGGATTTTGCAATCAGCCTCGGTTTTGATGTTGGAATTGAAGAATCAAATATTTTACAATTGAACGTATGAGGTGCAGTTAAACAATTTTATTTTAAATTAAAGACTTTATTTAGCATTGTGACTATAATTTGTTGTCACATTTGCACAGAAAAAATCATGGCCCTATTGGAGATTTCTACAGAAACATATGGTATTGACCACAAAATAGCAATGAATCGTTTTTTGCTACTCATAAGCACTCATGAAATTTTGAATATGAGTCAACAATATTGAAATTTAACTATGTATTCTGATTCATTCGTACTCACTGCAACGTTGATTTATAAGCTCAGGTTGCAATGAGTGTGCGTACAACGTTGACATCAAACTCATACCATTCGAAATATGTTTGATTCATAAGCCTACTCATTTAGAATCATAACTTTAGAAAAATACTTATAATGCTTCGAGTCATAGTTGTTGTTGCATTTACAACAAAAGAAAAAAAACACAAGCAAAAAGAGAGAGCACCAAGCAAAGCAAACAGAAAACCTTCATGTGAGTATTTTAGTGTTCGTACGCAATTCATGCTTATTTTGTGCTTCGTGTATATATTGAGTTATGGAGAGCCGAATAACAACATCATACATGTTGTTAAGTATGAATATGATGAGTACTTCAAACTTTGCATATGAGTAGAGGTTCCATGATATTAATCGTTTGACTGCTACGCGGCGCAAGAGCACTGCATTCATTTGTTATGAAAATCGCGCAGTTTTCGAACGTTCTCACCAGAATCGCTTAGCAGTCAAACGGTTAAAATTAGTATGAATGCGTATAATTATCAGAAATTATGAGTATGATTCGATTATACTCATCGTTTTGAATACTCATTGCTGATCTCTGGTAATGACCTTATGCTGGTCTTCCTCTAATTGTTCTGATGGAAAACAATAATATGAGCGATTGACTGTGATCTGCGATGAGAGTATCTACAACTGCATCAAAGAAAAACTGCAAAATGACGTATTTTTGTTTGTAACTTTCTTTTTTGTGAAATAAGTTTTTTTTATATTGGTAGGTAGGTAGTTAGGTTCAACGAGAGGAGACCATCAAGGGCCTAAATCATCATGTACGCTTGTTGTGCGCTCACCAGTAGGAATACCACCCTACTTTCTATAGGAAATCTGTATCTTATACAAACTTAACCTTAACTTCTTCCAGTTGACTCCTCTGAGACGAGTTATGTCTGGCGTAGTGTCATCCCTGAAACATTGGCATCTTGATCTTATGAGAGCTTAGCAATGACACAAAAAATGGTCCATCGTTTCGATGCCTCCACCGTATTCATTCATTGTATTCATCATTTTAGGTGTACATGTAAGGGTAGTGCCCCGTGAGTACGCTCATTATCGAGCTCCGATTGCCATTATTTAGTTTTAAAATACTCATTATTCTGTCTTTATTAGGATCGCCTGAATTTTTCTACAAAATAATATGTTTTTAAAGCTAACTAACGTGATCCAACCATAAAACGCGATATACAAGTTATTAAATTCATTGAATGAAAAACTAAGGGATTCATTTTTACTACACCTAATATAAGTACAAAAGATGATTCATTAATTTGTATTGTCAGTATAGAAACCGGATAGATTCGAAGAAAATATTTGCAAGACAAAAGAGGCTCTTTAAGATAATTTTTTCGAACACATTTAAATGGAAAGCGAAACGAATTGAGTTTTTGAAAACGAAATACAGAGAATGAATAATTAAATAAGAGGCCGCAAATTTTGTTTATATATTGTATGTACATAGTATATATACTTACAAGGGCCAGTGCTTGATGTGTTACCAGTTAAAAAGGCTGTAATTAAAAAAAAAAAACAAAAAAATAAAGGTAACAACTGTGTAACAATTTCAGCAAATTATAACAAAAAAAATTATTAGAAATTTTAAGAAAACTTTATTATTAATGATGGCCATCAATTGTTAAGTCGCCGTAGTATAGTAGGTAGTGTGTTGGCTTATTGGACATGAGTTTACGGTTCATATTTCTTCGGCGACTGGCTCTCAGCAAATTTCTAGCAAAAACTCGAAGAGTAAAATAAAATTGCCATGAAAGTTTCTAAATAAATTTGTAGTTCAGAGTCGACTTTAACACATTCACGCCGGCGCTTTAATTCATGCTTGTCTCGTAAGGGCGGCTGTTATATTTATAAAACGTTATTAATTGTAATTTTTTTATTAAAAATAAATGCTTTTAAGAGACCGTGACTCTCAGGTATTTTTTTCATCAGCCGAAGTGTTAATGATCTAAATATTTAGTATTAAGTGTCGTCTAATCACTTGATCAAATTGCAGTTTAGTGCGGGCCACCGGTAGTACACGCCGCCCGATAAGGCAGTCTAGTCCAGGCCACCATTGGTACGCGCCGGCGTGAACGTGTTAAACTGTAGGTCCCGCCACTCATGTATAAAATAAGTGGTGTGAGATGCTAGGTCGTAATTCGAACTGAAGGATTATAATGACCAATTATGAGGAAATAATGTTGAGGACTTTTTCTCGCAATAAAATTATTTGCTTTATACGGGAGTATCGACTGGCTGGTTAAGGTTTTCCAGCCCAATGCAAAGCAATAATACTCATGTGTACTCAAGTTAATTTCAATAAAATTTTTAACTACACCTCAAAGGCTTTGTTTTTGAAACAGACTGCTATTTGATAAAAGTAAATAAATAGACATGGAGTTGATATCGCTATGAGTTCCTCATACTGTCCATGTTGTGAGTAATCTAGGGCCAGTTAGACCAATAAATCATTTTTAAATCAACTCTAAAACTTAACAAACTTAAAGACAAATAAAAAATACCGAAAATTATATATAAAAACTACGGCCATAATGTTATAAATATTATTCAATGTCAAAAAGGGAACTGGGAAACACTATGAAACTAAAAATGAAATATTATTCATAAAAGAAACAAAAAAAAAACTTTAAAGAAATTTCAGAAAAAGTGTAATTAGAGTAACTGACAGCAACTACAAACACTATTAACAACACCACTATACCATAAACAAAATGGTTTAAATTAAATGTAGCATTTTAATATTAATTCTACTCTTTTAATTAAATTTTAAATAATTTTTTTAATATATATATGTATGTTTGTGTGTTGTTAAAATTAAGGAAAATATATTGTATTGTATGTACGTTCTACAGAAGAAAAAATATATATTTTTGGCTTCTTTTAATTAAAAATTCATAGAAATTAATATGATTTTCAATTGTTTTTTTTTTGTATTTCGTATTCCCATGAAATTTTAAATTTTAAGCAAAATTTTGCATTCATCATAAAGAACTAATTTAAATGAAATTTATTTTACAGTTTCATTTTACATTTCAGTTAATAATGAATGTTATTTTCTTGATTATAATAATTTTTAATTCAATTTTCTGTGTTTCTTCTTTTTTTCGTGTATTAAAATCTACAAATTTTTATTTCCTTTTATTTTGTTGCTACAAGCAATGATATGCCAAAGACTATAAACTCTACTCGTGTAGTATATTTTATAATAACAATGACCAATTTTATCAATTTCGAGTCTTTTGTTTTTCTTTTTGATTTCCTTTTCAAACATTTTAAATTTTTTGGTGAAAGATAAACGATGAATTATTAGTTTAATAACCCCTTCTATTTTATGTTTCTTTTTTTTGGAAGAAAATAAAACAAAAATGAAAGTGTATGTAAATTATAATTTGTTTATCCCCACCAACAAACAAATAAAAAGAAAGAAAGAAAGAAGATATAAATTTTCAATGTATTATTTTTCATTGATAGTCAGCATAAATACAATAACGATAACGATTGCTAAACTTTCATAAAAAGTGGCTTCTTTCTGTTACTAGTGATTTCATAATTGTGAGAAAAAAAACTGACTCGTCGATAAATCAAAGAAACCCAAATTAATTGTTTTGATTCTTTCTGTTATATGCGAAATATTTCTTCCACTATTTCCTTTCAGAATAAATAAAATTGCCATGAAGTTTCAGCAAAAAAAATCTGTCATTTGGAGTCGACTATAAACTGTAGGTTTCGCTTCTCATGGATAAAATTAACACACACAACACGGGTGGTATGAGAAGCTAGGACGTAATCAGAGATCAGAAATGAATCGGTTTTTCGCTACTCATAAGCACTCATGAAAATTTGAATATAAGTAAGTCAATCAACAATATTAAAATTTAACTATGTATTCTGATTCATTCGTACTCACTACAACGTTGATTTATAAGTACAAGTTGCAATGAGCATGCGTACAACGTTGACATCATACTCATACCATTCGAAATATTTTTGAGTCATAAGCCTACTCATTTAGATTTATAACTTTAGAAAAATACTTATAATACTTATAAATGATTCGAGTGACTCGAGTGACTGAAGCATTCATCAAAATTTACAGTCTTAGTTATTGTTGAATTTACAACAAAAGAAAACAAACAAATAAGCAAATAAGACAGAGCAGCAAGCAGAGCAAACACACAATCTTCTAGTAAGTATTTTAGTGTTCGTAGTCAATTCATACTTATTTTGTGCTTAGTGTATATGTTGAGTTATGGAGAGTCGAAATCAACAACATCATACGTGTTGTTAAGTATGAATATGATGAGTACTTCAAGTTTTGAATATGAGTAGAGCTTCCATGATATTAAAATAAGTATGAATGCGTATAAGTATCTGAAATTATGAGTATAATTCGATTCTACTCATCTTTTTGAATACTTGTTGCTGATCTCTGGTCGTAAACCTACCCAAAAGGTTGTAGTGACCAAAAAGTAGGTGACTGACAGTATAAAGTAGTTATTGAGTGTTAACTAAGAAACGCTTATGGAAAGATTTATGTGCCAAATAGCAAAATGAAACATTAAAATACACATTATTTGACGCTGTTTTCTCTAATAAAAATACTCATTTATTTCAAATTAATATTTGCCAAGTTTTCTTTTATTGTTTACATTTAAATGATCTTTTGTGTATTTTAACCTTTATTCCTTACGGATATACGTATAAATTTAAAGAAATTATTTCCAAATTTAATTTATTTCTATTTTGTTGTAAATTTGTAAACAGCGTATAACATGGCCAAGGTTCAAGTGTCAAACTATGGCGAATTTTATCTGAATGTGTGTGAAAGGAAACTAAACATGATAATTGCTACTTAAGTTGCCGCATTAACTGTGAATGCAAAACAACAAAAAAAAACATACAAACATAGGCATTAAATGTTTTCCGTTAGTTGGAAATTTTCCAGAAGAGATCATTATCGAAAACAATAACAACAAGCAGACCGGTGACCGGTAGTTGAAGACTTGACAATGATAACGAAAAAAACAGAGCTTAACAGCAGGTCCTATTCGATATGGTTTGGCGTTAAAACTTAATTTGACTTTCACAAAAATAAAAGAAAAAAACAACAACAAAAAAATGAGAGAAAACATGGAAAAAAAATTCTACTTAAGAAAGATTTATTTTGTTGTCGCTGTTGTTGTCATGTTGCATCTTACTATTGTTGCAACATGTTACAACAGAATTAAAATTGATCTCTTTTACATGTTGCACAACAAAATGTAAAAAACACAAGAAAAAAAAACAAGAACAAGAAGGAAATTGAAAATTAATAGTTTGGAAAAACGGTAACAGACTCATAGACAGAGAGACAGACAGACAGACGGTAAGAAAGAAAAAAAGGAAAAACAGTTGTGTCTTAAGAACAATATTTATTAAGATCTGATCTAAATCCATAATTCATTTCTACGTTTTTCTCTTTTCATTATTGTTTCTTTTATTTTAGTTTTTCGCTCTTCCAAACGCAACAGCAACAACAACAAAAACCAAGTGTTTGATCATAAATCATCATGTTCAGCGTATGTCGGTCTGATGGTTTTTCTATCCGTCTGTCTGCCTCTCTGGAGCATGTATGTAACGAAATGCAAAGAATGGCTGGCATTAAATACAATGCAAAGCAAAGCAAAGCCAAAGCCAAAGTCAAGTCAAGCAAAGCCAAATAATAAATTGACTTGAAAATTATTTATTACGATTTCATGTGCAATTTATTTCACTGTCAATACACATAAGTGTACATATGTACGTATGTATGTATGTATGTGTAATAGATATACTTACTTTCGCCAGTATTGGATGGCTCCAATGTCCATAACTGTTTCTTTTTCAAACTGGCACCGTTGGCATTCAATTTGAAGCCGAATGTCTCGGCCGTCATATAACGATGCTGGCCATTGATAAGGCCAATGGTCCACCAGCCCTTTATTTGGTTCTGTGATATAATATCGCCATTTGTATGATTCAGCTCATAACTCTGGCCATTCATGGTGCTGTTGATGGAGTTGATAATCGGTGTGGGAGCAATGATGACGATTTGTTTTCAGCTGTGGCTGTCTTGATAAGAAATTCAAGTTGTTTCCTTGTTTTTTTTTCGTTTTTTTTTTTGTTACTTTTAATTTCCGGTTAAACGGGACACTGTCTAGCGATAATCTCGTTATGAGTTTTTAAATCCTCACGCACCAAACTGCAATAAAAAACAGAAAAAATATATTTTTAATGATAATATTGAAAGTATTTCTTCTTTTTTTTATTCTATAAATAAGAAGTTTTTATACATATTTATTTATCATCAATAATGCTAAATGTCAAACAATACAGGGTGTTTAGAAATGTTGAGTTTTGTATTTATTTCAAATATCTTCAACTTTAACAATTTTATAATACTTAAAGACTTATTGTGGCTCTAATGGCTGTAATGAAATGAAATATAAACATATAACACTTCCATTTGAAATTCTCTTTCCATAAATCTCTATTTTTAGTTTGTGGTTTTCTACGTTATTTCCCTCCCTTGCCCCCATCACTGGTAATGCATAGAATTTTATTTATAAAATTGCAAATTTATAGCGATTTGAATATACATGAAACGCATTCTCTTCATATTTTATTTCATTTCTTATTTTATTCTTCTATATGTTATTAGCGTGTAAGGTGGCGTAAAAGTAAAATTATATTATATTATAGCCAGCATTTTGTTGGAAAAAAACTAAAATGAGATTTTACATTGAGCTGGAGAATATGGTCCTTTGTCAGGAAGGAGTTGTTGTCTTCTGTATGAGAATCCATTACACTGTCGTTGGAACCCGTTTAAGTTCCTTAAACAATAAGTTTTAAAAGATACTTTACGTGGTTCTCCTTTTAGAAATGTTAATTTTTAATTGTATTTCCCATAGACCAGTAAAAAGAAGTACTTTTTGAGGTACTTTTTTTGTTACACACTAATTTTTGATTTAGAACAGAGATCAGCAATGAGTATTCAAAAAGATGAGTAGAATCGAATAATACATATAATTTCTGATACTTATACGCATTCATACTTATTTTAATATCATGGAACCTCTACTCATATTCAAATTTTGAAGTACGCATCATATTTATACTTAACAACACGTTGATTTCGATTCCCATAACGTAACATATACACGAAGCACAAAATAAGTATGAATCGCATACGAACACTAAAATACTCACTAGAAGGTTGTGTGTTTGCTCTGCTTGCTACTCTGTCTTCTTTGCTTATGTGTCTTATTTCCTTTCTTTGTAAATATGTACCTAACAACTAAAACTCGAATCATTTATTAGTATTGTAAGTATTTTTCTTAAGTTATGTATCTAAATGAGTAGGCTGGCTTATGAATCAAACATATTTCGCATGGTATGATTTTGATGTCCACGTTGTACACATACTCATTGCAACCTGTACTTATAAATCACGAATGAATCAGAACACATAGTTAAATTTCAATATTGTTGATTCACTTATATTCCAAATTTCATGAGAGCTTATGAGTAGCGAAAAACGATTCTGATATACATCCTTCAAGATTCTGAAATTTTGAAAGAAGATTGAAACAATGTCTGAGTGCTTATGAATAGCGAAAAAACGATTCATAGCTGATCTCTAATTTAGAAAATTGTATATTACCATCAGTGTAATTTATTTTTATTGATATTTACACTACCAATCGACAATAGAATAGAATTCCCCAACTGTTGACAAAAAAAGACAAAAGTGCTTATTAGCGACTACAGTGTTTCCAACTATATTGCTTCCTTAGAACACAATCGTATTATGGCTTGTGTTTCAACATTATATTAACACTGCAACTGATATATCACGTAGTAAATAAAGGGGATTGTATCCTGTCGGCTTATTAGAGTCCAGCCCGTGGTTCAAACCCCAGGTTAGACATCTCCAACAAAAGGAAATATAAGCAAATATTTCTTCGGCGACTTCCTCTTAGTAGTCTTCTGGCAAAAACTCTGAGAGAAAATAAAATTGCCATAAAAAAGTTTCTTAAAAATCTGTCGTTCAGAGTCGACTTTAAACTGTAGGTCCTGCCGCTCATAGATGAAAATTAACACACACAACATAAATGGTGTGAAAAGCTATATCGTAGTCTTGACTAAGGGGTTGTAATGACCAATTGAGTAAGTTAAGTAAGTATCCGGAAATAATTCATTTGCGAGTAGCAAATAAGAAATCCGATCGGATTGGATTATACTGTGGATTACATTTTTTCCTGCAGAGGTTTTTTTGTGTCTCTTATACTGAAAACGTATACATATAAATCTTATGTTCTAATGTACTCCCACAATCCATTGTCCTAGTTTCAACACAATTTACTGCTTCAGTACAGGGTCATCCTACGAGTTTCGAGGAAAGGAAAAAATCGTAAGCTATAAAACAACTTAATGGCAACATTTAGACATATTCATATATGACATTACTTTTGTGCCACCCAGTAGTTTTATATTCCTTATACATATTGAATTCAGCGGTTGTATTGCAAGAGAGAAAAAGAAGTCTTATAAGTTATTATTATTGCTGTACATACAATAGATACATACGTACACTTGTACATGATGTGACTTACAAAGAAAAAAACGAAATACATTTTTTTTATTTTATAATATAACGTTAATAGTAGCGATATAATATAGTAAAACGATGGTTGCATGTTAATTGAGGCCTAAGTGTACATTTTTTACGACAATCTTTGCAAGAACATTTTATTTTTAGAATATTTCTTCAATCCTTTTGACTCGATTTCCTGTTCTTGTGTTTAACTTTAATGTTTCGTGTTCAAATTGATAACAAGTAACTCTCATTAACCAGAATTTATAGGCAAATTTATAATCATAATTTATAGTTGTTTAGACTAAGTTGCAGCAAAATTTTATAAAATTTTCAATTTTAAAATATTTAGAGGCGCAGATGCCATTAAATAAATTGAGGCATTAAATGCTAATTGAGCCTTATTTGAAATTTGTTTCTTTTAATAATTTGAAATGGATTTGAAAACAGTAGCAGCAATGCTGCCAATTAATGCAAGAAATATTGAAAAAATCAAAAAAAATGTATCCAAATAATGGATTTTTCATTTTAGTAGTCAGGCAGACAGGTTTTTTTGTTGTTTGCTAAAAGGAAAATTAACTGCCAACTGAAGAGAAGAAGTTCAACGTTTTGAAATTCTCTAAATATCTTCTTCTCTGATGAACAAAACATTTTTTTGTTTTTTTAATTTTTCTTGCAAAAACTTAACATGTCTTTATAATTTCTATTCTTTTCATATTTTTGTTTGCAGTCTAAGAAAGAAAAGAACGAAAATATTTTGGTATGCGAATAAGCACAAATCATTCATTTATTACAATAGAGATGATTTTAACAATGGATTATAATGAATGACTGAATGAATGAATGATTTGTTTCGTTTCTTTGCTAGTTTCACCAGTGCTGCGATTTACAAAGTAAATCTATTTCTTATGTTTTTCTTTCCTCCGGCTTCAGATTATTTTTCATTATTTTGCCCTCAACATTGTATAGGAGTTGTTAACAAAAGAATATTTTAACGTGTTTTAAACATTTCTTTCCTTTAAATTTTGGGCGTTGGTTGGCAGAATTTTAGGCTTGTGATTGTAAAGGATATGATGAATTTAGTTTTGAGAAAGAAATTTCAAAAAAATAATGATAAAGACTTTGTTGTAAAGTCATTGTGTGTGTGAATTTTCGGTATTATAAATTCATATGGCTTAAATGGCTACAACTCTATATACATACATTACTAAACTTAGTTTTACTATAAATTTCGTCCTATAAGAGCTGGGCATTCTGACCACTATGCAAGAAATAAAAGAGTTCTACAAAAAAAAGGGCGAGAACTGTTTGAAAAAAATATGGGATTGCCAGGAACAGGTTCCCTTTTCTTCTTAAGATTCGTACAGTGTTTGTAAAGACAAAATAGTAAGATTGCAGATCTCTAATGCTACAAAAACTTCATAAAAATTTTGATATTAAAAACGGCATGAAATTATTAGAAAAGAGTTGCCTTACGTTCACATTAGCCTCTCCGAAGGCTAAGTTGGTGCAAGAGCTATAATAAATCGTATGGTGCTACAAAAACCAAAGACGCAAACCCAGACTTTCAGCAGCACCACTGACTCTAACAGGGTAAACTTTGCCCTTAACAGAGCACTGTTAACTGTTTAACAGTATCCATCTGACCAAGCACACTTGTTTAGGAGCTAATTTTGGGAAATACTCTCGGTCTATGACAAAGGAAGGCCTCTTAATATAATCAGCAACATAGTCAAATATACTATAAAGTGATATGGTATTGAGAAAATTAGCTTTAAAATTATCAATTTTTTGCTTGAAAATTCTCTAGAAGATCATTGACCATTTTGGAACATATAAGAAATAGTACACCATACATACTATATGCAAATGGTAGTCCAGAGGGCCCAGTGGTAGTGGAATAGTTGGAATAATTCCGTCCTCCACTCCAGCAACCATCCTTTATATTTCAACAATTTTGTTCACAAATAATAATGATCATAATCAGATTTTTTTATTTTAAGTCAATAGTGTGCAATAATTGCAAAGTACAAGACTAATCTACTACTGCCACTGTTAAATAGTTAACAGTGCTCTGTTAATAGCAAAGTATACCCTGTTAGAGGCAAGAAGTGGCGCTGCTAAAAGTGTGGGTTTGCGTCTTTGGCTTTTTAAATTCGAATTTATCTTCACACACATTGGTGCTACATAGCTACGAGAAAACTTGATTTATATGGAAAAGTTACGACTTTAGAGTCGCCTTAATCTAGTTGGAAATGTTTGGGCTTATTAGACATGAGGCCGTGGTTTAAACCTCAGCTCAAACATCTTGTAAAACACAAAATATTTGCTCAACGACTTCCTATCAGCAGATTTCTGACAAAAACTCTGAGAGTAAAAATAAAATTGCCATGAAAAGTTTCTAAAAAAATCTGTCGTTCAGTAACGACTTTAAACTGTAGCTTTTAAGCCAAAAACTCCCCCATACTCTAAGTATTGTTGGCTCCTTTTTAGCTAAAAGACAAAAACATCCATTGTTGTAGCTCTTGTCTATATTATGGCATGCTTGTCTGTCTGTTAGACTGCCTGCCCGTTCATGACGTTGACATTTTAACCAAAAATGGTAAAACTTTGAAATCATTTTGCCTATAAACGAATGAGTATACACACACACACGAGTATACCTTTTAAACATTTCTGTTTCTGTTTCTGTTTCAGTTTATTTTTGTATTTTCTTTTTCTTGCTTTTATTAATCATTTATTTATTTGTGATGAATTGCAGGAGGACTGGGTGTGTGTGGATTTGCATACTAATTAAGATGACTAGTAGAAGTAGAAGACAATTATCAGAGTCATGTAATATAAGAAATGTATGTACATATCTATGTATGTATTGTCTTTTATATTCCCAAATGGTCAAGAAAAAGAAAAGAATGTAAATAGGGAATGGAATAGAATAGCAAAGAAATAAAACTAAAACGAAAATTATACTCGTATCAAAAGGAAATCATTTATAATGCTTTTGTTTGTTGGTGTTTTTTTTGCCTTCGTTATGTTCTTGTTTTATAAAGTCATTAACCAGGCTAAGAATACCAAAGTGAACTTTAGTGAAGCACAACTCTTTTTCCAAAGGTTAGTGGTATTGGTGAATATAGACTGTATATATATATATGTAAGTATGAGTGTGTATATATAAGTTTATATTGCCTTTAACAGTGTATGCATTTGAATAAAACAAAGGATTGGGCGTTGTCTGTTGGTTTTACAGTCTCTTACACGGCGTACACTGATTATTCATCGGCGTTTATTGCTTTTCTTTACTTTACTGGCATAGAAGAAGTCAATGAAAAGTAAAAGTGCAAAATTATTTAGAAATCATCGTAAATTTTTACGATTTTTTTCGTTTTTCAATTAATTTAAAATTATTTAAGATTTTTTTTCTCTCTTTTTTCTGATGGCTTAAAGTCATTAACAAACTAATAAACAGCCTTTTAATGTGGATTTTAATTGTAAATTTTCAAACAATAAAACTTAACAGTACACATAAAAAAGAAAAACGTGAAATTTTCTTTCAATTGCAACAATTGTTGTTTTCGGCTCATGTTGCATTTCTGTTTTGTTCATTCGTGTTGCAAAAAAAAAAGAAGAAAACTGTTAAAGAAATTAAATATTTTATATTTCTTTTACTGTTGTTGCTCATTTCTTCTAGTCAATTATATACGATTTTAATTGGGTTATTAGTCAGACAGCCAGCCAGCCAGCCGCCAGCAATCACTAAGTATTAGATTTTAAGTTTCTGTTATTGCTACCATTGCCTGCGGTAATTAGTTGTTTTCTTTAAAAAATTTATAAACCGTAAAATTTATTTTATTAATTCGTTTTAAACCGTTAAACCAAATGCAATAATTATAATTGTTAAAAGCAAAAAAAACAAACAAAAATAGCAGTTTTTCATTTAAAAAAGAAAAGATCAGATTTGCAAGCAAGCAAAAATATAGCACAGTAGGAGGTAAATGATATCAAGCAGTTGAACAAAAAAAAAATTAAACGCAACGATTAAATAAAATGATTTCAAATATTTGAGAAATTACTTTCTAAAATGAGCGACAAAGTCACAATAAGTTGTTCTTTAATACACATTTTAAATGCGCAAACTTCTTAAAACGTTCAAAATCTCTGCAAAAATAAATAAAGTACTTTCAGGCATAGATTGTAATACAATATTACGACCAGAATCTGCAGCACAAATGTCGCATATGCTTACTGTTAACGGGATAAATACCTGCCAAGTAAGGTACAAAAAATGCTCGTAACAATGTTTTTATGCCATACATTGGTATTTTGGTAACAAAAAAACAATTTTGTGCCAATCATTTTTGAATTGTTTTATTAAAAAAATTTATAAATTGTTTCAACAAAAAGATTCTAAAGATGGCAAGCGCTCCCAGGCATTGGCAGAATGTTTTTCGACCGTTACAATGATATTAAATTTCTTGACAGAAATACACACATAATTCATCATTACAACCCTTTAGTAAAGATTATGACGTAGTTTCTCCACTTATGTTGTAGGTGGCGGCACCTACAGTCTAAAGACGACTCCGAACGTCAGATTATTTGAGAAATTTTCCATGTTTTCTTTCCAATTTTTTATTTACTTCCAGACTTTTTGCCAGAAATTTGCTGAGAGGAAGTTTTACATATTTTGCTTTTTTGAAAATGTCTAACCTGGGGTTTGAACCGTGGCCTCACGTCTAATACTATTTACTATTTACTATTTACTAGACTACAACGACTTGTAACTGAAATATTATCATTAAATGTTCAGCTGGCAAAAGTGTAATATCTACACGATTGATTTTATTACCTCTTGTAATAAAAATTTTGGGTAAATGTACTTTGATGGGCTTTTGTGTTGTTTGAATATTTTCTAAAGCTGCATGGCGACACATCCAATTTAACTGATCAAACGTACGTACATATGTGTTCGTAATATTTATTTTGCTTAGCACAGCAAGTTATAGTTGTTGTGAAGTAAAAATAACATATAATTTATGCAGCCTAGGTAGTAAAAATCAAAAGGATTTTGATATTCTTTAAACTCACCTCGAAATATATGCGTGAGTATTTCTGAAAGTTAATGTGTGGCCAGACAGCATAAACTCATCACTGGTTTTTACAGCGTTGCCAGTAATATTTTTTTAAAACCCTTTTATTTCTGGAAAAAAAATTTTTTTTACAAAAAGCTTGTTTTCTACAAAAGTATCAACATTTTTAAAGGAAACACCGGAGACCGGTGTCCTCTATTGGTGTTTCTTTGCTACTTTTACCCGGGATTGATAAAATACACAATATTTTATTTAAAAATGTAAATATGTATTTCGTATTATTGTTGAATTTATTACAAATTTTAATTTTTCGAAAAAAACCTTGTTTTGTTAGAAAGAAACTTTAATGAAAACTTTTTCGCATCTCAAAAAACTTGGCAATTGCAACGAATAGTAAAACTGTTATCTTGACTAGAATCAAGAGTTATCTTTAATAATTACTGTGCATAACTGAATTTAAAACTGAAACACCTCAAACAACCACAATGTTCAATTAATTTATAAAATTCAAGAAAAAAAATATAAAAGTTGTTTTATTTTTAGTAAAATCATTAACAATTATGATGTAGTCGCTTGACATTAACCCCTAGTCTTTCACGCAGCTAGTCGTGGTCACATATTAAATTTCAGTTGCAAATCTACAGGTTTTTCTGAAGCAAATTTTCTTTTTTTTCTCTGTTTTTTTGTTTGGAATTGTGTTACATTTTTCTTTGACACCAGCTCTCTCAATAGCAATGAGGAAAACTTGTTCAAATAGATGAACACTATCGACAGCTATGAAATCGCCTTTCAATTTTGCGAAAATTGTGAGCAAAAAAAATCACAAATTTTTTTTGTACGACCGCTGATTGTGTGTTGCATAGCGGGTTTTCATATTTATTGAATTTAATTATCTTAATTAACATGTCATCAAAAGTTAATTTTGTTTAAACATTTTTGCTTTGCAACATGATTTCTAGCCAAGCATTGACAGAAATTTTTAAGCAAAAAAAAGAAAGAAAGAAATAAAATAGTTTTTAAAAACCGTAACAAAATTTAAAGTATTTAAACTGTAATGAATAAAACAATAGAATTTATATAAAAATTTTTTTTTAATACGTTGACTCGTCCGTCATCCGTGTTTCTTTAGTTTTCGTCGTATGTCACAATCGTCTAAGATGAGTGATACCACTAAAAAGTATTTTATCTCTACATTTTTTATTAGCAACAAAGAAAATTTAAAAAAATAGAGAAATACTTTACAAAACCACAATTTTAGCATTGTTTTCATCATGGCTGTCAGTCAATCAGCCAATCATTTACCATAAAAAAAGGAGTCTGGTCTGCTGTTAAAAATACATTCTTCTTGCAAATACTTTAACAGGGTCGTTTGTTGGTAATACAATTTTCTGGCCTTCAGCTAACAATTTATGAAATGTGGCTTTTATTTTAAATTATAATGACAAAGCGATGGAACATATAAATGGCCAAAATAATTCGTAATAGTTTTTAGAAGATGTTCACCATTTTAGGCAAATTGATATTATTTTTAACGATCTGAAATTGTTTCTGTTTCAATTCATTTTGCATCTTTCACAAACATTCAAGTTCTTTTTAGTTAAAACATGTCATTGTCAGATGGTTTTTATATAGTAATTTAAATGATAATCTTTAGCAGAGGATTGATTATTGAATGACAGCATTACACATCATTAAAAACAATATTTCCTTATTCAGTACAAAAAAAGAGATTTTTCAGTGGATAAGAAAATAAATATTCAAAATATGAAATTTAATCATGGACATTCTTAGTTAACAACTGTAATCTAAATATGTACAGTAGAGTACAGTACAGTACGTCAATGTCGTTGAGAAACTCATACAGCTCATTATTAGATCGGAGACGGAAATCATAGCTAACTTGCACTGGATCTTAAGTAGGACTTCTCTCTCGAATACTCTCAAGGCTGCTAAATCGATACTTAACAGTGTCCAAGCTTCCGCATTACAAAGAAAAACGGGGAGTATAAGCGACTTGTAGAGAACTTTACTACTCAATTGCCTATTGAGACCAAAAGTAACGCTATGCTTGATCTCCAGACTGTCACCATTTCTGCTGGTAACAGCGTGGCCAAGATAAATAAATTCCTTCGCTTTATCGAAACTGCAATTATCAACCGGAATCTGGAATCCAGAACTTAATTATATATGAAAAAACAGAAGACGCTAAAAGAAACTCCCTTTAATCCTTGCATTTGCAGAAGCAATAAGAATTGCACGGGAGTATATCTTAGGAGCCAGGAGTAAAAAAATCTTTTGTATCCAAAAATAACAGAAAAATTATCCTTAATTTTGAATGAATACATGGGAATTGAACGCTACCACAAAGAAGATTTGGATTTGATTACGGTTGCAATTATTTTAAACCATACCGTACATATTGGTGCGAAAATGAAAAATCTAGATACTGGTGTTTTGCTTTTACATCGCTTGAGATTGAAATTATAAACAAAAGCTACAAAAAAAAACAATGCAGTAAACAAACCTGTATACAAATTATCGTAATATGACAACAAATACCAGCACAAAAAAATGGTAAACAAGTAAACGAAAATATACAAACAACACTACAAAAATAAATGTAAACAAAATATACAAACAACAATAATGAATATAAACAAAGATGTTTACATTTATAGAGATTTCAAGAAGGCGAAGTCACGAACATTCTCCTTAAAGAACATTCATCATACTGTTTACCCTGCCTTATAAAAGGCAAGGCAAAGCAGGTGAGTGAGTTAGTGAAGTTCAGTCAGTCTTGTGTGAAGACGCGGTGTGTTTGAAGGGAGTAATCGTGGTTTGAAGATCTCCGAATAATTGTCTAGTAATTGTTATTGTTTATGCAGAGGGTATAAACAGAGAAATAACAAACAAAGCAATTGTTGTTGTTTACATAAAGTTGTGAACAGTGGCACACAGAATTATGCGAATAATAAAGAATTTTAATTAAAACTAAACACAAATTTATTTTTATTTTATTCACAATCTACGCGTTCATATTTTAAATGTTTTTAGAAGGTATAAACAGAACAATATTGATTATTTTTTTTATGGATTTGAAATTCATTCACAATATATTAAATTAAGCTGTAAAACGTAAGTTTTAAAAAAAAAAATTAAAATCGTTTTAAATGAAAAATATATGCGACATACTCTTTAAATTTAGTTTCACATTAAAATTATATGGAAAATTGATACAACAACAGGTACTGTTATCGATGAAAACAATCTAGACAAGCCATATTGAATAGAATAAATTAAATGATTTTAACATGCAAACGTTATCAACACACGTCTTTAGAGAGTGTCAGGAGGTATCAGTGTTCTTAGTTAAAAGGAAATGGCAATTTAACGGATGAGGTATGCAACACACTAAAGACTTCTATTAATTTAATAATCGACAAGAATGAAAAAGACAACAACAAAGTGTTACAATTTCCTTTAACATTTTGTTGTATTTGTTCTTGTTTTTTGTTTATTGCTGATTATATTTTGACATTTAAAAATTGCAATCTCAGATTAAATAAAAGTTATGAATATGCACACACAACAAATTTAAGTGTACAACACTAAAAGCCAAAAACAATTTAACAATATTTATACGATAGATGCTGCAGTGTGTCTTTGCAGCTGACTGCAGCTGTTGGCTTTTATAAACACCTACGTACCTATGTAATGTTTCTGTTCTATTATGGCCATCTACATACAACACATTAAAATAATGTTTTTCCAATTTGGACTTAATTTTTTCGACATAAACTAGATTTTAATGACTAAACAAGAAATATAACAAGAGTACGAGAAGAAACATAAATCTTCTGTAATTCAGAAATTTTCATGTTTAAATAACAAAAACAAAAACAAAATAGTTTGAACTAACAAGTCGTTAAATGTTATTAACGAATACAATACCCAGTAAACAAGTAGGCGTTTATAGTTACAGGGGAATATTTTTATGAAAATTTTCTTTAAAGAAGAAGAAAATTTTCTTTAAAGTTTTCGGTTTTACAAAACATTGGGGAATGGCTTATAACAGGCTTATAAAAGTCTATAACGACAGTCGTCGTAGTCTAGTAGGCAGTGTGTTGGCTTATTAGGCGTGAGGCCATGGTTCAAACCCCAAGTCAGACAACTCCAACAAAACGAAATATGAAAAAAATTATTTCTTCGGCGACTTCCTCTCAGCAGATTTCTGGCAAAAACTCTGTGACAGTAAATAAAATTAATATGAAACGTTTCTCAAAAATCTGTCGTTCGAAGTCGACTTTAAACTGTAGGACCTGCCACTCATGTATAAAATTAACACACACGCAACATAAATGGTGTGAGAAACTAGGTAGTAATCCTGACTAAAGGGTTGTAATGACCAATTAAGTAGATTTGAGGATTTAGTTTCAACATTAAGACGTGTGTGTGAAGATAAATTCGAATTTTAAAAACTAAAGACGCAAACCCACTTCTTGCCTCTAACAGGATAAAATTTGTTATTAACAGAGCACTGTTAACTGTTTAACAGTGGCAATAAAGAGATTATTCCCGCCAAATTCGAATTAATCGGAGTAGCCTCAAAACTGTAGAGGCCGCAACTCATATATAAAATTAACACACACACAACATAAGTGGTGTGAGAAGCTAGGTCGTAAACTAACTGAAGAGTTGTAATCACCAATTTTGTATGTAAAGATGTATTGAATGTTCTTTAAAAATATTTTCTAAAAATTGCATTGCATTTTACAATTCAAGACGAATAAACAATCGAAATTATTGTTTTATATTTCTTATATTATCTTATTTGTCACAAATCATTGTGAAAATTTCGGAAAAATAAATATTTTCAAAATATATGTATTCATTTTACTCATGAAAATGTCTGCTGGGTAATTAGGATGCTGGATTTATGTTTCCAACAAAGGTTGTTAAATAAACGCCAGACATAAAAGAATACTTTAGCACTGGCTATACAAAATTTATTTTAGTCTGTTAAGGAATAAGCATCTCTCGTTCATCTATCCATTGTGGAAGTTAATGGTTTGGAGAGAATAGTTTAATGGAAGAGAGAAAATTCGTGTATTTTAATGTTAGACAATAGACATGAAATAATACTTAAATTTATAATTTAAAATAATATAATTTATTCTAGTAATAAGCTTTCCTTCAAATAAAAAAATCGCCTTTTGTTTAAAATTTAAATCAGAAAATACTAGGGATTTTTATAAACTCTACTGGATAATACATGAACTGCACTCTATTGTATCGGCCAAATAGCAAATGACAGCGTGACTATTATTTAAAAAGTGTTATTGACTAGCCTATACAAGCCAGAAATCAGCAATGAGTATTCAAAAAGATAAGTAGAATCGAATCATACTCATAATTTCTGATGCTTATACGCATTCATACTTATTTTAATATCATGGAACCTCTACTCATATTCAAAGTTTGAAGTACTCATCATATTCATACTTAACAACACGTATGATGTTGTTGATTTCGACTCTTCACAGCTCAACATATACACGAATCACAAACTAAATATGCATGGCGTGCGAACACTAAAATACTCACTAGAAAGTTGTGTGTTTGCTCTGCTTACTGTTCTGTCTTTTCTGCTTAAGTGTTTTTTTTTTTGTAAATGCAACAACAACTAAGACTGTAAATTTTGTTGAATGATTGGAGTCACTCGAATCATTTATAGGTATTATAAGTATTTCTCTAAAGTTATGAATCTAAACGAGTAGGTTTTTGAATCAAACATATTTCGAATGGTATGAGTTCAATGTCAACGTTGTATGTATACTCATTGCAACCTGTACATATAAATCAACGTTGTAGTGAGTATGAATGAACCAGAGTACATAGTGAAATTCCAATATTGTTGACTCACTTATATTCAAAAATTTCATGAGTGTTCATGAGTAGCGAAAAAACGATTCATTGCTGATCTCTCATACAATCATAAAAGTATCAGATGCAAAAAAAAAATTGATTGCAATATACGCAACATTATTATTACTTTGTATTTGATTGGAAAATTGAAAAGTCTCTGTTAATGGGTTACGACAATCATGCGTGAAAAAAATGTTTATAACATACATACATATATTGGACAGTTATACACTGTGTAACGATTCAAACAATTCAAAGACAGTGAAGGATAGAAATCAACGTAATCGACAACAGAAAAAAATGTTTTTAATGTAAAAAAGATCAAAGAATGCATAACGGATAGAAAACAAACAGGAAAATTGTGTCCTCTACAGCTCAGCAATATTTAAGGAATGGCTACTCTGTATAAATCATATGAACTATGATACTTGAAATGACTACATTTAGCAAGATTACCTAAAACTTGTAGTTTTTTCTTTATATGCTGAAGTTTCAATCGAGTTATAGTGTGTCTATACTGCGGTATTCAAATAGTTTAAGATAGCAAGTCACAAAAGTGTCTCTTTGATGTGTATGAAGATAAATTCGAATTTGACGGGACTAATCTATTTATTGCCACTATTAAACAGTTAACAGTGCTCTGTTAACAGCAAAGTTTACCCTGTTAGAGCCAAGAAGTGGGGCTGCTAAAAGTGTGGGTTTGCGTCTTTGGTTTTTAAATTCGAATTTATTTTCACACACATGTCTTAATATTGAAACTGAATCCTTTATTACTTAATTACATTACATTACAACTCTTTAGTCAGGATTACGACCTAGTTTCTCACACCATATATGTTGTATGCTTTAATTTTTATACATAAGTGGTGGGACCTACAGTTTAAAGTCGACTCCGGACGACAGATTTTTGAGAAACTTTTCATATTAATTTTATTTACTCTCAGATTTTTTGCCAGAAATCTGCTGAGAGGAAGTCGCCGAAGAAATATTTTTTCATATTTCGTTTTGATGTCTGACCTGGGGTTTGAACCGTGGCCTCACGTCTAATAAGCCAGCACACTACCTACTAGACTACAACATCACATCTCACATCACCCATGATCTACAGTGTAAATTCAACTTTGAACCTTTCATGGCAATTTAATTTCCTGTCAGAGTTTTTGCCAGCAGACTGCTGAGAGGAAGTCGCCGAAAGAAATATTCTTTTCTTATTTCGTTTCGTTCGTGATTTGTGGACTGGGCCTCATATCTAATTAGCCAGCACACTACCTACTAGACTACGGTGACTTGAATGAATCCTTTATTAGAAATAGTCTCCAAGTAATTAAAAAATTTTAATTTATTTCATTCTAAACAGATTGCAGAATTACGTTTGAAAGTAAACATCGTTAAAATAAAATTTTGCAAGGTTTTCTTTTAGAACTGCAATGCAAAACAAGGTAGCAACTAGTTTACGTCTAAAATTTTTCGTTATCCTGTACAGAAAACATGACTTTAAAATCCAATTAAATGAAATAAACTAAAGGCTCATGGAATCCATTCGTACAATCAGACAATTTAAATTGAAAAAACAACAAAAATGAAAAGAAATGTGTTACCAACCAATAATAAAGCGACCGGTATAAGGAGTTTATATGTGTTTGTATAAAACCTGAAGAAGAAGAAGAAGAAGGCAACAATTCAACATTTCTGTGTAATTGTTAATTGTAGTACGAGATCATCTGACAACAATTACCAGCGCTGTAGATTAACAAAAATTGTCTACAATTACCACAGGTATTAAGATGGCCAATAACATGTTCAACAACTGCTTGAATTTGTCGTTTTTTTTCTTCAACAATTACTTCTAAACTGAATCTGTATTGTAATGGCACGCATGTATGTGTACGAGTATGTTTCTAGGTTTTTAAAACAACTGACTGGCTTACACCATTTCCATCAAATTGTCAAATTAGTTTGGATACTCTACTGGGCGTATACAGGCTTAAAACGTAAACGTAAAAGACAGTTTACACAACATCGTAATGGAATACAATTGTTTTGTATTACTAGTGTTTATACAAGCAGTTCTTTGAGCGTGTATTTAAAATATTTAATAAAAAAAATTGGAAAATAATGTTTAGAAAATAAAATTAATGTTTTTTTAGATGATTATGATTGTGATTATGTTTTTATGAGTATTGCAACGCAATTCAATTAAATCATCCATTTGGTTAGTAGCAGCCATTTGGTAGCAGATGAACGAACAATGAAAATTAATTTTTATAAGCCATTTAGTGTTTCATTTTAATGATCATGATCATGATCATGACAATTCATTCATTCATTATAATAGTGGCGTGGCGATAATGGTAATGACAACAACAATCATTTAATTTTTCTTTTCTTCTCTTTTTTCATTTTCATGTCTAACTTCTTGCACATCCATCTTTAAGATCCCCGATTCATTTAAGAGTTTGTCATTGTCTGCTCAAGTATTTCAAAAAGTATTTGGCGTTACTACTTGTGCAATTTACCCAGGCAACGTCAATTTTGTTTCTTTTTTTTTTGTTCAATCATTTTCAAGATATGAATACAAACAACAACAATAACAACAAAATAAATAAAAGTAATTTTTTTAATAATGCTACTGCATTAATCTTGATGATGTTGGAAAACAGAAATGCGTCAAATCGTTTATTTTTCACTTTATACGGTTACATACATTGTATGTAATATTACAGAAATTTAAATGAATTAATTCATCATTATTTGTAACATTAACGTGGTAAAGCTTCTGTTTCTAATTATAATGTGCCGAATAAAAATATTGTTACGTTTTTATCTTTTAAAAACATTTAAAATATGAGCTCGTAGATTGCAAATAAAATAAAAATTAATTTGTGTTTAATTTTAATTAAAATTCTTTATTATTCGCACAATTCTGAGTGCCACTATATACAACTTTATGTAAACAACAACAATTGCTTTTCTTTGTCATTCTTCTGTTTATACGCTTTGCATAAACAATAACAGTTACTAGACAATTATTCGGCAGATCTTTGCAACGGAGATCTTCAAACACACGAATCTTCACACAAGACTGAGTGAACTTCACTAACTCATTCGCCTGCTTTGCCTTGCCTTTTATATGGCAGAGTAAACAGTCTAATGAATGTTCTTGAAGGCAAATGTTCGTGGCTTCGTCTTCTCGAAATCTCTAGAAATGTAAACATCGTTGTTTCATAATTGTTGTTTGTGTATTTTGTTTACATTTATTCTTGTAGTTTATTGTTGTATTTTTGTTTACCTGTTTACCATTTATTCTTGTAGTGTTTGTTGTTACCATTTTAATGTTAAGGGATGTAAAAGCCAAACACCAGTGTATGGATTCTTCGTTTTCGTAACAATATTTAGCAACGTTTGCAATTTGCCAAAAAACCATCTCAATAAGGATGAAAATTTTTTGAAACTCTTAGTTTGAAATGATGAGTTTCATGTGTTCGGAAAAGACGAGTATTAGTCAACGCACATTTGGATTCAAAATACGCCAGAACCTTTAAACATAGCGGATGATCATCCGGTGTTTATCCATTAGTTAGAAAAGATAACAACATGATTGCAAAAATGTGTGTTTGTAGACATCCTATAACGATTATGTTGATGATTTGCTGTTTAAGTAGATATTCTAGTAAGACATAGACCCAAAGCATAAATCTCGAGTCGTAAAGTCTTGGTTTGAAGAGAAATATATTAGGATTTTAGTGTAAACTACCAATTGAAACTGTTTAGAGGATCAATTGAAAATCGTAAATTGAACTGTTCCAGCCAATTAACTTAAAAATACAATGCATTCTGGAATATTATACCCGAAGTATGGAATAATATTAATTATCAGCAGTGTTCAGGCTTTTTAAATGCAATGCCAGACAAATGTACGGGATAGTACGTAAACACTGAAGGTATAAAATAATTTCAATTGAAAATAAGAGTCATATGACTTCATTACTTGTCCGCTTGAGTTGAAACATGAAATTTGGTTTTGCAAAAGGCAAAGTGTTGATCATTTAAGATTTCGTTCTTCATAATCTCTAAGAAAATTAATATTTTCATATTAGTATGCATGCATGTTTTCGTTATCCTTTTTATTAAATTTATTTATTTATTTTAATGTTTAAAAGTAAAAGTGATTTAATTGTTTGTCCACATGTGCATATTATTATTAGTAGCTAATATAACCAGACGAAATGATCTGTGCTGATATGATTACCGAACATTGAAACAAAGGATTATGTTAATGCAGCTTGATTAAAAAATCTTAGATGAGTTAATTAAAATGACTTTCTATTTTTATTTAATTTTAACTGCTTTTGTTTAAAAAAAAATCTTTTTTATGTCAACATAAAATTTTATTTAAATTTAAATATTTTTAAGTGCGAATCCGGATGAAGGCTAAAAAGACTTCATAATGGGTTTTATGTGTGAGAAGATAAATTCGAATTTAAAAACCAAAGACTCAAACCCACACTTTTAGCAGTGTCGCTTTCTTTCTCTAACAGAGTAAACTTTGCTATTAACATAGCACTGTTAACTGTTTAACAGTGGCAATAACTAGGTTAGTCTTCTACTTTGCAATTATTTTAGACTATTGACATAAAATTGAATTCTCATCAGTGAACAAAAGCGTTGAAATGTAAAGGATGATTGGTGGGGATGAAGGACCTAATTATTCCAACTATCCCACTACCACGGTTCGAAATAGGGCCCTCTGGACTACCATTTGCATTTGTTCTGTATGATGTACTATTTCTTATATCTTTCAAAATGGATACTCATATTCTAGAGAATTTTCATATATTTTTGGCTAAAAAACGATTTTTTCAAAATTCACAATCTCAACTTTCAAACTATTTCAGCTATCCCACTACCACGGTTCGAAAGAGAACCCTCTGGACTAACTTTATACGTGACTTTTTTGCTGATTATATTAAGATGCCTTGAAAACTTCCTTCGAGTATGATATGGTGCTCACAGACATAGTATTTGTCCTAAAATTAGCTTCTAGACAAGTGGACTTGTTCAGATTGATACTGTTAAACAGCTAACAGTGCTCTGTTAAGGGCAAATTTTGTTCTGTTAAGAGCAAATTTTGCTCCATTAACGCCAAATGTGGCGCTGCTAAAATTTAGGGATTGCGTCTTGGATTTTAAAATTCGAATTTATCTCTACACACGTAATGGTTTTAATATTTTCAAATTTATTAGGTTATTAATCCTCCGCTTAATAATACAGCCAGAATGTATCTTAGCGCTTCCAAAGATGACAACATCAGCTGTATACTTTACAGGAAGAGCAAACCTAACATCCTTAAAAATACAGCAGTGCAGAGCAATCGCCTTCTTAGTTGGAAAAACATGATTAATGGAATTGAAAAAAAGCAACAAAGTAATATGAAGCAAATAGAGATGCTTTTAACGCAGAGAAATAAAAAAAAAACAATAAATAAATTATGTAATGCCATTGGGCTATCAGTAACTGAAATTAACAATGCATACATTTACATTCCTGTTTGTTTGCTGAGGCTAATAAAGAAATTATATGGTATTGAGCTGTATTTCTATACTATAAAAAGTTACAAAAAAAAATAAAAACATTAAAAATAAAATAAAACTGCATTGCGAAGAAAAATACATCATTTACTGGTGCTGCTATTACGCCTCTTTGCCGATAATTGCAGTGAAATTTGTCAAAAGTAACAACTTAAACATCATGATGCTCAATCATAAAGGAGACTTTCTAATTTCAAATTAATCTTACAACAGAGTTTTGCTTATTATTTTGATTTTTATTATTTTTTTTCGTGTTTTTGCTCATAAAACAAGTATTAAAGTTTTATAATTATAAACTGCATAAGATTAATGTTAAAAAAAAATACAAAACATTAAAGAAATTGAACCTTTAAAAATTTAATTGAAAAAGTCACACTCAATTAGATTGTTTATGTATGATAAGGAGAAGTTAATTAGGAAAATAATTAAAATAAATATTGTGACGTTATTAAATAAGTTTTGTTTTACATATGTACGTATGCAACTTGTTTTAACCTTTAATAATAATAAAAACCAAAACTTGTAATCATCAATATTGTAGGTTTTCTGAAACCACAAGTCAATCAATCAATTGAATTCTAATACCAAATATCTTATATATTGGAAAATGTTTATACTTTTTTGGTTATTAAATTCAATATTTTTGTAAAGATATCGAATTTTAGTTTGACAGTGGTTTTACCAAGTGGCAGGCACGTGTAATGCATGTATACTGCATTATTGTAGTAGTTTAGTTTACATAAAATGTAATAACCTTGTATTAACCCTTTTAATAAGACATTAAGCAACTTTATCACATCATGAGTTAACAAACTACATAGAGTTTTCAAAATATTGCAAATATATTCAAGAAATCACAAGCGCAATGATCCAGATTTAGAGTTAGGGGAGTGTCTCCAAAAAGCAGCCATAACCTAACATTCATCATACGGAAAGAAAAGTAAAAAATCAAGGAAATGTAAATAAACGTATCGCAAAACAGTTGTCAATGGGAGAGAAAAGTAGAAAGAGCGATGATGTGAAAAGTGCTGCCGCAAAAAGAAACAAAATATCATGTCGCTGTTGCCCGACACAGCACAGCACTCTACACAGGAGTAGTGATGTGTACAAAAATAAAAAGAATATTTCAGGAAACAGTCCTTTATTCCTACGGCCTATGTACTTACCAGAGATCAGCAATGGCTCGTTTTTACGCTACTCATAAGCACTCATGAAATTTTGAATATTAGTGAGTCAACAATATTGAAATTTAACTATGTACTCTGATTCATTTGTACTCACCACTACAACGTTGATTTATAAGTACAAGTTGCAATGAGTATGCGTACAAAGTTGACATCAAACTCATACCATTCGAGTGACACGAATCATGCATCAAAATTTACAGTCTTAGTTGTTGTTGCATTTACAAAAACAGAAAAATGACACATAAGCAAAAAAGACAGAGCATAAAGCAGAGCACACAACCTTCTACTGAGTATTTTAGTGTTCGTACGCGTTTCGTACTTATTTTGTGCTGCGGGTATATATGTTGAGTTATGGAGAGTCGAAATCAACAACATCATACGTGTTGTTAAGTATGAAGAGTATGATGAGTACTTCAAACTTTGAATAAGAGTAGAGGTTCCATGATATTAAAATAAGTATGAATGCGTATAAGTATCAGAAATTATGAGTATGATTCGATTCTACTCATCTTTTGAAATACTCATTGCTGATCTCTGATTCGCTCAATTGTCGGAGATAGAGAGAGAGAGATAGAGAGCGATGATGTGAAAAGTGCTGCCGCAACAAGAAGCAAAAAATGTAATTGCTGTTGCATGGGCTGTGAAGCTCACACAACTGCCGATAGCCACACAAGTAGGGATTTGTACAAAAATAAAAAGTATATTTCAGAAAACGCTCCTTTATTCCTACGGTCTATGTACTTAGTATAGTGAATATACAAATTTGTATTGGCTTTTTAAAAGTAGCGGGACCTACAGTTTAAAGTCGACTCCGAAAGACAGATTTTTGAGAAACTTTTCATGGCAATTTTTTATTTACTTTCAGAGTTTTTGCCAGAAATCTGCTGAGAGAAGCACGCCGAAGAAATATTTTTTCATATTTCCATTTTGATATCTGACCTGGGGTTTGAACCGTGGCCTTACGTCTAATAAGCGAACACACTACTTACTAGACTACGGCCACTTTACGGTCTATGTACTTGGAGTAGTGAATATCTATATTTGTATTAGATTTTTATAGTAAATCAAACAGTTGACATATTGCTTAAGTGGTCATTACAACCCTTTAGTCAGGATTACGACCTAGCGTTTCTCACAAGACCCATGTTGTGTGTGTTAATTTTATTCATAAATGGTGGATCCTACAGTGGCAATTTTATTTACTCTCAGAGTTTTTGCCAGAAGACTGCTGAGAGGATGTTGCCGAAAGAAATATTTTTTTCTTTCTTTTCACGGGCTCGAACTTAATAGGCCAACGTACTAGGCTACAGCGACTAGCCACTAGACTACGGCGACTTTAATTGGCGTATACACATATTTTTAATAGTATCTTATTAATCATAATATTAAAATTGGAAAACTTACAAGTATAATTCGACCTAAAAAATGTTCTTAAATATTATGACTTTGCTTGAAATCCAATTATTTTAACGAGATGCACAGCATCTAATTGATGCTTTCGAATCTAATCCATTTTTATTTTAAAAAGTACCAACCAACTCCCAATTATTATTCCTTTTTTTTGTTTTTGCTGTTGTCGTTGCAATTTCCTTTCATCTGAATATAATGATTATTGTAATCATAGCAATAAAGAAAATCCATTTTTTAATATTGAAAGAAATTATATACCACACAGGCAAAAAAAAGCAAAGAAACGATAGACAATACAAAGAAACAGAAATGAACTTCAATTAACCAAACTTGGATTAACAGTTTCCAATTTAAACGAATTCAAAAGTGCTTTGTGTTTTCCTTTTTTCTTTAAAGAAATTTAAGAAAGGAAACTGAACAATACAAATAATTTGGCTGGCGGACAAGCTTTTTGGTCTGCTAATCATTTAAAAAATTTCTGTCTTCAGCAACGTTCAGTTATTGAAAGGCGATCTCTGGGCACGTGCTTATCATGGATTTTCGACCGTCGAACGTGGTGGTGGCATTAGGCTAAAATAACAGGAGATTTTCATTTGCTTTGGACTTTCCTTTTGTGTTTTTCTGCCGAAGAATACTTCAAGCCAAATAATTTAGAAATTTATTTTAAACATTTTTTGTTTTTGTTTTTTTTTTGAACACTTAAAAAAATTTTTTAAAAGGCGTAACGAAACACGAATTGAATGTTTAGAAAGGAAGAAAGAAACATCAAATTGCAGGTTTACTTTTTTTTTATTATTATTTGACTATAAAAACGGACTTTCAAAATTGTCTTATGCATGCTAAGCCAAATAAAAAAAAAAGTTATTAACTGTCTAGAGTAGCCTTTAGGAGTTTAAATTCATAAAAATTTTACATTTTTAATATGATTCACTGCAATACCAGGCATACTGTTTTATCGCCTACCACCACCACCACCACTAACCATCACCACAACTTCAACTTTACAATGTTTCTGTTTGCTTTCTGCTAAAAAAAAAGAAACGTTTAAAACTGAACTTTTCATTCGATTTCGCTAGAAACGTATAAACGTTTCAATTTAATTACTCTAACGGTTATTAAAAATTTAATTCTTTTATTTCTTTCACCTTTCAATTTGGCTCTTTCCGAAAATTTCTTCCATGTTTTCTATTTTTTCTGGGTGAAGCTTTTTTAAGACTTTTTTGTCTTTGCGTCGCTTCTTAATGTCGCCTGCAAAAATTCATTTTAAATTTGGCACACCGACAATTTCATTTTAATTTTTAATAGTTTTCAACTAATTAAAGTAGATTGTTTAACTTTACTTCGGAGATTTTAAAATGTTAAACAAGCTTATCAATAATTCATGTGCTTTTGAAGTAACATTTGATATTTACTGAAATGCTAATTGATTCTTCAGTAATTTTATTATTTTTTTTAATTTATTTTTTATGATTTTCAAATGTCAGTTTCCTCCTATAAACCTAATTAAAACATTTATTGATTAAATTTAAGTAGTTCTCTAATAACACAATCACTTTTATTCATTTAGTTGCGAAATTCATTGCTTTTTTGCATACATACGCTATAAACACAATGGACGCAACATTCAGGCATGCTGCTTGCACATTAATTTTAAAAGAGGCAGCAGCGGCAAAGCTCAAGTAAAATAAAAATATAAAATAAACGGTACACTTATTCTTTATCAATCGTGCCATTACAATGTATTTGGACGTTTTTAATAGTTTAATGTATGTATCGCGTCTTTGAAAACTCTATTTCATACATGTTATTGTATTGTCAGCACTAATCATCTCATTGGCAGCACAAATTCGCTCACTGTTATTACTAATCATCTCATTGCTGCCAGTAAAAATAGAAATTAGCATAAATGCGAAGCAGCAACATCGTTGCTTTAAAATAATCATTTTAATATACACCCATGTATTCTATTTTATAGAAATTGCAGTGCTGCAAATGTCGAGTCTATTGTGTTTATAGCAATAGTCCTTGAAGTTCAGGAGAAGTTGTGCTACAAATTTTCTAAGTACCCTGATTTAAGAAACGTATAATAAACGCCGTAGTCTAATAGGTAGCGTGTTGGCTTATTAGACGTAAGTCCACGGTTCAAACCCTAGGTCACACAAAAAAACTAAATAAGGAAAAAAAATATTTCTTCGGCAACTTTCTCTCAGTAGATTTCTGATAAAAACTCTGAAAATAAATAAAAGATTGCCGTGAAAAATTTTTCAAAAAATATGTCATTCGGAGTCGACTTTAAACTGTAGGTCCCGGCACTCATGCATAAAATTAACACACGCAACATAAGTGGTGTGAGAAACTAGGTCCATAATCCTGACTGAAGGGTTGTAATGACCGATTATGTATGTACATATGTATATCGCGTATGTATGTATCATGCGTGTTATTGTATTGGCAGCATTAATCCTGTCGTTGGCAGCACAAATTCCCTCTGTGTTAGTACTAAATATCTTATTGCTGCCAGTAAAAATATAAATAAGCGCAAATGCGAAGCAGCAGCTTGTTGTCGCGTTGCCTTTAAAATAGTCATGCGTTCTATTTTGGAGAAATTGCAGTGCTGCAAATGTTGCAACTATTGTGTTTATAGCAATAGCCCTTGAAGTGCCCGCGAATTTGTGCTACAAATTTTCTTAGTACCCTGATTTAAGAAACGTATAAAAACCCTGATTTAAGAAACGTATAAAAAACCTTTTAGCCTTTTACTGCACCATTCTTATTCTTCATAATAAAGTTTTCGATGCTTCTGATTTGACAACATTTAAAGAAAATCTTAAATTTTAAGCTGGACAATATAAATGCCAGCATATCGTACACTTTAAATTGATCAAAAGAAATCATAAAAGAATGCTCATATGCAAGATGAATACGAATCGTTTTAATTGAAAGTATTCAGATCAGTGTCATCATCTGTTTAAATTTATCAAGAAAGATACAATTTCCAGGGGCTGACCTTCAATTAAAGAGTGTCAATATAAATAATGCTGATGATGGATTCGGCGATTGTCATCAATTCCAGCAAAGCAGTTCCATGTGATTTCATGATATTCAGCATGCAACTGAAAAGTTTTTCCCTTTTTTATTTATTTGTATGTAGTTTTTCTGTTCTTTTTCTGCTTTTCAGCTTTTCTTCTTAATAATTATTGTATTAACAATTGTATAAAATGTGTGTGTGTGTGTGTATTCACAAATGATGGCACACGACTTTGCGACAAGATCTAATGGTAAATTGTGCTTGTGCTACTCATCTTCAACTTCTGCTTTATCATCATAGTTATTGGTCTGCGTGCCACATGGAAGTAGTAGTGATTCAAAAGAAGAAGAACAACAACCAACCAGTTTCCTGAATATTTTCTTTTACATGCTCAATTATGTATAGCGTAACATAAACAACGGCAATAGCACAGCTTACAGCTCATACTCACTATAGACGAGTATATCTGCATGTACATACACATGTATGTATGTATGAAATAAAATTTAAATCATCAACTCCCGCCGCCTGCTGCTTGTCGCCTTCATTGTAATTCTATTAAATGAGTTGAAAACATTAAAGTAAATTTACTCTGCAATGACAGAAGAGATCTTAAGTCTCCTACAAAATATACTTTGCATCTATACATACATACATAAACATACATACATGTGTTTGTATGCTTATGCAGCATGCAACAATCTTAAATATTTGTGTGCAACATTGTTAATTGCAATCTTATCAATAAAACAGTAAATGCTGGCTGAGTAGTTTTTTCTGCAGGAAAGTTTTCTTTTGAAATTTTTTCTTATTGATTCTCATTCAGTTGCAACATGACACGACACAACATTCAATGTGTCTCTTTTATTAATAAACAGCTGCCACAATTGCAACACTAACAGCAATAATGACAATAACAATGTACAACACAATCAATTGCTATTGAAAGTTATTGATTTGTTCACCTCTTTTGCTGTTTTTGTCAGCCGTTTCTTAAAACATTTGTTTTCTCCATTTTTTTAAACTGTTTTTCAACAATTCTTTAAAAATCAAAAAGAAAGACATTTGTTGGATGTATTTCGAATCGAATGAACATTTATTCGAATCGTATTATATTCGAATTGAAGTATATATGTATGTACATAACAGATATCAGCAATGAATCGTTTTTTCGCTATTCATAAGCACTCATGAAATTTTAAATATAAGTGAGTCAACAATATTGAAATTTAACTATGTACTCTGTATTCATTCATACTCACTACAACGTTGATTTATAAGTACAGGTTGCAATGAGTATGCGTACAACGTTATCATCAAACTCATACCATTCGAAATATGTTTGATTCATAAGCCCACTCATTTAGATTCGTAACTTAAGAAAAATACTTATAATACGTATAAATGATTCAAAATTTACAGTCACAACCTTCTAGCGAGTATTTTAGTGTTCGTACGCGAATCATACTTATTTTGTGCTTCGTGTATATGTTGAGTTATGGAGCGCCGAAACCAACAACATCGTATGTGTTGTTAAGTATGAATATGATGAGTACTTCAAACTTTGAATATGAGTAGCGGTTCCATGATATTAAAATAAGTATGAATGCTTATAAGTATCAGAAATTATGATTATGATTCGATTCTACTCATCTTTTTGAATACTCATTGCTGATCTCCGATAAATAACAACCTCCCAAGTGTCGGCGCTCGAATTGTAGCCAGCGAAAATAAAATTTAAATTTTATAAAAAAAATTTCAAACGCCCTTAGCATGACATAAAAACGAGGCATCTAGAGAAGGCTTCACCTGCTATACGAATAGTAATAATAATTGCCTGACAAAATTATTTCCCACTATCATTCGTCCAATCGCCTTAGCCTAGTAGGTAGTGTGTTGGCTTGTTAAACGTGAGGCCTTGGTTCAAACCCCAACTCAGACATTCCCAACAAAACGAATTATGAAAAAATGTTTTTTCGGTGGCTTCCTCTCACAAGATTTCTGGCAAAAACTCTGGGAGTAAATAAGAATTGTCATGACAAGTTTATTTTTAAAATTTGCCATTCAGAGTTGACGTTAAACTATAGGCTCCGCCACTCATTTTTTAAAGTTAACACACACAACATGCGTGGTGTGAGAAACTAGATTGTAGTCCAGACTAAAGGATCTGTACTAATGTCCAATTAAGTACGTAAATAACCGAAAAGTTTAATGCCTGAGAATAAGGAATAAGAAGCCTTAAACAAGATGCCGAAACAGAGCTCGATACATTTAAATTGCATTTCATTTTCGGTCAGACGTAAATAGATTGTCTACATATAGCTGCAACACAGTCGGACGATGAGCATTTTTCGAATTTTCGAAACCAAATTCAAAAACACGGTAATAAATTAAACCTAGATAAATTATTTTCAACTCTGGCATATGCTTTGCTATTACAATTGTTCAATGGAAGACAGTTGCAAAGTATTTAAAATTAAAATAAGTGTTACACTCTTAATTTTATGCGTTAAACATTTACTGGTGGGGTAAGTTAATATTAAAAATCTGTTTTTCCATAAACCATAACATGATGGCTATTGTTGACTTTGTTTCTTCGATTGGAAATATTTACCACAATTTAGTGATATTTCGAAATGTATGTTCATATGTATATACAATATAACAAATATACGTATATATGTATGTATAATTCTATAAAATTCTAATCTGATTGTATGTCACATAACGCAATCACAGAGAGAAAAGAAGAAGAAGAAAAATCTGAAGACAGACAGACAGAGAAATTAAAAAATAAACAGAAAAATGAATGGCAATAATCAAGTTTTATGATCAAAGCATCTACACTACACCAGAGGTAATGTTTTCTTTTTGGCCTGATGTTGGCAAGTCAGCTAACCCAACTGCATACATACATACATACATACATACATACATATTATTGTTGCAATTTCATTAGATCTTGTTGATCCAGTTCCAATGAGTTTGCTGTTTCATTTCATGTTCCTCTTGTTCCTCTTCTTCTTCTTCGTATTCTTCCAACAAACAACTCTTTTCAGTTTGTATTACAAATTCAGTATTTTATGATTCATTTCACCTCGTATTCCTTTTCCTGTAACTGTGACTGTTCAAAGAAAATTTCAAAATTTATTGCCTTCTCTACAACAATCTTTGTGGTTCGGTAGTTGGCTGGTTGGCAATGCCACTAAAGTTGTATAACAACACATTATCTACGTTCCATGGCATGCTAGAATTATGCTTGTATTTTAAATAAATAAAAAAGAAAATAATGAAATAAAAAGGCATAAAATAGATACAATTTTCTAGCAGAAAACCATTCACAGAGAAAGAATATCATGCAAGATGATCAATGACTTTTTCTTGTTGTCTCTCTCTCTCTCTCTACGTTTATTTGTTTCCACAACCGTTACCTGGAGATTTAGATCATGTTCTACTAGATATTGTAGAATAATAAAAAGAAAATTGTTAAATTCTATTCTTTAATATAATCAGACAATATTTCTTTAGCTCTTAATGGCTAAATTATATAAAAGTTAAGTTCATTTTCAGTTCAAACCAAACACGAAGAGTGGGTTTTCTTTTTGTTTATTGAATGAAAAGACCATCCCATTTACTACCAAACATAAAATCAAAATTTTAATTCAAAACGAAAGAATTTAAGCTGATAAAATCTTGACCTAAACATGCAACATTAATTTCTATGATACAATTGACCATCATCAGCCAGAAGGCAAACGTTCTTAAAAAGTTTCCAATTAAAAATTCGACAAACTCCGAGTATGTATATTAAAGCATTACAGGTTTTGCCATTAGTTCATTAAAATTCTTTCAGTTAATACTTTGTTTAACTAAGAAATTTAACTTTTTTGGATTAAATTACTTAAGTGCTCCTACAAATTAACAATTTGATGTAAAATATACAAATACATACATACATAATTGGTCATTACTACCCTTCAGTCAGGATTATGGACCTAGTTCCTCACACCACTTATGTTGTGTGTATTAATTTTATACATGAGTGGCGGGACCTACAGTTTAAAGTCGAATCCGAACGACAGATTTTTTGAGAAACTTTTAATGGCAAACTTTATTTACTCTCAGAGTTTTCGCCAGAAATCTGCTGAAAGGAAGTCACCGAAGAAATATTATTTTTTCTAACCTAGGGTTTGAACCATGGCCTTACGTCTAATAAGCCAATATACTACCGACTAGACTAGTACAGGCTGTGTAATGTGAATGTTCCCTATGAGACGCCCGGATTTGTTATCCTTACCTTTCTGACCTATCACCAGGTACCTCGTCAGCATTTCTATAATATAACAACCACCCTGGAAACGATAGTCCTTATTTGGGAAGACTTTGAAAAGCATTACAAGCCTTATCCGAATTCACACTAAGTTACCAGAGATCAGCAATGAATCGTTTTCTCGCTACTCATAAGTACTCATAAAATTTTGAATAGAAGTGAGTCAACAATATTGAAATTTATGCATTCTGATTCTTTCATACTCACTACAACTTTGATTTATAAGTATTTTAGTGTTCGTACGCGAATCATACTTATTTTGTGCTTCGTGTATATGTTGAGTTAAGAAGACTCAAATTCAACAACATCATAAGTGTTGTTAAGTATGAATATGATGAGTACTTCAAACTTTGAATATGAGCAGTATAAGTATGATATTAAAATAAGTATGAATGCTTATAAGTATCAGGAATTATGATCTTTTTGAATACTCATTGCTGATCTCTGGTGTGAACCAGGGGTTAGACAATACACTCTCGCTAAGAACCCAACACACTACCAATTTTACATTGGCGACTTCACTATTTCAGTTTGGTAAAACTTAAAACTTAAAAATGCAAGTCATTCCTACTATTACGGTTATAACTTAAAATTTATTGTGGGTTTTTGCTTTCGAAAATATAACAATTCTGGTTTAAGTGTGTTTTGCAGCCCATAAAATATCTTTGATTCTTTGATTTTATCGTTGACTTTTAATCTTTTTTTATCAATTCTTTTTCTTTTCTTTTCTTTTCTTTGGTTTTTTTGTTCTTCTTTCTTTCTTATTTTATATGAAATTTCAAATTCGATTTCGTATGCAGCAGCAAAGTCATTTACAATATGATAATATTCTCGTCTCTACACACTTTACGTAAATATGTATGTATACGAGGAAAGATTGTTTTTTTTTTCTTTAACTGTTTACTGTTTTATGTAAATTATTTAACCGTTAGTTAGTTAGCTAGTTAAGCGATCGAATCGAACAAATCATGTATCTTTAAGACTTTTCTATTATCAACAAAATGAGAGTATTTTTTTGAAATATTTTCTAAATTGGTTTCAATTCTAACAATAAGAATGTCATTAAAGAAACACAGAAAAAAACTCATCATAAATACACACACACACACACACAAAAATTGATTGTAAAGAAATGGTAATAAAAAACATATCGAAAAAAGAAAGGAATACAAAACGAACGCCATAGTTAATCAATTAATTTTGTATCGATTGGTATGTGTATCTGTTTTTTCTATTGTGTTATTCGAAAATGTTTGTTTATGGTAGACAGGCATTAAATCACAATCACAAAACGGTTTCTAATATCATTCACTAGTCTTTAGACATGTGACAGACAGATGCTGTTGCTTTCAATCTCATCAGTAGAAATATTTATCAAAGACTGAATAAAAATTAACGGGGTTATCTTTGTTGACATTTCATTTTTTAATTTCCCACAACTAACAATGCTTAATTTAGTGCAACAGCTATAATGATTGAAAGAAAAACTAAATTATAGCAGCTGAATCAAGTAGAAACTAATACACAATATCTTTAATTTTAAACCATATTCAATGGACTGAATTATTAAATGTCTTTGAAACCATCGAAGTCCACTTTCGCTAGACGTTTAGCTCATGAGGGATAAGTTGCGTTAATAAAAATCTTATAGTGATCATTGATGATCCTAGATTAAGGTTGTCTTCGAAGAGTTTACTCTTATATGGCACTCCTATGCCAAAAGTACAAGTTTTTACAGGCATTTGAGTAAACAATATCTTCATTACTTAACTTACTTAATTGGCGATTAAAGCCCAAGTCAAGATCACAACCTAGCTTCTCAAACCATCCATTTTTGTGTCATAATTTTATCTATGAGTGGTGGGATCTGCAGTTTAAAGTCAACTCCAAACGACCGGTTTTTGGAGAAACTTTTCATGGCAATTGTGCTAAAAGGAAATCAGGGAAACAATATTTTTCATATTTCGTTTTATTGGAGACGTCTTGGTTCGGTTTGAACCACGGTCTCACGTCTAATAAGCCATCACACTACATACTAGACCACGGCGTCTTCATCTTCATTGCCATTGGCTCTATTCTATTTCATCACAGAATTAATTCCCAAGTGATAGCCTAGAAATAGAATGAATCACTGTATCAATATATAAAATCGCCGTAGTGCTGATGTACCATGGGTTCAAATCACTACCGGTTTGTAGAGAAGATGAAACTGAAAACATTCTTAATGCGATAACAGAATTCATAGTTGTGATATAAATTTTATCGCGATTCGCAATATTAAGAAGTCTAATCAAAATTAGAAACAATGGCGAGAGATAACGTAAATAAAAGTTTTGGAAAGTTTGGTACCTTACCAAAATACACTGTATCAAAGACAAAAAGATGGGTAGAATCGAATCATACTCATAATTTCCGTTACTTATACGCATTCATACTTGTTTTAATATCATGGAACCTCTACTCGTATTCAAAGTTTGAAGTTCTCATAATGTTCATACTTAACGACACGTATGATGTTGTTGATTTCGACTCTCCATAACTCAACATTTACATGAACATGAATCTGAATGAGTATGCTTATGAATCAAATATATTTCGAATGGTATGAGTTTAATGACAACGTTGTACGCATACTCATTGCAACCTGTACTTATAAATCAAGGTTGTAGTGAGTACGAATGAATCAGAGTACATAGTTAAACTTCAATATTGTTGGCTCATTTATATTCTAAATTTCATAAGTGCTTATGAGTAGCGAAAATCATTCATTCATTGCTGATCTCTGGTGACAATATTCATCTCAACCGAAAGATTGTTTCGCGAACGAAAGATGTATCTTGTTAAAAATAAAATTGAAACAATTTACTACCGTTTTACCAATCAATATTTTATAATACAAACCACCCCTATAAATCCTTAAAAGTTTTAAAGATATTTTAAAAACAGCAAATATTGTATATTCAGTTCAAATCAACAATTAAAAAATTCTATCAAAGTGCTAAATAATTTATTAAAAAAAACCTGTGGTAATAAGTAGGCGATGGCCAATTTCTCCACAGCAAAATATGAATTATAAAATATCGCACAGCATAATTAAAATCTTGCTCAACATTTAAGAGAGACGACTCTACTAGAGTCTAGATAATGATTGGATCACAATACTACTAAAAAAGGATTCAATTAAAATTCCAATTATTGCCCATTTATTGAGCTGAGCGTTCGTTATGTTTATTAATACAAGAACGAGTGCAGAGCTTTAACCCCTTAAGATACAAATGCAGCAAAAGAAAAACAGCATTTATAACACCACTTAGAACACACAATACAACTTCCTGAAAATGCACTCATACACATGCACACACTACAAATGAATAGTTTTGGTTTTCAACAACAACAACAAGAACAGATGCTGTTCTTCAAACCAAAACATGGAGACGTGATTTAAGTATGAAAACATGAAAAGAAAAATAATAATGGAAGGAAAGCAAAAGAAAAGAAAGAAAAACAAAATACAGAACTGCTGCATGTTCTCCATTCCATTTCGATTGCCACTGCCATTTACATCGACATTCCAATGGAGCCACAACTAAATGTATTGAAAATATAAACCGTTTGGCGCGACACAATTCACCATTGGAAGACTTTTCCTCTCTCGTTCATATATATTTTCTAATGTGTATAGCCGTAGTATTGTCAAGATTTAAGATTTTATTGTTTCTCTCCAAATATAAGAAGACAGACTCAAAGCCAAACTCATGCATGTATGTCGTGGATGTGTTCAAACTTAAAATGGATTGAGAAAACAATTTTTCAATACAATTTCAACTCAAAGTAAGTTTTGAATATTTAAAACAAAAACAAAGAGAAGCGAAGAGAACAAGACGGTTTTTAAAAATATATGTTCATGAGTCATACCGTGAAACATATGAAGTGTTTCCCTACAAAAAAAAAAACAAAAAAAATACATGAAGTTCTTAATACTTATGCTTTCATGTTTTTGGTAAAAACAAATAAGAAACGCAAAAAGATCATTGAACTTGTGTTGTGTATAAAATTAAGAAACTCAGAGGAATTCCTTGAAGCATAAATAGAAGAGCATAAGAGAATAAAAATTTTTCGTTTGAACAACGATTGTGAATCACTCGAATATACAGGAGCTTGAATTGTTAGTGTTAAGCACTCGTTTATGTTGTCGTTTATGTAAACAACAACAATTGCTTTGTTTGTTATTCCTCTGTTTATACCTTTTGCCCAAAAAATAACAATTGGTAGACAATTATTAGACAAATTTTTGTAACGGAGATCTTCAAACCACGATTACTCTTTTCAAATGCACCGCATCTTCACACAAGACTTACTGAGCTTCACTGACTCAGTCACATGCTTTGCCTTGCCTTTTATATTGTAGAGTAAACAGTCTGATGAATGTTCTTGAAGGCGAAAGTTCATGACTTCACCTTCTCAAAATCTCTATAAATGTAAATATCGTTCTTTACATTTATTATTGTAGCGTTGTTTTAGTTTACATTTATCCTTGTAGAGTTGTTTGTGTATTTTTGTTTACTTGTTTACCATTTTTTATGCTGTTGTTGTTATATTAAGCAGTACGATAATTCGTAAACAGGTTTGTTTACTGCATTGTTTTGTTTTTGTAGCTTTTGTTTATAATTTTAATGTTAAGCGATGTAAAAGCAAAACACCAGTACATAGATTTTTAATTTTCGTAACACTATCCTTCGAGGTAGGTCACAATTGTAACCAAATGGTTTTAACAGTCCGAATAAGGCAGTAAGTTATTGCATTCTGTTTCTCTCTATTCCGTACAATTATGAAAATTTGCAGCATTTTGTTATGCGTGGAGGTGTAACCGAATAATGTCAATCTGTGCTCAACAAGGCCTCCAATTCCTTTATATAAAATTGCAATCTTTGAATAGAGATCCAAATACATATACGTATGTATGTATCCAGTACATTTAAGTAAATAAATCCCTCCACGAATTTAACTATATTTTTAGTTTAAAAATATATTTTCGTTCGTTTGAAATTTGAAATCAACCATACTGTTTGTTGTTGTTAATGTGAAGGCCTTTTTCTAAAAATAATTCCCCATCAACTTATAACATGAAAGCGTGTGGTTTCGTTTGTTTTTATCTTAATTTTTTGCATATTTTACAAAAAAAAAATGACACGAGAAACCGACTGACTAAGTGACTGAGGGGTTGAGTGACTAAGATACTGAATCTAAAAAAATACATGTAAACTCGTACGTTTTCAATCAAATTAAAATACAATAGCAGGGGTATGAAACCAAGTGATGTGTATCAAAACTGAATTGTTAATTAATTTTCATTTCAATTATCATTTTGATATTCTTCAAAATTTTTACTTTTTTTCGCATTTCAACGGAAATTAATTGACATAAGGTATGTACATACGTACATATGTATGCGCATACATATCTTGTCTTTAACTAAGTAGTTAGTCAGAGACAAGATAACTAAAAACAGTGAAAAAATAAATTTAAAAAAATATATGTGTGAAGATGAATTCGAATTTAAAAACCAAAGGCACAAACCCACACTTTTAGCAGAGCCACTTCTGCCTCTAACAGGGTATACTTTGCCATTAACACAGCACTGTTAACTGTTTAACAGTGGCAATAGTAGATTAGTCTTCTAACTTTGGAATTATTGCATACTATTGACATAAAATGTAATTCTCATTATGATTATTATTATTTGTGAACAAAAGTGTTGAAATGTAAGGGATGGTCGGTGGAGATGGGGGGCAGAAAATTTCTCAACTCTCAAAATTATTCCAGCTATCCCACTACGACGGTTCGAAAGAGAACCCTCAGGACTACCATTGCCTATAGTCTGTTTGGTGTACTATTTCTTATGTGTTCCAAAATGGCCAATGATCTTCTAGAGAATTTTCAAGCAAAAAATTGATATTCTCAAGGCCAATTTTCTCAATACCATATCACTTTATATGTGACTATACATATACATAATTAATCATATACATCATTAGTCAGGATTACGACCTAGTTCCTCACACCACTTACATATGTATGTTGTGTACGTTCATTTTTATACATGAGTGGTGGGACTTACAGTTTATAGTTGACTCCGAACGACAAATTTTTGAGAAACTTTTCATGGCAATTTTATTTATACTCAGAGTTTTTGCCAGAAATCTGCTGAGAGGAAGAGGATAGGATATGTGACTACGTTGCTGATTATATTAAGAGGCCTTTGAACCTTCTTTTGCCCATAGTATGGTACTCATAGACCTATAGTATTTGCGAAAATTAGCTCCTAAACAAGTGGGCTTGTTCAGATGGATACTATTAAATAGCTAAGAGTGCTCTGTTAAGGGCAAATTTTCTTCTGTTAAGGGGAAATTGTGCTCTGTTAACGCCAAATGTGAAGCTGTTAAAATTTATGGATTGCGTCTTGGATGTTCAAATTCGAATTTATCTTCACACACAAGAAAAAGATTTCCAATTACGGATCTATTTTTATGTACGAAATGATTGAATATTGTTCCTACAAAACTGGAGACAACGTTTTGAAATTCTGACTCCTTGCTGCAATTTTCCCCCCAAAAAAAACATATACATGGTCATTAAAGGAATAGGAATAGGAATACCTCTGTTATTATCCGTATCAAAGCCCTAATCAATATGAAATTAATGGCAAATGTGTATAAAAATAATGAAAAATGGGACACCATTAAAATAGGCAAGGAAAGAGGTTTATATTCTCAAAAGTCATGCTATATCTCTTGCAATTTTTGCTTCAAGTGAATATTTCAAATATTTTTTTAAAAAATTTAACCCCCAACCAATATTTTTTCTTTTAAACACCCTCACATTTTCTTTAATAAACTAACACGTATTCTGGAATGAATTCCATTTAATTTCATACACTTTTACATTTCAAGGGTGGGTTTTTTCGGTGATAAAGACATACATATGTACGTCGTGGTTATACAGAAAGTCAGACACACTTTTGTTTTCTTTTAAAGATTAAGGTTTCAACAGAATGGTTTTTAAAGAAACTCATTCGGGGTGGTTTTTGTATTCCAAACTACTCGTATAACATTTACTTCTACATTTAAGTACTTTTCCCCCCAAAAAGGTTAAATCACAAAATTTACTTTCACATTGAACAAGCGGAGGGAATTATAGTTGCGTGTCGATATTCTTTAAATGGAATTATAAAAAGTGATTTTGTAATGAAATTACCCAAGGGAGTGGTAAATACATTCATATATTATCAGAGAAATAAATACCAAAAGAAAACTATTAAGATTATAAAGTTTTTATCAATTGAGTAATTTAAAGCAATAGTTACAGTTTATGGGAGCGGTTTTTTAAACCAATTTTTTATTTTAAGAACTTAATGTGTTAACGTCATCTTCCTTATTTGTTAGATTAAAGCAACTGTGTGCCCATTACTAATGATAGTAGAACATAGAAATTGTAATTATTATTTAAAACTTCCTTCTTCCTTAAAGAAAAATGGAACTATGTTTGTGATGTGACACAATAATCGAACGCTCTGATGAATTCTTGGCATTGAAAACTGACGAGCTTATAATTAGCAATGCAGTAATGGATTCTGTCAATGCCAGAAATCTGATTAAGGCTGGATGAAGGGTTCACGAAAAGTCTACTGCAGTCGTTACCGGACATGCGAAAGTCATTGGCCTTGGCGTCTTCACACAAGACTGATTGAACTTCACTAACTCATTCACCTGCTTTGCCTTGCCTTTTATAGGGCAGAGTAAACAGTCTGATGAATGTTCTTGAAGGCGAATGTTCGTGATTTCGCCTTATCGATATCTTTATATATGTAAACATAGTTGTTTACATTCATTATGGTTGTGTGTGTACTTTGTTTACATTTATTCTTGTAGTATTGTTTAGGGATTTTTGTTTACTTGTTTACCAATTTTTTATGCTGTTGTTTGTTGTTATATTTACTTGTCAGTTTACTGCATTTTTTTTATTTTAGTTTTGCGTAAGCAATAACAATTACTAGACAATTGTTCGACAGATGTTTGTAACGGAGATCTTCAAACCACGATTACTCTCTTCAAACATAGCGCGTCTTCACACAAGACTGACTGAACTTAACTAACTTCAATTGCCTGCTTTGCCTTGCCTTTTATATGGCAGGGTAAACAGTCTAATGAATGTCACGAACATTCGCCTTCTCGAAATCTCTACAAATGTAAACATCATTGTTTCATTATTGTTGTTCGTGTATTTTGTATACATTTATTCTTGCAGTGTTTGTTGTTGTATATTTGTTTACTTGTTTACCATTTTAATGTTAAACGATGTAACAGCAAAACACCAGTATCTTGATTTTTCATTTTCGTAACAGTATGTATCTAATCATAGTGTATCTAACACTACCTTCTGGGTTGGTAACCACTACGCTACCTACCTGGCAGTAGACGAGAAACAATTTAAAACAAAAAAGAAAAGTTTGTTGGAACCAAGTACTCTATAATTTGCTTAAATGAATTCAAAACTAAAATATTAAAATAGGGTATAAAACTTAACTCATTTTACGTACACATGCATATATGTATGTACATTAACTTAACAGTATTTTTCATTTAAAATTTATTGCTTAAAAGATATAGAATTTCCTTTTTCATTCTAATTTGAAAAATGCTTAACAGTTAAACTCATAAACTATTTATACGTTTCAACCCTTCTTTTTAAAGAGTTCTTTATTACTTAAGTTTTATAAAAAAAAAACCAAACTGAGTCACGAGTTAAAGAAATTTCGTAGATTTAATATAAAATAGAGTTTTTTTATTTTAAACATTATTGACTTTAGAAGTTGATTTAAATGGTGGATAGAGGGGATTGACGGTGTTATTTAAAATTCTACGACTTATTGACTTCCGTTCAATACCGGAAACCAGGTAAATGTACTCTCATCATGTTCGTCAAAGTAAGTGTGCATCATAGTGTATGAGCTGGGTAGGACTGACTTACAATAGTCGCTTACAGTGCCTTTTAATGGTTTCTTGAAATAAATTGTTTAGCGTAGAACTTATTGTGCATTTTAAGTGCATACCCAATGCGAAGGAAATGTCAAAGAACTTTAGTTTATAATCAGTATAGTGAAAAAAGAAAAATATAAAAATAAAACGTCAACGTCAACTTTGTTGTCATAAAGAAGCCCGTAAAAGTTTTGCATTAAAATGCACATTAAGTTCACGCATGTTGCCATTCAGCACGTTTGTTAACTCGCTACACATTATTAAATGTAAAATGCCCTTGAAAACGGTTTTTTGCTTTGCTTTTTATTTTCATATTCTATGCAATTTTAGTTGATTTTTACAAGGTTGTAAATTCTGTTGATGCCGGCACATCATGTTTTATAATCGTTTAAATGCAATTCTTTGTGTTGACACTAAAACTCAACGCAATTAGGAACTTTGTTGGAGCAAGTATTTCCTCAAACATCAAATATTGAAAATAAAATCAAAATGAACAACTGGAAGACTATTCAGATTCGTTTCTTTTTTACTTCCTCTTTCACAATTTTAAAATTACTGCCAGAAAACTTGCCGTGTAAACATTAGAAATAAGCGTGAAGTGTGAAATTTAGAACCAAAACCTTTCGAATTGTCAACATTTATTTCATTTACTGTTAAATGTCTTTTATTTTATCCAAAAATTCAATACAAATGTGTGGATCAAGTTATTGTTACCAATCAATATTTTCTTCAGAAATTAGTCGATCTTAACCCATACTCATGTGGAACCCATGCACATTTACTGCACGATTTTCATAATTTTTGAGTTATTCTCAGTAATTGATCTTCCACAGTATTTTCTTCCATACTGGCTGTTAAAGTAACAGGACCTTAATTTTGCAGTCGTCTAGTGTTTATGGAACAAAAACTACAAAATGCGGCGTTGCTAGCGTTGTAGCTTCATGGCCAATATAAACAATGCAATGAATATGGCAGTACGTCTTGCATGTGCTGGACTGTGTATGTGTGGAACAAATTGTTTCTGTTCTTGTTCGTGTTATTGTTGTTTTTGTATTTAAAAAAATGCAAAATTTATGCACACATATTTTTCTTGTTTTTTTTTCTTCTATCTTAAAAACATTGAGGAGGATCATTGCACCCGCAATCACGCAAATAGATGTATAAACGTTTGCAAGTATTTCTAGACACATACACTTATTTTATATTCCATTAGTTTAGTTATGTATGTTAAATATGTTTACCACACCCCCCCCCCCCCCCCTTAAACCCTGCCGGCCCATAAAGAGTTCACATGCCAGTGCTTCATTGTTCGCTCACTGCTACTTCTCTGAAAGTTGGTTGATTTTGCTTGCTGTTGAGAGAACACTTTGGAGTTGATGACGATGACTCAGAGTCAGTGTTGAATAGAAAATGTTGTTATTATCGTTTTGCTGTTGTTACCGTTGCTGTTTTTTTTTGTTGGTGGTTGTGCTAAAGAAAATACTGCATAAACATGTACAAATATGGTTGTGAATACAGACAACGATGGAAACACAATGAAACTGTAACTGACTGTGTTATGACCAGCAGTTCGTTTGTTTCTTTTTTGTGTTGTTTTTGTATTTGTAGTTTCCATTAAATAATGTCATATTTCGCTGTTTTTGGCGCCTGGCGTTTTTCGTTTCATACATATATACATATGTACATACTTATACATACATATGTACATATATACGAATAAGTTTATAGTTACTTTGCAAGAGTTTAGTTTGTTGCCAACATGTGTCAGCAATTGTCAGTTCCATGTGTTTGTGTTGCAATATTTTTCTTTTTTCTGTGACTTAACGTGCCTCACTGTATGTTGCCAAGTGACATACAGCTTCATTTAGCTTCTTTCAAATGAAAAGTCTCTTTTTCTGTTTTATGGCGACTTTAACTTTCAAATATTAAAAATTTTAATCATTTGCAGTGATTTAAAGGTTTTAAAAATCCATTTGAAATTAATTTTTCAATACAAAATTCCAATAGAAAAAGAAATGGGTTGTTGTCTTGAATGATTTTTAAAAATTGCGATCGTTTACAAAACTCTAAAATATTTTCAACGACATTCTCAGTGATACAAATGTAATTATAGAACGTAATTAAAACAATCCATTGGAACAAATAATTAATTCAATTTTCTTTTTACTACACCTTACAATTGTTAACAGTTCAATAACCAACAAAATTTTACTGATGGATTTGACAAAGCCATTGTCAAAATAAAAATAATAAAGTGCTGATGTATGTTGTCGAAGTCGCATTAACAAAGAATTACCGGTGCTGCATGTGATGAAAAACAATATAAAAATACAAAAACAACGTACAAAAATAGCAACATCAGCATACGAAGAAAATAAAGAATGAACAAATTTATGGTTTTAAAACGTGTACGAGTGGGGATAAAAAGAAAATGCAAAACAACAACAACAACAAACAAGCATTGGCAGTAAAAATAACAACGTAGACGACTACAGAAGATAAAGCACAGCACACGCCCCAAAAGCACAATAACAAAATATGAATGCGAATAATCCTGTTAAAAAGGAAACGAAACACAACATCATCGACAACTACAACTACAACTATGCCCTTAACAATAACAACAAAAACATCAAACACTGCCAGGGAGCAGCTGGAATAACACAACACAACATCCACATGTATATGCATGTTTGTATGTATGTATATGTACCTGAACAAGGAAAAAAGAAAGGGGGATAGAGGCAAAGCGAAGAGAAAAGTAAAAAGGACAAAATAGAAAAATAGATACACAAAAAAAATCTTCCTTCCTCCCTGCTAGCGAATGTTAAACTAAAGAAACTGCGATAAAATCCAATAAATAACATCAATAAGTATATAAAGAGAATGAGACAGCAAGAGAGCGAAAGGGAGAATGAGAGGAATGTGACAAATATAGTCAGCATTGATACAATGTTTAATTAATTAATAATTACAAAAACAGAATGTAGACCAATTAAAATTAGCTCCTATAGTATTACCACAATCTGCAGAAAGAACCTTCTTCATACGACTCTGGTTTCTCCAATTTTGGAGCACATGTTGGAGATGATACAGTAGCAGCACGTCGAAAAATGTTGCACATCAGCATTCCCATCCAAGCTGAGCGTTAACAAAGAAATGGCAAAAAGACAAAACATATTTTTGATTTTCTTACTTTTCACTGCATCGCCGTTCATATCTGAGAAAATTTAACAAACAATAGCGAATGAAAATAACAACAACACTAAGAAATAAATAATAAAGAAAACATAACATTAAAATGCGAATAAAAGCCAGACGAACAACAATAACAATTCAATCAAATGGAGGCTTGAGAAAAATGAAAAATAAGAAGAAAAATTTCAATAAATAACGAATAAACATCATACGAATGAGCAGAACGTAAAAATAAACAGGCAGGACTCATAAATTAAACATGAGCAAATTAGTTTAAAATCGTGTTTCATCTCTATTTGATTGCACAAAAATACAGAGGCATTGTTAAACACACACACATGTGCATACGTGTACACTCTCTACTTGTGATTATTGTTCGCAATAGCAATCGCAGGTAAAGTTAACACACGCACTGTCTTATAGGAAACGACAACTACTGATGCGTATAAAAGAAAAGTTCAAGTCCAATGGTCTCTTCGAAAGAAATTTTAATAGTACTTATTCCCTTAGAAATCATAAATCCAGGATTTTTAAAATGCATTTCCTTTAGATTTTCGATTTTTTATGAGTTAATAGAGCTTACTTGAGTCGACTATCTTGTCATGAGACACAGCATATTCGTTGCATTCATTCAACTGAATGTATATTGCCAAAATTGCCAAGATGACGTCGTAGTTATGGCGAAAAGTCATAGAAAATTTCACCCGAAAACAATGAACATGAGCAAGCGTGCATAGATATTATTTATCATTGAAAAATTGTAGACTTTCTACCACCCAAACAACTGATTATCATAATCAATTTCCATTTAAAATATGTGACCAATTTGCATTTGAAAAAAAAAACAAAAAAAAAACTTGCACTTGAAAGATCATGTAATTTTGTTGATGTTTAAGCGTGTTTCCAATGGAAAACATAATACCGTTGAAGCACAGTAATTGCAATTTCCACTCCAATATCTTATCTGAACAATTCTTCAAAGATCAAAAAGTCCAGGATTTTTTAGGAGTCTGCTGAAAAAGTTCCTCGTGAATATAAAAATGAAATGCAGGACTTCTCGTCTTATACAAAACACAGGACTTTGATGAAAAGATTTTTAAGCAATTTTTAATTTGTAAAAATTGGATCCCGACAAAGAACGTAGCAGGATACCGATAATCTTATCTTTTAGGCCAGACTATGTTGAAAATAATTAAAAGCTAATAATAATAATAAAATAATAAATAAAAAACAATTGTAATTGAAAAGAAAGAGGGCAAAAATATGTGCATGAGTGCCCTGGTAGTCTAGTGAGAAGTGCACTAGGCTATTAGCGTGAGGGTTGTGGGTTCGCCTCTGGGCTGTTACACTACACCGACCACAAGGTCTAAGTAACTCAGCACACGATTAATTATAATATAATTTTTAATTGTATTCTAATAAATACATAAATAAAATATGAGCAAAAAAGATAGTGTCGGTCAAAAATCCAAATTTAGAATTGTTGACTATTCTATATATTAAATTTAAAACAAAACACATATAAAAACACTTTTGAGATGTACAAAGTGACATTTAAAATGATCGAAGGAAAAACATATTTAATGCCCAACCTGTGTTTTATATGATGGGGCACAAGATACCCCCAATATCTCAGAATCGTACAATAATAGTACATATAAATATAGAACAACTGTTCTAAATAGATGCTGGCTCAATTGTTTCTTATTATATAGTATGTATGTATGTATACACTGCAGATTCGATAATCAAAATAAGGGAAGTTTCTTTAATTCAGAGCCCTGAGGCCTAATACAGCTGATATAATTGAATGAGATAACTTAAATAAAAACAGAGTAGCATTATTTAAAGCTGAATTTAGCTGAAATATTTTCTTTCCCATTTGTTCACACTGGTCGTAGACACAAGTGTAAGTTTTGCTATTGCCGGTTGTTTGTTTTTTTTCTTCTTGTGTTTCTTATTGCCGTTTTCTTGATCTTCTTTTACTCCATAAACTTGTAGAAATAATAAAATAGATGAAATGAGAATATATGTGTATGTATATGTTGTATGTTGTGTATGTATTAAAACAAGTACATAAAAGTCTATACCAACGAACGAACAGTAACAAACAAAACATACATGGATGTAGTATAGCTAGCAACAACAACAAACAATGGGGAAAATGGGAGAAAAATAAAAAGAAACAACTTTTAATGCAATGCCAATGTCGCGATAATTAGATAAATGAAGTTTCAGCAGAGAGAGAGAGAGAGATGGGGACAACAAAAACGCAGGTAAAATTGGAAAACGAAAAGAGAACAAAAAAATAGCAAAAATAGAGAAAAATAAAAGAGCCGGTTGGTGGTTATTTTATCTTATTTTTTTCTTATTTTGCACCGCTAACGGTGATGGTAAACTTTAAACGAACCACCACAGCAACTGTTTAATAATTATTATTTGTTTTAAAAAAATGTTAATAAAATAACAATTGAAAGAAACTTACTTTGAATTTAATGCTTGAAAAACAATTTTAAAATCCTTTCTTTTATTTTAATAAACACTTTTTAATTTCCTTTGTTAATTTTTTATTATTTTATTTCCTTTACTTTTTTTGTAAGTATATTTATTCGCACTTGATTTCTTTTTTATTTTATATTTCTTTTGCAACCGGCTTTTAAACTTCTTTGATTCTATTCGATTCTTTTATTGTATTTTTCTGTATTCTCTGTTACACCCTTTTTGTATAGCCTTTTGTAGTTGTTGTTGTTGGTAATGGTTGAACTTCTCTTGTAATTTTTGTTCCCAAAAAAATTTCACTTTTTCTTTATAAAATAAAACACTTTCTTGTGTAGAAAATAAACTTTTCTTTAATTTTTTGTTTTAACTTTAAGGATATGTTATCCGTGCTGAAGATTATTGTTTTATTTAATGAAAAACTTCCTTTTTAAACAAATATTTTTAGACTGACTTTAACTCAATGTGGATCCGTTCCTTTCAACTGAAGACAACCGCTCACGACTCGTTGCAAGACTCGAATGAAATTTTGTTTCGTTGGCTCTGCATTTTTCTTGCCATTAAAGCCGGCTTTTTTTGGCGTCAACTACAACAAGTTCGCATTGTCTTGTGTTCGTTTCAAACTTGTTGCATAGGAAAATGAAAAGACTTTAGGAAAGAAACAAGCATAATAACCGATGACGATGTTTTAGTTTTTATTTAAAAAATTTATGGATTTTTTAAAATTTTTTCAATTTGTTTATTTCAGCAAGTACCTACACAAATATTGACTTAAACAATTTCAATAAAGAGTTTCTTTGTAAAATCGCTCTTGTTTGTTACATATTTTTTTCTGTCAGTCTTCATTACATTTCTTTTGCTGATTTTTATTTATTAAAGAATTCAGTGTTCAAAGTTTTACAATAATTGGGCGAAAAATATAGCCAAGAAGCCCGAAACCATGGGCTCTGGTGCCGTTGTAGAGAAACTTCTGACAAGTTGGGCGATGGATAGACCCACAATGAAGCCGAGATTTCTCACGTTCCAGGTACCGCTCTCTAAAATCAAAGGCCGTCAACGTATGAGAAGCAGTTGTATTTGAATTTGTAATCATTTTCTGTAATACTGACCAACAGCATAACTTATTTTTCATAATGAGGTTATCTGGTTTAAGACCACAAGACAAGGGGAACAAATTTCTAAATTATATAATTAAGAGACTTTAGTTCCCATCAAATCCCCTGACCCCTACATCCTACTCCACCCAGAGAGAATAACATCAACAATGAACGCGATAGGAGGAAGATCAGGCAATGCCACCTGAAGAAAAAATAGGACCTAAAACTCAAAAAGATTTCCTTACGCTATAACCTAATACATGTTCACAGAGGCTGGACATTGTTGAATCAATCAGTCACGCTTTCAATAATCCAAATTCAGAACGAAGAACGACTATAATTAATAAGTGGCTAGTAGGTTCAATCCCCGTTTCTTTATTTTCGTAACTCAAAATTAAATGTTAATCAAGGCAAAACAGATTCTAAGGAATTCTTATTTAATTATTTGAATTTAAGAAGTAAATTTAAAAATAAAGTAAACTAAAGCCATTACGATAATAAGAAATTAATGTGAAAAGTCATCATGTGTGTTTCGATTTAAATTTGGAAACATTTTTTTGTTTTTTTTTAGTTCACATGCGTCAAGTAAAATTGTTACAGGGGACTTCTTAAACTTCAATGCCATACAATCGCACTCATGCCGGTACTCCTTTGGAATATGTACATACATATGTACATACGAACACTTATCAATACCATGTACAACTAAAACACATTGCGCCACTTGAATGTCACCATCTTATGGTACTCCCATACATATGTACGTACATATAAACAATTGGACGAACAAATATAATGCTGGATACAACCAAGTATGGAACGCATTTTATCAACCCCTATAGAAACTAAAAGTGATGGCTGGTGTTTGGTGATGACAAAAAACAAAACAAAAACACTAAAATTTGACTCATACTCAAAATATACTGAACCGAACTGAACTGTAATTGTTGTTGTTATTGTTATTGCTTTAGACTATCGCATTTCCTGGCTATTTTTAGAACATACAGTTGCGATGTAAATAATAGCTAATAGCTTTGTACTCAAAAAGATTTTATACCACATATTATATAGAAAATCTCTGCTATTATTTATACCGCAACTGTACATACGCAGCACTAGAGAGACAATACTGACACACCACCACACATGATATTAAAGAATTATTTTTCTGTTTGTCGTGAAACTGAAATGAAAATTTATGGAAAATAAATCGAAAGATAAAAAACACAACACAGAAAAAGAAAATTATCCAGCTGGGGTTTAAACAAACTCCCATTATCTTGGTTGCAATTTGTTTAAGGAAAATATTATTTAAGGTTGAAAACTGGGTATGAAAGCTTCACCTGACTGTGTAGTTGACACACCCTTAAATTAGTGCTACTTTTTGCAAAATTCATAAACAGTTTTAGGGGTGTTCAATTGTAAAAGCGGGTGGTGAAAAAAAAGTACACAATTAATGTTGGAAACAAACATCAATAGTTTTGGCTGTTTTCGAAATGCTTGTCAGGGTCAGTCACAGATTTATCTCCAAAAAAAAAAGAAAAATTAAAAATTCCAATTTCTCTTTTATTATTTTTTTTTATTTTGTTTTTCTCATCAATAAAAATAAATAATTTCTTATAAGCGAAATAATGTAATCCTATTTTAGAAATAAATAAATGTTGTTACCTCTTTAATTTTTTTATTTATTAATTTATTTAATTACACGAAAGAAATTTTTCAAAAATTTATTCGAAATATTGTTGTATTGCAAAAAGTATGTACATATGTGAGTAACAGTAATTATTTCTGTTTTTAATTTCTCTTGAAAGAAATATGTGTAAAAACAAATTTCCATTTTAATGGCCAAACTCACATAAAGAATTACAAGAGCATAAATAAACCTTAACTAAATACTGGCATTTCTTACGTTTTTGAAATCTTTGACCATATTTTCTTGGTTGTTTAAGTTTTTCGCTCGTGTCCAAATAAACGGTGGCCTCTATACCAACTCCAATGCAGACACAGTAATAAAGCCAAAATTTCCAGACTATGAATGCATGCAGAGAGGAATTCAAAAGGTGGTGTTTTGGGAGGTAGTCATCTGAGCACTCTTCTATACTGCATTAGCACATAAATAGCAAATCATTTAAAATTTACTTACCTACTTACTTACTTAATTGGTCATTAAAACCTTTTAGTGAGGATTACGACCTAGCTTCTCACACCACCTATTGTGGGTGTACTACTTTTATCCATGAATGGTGGGTCCTGCAGTTTAAAGTCAACGCTAAACGACAGGTTTTTAAGCAACTTTTCATGTTAATTTTATTCATATTCATAGTTTTTTTGCCATAAATCTGCTGAGAGGAAGTCGCCGGAGAAATAGTTTTTCATATTTCGTTTTGTTGCAGATGTCTGACCTGGGGTTTAAACCACGGCCTCATGTCTAATAAGCCAACACATTACCTACTACACTATGAAGACGTTCCCGCAATCAATTTGACTTCAGCAGCAGAAGCTATTGCACAGTATGTAACCACCAAAGTGCTAGAATTTAGAGAATTTTTTTTAAAAGAAAGACAACTGTAATGTGATCACAAGAAAATTAAATTTAGGTTAATATCTGTTTCTGTTTTCCTATGAACATGAACATGACCCATGACATAACCAGATTATCCGGCTTTTGTCACGCTATTCTTTCGAAAATATAAATTTTTAAATTGAAATATATTCCCCTGATGAAAATCTCGAATATAATTCACAGTTGGGCCTAAAATAAATGGAAACAGAGGTGATCACCTTTCATTATTAGCAGGGTGTCCAGGTTTTTATAACCTAAACGCCAAAAAATTTTAGAATTTTGAATAGCAAGGTCTTACAATAATGCTCAAAGACCCAAAGGCTTTCTTGATTTTGAAAGTATTACAAATGTGCACCTGGATGCCATTTTCAGTTAATTTGAATTTTTTTGGCTACCCTTCACCACAAACATATATGCTACATATGAAAAGAGGTAGTTTGCCTTTTTTAAGTATATTTTAACTCAACCTAGTTAATGGCAATGTAAGTAGAATTCATTTAGAAAAGGTTTTGAGGAAAACCCGAAACATTTTTAATATCAAGTTAAATAAGTAACGCTTACCGTAAAACCCTCTATATTTTTAAGCAACTAAATTGAAGTCCATTTTCTAAATTAAATTAAAAAAAAATAGTTTAAACATATAAAAAGCATCTAAGCTTCATAGAAGAAACCAACCAACAATGCACATCTCGCCTCTAAAATAACGAAATTCATGAAAATATGCATGCATCACACCATCATCAGCCATAATCCATATGCCTGTTGTTTTGAGGTTTTCTACGGCTTTTGCCAATCCATGCTCTGTTTATCACAATTAGTAAAAACTTTTAACTGAACACCAAGCAGCCACCAACCAACAGTTACGTACTGACTGACTGACTAACTGAGTAAAAACTGTATCTGCTTGCTAACCATGTACATGAAATTGTTTTTTTTTTTTGCTGCAAGTGCAGCATTAGAAATGCTACTGAACAACTTATCAGTCCAATGCTTTTGAATGCGTGATTCTTAATTCAGTCAGTCCGTCAGTCAATCAGCCAGTCTGTCCGCGAGTCTTTTTTCTTTCTGTCTTACTAAAAAGCTTTTCTTTTCCTCTTGTTGTCAGGCTTTTCAAATGGTACCATTAACGATAACGATATACAATTTCCATACATCCTATATTTCCTTTCCTACCTTATTAAATCAAGGTTGAGAATCATTTCATGAGTAAAGTGTTACAGAAGGATTTGTTAGGAAAGAGAATATGGAGAATGGTTTATAATACCTGGTACTATTTTTAGCTCGTGTAGCCCTGTAACAGAATAGAGTTCTGATTTGTCACTACTTGCCAAAATTCAGTTTTGAGTAACGATTTTAGTCAATAACCTAACGATCACGGATTCTAAATCAGTAGTTTGTGTAACGCGTTACCTAAAAACAACTTCAGTAAAGGCATCGTGTGAACTCGCAGTAGTCTAGTGTAGGTAGTGTATTAGTGGAAGTTGTGGTTCATACCTCAAATATCTCGAACGATGAACATAGCGATTTCCTTTCAGCAAATTTCTGGCAAAAAAACTCTGAGGACAAAAGAAAATTGTCATGAAACATTTCTCACATAATTTGACGTTCGGAGTAGACTTTATGGAAAAAATTGACGCACACAACATAAGTGGTGTGTCGTAATCCTGAATAAAGGTTTGTAAATGACCAATTAAGAAAGTAAGTAAGAAAAGGAATAGTATTCCATAAGCCCACATCGAATATGTAATTCGCATATAAATCTAAAATATTGGTTACATACATACGTAATTGGTCATTATAACCCTTTAGTCACGATTACATCCTAGTTTCTCACACTTCTTATGTTGTGTGCATTAATTTTTATACATGAGTGGTGGGACCTACAGTTTAAAGTCGACTCCGAACAACAGATTTTGAGAAATTTTTCATGGCAATTTTATTTTATTTACTCTCAGAAATCTGCTGAGAGGAAGTCGCCAAAGAAATATTTTGTCATATTTCGTTTAGTTGGAGATGCATAACCTGGGGTTTGAACCGCTGCCTCCCTTCTAATAAGCCAACACTACCTACCTACCGGCGACTTCATATTGGTTGGCAAGTTATTAGTCATCCAACTTACAGTTCGAACTTGGGGCTTATATCTGCTGTATAGAATTTTGTTGCTAATTAATTCGACCCAATGGGAACTTGGAAAATTTTTTAAAAAAGTTTATATTTTTTAGAATTAGCTTAAATGGGAATAAATTTTCGAGCAAAAGGATCTCGAGCAAAGGATCTTAGATTGGAGCTAGATGAAAATAATGTAGCTTTTTTAGTTCTTCTTGATCACACCATGGCTTTCGATACAGTCGATCACAAAGTTTTATTGAAAAAGTTCCAGAAACTGTTTAATTTTTCTAATTCTGCCGGTAGCCTAATTTATTCTCATCTGTTGGACAGATGCCAAAAGGTTCATTTAAATGAAAATATTTCAGATCCGCTTAAAATTACTGGAGGTGTTCTCCAGGGATCAATCCTGGAGTCTCTGTTGTTTTGTATGTATCTAAATGATCTACCAGTTGTTTTAGTTGACTGTAATGTTCAAATGTATGCTGATGATGTGCAGCTTTATACCAGTACTCGTAAGGAGAATAATAATTCTTGTTTACACTCTATTAACCGTGATTTGGAGAAAATTGACAGTTGGACTTCGACAAACGGACTATGCATGAATCCATCTAAGTCCTAATATATTATGCTTCTGAAAACCAATTTCGATTCCGCTCACGATCCTTCCAGGGTATCTTTTTCGCGTACTATTCTTTCCCATACTTGTTTCAATAGGCATCCGTATTAGTGAATATGCAAATTCATATGTATGTATTATATTAAAGGCAAAATATTACCAATGTACACACATATTTATATTTACATAATATAAGGATCATCATATCATATATACAGAAGCTAATTAATTTATAAAATATATTTCTTTTCAAAGAGTACATGTATTTCAATTCATATGTTGAGGGTACACCAAAATCATTAGGCCATAACTTTCATATCGCTTTTAAGTAGACGAGTATCTTAACAAGTGTTATTTGTATGTAATGAATGTTTCTTATTTTTTTTTCGCAAAAAACTAAACTTATTTCTTCAATTAATAATAAAGATTTTCTCTATTTAAGACAGGAGAAAAAAAAGAGTTAATATTTTTTATATTGTTAATTTTAATTGTTTTTGCAAACAATAAATCAAATTTATTTAAGAATAATAGATTACACTGCACATCAAGTAAGTGAGCTACGCTTTCATTGCACATACACAAACAAAATGTCGAAATTAATTCAATATAAATTCATGAGATTTGGTACTACTTATATATATAGTCGTTAATATAGGACCAGTTGTAATGTTGTATCTCTAAATGTTACACACTAAAAGTTTGTTAGTTTTCTTTTAGATTTATTACTTCTATGGTCTAGCACTAATGGGAAAATCTTGCATGTTGAGCATAAAAATAAAGATATGTATGTACAGGGTTTATATACATATAAGTATGTATGTATATGTAGGATGGGATTAACCAAATTCAATGAAGAAAGTATTTTTTTAATAATTCATTATCCATTTAACATTATTAGTTAATTAATTAGTAATAAATATTAACCAATTTCATTTACTGTAATTAATATATTCCTACTCGTTACATTTTTAAATTTAAAAATACAAATCTTAACGGTTTTTCAATATTATCGAAACAAACTGATGACTTCTACTCATAAGGACACAGGAAGGAACCTCTAAATATTTGTTTAATATTTTGTGCTAATACGTTCTCTATCCTACCTTCCGAGGGCTTCTTTTATACTCAAGTAATGCATTAGATTGGAACTAGTCAAGTTGGCAGAGAGTTGAATTCATTCTGTATCGAATTTGGGTGATTCCAAAGATTTGTTCTTTACTGGAAAGATGAATAGAGAAGGTGTAGAATTAATTCCTTTATTCTGATAGGCTACATTCCGTTGCAATATCTACAAATCATAATCCAATAGAGTTGGATACACTGTTCTCATCAACAAGTGTAATTCGCCTTTTTCTGTATGCAGTTAAAAAGTCTCACAAGAGCACAGACCATGAGAAGTAGGGAAGTATTTCAAATTCAATATTAGATTATCATCTGCAAAATAATAAAAGGCTACTGCTACCTGTTAACTATGCTATCCATAAAAGAATAATATCCATTATCTAGAGTAGAGTATTTAACAAGCCACGACTCAATACAATTATATATTTCAATAAGATAGTATTCTTTCAGTTATATGGCACTCTTCTTAGTGTGAGGGCTTGAAATAATGTAGTAGAAGAAGAAGTAGTAGGAAGAATTATTGCAAAATAATATAGTCAAAATGTTTAATTAATATAAATTACAATTACAAATTATACTCAAAATATCACGAACTAAGTAATTTCGAATATAGGTTCGGTGTGATATAACAGAGGTTTCTGGTAGGAATAGCGCCCATGACCCAATACTCCTAGAGCAAGCTTAGTTGATTTTATATTAAATATTTTAGATTTTATTTTAAATATTTATATTTTAAATTAAATTTTTAAATATTTATATTTAAATATATTATATTTATAGTTAAATATTGATATTTGAAGTTTTAAATCTAAATTTAATTTTTTTACGCAATCAACTTACCATATTTACCACATTGCACTGCATTATCATAATACACCACATTTTGCGTTTTTCTTATATGTCGCGAATCAATTGCTTTGGCAACACTGACTGACTGTCATTTTGTGTTTTCATAACAAAAAATTTTATTCTTGTCAGTAACTTCAGTGGTAGCAGAACGTAGTTTTTAAACATATATTTTTTTAAAGAATATTGCATTAAATATTAGACAAATAGTGAATGCATTAATAAATAATAAAAAAGTTTTCAAGCCTAAACAAACGAATAAAAAATTATTTCATATTATCAAGTGTTTGCTGCCAAAGTGAAAACTGCCTTCTGTTTGTTGGACCTTATCCATGGAGAAAATTCAATAAAAATTTAGTGAGCGTTTTTTTTATATGCTAAAACTAAATTGTACTGAAGTGTTCTCTATAAATGAAAAAAAAGAAAGTAAATAAATAATTTCCGGAAAAATAAATATTTAAACTAATAGAAGATTATAGTGTGCTAAAAAATAAGAAAAGAATATATTTTTTTTATAAAAACCAAAACTAAAGTGAAAAGTCTACTTGGCAGAGAACAGAGAAATAGAAGAAACCAAGAATTTTCTTTCATGAACAGCTGCTTTTTCCATTGTAATTTTTTTTCTTCCACCAACAACGATTCTCGCGCTCGTACTCTCATTGAAGAGAGAGTTACTATTATTGTTTTTTTTGCTTGATGTTGATGTTGTTGTTCTATTTAATTGTAAAAAACATACAATAACAGAAAGTCATATGTTTATGCGGGTGTCGGGAGAAGAACGACGATTTAGTTTTTTTACTTCTCCATGATTTTTTACGCAAATACTTCCGTGTTTTCGTTAAACTTTTTTTAAAGTTCTTCCCATTGAAACGAAACTGGTGTTTCTGCTTAAGGAGGCTAAATAATGGATATTATAGGTGTAATAAGAGCCGTATCTAATGACTATGGTGATATATTCTCCGATGCCTGGTGGCATTTTCTCAATAAGGAACTTACAACTGCGGTAAGTTAAAAAAGAAAGAAATTCTAAATTTAATCATTTTTGTTTTGCTAAGATAATTTTATTTAAAAATAGTGTGATTTATAAATAGTATGTTCTCAACTCGCACTATTATTACGATTTATTCTTAAACAATATTTACTTCAAATACGTTTGTATGTTTGCGTGTGTGTATACATACAAACGGTATGTCATTTGTTAAGTCAATCTTATCAGCGATTAATTTTTGTTGTTTTTTTTTTTTAATAAAAAATTAGAAAAAAATGAAATGTACTGCAAAATATTTTGTAGCCGAAATGTACCCTACGTAGTCACAATAGATTTTAATAAAAGGTTTATTACATCTTTAGTCTAAGGTATTAAGAGAATTTCTGAACCAACAAAGTTATTTCCGATAGCCAAGAACAGTAAGCGTCAGATCAGAATTACTAAATCGATGCATATGAATGAATCTCTTGGGTTGGTAGTTAGGTAAGAGGTGGCTGTCATCCAAGAGGATATACACACTTGGGAAAATTGTGATAACATAGTCTTTACACTAATTCCATCCGGATATTCTTTAGACAATGTCCATCCTTAATGACATTAAGTGCTTCCTCCTCTCCCAACATATTGCTAGGCTTTTACCCAAAAGTTGTATAACAGCTTCTTTGTTGTCTTTGCAGCTCCTTCAAAAGTTATTAGCCAGATAGCCAAAACTTTTACCACACGCATGACTACTCAAAATGCAAAATCTAATACTGTCTCCGACAACTATAGTATATTTAGAGTTCGAGGCGACATTGCGCCAATTATCCAACCTTAACTAGATTCCCTGGGCTATCCAAAGTCACCTATACAGCGTTAACTAAATTTATTATTGCATTACCAATTCTGAGCTTGCAGGATCTCAGTGGCACTCATCATATATAAAAGTGCCCCGAAAGTTCGATGATCTTGCTGATTAATGTGCTATGCAGTTACCCGATTTACCCGTTATGTCTCGGTACTCATGTGAATATTGTACTGCTCTGTCATTTTGTTGGAAACATTGCGGCCATCCTAGATATTGTCATCGTTAATAAACAACACTGCAGTCCGAATAACCGATAATTTCGTCTCAAAGATACAGCAATGATGTGATAGCCTTATCGAGTAAGCTATACCTGCCGACTGCGAAAGATTACAAACGGCGGGGTGAACTTATAATGCCTCATCGAAAATTTGTTATTTTAGAAAAAATTTGAATTATGCTGAGTAATGTTTACTTATAACACCCTTACAAAAGTTTTCATCAAATTTTATTATTAATTTATTCGGAATTTTTTAACTAAACTATCAACATGAATTTTTAGCGAAAAGCAGGGGCTTTACCTCAATACCAAATCGTTAATCTTGTAATAATTCGAATGAATTTTAGCAAAATTCATTGCATTTTACAGATTTATCGTTTTTCTATTTGTATTATTTTGGTTTTAAATCAAAACTACCATTATTTTAACCATAATATTCACAATTTAATTTACTGTACAATTAAAGCTCAATGAACCATTTGTACTTTGATGTGTGCAATGATTCATGAAATTCAATGTGCTGTATGATTGCAGGCATGGACATATTTAATTGCTAAGTATCATAACTGTGATATAGCCAACTGAAATCGAATTGTAATTCTTTTCATTTAATATTGATTGATCCCCTCAAACATCATATGATTTCGAAGAAATTAATTTTTTTTCATCTCTCTGTGGCTTTAGAAAAATTTTTCTTTTGTAATAAGATTTGCCTTACTGACTATATTATATTGTCGTATATTTTATTAACATACATACATACATTGGTTTTTACAACCCTTCAGTCAGGATTATAAACTAGCTTCTCACACTACTTACATACATATGTTGTTTGTGTTAATTTTCGATTCCGAACGAAATATTTCTTAGAAATTTTTCAGGGCAATTTTATTTACTCTCAGAGTTTTTGCCAGAAATCTGCCGAGGAAGGAAGTCATCGAAGAAATATTTTTTTTCATAATTCGTTTTAGTGGAGGTGACTGATCTGGGGCTGGAACCGAGGCCTCATGTCTAATAAGCCAACACACTATCTACTATATTACAGGGTCTACAACTGTTCTATAAATTGTTCATACATACATGCATAATTGGCCATTACAACCCTTCAGTCAGGATTACGGCCTAGCTTCTTACACCACTTATGTTGTGTGCGTTAATTTTATTCATGAGTGGCGCGACATAAATTGTTCATTAGCTATAAATATAAATAAATTTTTATAGAATATGGAATTGCAAAGGAAATTAAAATATAAAAGGATATTTGAAATTTACATAACTTTACAATTTACATAACTATTGATCTTAAATTTGAATTGGTTGTTTATTTTACTTACATATGACTTTAATAGTAAAAAAATCTTCCAATTTCCATTAGCTGTTCAATCAATTTCTTTGTTAATCGATTTAATTAATGAAAAAAACTGAAATCTGGTCCATTAAACGTTTACTATTTAATAACTTTTAAAATATCTTATAATTTTTCGGTATAAATTGAAATTCAGAATACATTTTTAATATTTACTTTTAATATTTCGCTGAGTAAACAAATTATTCTGATGATACATCGTTTTAGATTTTAAATAACGATATGAATTGATATATAATTGTTGTATTGGCATTTTTAATTAACCCTTAAAGGGCAATTCAATTTATGAAACCTAAATGTGGAACAAAAAAAAAAAAGAAATCAAAAAATATTCAAATCAATAGAAGCGAACAATATAAATTATGTATGAATTCTTTGGGAATAATTTCTATAAAAACACGTGAATTTTAGTTGACAATTTAATTGTAGTGTTTGTCTTTTTATTTTTTTTTTTCTTTTTACATTAGTTTTATTTTTTTTTTTTTTTTGGTAATACATTATTTATACATTTATTAAGCAAATAAAAAAAGGCAATAGCCAGGCGCTTTCATTGTAAAAGAAATCAGTTGGGGTTTTACCTTTAACATGTATTAAATAATTAAAGTTTATAACTATTTGCCGTTGTTTTATTGGAAAAATTGTAATCAATTTTAAAGTGTACATTTAATTGAATGAAACACAAAAGAAATTAAAAGAATGAAAATTTTATTTTCAAGTTCGATTGATTTTCGATTAGTATACACCCAAACCTGTTTTTACACGGTTTTTTTTTACGCGAATTTGAAATAACACGGTTTTTTTTTTAACAAATTTACCATTTTTTTTGTTCGCTCCTTTTTATACGGATAAAATCGTTTAATAAAATAAAAACTCTGTGTATACTATTCAACTAAATCTGTGCGTTTTTATAAAGTTATTCAATTTTATAGGCATATGTAGGCTGCTGCATCAATCCTATGTATATTTTTTCAGTTTGTTTATACACTTACATACATACATAATATTTGACTTTTTTTACGCGTTTTTTTTTTTACACGGTAACCACTGGAACGTATCTACCGTGTAAAAAAAGGTTTGGGTGTAAATCGCTTCATGCTCAATAGGTAGATAAGGAAAACGGATCACTAGAACACACACTTGTCACGTGTGTGGCGTTAATGCATTCGGGAAGGGTGCGTATCAAATAATATGCAGTAAATTATTGTTACTAACACCGAACAGCTGACAGATGTTTGTCAGGGTTGGGAGAGCCATTATAGAGAAATCATATATAGGTTAAATGATCTTATAGAGATTGATAAATGCTTTATATGTGGATTAATGCCTCTACACAAAAATCATACAGTATTTGTAATAAATAGTTTTTGTATGTCTTACATAATATCATTGGTCATTACAACCCTTCAGTCAGGATCACAATCTAGCTTCTCATACCACTTATGTTGTGTGTAATTTTGTATACATGAGTGGCAGAACCTAGAGTTTAAAATCGACTCCGAACAACAGATTTTTGAGAAACTTTTCATGGCAATTTCTATTTTCCCGCATCAAAATCACTGAATGATACTTCCTTTTGTAGATATTTTCTTACACCAATGCCGAAAATACTGAAGGTATTCTCATTCCGACATCAAGCCAGAAATACAACCAAGATCACAATCACACATCAAATTAACCAAATATGTACAATGCTCAGTTGTAACTTGTAACCTTAATAACCTCGAGGGTTTAATAAGTGGCACAAGGTTAATTGCAATACATTTCGGTGTATAGGTTATCACTGCACAAATTATTCCTTTCAAGAAATGTGTTACTTAAACACCGAATTAACCTTACACACATACATACATAATTGGTCATTACAACCCTTAAGTCAGGATTATGGACCTAGTTTCTCACATCACTTATGTTGCGTGTATTAATTGTATACATAAGTGGCGGGATCTACACAGATTTTTTGAGAAACTTTTCATGGCAATTTTATTTACTCTCAGAGTTTTTACCAGAAATCTGCTGAGAGGAAGCCACCGAAGAAATATTTTTTTTATATTTTCGTTTTGATGTCTGACCAGGGGTTTGAACCGTGGCCTTACGTCTAATAAGCCAGCACACTACCAACTGGACTACGGCGACTTCATAATCTGATCTAATTGTGCCTTACCGGACGATAAGAAAACAATTCCCCATAAAAGTTCTTTCGCTAATTGAAAGTTTCCAAAAGACACAATTGCGTTTACCACAATCTGGTTTTTTCTCACGTACTGTGGCTATATGTGGGTTTTTCGTTAACATTATTTTTTTTTTAAGAAATATTATAAAATTATTTTGTAATGTAATTACAAACGATTAATTTTGTTATACTTTTTTAAATTTCTCTCCTATCTCTTTCTCTATTATTTTACAAAAATGACCACTAGCGGTGCAATATAAATATTTACATGGGTCCTCTAGTAATATAGTACATACCATATACTATATTTTATTAGAAATAGAAATTAGATTGTGATAAGAATTCTTAATTCAATTTGATTTCATAAATAAAATGATAAGAGTGGATGGAACAAAATACTCTACAAGTACTATAAACAAGATTTATTTATTCCACTATGAAAATGTCATCGTGTTTGTTTAATCGATTTTTATAGTTAATTTATTTAAAAAAGGAATAGAAATCTTAATCCTAAATTAAGTTTCTTTAATAATTATTAGTTTCATATAGAATTGTTTTCCATAAACTATTCTTGAATGTGCATACTGATAAAACTAAAAAAAAATAAAACAATGCAAACCAATAATAATCAAAAACATTTCGAGGAAGTCAAAATGTATGAATAGATGTTTTCAACAACATGTAAATAAAAGAAAAAATACTACACACTACTTGGATTCACCACATGTACAATGAATACGAAGAAAAAGCGGAAATTTAACTAAAAATCGAGCTATTCAACATACAAAACCTTAAAAGTGATTGACAAAAAAGGCCAAATCATTGCGTAAACCTATACAGAAATGCCGGAAAATTCATGATTATAAATGGAAAGTATGAATGACGTGAACTTACTGCCTGCGCCCGATGAAAATCCTCCCACACAGTCGGACAATAACCCGAAGCGGAAAAGGATCGAAGGGCTTTCGCCCACAAATATTGACGTCACCCAACTGGGTGAGAATAGATTTGCCTTACTTTCAGGACTAGAGGTCGAGAATACAGAGGACAGCCCTAGGACGAAAAAACCAGTTAAAATTACCAACACAAAGCCCAAAAATACGAACAGCTCATATTGCCCACCCATCTTCTTGTTTAACGTCAACATTAAACGGTTAGTCGAGCAGTTGGAAGCTAAAACGCCAAAAATTACATTTAAAATAAAGAATGTAAACCAACGAAAGAGTAAACTTTATCTCTCTGACCCACTGGTGCACGCAGAAATGATGGCCCTGCTAAAGGAAAAGAATATTCACTCATATTCTTATACACCAAAGGAGTTTAAACAAACATCATTTATTCTAAGAGGTCTCTACCATGGTACCGAGGTAGATGAGGTAAAGAGAGCCCTGGAAAAAACAGTCGCAGGTGTCGTCTCGAAGGTAACGCGTTTCACAACACCATATTCTACTAAAAATGCATATGATACAGGATTGTTCCTAGTAACACTTAACCCCGGTAAAAGCCTTAGCGATATTTCTCATATAAAATATCTCCTAAGTCAGACAATTCTTTGGGAAAAGCCTAAAAGAAAAGAAAAGGAGGTGCAGTGCCACAGATGTCAGCGTTGGGGTCACATAGCCAAAAACTGCAATTTTGAGTATAAATGTGTCAAATGTGACAAAAATCATCTTCAAGGTGAGTGTCAGCGAATGGGATCAGAAACTGAAGCTCCTCATTGCGTAAACTGCGGACAAAGTGGACACCCAGCAAACTGGAGAGGTTGCCCTACATACAAAAAATATATTGGTGCGCGTAAGGAGCGTTTGGAAAAAGCCAGAGAAGAAAAGTTGATTGCTAAGTCCAACGTAAGCCGAACAATAGATCAGTCCCTACGATCCCCTGGGAAAACTTTCGCTAATTTATTCCATCAACATGAATCAATGCAAAAGCCTACAATAATTGATGATTTCCTAAAACTTGCAAACGTCTTTCTAATACCGGAGGAGCTGCCACTGGAGCAACAAATTTCAAATTTCTTATCTGAATATAAAAATATGCCACATCATGAAGCAAAGTCAGAATTTCTTCGTCTTTTAAATAAGGTAAATACTAAATATGGTCCATAGAGTATACCATACCATCATTCTACTTGAAGTCCACTCCCGGCACGCATAGGGGCTGAACATTTGGATTTTGCTACTATGAGTTCATTAATTATTTAATTAATTATCTTTATACAGGAGTTTTACTCCATTCGTTGTTTTATATTATATTATTTATCTCATACATGAACATTTATTCGATGCTACTTAGTTTGCTTGAGTACATTCGTTCTACACTCGTATTTATAACATAATATGTATGCATATTGTGTATTAGTTATGTTTGTCAATGAATTTAACAGACAATCGCTATTTATTGTTTAGATGTTATTTAGTTTTAAGAATGTTATCTACAGACATTTGCTCTGTTTGCGATATTGAAAGGTCGGAAGCAAGCCTTGTCAAACTTTCGTTTTTATGTACAATTACATTTTGTATACATATACTATTTCATTTTAGCAATGTAGCTTTATTCAATCAATGTGTTATTAGAGCAAGACGTATATAACTCTAAGAATATTATTATTCTCCTCGTATGTAAGAAAATCAATGTTATCAGAAAATGAAGAAGACTTAATAAAATATACTTACTTACTTAACTAAAAATCGACCACTGGGTGACTGTTACATGTTCTTGTTGTTGTTATTCTCGTTGTGATCGCTGTTGTCGTTTGCTACAGCGATTGCTATAAATAGTATATTCAATCTAGACGAAAATAATTTTCAAATACATATGTACATATGTACGTATGTACATACTTAGTATTTGGATGCCGCCACGCAAAATTAAAATACGTAGATACATACATACACATGGTACATAAATACATATTTGTATTTTTTATAATGTAAACAATATTTAATATAGTATAGTATGGCATGTATTTTTATTTTGTTTATATTGCATTTTCGATTAGAATAATTTTTCAATGGCAATGTCGTGTGCTGTGCTAATAGTAGGCATAAAAAGAAATTAAAATCACAATTTGAAATGCTTATACAAGTGCAAATATGTACATATGTATGTACGTGTATAAACAAAAATATGACAGAGAGAGAAAGAAAGTCTACAGCGTAGCTAATAACGATAGTAGTTTTTCAAGCTTTTTTTTTTTTTTTTTTTTGTTAAACTCTTATTAAAAACAAAACGTATAAAGTTTTCATAATTTTTTTCTCGTTTACAGATGACCGTTTATATATCAATTGGAATTTTAACTCTTATCCTTATTATCTGGTACATGTACTATCGAAAATGGTTACGCGATAAGGAACGTGAAAAATTACTTTTAGAACAAAGCGCCTACTCATCGGCAACGGATTTGAGAGGTTTACGTTTTCGTAAACGTGATAAAATGCTCTTTTATGGCCGGCGAATGTTGCGAAAAGTGAAAAATGTTTCTGGACAAGTGTATGGCGGACAAGGCAGAAAACGAAAGGCTGTTATGCGATTCGCTAAAAGACTTCTACAATTGAGAAGAGAAAATATTCCCCTACAAATGCGAACAGTTGAACCGCCTGCGGAATACTTAGAGGAGACCATAGAAGGTTCTGATCGTGTACCACCGGATGCTCTGTATATGCTTCAAAGCATTCGTATTTTTGGCCATTTTGAAAAGCCTATCTTTCTTAAGCTATGCAAACACACAGAGGTTTTAACATTAGAACCGGGAGATTTTCTATTTAAAATCACTGACGCTGACGATAGTGTTTTCATAGTACAATCTGGCCAAATAAATGTTTTCATTTCAAATGCTGATGGTAGTACATTGTCATTGAAAACCGTTCGAAAGGGTGAATCTGTAACTTCTCTATTGAGTTTTGTAGATGTCTTGTCAGGCAATCCAAGCTATTATAAGACTGTAACAGCCAAAGCAGTAGAAAAGAGTATAGTTATACGCTTACCAATGCAAGTAAGTTAAATTTTTTGATGAACTGAACAGTTTTTTGAACATACAACTTGTTAAACAACAATTTAATGCAATTTTCACAGTCAATACCTTAAATATTACATTCTTATAGAAATAATTAAGTAAGCTAACGTAATGTTAGGCCATATTTAATAAATATATTTGTTTTTTACTTTAGGCCTTTAAAGAAGTCTTCGATGAAAATCCCGATATAATGATTCGTGTCATACAAGTTATTATGATACGTTTACAGCGGGTTTTATTCACAGCCTTGCGTAATTATTTGGGGCTTAATTCCGAATTGGTTCAAAATCATATGCGTCACAAGAAAACTCAACAGCAACAACAGACAAATACCACCACTGCACAACAGCAAACACAACAGAAAAATTCTCCTGGTCATCGCCGATCACAGGGAGAGTCAGTAGTACAACATAGTTTATCAGAGGCTATACCCCCACCCGATATGCTTGTAGATTTGGCTTATGAACCACAACTCTATCCTCAGCAACAACAGCAACATTTGCCTTTAGTATCATCCTATACCACACTATCGTCCAATTCCAGTTCCCAAAATGGTACACCGGCTACAACCTGCAGTGTTGGAAATTTATCCACACGTCGTTATTCCATGACGCCTGCAGAAATAAATGTAAATGCATCTTCAGTTGATATGAAATTGGTTCATATATCAGCAGTAGACAGTTTCCTTAAGGAATTAGGTTTACCCGAAGAAGATCGCACATTCTTAGAACCATTTGTAGAAGTCCGTGAAGTAGACACCGACGTTACACTTATAACGGAGGGCAATTCAGATGATATTTGTGTTTGGTTTGTTATGACTGGTGGTTTGGCTGTTTATCAGAGTGGTGTTAGCAATATACGAAACTTTAATACTGATAAATCTGATGTATTTATTCATCATGTTCATCCCGGTGAAATTGTTGGTGCTCTTGCTGTTCTAACCGGCGAAGCTAGTGCTTATACAATTATTTCTTTATATCCTAGTCGTATAGCTTTTATACGTCGCCCTGCCATTTATCAAATTATGCGCGAAAGACCGAAAATTGTGTTAGACTTGGGTAATGGCGTTGTAAGACGTCTTTCGCCGCTGGTGCGGCAATGTGATTACGCCTTGGATTGGATATTTTTAGAATCTGGTCGTGCGGTTTATCGTCAAGACGAATTGAGCGATAGCACCTATATTGTCCTCAGTGGACGTATGCGTTCTGTAATTACCCATGCTAGTGGTAAGAAAGAGATTGTTGGTGAATATGGTAAAGGAGACTTGGTTGGTATTGTTGAAATGATAACAGAAACTTGCCGTACGACAACTGTTATGGCTGTGAGAGATTCCGAACTTGCCAAATTACCCGAAGGACTTTTTAATGCCATTAAACTCAGATATCCAATAGTTGTTACGAAATTAATAAGTCTGCTTAGTCATCGTATATTAGGTACAATGCAAACACGTACTGGTAGTGCAGCTGCTCCCCTGGAGGCCAATCCTGTTACGCATAAATACTCGACTGTGGCCTTAGTGCCTGTCTCTGAAGATGTTCCTTTAACGGCTTTCACTTATGAATTATTCCATTCGCTGTGTGCCATTGGCCCTACACTGCGCCTTACCTCAGAAGTGGTGCGCAAACAATTGGGAATTCATATTTTTGAACAAAGCAATGAATATCGCTTGACTTCTTGGCTAGCCCAACAAGAAGATCGTTACATCATTACTTTGTATCAATGCGATAGTTCTCTCAGTGCATGGACACAGCGATGTATGCGTCAGGCAGATGTTATCCTTATTGTGGGCATGGGTGATCGCCCTCCAACGGTAGGCAAATTCGAAAGGGAAATTGATCGCTTAGCCATGCGTACGCAAAAGGAATTGGTATTACTGTATTCGGAAAATGATAGTTCCAAACCTTCAAATACTCTGCAATGGTTAAATGCACGGCCATGGGTGACAAAACATCATCATATTCAGTGTGTCAAACGTATATTCACAAGGAAAAGTCAATACAGGATAGTAAGTTATTATTAAACTGTTGCAAAGTGCTTGAAAATTAAAAAATAAATGAATTACCTTTCATAGAACGATCTCTATAGCCGTGTCTTGATGTCGGAACCAAATATGCATTCGGATTTTTCACGTTTAGCACGTTGGCTTACTGGCAACTCTATTGGTTTGGTATTAGGTGGTGGTGGCGCTCGTGGTGCTGCCCATATAGGTATGCTTAAAGCAATACAAGAGGCTGGTATACCCGTAGATATGGTTGGCGGTGTCAGTATCGGAGCCTTGATGGGTGCACTTTGGTGTTCTGAACGTAACATAACAACCGTGACACAAAAGGCTAGAGAGTGGTGTAAGGTAAGAGTGATAACATCAACAATCATTAATACGTCATGTATCTGCGAATATTATATGAATAATTGTTTGTTTGTTTTTGTGGTTTGTATAGAAAATGACAAAATGGTTTTTGCAATTATTGGATTTAACGTATCCAATCACATCAATGTTTTCGGGACGTGAATTTAATAAAAGCATACGTGATACCTTCGGCGATGTTAGTATTGAAGATCTATGGATACCATATTTTACTCTAACCACAGATATTACAGCGAGTTGTCATCGAATACACACGAATGGTAAGTGTTTGTTTTGATTGCTATTCAATGTGTTTTTTTGTTCTTTTATTTTTTATTTATTATTATTATTTTGCACTCGACACCCACCTACATGTTCATAACAATTTTTTTCTTTTCTGTTACGGGCCACATGATTATACACATAAAAACGCTTTGCTGTCTTTTCTTAATAAATTTTATTTCTCAAAACTAGAGTCAACAGAACAACTACTACTATTCACCTCTAATGCTTTCACTATTGAAAGTTAACATTTGCTACAAATACATAATAATGAAAAAAAGAAAAGAAGTTATTAAAATTTATTAATAAAATAAAACAATTCATATTCTGAGAGTTTTACATTACATTAGTAATTTAGTTAATTATTTCGAGAATAAATTATGATATAATATATAGTATATATGATTTGAATTTGTTTTGTCTTTTGTCTTGTTTATTCAAAATTTTGTAGTTGTATTATTATTGTTATTAGAAATTTTAATTAATAATATAAACTTAATTCAATTCCATATTAATTATTCTTTCGTTGCTTCATACTATACACTGGCTCTATTCAATCTTTTCCATTTAGTTTTCAATCGTAGACATTGTTCGTTCGTACCTTTAAATTATGTTTTCGAAATCGAAATTAGACTTATTAAAGTGCTTGAGTACAACAAAATTTTAAAATCTCGTAATCAGAAGAATGTATATGAGAGATCAGCTATGAATCGTTTTTTCGCTACTCATAAGCACTCATGAAATTTTGAATATAAGTGAGTCAACAATATTCAAATTTAACTATGCGCTCTGTATTCATTAGTACTCACTACAACGTTGATTCATAAGTACATGTTGCAATGAGTATGTGTACAACGTTGACATCAAACTCATACCATTCGAAATATGTTTGATTCATAAGCCAGCCTAGTCTTTTAGATTCATAACTTTAGAAAAATACTTATAATGCTTATAAATGTTTCGAGTTACTCGAATCATTCTTTAAAATTTACAGTCTCAGTTGTTGTTGCATTTTCAAACAAAAAAAAAAAAAAAAACAAAAAAGACAGCCGAGCAAAAGAGACAGAGCAGCAAGCAGAGCAAACACACAACCTTCTAGTGAGTATTTTAGTGTTCGTACGCGAATCATACATATTTTGTGATTCTTGTATATGTTGCGTTATAGAGAGTCAAAATCAATAATATCATACGTGTTGTTAGGTTAGCTTAGAGGACGTGTACTTGTCAATTAAGACAAGTACAGTACCCGGAGGTCGAATTGACCCATTGTACAACGTCCTAGTTTCTCACACCACTTATGTTGTGTGTGTTAATTTTATCCATGAGTGGTGGGACCTACAGTTTAAAGTCGACTCCGAACAACAGATTTTTAAGAAACTTTTTCATGGCAATTTTTGTTTTGCTGTCTGGCCTGGGGCTCGAACCCTGGCTTTTCGTCTAATAAGCCAACACACTACCTACTAGACTACGGCGACTTCGTGTTGTTAAGAATGAATGTGAGTAAGACGTTTCATGATATTAAAATAAGTATGAATGCGTATAAGTATCAGAAATTATGAGTATAATTCGATTCTAATCATCTTTTTTAATACTCATTGCTGATCTCTGGTGTATATACCTTTTTATTAATATTTATAATGATTGTTTCTGAACTAACAAAGAAATGTTTTTTTTTTTTTAAACCAACAGTTATACTCTGTTATAATCTGTTATTCTTTAAAGTTAATTGCATGTTAATTTTGTTATTCTTAAATGTGCACCCAAATAATGGCTCACTTCAAACATGAGCTCATTTAAATGTTTAATTTGTTATCTTTCGATTTGAGTATTTCCTTCTATATGATGAAACAAATAAAATGCTATTGAAAGTGATAAATATCCAATATTTTATAAACGTTTTGAGTTTTCCTATGCATATACTTTAAGCAAAAGTAACATTTCAGACATTGAATAAAATTTCTATTGAATTGGTTCTATTATGAATAGCTTCAGCCACACAATTCAGTTACGTTTCCAGCTGTATTTCAATTTAAAGTACCAATTCATAGAGTATTTTTCACGTCATTCTTTCTTAACAAATAAAATTGCTATTGAAAGTGATAAATTTCCAATATTTTATAAGCGTTTTAAGCTTTACTATGCATCTACTTCAAGCAACAGTAGCACCTTTCTGACATTGAATAAAATTCCTATTGAATAGCATCGACCACAATTCAGTTACGTTTCCAGTATCAGTTCGTACAATATTTATTACGTCATTCTTTCTTAACATTAAGTTCATGCTGATTATTAACCCTTTCATGCTCGAATTTTTTGAGCCAGAGCTAAAAATTTTTTAAGGACATGTGTTTGTTAGTCATTGACCTAAATATGAAGTGATATTAAATTCAGAGTCGTACGTATTCTGGTTTCACACGTTTTTAACCAAGCTTGTTTGCAAAAAAAAAATCTTTAAAAAAAATTAAAAATTACGAAATTTATGAACAAAAATGTACAATGTTGCCTATAGGCAACATCGGGTATGAAAGGGTTAAATAGAAAAAATAAATTCTTATTGTCTTTAAAATCCTTAAAGCAATACTTGTATTCATTCTATGGAGGCCTATTTTCTGCTGGAATAATATGCAATTCTGTTCTCTAAATATCTTCTGTGTCTTCAATATTAGTTTTTATATTCTGCATTTGTTGTTTTTCTTTAATTATCGTTAGCTACTATGTTTGCCAGATTTTCATTCAATCATTTAGAAACTATGTACTGCTAAAACTTTAATGCTTGACATTACAAACAAAATGAAAATCAAAAAAAATAAATAAAAAATAAAAAAAAATGTTCACTCATACAACCTGCAAAAATTTCCTCCTCTACTCTGCTTCTTTCTACTCTTAAACAGGATCGTTGTGGCGTTATGTACGTTCATCCATGTCACTCAGCGGTTACATGCCGCCTTTATGTGATCCAAAAGATGGTCATTTATTATTGGACGGTGGCTATGTCAATAATTTACCAGGTAATTTTATGATTTACTTCAAGTAGTGACAAAAAAAAATTTCATATTTTTAAATTAAACAAAAAAAAAAAAGAAAAAAACTTAAACAAAAATGCAGAAAAGGAAATTTAAACAGTTTTTTTTATTATTGATTTATTTTATAGCATATTTGATTTAATTTATTACATACATATTTAGTGATTAGCATTTCAATTTACATGTAAGTACATACATATATTGTTTCGTCTTTTAGTAGTTTCAGTTTTAGTTTTATTTTATTTTATTGTTTTTTTTTAGTCTGTATTTAGTAGTATTACAATTTTTAATTATAATAACCAAAAACGTTCTATCAAACAAATGTAAAAAACTCAGAATGTGTCTTATAAGTATATTTGAAATTAATAAATATTAATTACAAATACTTCTTCTATCAATAATATATACATACATATATATATATACATATATCACGCTCCAAACCTACACACTAGCAACATTAAATTCATAATTCTTTAATACACTTTTTATTTCCTTTTAAACGATCGCAATTTTCTCTGTAAATTTTCTTTAATAAAATCATAATTTTTGTTTTTAATTTCCATCACAAACTTTGCTTTGTAAACAAAATTAACTTGCCTTGTTTAAAGATCATATTATTCTTTAAATAAATGCTTTAATAAATTCTATTAAAACATTAATTTAAGTTTTTTTTTTATCACCATCCTAAGTAATTCTTACCAAATCGTGTGTCATTATTGTAAAACTTGATCTTCATTTGATTATTTTCGGTTCTACGTTTTTTTCTTTATTATTTTGTTGTTATTGTGTTTCGTCCTTTAGGTCACTTGTGGCGTTATGTACGCGCTAGCATGTCTATTGCTGGCGTATTTCCACCGTTTTGTGATAACGATGGTCATTTATTACTTGATGGCTGTTATACAAATAATGTACCAGGTAATTGTATAAAACCTGTTTAAATGCAATAAGATGCTTAACCCATTACAAACGTACTTTTCCTCAATCACCTTGGTTGTAAACAAAAACAATGGTTTTGTATGCATTTTTAATATCATATACTACTGTACTGTACTCTTTCTTATATTGCATGTAATACAACGGTGTGATTATTTTTTTTATTTTATGTTTAAATTTTCCGCACTGCATTTTTGTTTAAATTATTGTAAGTTAATCAAATTGATATATTATTAATGAGTTTTTATATAAGGATATGTTTGTATGTATGTAAAATGGTAATACACTGAGCGTCAAAAGACTCTGTACACTAAGGATAAGATTCTAACAATCACCAAACTCAACTTTTATCTCTTAACCCTTTCATTACGAGCGCCGGATATAGCCGGCAACCACTGGACACCCCGAGTGTACCAGCGCCGGATTTAGCTGCCATACACAAAACGCCCCTTGTGTACCAGCGTCGGCTTTAGTTGGCATTCATTTTCCGTTTTGTGTGTATCAACACCGAGTTTATTGTTATATAAAGGGGGGCTATCTTTCAAACAGTTTATTCCGTCTAAAAGAAATAGTTTTGGAATAAAATCCTTTGTTCTTTGGGACTGTCAGACAGGATATTGTTTATTCTACCATGATAGATATGGAATATGGAAAATCGGGAGCAATTGTTTTAACACTTATGAAGCCTTATCTAGGAAAAGGTCATATCCTATATGTAGATAATTGGTATTCCAGTCCATCTTTATTTAATTTTCTACATAATAATCGCACAAATGCATACGGGACCGTAAGAAAAAGAAGGAAAGAAATGCCAAAAATTGATGAAAAACTAAAAAGAGGAGAGGCAACCTCTCGAACATCATCCAAAAATTTTAATGTCATAAAATGGATCGATAAAAAAGTAGTCTTTATGCTTTCATATTGCATACCACTGAATTTGAGATAGAAACTAGGTCTTAATCCTGACTGAAGGGTTGTAATGACCAATTATGTATGTATGTATCAAACAAGGAGATAACAAAATTATTCAAAAACCTAAATGCTTATTGGATTATAATAATTCAATGGGTGCAGTTGATAAGACTGACATGGTTATAAGTACCGTGGAATCAATACGCAAATCTAAATCAAATTTAAATCGGTAGGGAAAAACCAAAGTAGAAAGTGCATTGTTTGCAGTGCAAATGACAAAAGACGGAATCTAAATATGAATGTAAAGATTGTAATGTGGGCTTATGTGTAGATCACTGTTTTAAAATATATCAAAGCCAAATAAATTGCTAAGAATTATTCTAATTTAAATTTTTATTTAATATACCAGCAAAAAATCTTTAAATATGTAACACTTAAATGAGAAAATTCGAAAATCAACTCGTCATCATGCAATGTGCACACTTCGCGGCGTGCTGCCCGGTTCAGTAGCACCAATTCGGTGGAATGGACTGCGGTAACTAAAAAGCGCCCAAAAAAATTTGACAATATTTCGAAATTATTTGTAATTTTGTTTTTGTTTTAATCTTAAAACTGGCAATGAAACAATTTAATAAAATAATAAAAATAAAAATAACGGTAATTTATTAATGTATATTTTTTCTTAATGTACATTTTCGTTTGACGCTCACTATAGCTCGCGAAATCGCGAGAATTCTAAAATCATATTTGATAAAGTGTTCATTAGCAATTATTTTTCTAATTAATTTAAATTTTACAACGAAAAGTCACTTGCATTTAATAAAGCGGAAGATGGAGCGTTTTATAAAAAGGAATATGATGTAACTTTGAAAATAAATTAGATTTCCTCAATTTGACCTCATAATTCGAGTATCTGAATCGGAAATCTCCCTTACGTCCATGAATGATAGTAAGATTCTATTAATACCTAATAAAATAAAATGTTATTTAAAATTTATGTATAAAGCTATAAATATGAATGAAGGACAAATATCAATCACGGCTTTACTACGGTTAGTTTAAAGGGTGTCATATTAACCGCAATGGTTTACAAAAAATATCCTCTTATAAAAACTTACTAACACAAAAGAAAATTTTTTAAAAATTATTTTAAAAACAAAAGAAACAAAATTACTTTATATTCAAGTATACATACATATGTAACTCATCTGTTTTTGTTTCTTTGTAATTAAATCAAAAATCTAAAAAATACTCCACGATTGTAGCTGATGTAATGCATAATTTGGGTGCTGCCCATATTATAGCAATAGATGTTGGTTCACAGGACGATATGGACTTGACTAATTATGGTGATGACTTATCTGGCTGGTGGTTGTTATATAAAAAATGGAATCCATTTACAACACCAGTCAAGGTGCCCGATTTACCTGATATACAATCGCGATTGGCATATGTTTCCTGTGTGCGACAATTAGAGGTAAATTTCAATGCTTACTTGTAAGGACAACATTTATTAACTTTTTTTTATAGGAAGTGAAAAATTCCGATTACTGCGAATACATAAGACCACCGATAGATAAATACAAGACATTAGCCTTTGGCAGTTTTGATGAGATACGTGATGTAGGCTATGTTTTTGGCAAAAATTACTTTGAAAATATGGCCAAAGCTGGTCGTTTGGGCCGTTTTAATCAGTGGTTTAATAAAGAACCACCGAAAAAAGACAATCATGCTTCCTTAAGTGAATACACATTTATTGATTTGGCGCAAATTGTCTGCAAATTGCCTGAAACATATTTAGAACACCATCAACAAAATCACACCTACTTCTATAGTGAAGATGAAGACTATGATGGCTATATATCGGAACCATCCAACTATAATAGAGTAAGTTTGTGAATTTGAATTTTTCGAAAGTAATATAGTATGTTGAAACGTATTTATTTATTTTATAATTTAGAACCAAATAAAAATGAAACGTACTGGCACATCACTATCCTTGTCGGAAAATGAAATGGATTCGGATATTGAAGTTGATCTCACGTTAGCAATTAAGCAGCATCAAAACCAAAAATCCTCACGCAGTACACCACAATCACCCGTCAGTATGGCGATTGATAATATTAATGGCCATAATAAGATCAATTCAATTACACAATTAGTTGGGGATTCAATATCATTAGAACACTTAAGCTCTAGATCATCGTCCATTGCTACACAACAAGATAACGAAGACAGAAATGAAAACGAAACGAAAACTGATAGAAATTATGAGCACGAAACTGATAAAGACAATGGCACAATGCATAAATTTACATCATAACCATAAATCCTTAAGAATAAGTTTTTTTTTTTAAAAAAAAAAGAGCATCAATGATTTATTTTTATAAATTTTTTTCGCCTGAAACTCTGAGAGACTAAAAACCCACACCTACAAAGTTATCTAATCATCAATTTAAGACTTGTTAAAGAAAAAAACAAAAAACAGAACTGATGATGAATGAATGAGTGCATCTATAATTTTGCCATAATTAATTATTATTGTCCTTCGATTTGAAATTTTTGTGCATTCATTTATAGTAGATAAGTTAATTTTTCTTTTCTTGTTTTTTTTAGGTTAGTTTAAGTTCTTTCTTACAAAACAGTTGTAAGAATACATTAACATTTTCTTCTTCATTTTTTGTAAGATTTGAATACTTTATAACTACTTACATACATATATTAATTAACTAAATTGTTAATTTTTCAATCAACTACTGTTTCTCTAGCCATGTAAATAATGGAAGCGGCAAAATGATCTTTTTTTCATTTAATTAATTCGTTTTTTTAATTCTTTATTTGTAAGCAATGCACAAGATATTAAAGAAATTTCACTTTTTTAAGGAGTAGAATATATGAAATCTAGTACATTTATGGAAATAAATAGAAATAATATGAAAAGAAAAATTTTAAATCATTGTGTTCACTTCTTAGGGAAATATTCCTTTATTTCTTTTGTTAGGTATTTGTATGTATGTTTAGATGTAAAATTTACAATTTTATATTTGTTTATATTTACAAAATTTAAATATATTTTTTATATTATTTCATAATCTCGATGTATGTGTAAGTAATCGCCAGTCAAACCATTCCATTGACTTGTTCAAGAGCAAAAACAGCCAGCCGTTACGGTAACAGTCTTAAATTTCCATATTTGTCTTAAATCATCTGGTAGCCATGCCAAAGTTTGATCCTTTTGCATATTATCCATTAGAGTACGAAATGTTAAGACTTTCACTTTGTATTCCAATGGACGGCATACCGAACCACTCCAACATTTTGGTCCCAGATCTGGACGTGTATGATCCGAATGGCAAACGGCATTAAGTAAGTAGCGGGGAAAGTGTTGTTGGCCCAAATCCACCAAATCATTCTTGAGTAAGTAAGAACACAAACCTTAAATACATATTTCCTTATGATTCAATCACTTACCCTTATTTTACAATCACAACCTCTGGCCGGTGGCGAGCCCAATGCTGATGCTAGAGAATTACCATTTCTTTTGGTCATCTCATCTTTAGTTGTTTCTACTACTAGATCCTGATAAAAATCCTTATAATTTGCCACCGGAAACATATTTAACTTCGTCGGCATTAACTGCATATTTTTTGAATTGATTGCTGATTCAATAGGTTCAACATCAAAAATATCTTCATCTTCAATTCCTCCTAAAGGCTGGTATGATTTTAAACCGTTTACATTATGCATTAAGTCATCATTACTGTCATAGGCCATATAATTGGCTGGTTGTTTGAAAATATTCACCAGGTTTTCATTACAATTACGTGCGGTCAAATCATGCTCCATGTCAATATTACTACGGCCACAAGGTGGAATATTACCATACTTTCGTAACTTACCATGGCTTTTTAATTTTAAATCATCATTTATTTCATCGTTTAGAGAATTCACATTGTTATCGCCTAGGGACTTGAAAGGAGCTTCGTACGATATGGCAGCTGACCTCAATAAACGATTGTCCATTAAACGATTGCCACATATCACACCAAATAAAACTGTTACCATTATGAATGTGGTCTGTAATCGAAAATATAAATTAATTTAATTAATTTTGTTTATTATTTAATAGAAATCAATTGATTACCTTGGGCATAATGACGGTATTCCTGTATGCCTGTGTTACTGTGGCCAGTTAAGAACAATCTCTGCTCTTAGACTCATCTAATGCTTAAGCTTTTATACCATTTCTTTGCTTAGTACAGATAAACAGAGAAAATATGCTCTTTTGTTTTACAAATAACTTATCAAATTACAAATTGTATTGAGCTGTTATATTTTTAACAGAATCTATTCATTTTTGTAACGCTTTATCCTTTCATTACACCTGTATTGTTAGGTATTCTAATGGGTTAAGACATTTCACATCAAATTACAAATCTTTTGTCTTCGCTTACCTAAAGAAATTCGGACAAGTGATTACTTTTATTTATATACACATAGATATACATACGTACATATGCGTTATAAATACACACATATAGAGAGAAAATGTGTGAATTTATGCAACCTTGAATGTATTTATTAAAAAATAATTATCGCTTTATGTTTAGTAATAACAAGAATTAAATAAATTTTAAAAAATTTAAATACACTCTTTACATGTATGTACATACATATCAGAGCTCAGCAATGAGTATTCAAAAAGATGAGTAGAATCGAATCATACTTATTTCTGATACTGATACGCATTCATACTTATTTTAATAGCATGGGCGCTCTACTCATATTCAAAGTTTGAAGTACTCGTCATATTCATACTTAACAACACATGTGATGTTGTTGATTTCGACTCTCCATGACTCATCACAAAATAAGTATGATCCGCGTACGAACACTAAAACACTTACTAGAAGGTTGTGTGTTTACTCCGCTCTCTGCTCTGCCTTTTTTGCTTGGCTGTCTTTATTTTGTTTTTCTTTTTTGTAAATGCAACAACAACTAAGACTAAATTTTGATGAATGATTTGAGTCACTCGAATCATTTATAATAAGTATTATAACTATTTTTCTAAAGTTATAACTCTAAATGAGTATGAGGCTTATGAATCAAACATATTTCGAATGGTATGAGTTTGATGTCAACGTTGTGCGCATACTCATTACAACCTGTACTTATCAATCAACGTTGTAGTGAGTATGAATGAATCAGAGTACATAGTTAAAGTTCAATATTGTTGACTCACTTATATTCAAAATTTCATGTGCTTATAAGTAGCGAAAAAACGATTCATTGCTGATCACTGGTACATATGTATGTATGTAAGTGCAAAGACAATCTATAAACCAGGCTAGAAACTATAAGGTGGCAGTGTAGGTTCCTAGCTTAAGTCAGTAAGAAATGGTGAAGGAAAGAATTTGCGGTAATATTAAATAATATTTTTAGACCAATTATTATAATTATAAGACTTCAAGAATTCCTGAATTGGTGTTTGAGACTTTTCAATTATTTGACTATTCAAGGAAGCTTGGTGTTGTTGATATTGGAATGCCGGGTTGAGATTATTGAAATTATTTCACTCGTGTGAACAGGGTGAAGAGGTCGCGAATATACATTTAGATGGAAAACAATTTGTATCTTTTAAGAGAGAAATATGTCAACAAAGTTTAAATACGTCCTTAACACGTTCACGCCGGCGCGTACTACCGGTGGTACGCATTTGATTATGCTATTAGACGATACGTAACACCAAATATTTAAATCTTTAACACTTCTACTGCCGAAAAAGAATACTTGAGAGTCAGGCTCTATTAAAAGCATTTATTTTTAATAACAATTATAATTACTAACGTAATAATTGAGTACTATTCTATTTTCATGGTAAAAATTCAGAATATTTAGTGAGAATGAGACGAATTCACGAAGAGTTCGCACAAGATTTACACAAAACTTTACACGATACCATTGCATTGTTGGATTGTCTATGCTGCATTATAGCTGCCGTCTGATAGAGCTAAAAGCACTAAGCGCAGCCGCCAGTGGGCGACAAGCATGAATTACAGGGCCATTTTCATAAAACTCTAGGCGTATATTCATTTTAAATTATGAATTTGTAAAGATATGTTAAAAATTTGTACGTCCCGTTCATGTTGATAGTATTTTTCAATCTTTCTTAAGGAATACTCGTATACTCCACTATTTAGAAACACAAAGTCTTTCTTTAGAAGGCCAGAAATTGTTTTGAATTCTTTTGAGTCTCAATCGGAAGGATGCCTAAACAAAATTTGACACCAATTATTATAAAATTTCAAACAGTAGGCTGAATAGACCATAATGAAGACCAAAGGAAACAATATGTAATAGAGTGATTTCATAAATTTCTGTGATACATGAAATGAAATCAATCAAACTTAAGTTTTGTACTTCAATTTGAATATTTCAAATTTGTGAAGTTAGGCATAGAACTAGAAAAGTTTGAATTGAGACTTTTCGCCTTATAACAGTTTTAACTTTAAAGTAGACTGTGTTTTAGTGGCTTACACGTACTGCAAATAGTAAACTATATGAGGAAAATATTTCTGAAACTTTTTTTTTAAATTCTGCAAATTTCAAATTTGTATGCAGTTTTTAAAAACTTTCTTTTTCAGTAGGGATTTTTGATAGGCCTAAAATGTTTTAAGAGTTTTAAAATATTAGCATACAATATATTTTCACCAAAAAAAACAACAACTACAATATAATCTTTTATTTTCCCACAATGGGGGGGTGTTTGTCAAACATAATAGTGATACTACGTATAGTACTGTCCATATACATATGTACGTATGTACGTTTGTAGATATCTGTACTTATAAAATAAAATTGAAAGAATGAAAAATAAAATAACAAAATAGACATTTATAAAGCATAGAATAGTAAAAATATTGCTAAGGCTTCTTCTAGCCTAATGTAGGAAAGTTAAAAAAACCAAAACCAAAAAAAAAAAATAGAAAAACATTAAAAAGAATCCATCAGTTTTAAAGAAACTAAACTATTCCCTAATTTAGTCGGGTCGGTGCTGTTCGTGGTGCAATATAGTTTTAAAATAGAAAAATCAAATAAAAAATGTTAAATTTTTTTTAAATTATAAAAGCTTTAACCATTTAAGAAATAAAAATAAATAAATTTTAATTTTAATCATAATATTCATACATTGTTTGTATATGCATTGTGGTGCTAAATAAAATATATTCAAGAATAATTTTTTATTTTTTAATATAAATGCGTTGTTCTACACGAAAGGAAAATCAATTTTTTTGAAAAATAATAACGTTCGTTTTTTATATTTACTAAAAAAACAACAAAAACAACAAAATCCGAAAAATTCTAAGCCTGGTAGTGAAACCTTAGAAATGTAGTTAAAAAAATAAAATCAAAAAAAACAATAAAAGTTTGAAGAAAAAACAAAATAATACAGAAAAACAATAACAATAAAAAAAGATTTGAAAAAAAAAAATAAAATTTGAAATGGAGCTGCACACGTACTAATCTGAAACACATTCATCCATACATACATACGCCCACGCAATTAATTCCAAATAATTGTCATTGTTTAATATAAAAAAAAATTATTAAATATTATTGAATATTAGTTAGAATCGATTATTTATTGTTCGATTTTTGAATGGAAAAAGGCACAACAATGAAAAGGAAGCAACGACGTTACAGGTAATAATCAATTCATTATCTTTTATCCTGATATATGTACATACATACATCAATATAGAACAAATACATACATGTGTTATTTATATACTTCAAACGATTATTAAAATGGATGACCCAATATTGATTAGAATGTTTGAAAAAGAAATTTTTAAATTCGTAATACTTTAGCGATTATACTCGTGTATCGATTTATCAATTCCTTTCGATTAAATCTTTACTATCTCTATGACGATTTGTCTATGTTCCCAAACCAGATGAGTTCTTATTCGCTAGATCATACAAATGTAATTTGTTTTCTATTCGTAAAGTTGACGGTTTTATTAAGAAGTAATGATCACATTCAAGTAACTTATGCATCGTTTCGTTCGATTGCTCGTTCTCATTCTAAAGGAAGTTTTAGACCTTGATTGATTATGGATATATCTAAAGGAAATCTTAATTCCTATTGGCAAAAATTGACACAAACGATTTTCCCAATGTATTGGGACGAATTATGCATCAGCGAAATTATACATCATAATTGGGAACGGGTGGTATTCTCCCATAGACAAACGCTGGCTATTTGTAGACAATAAAGTATTTCAGACGAATTAAGATTCATTGTTGATGATTTTCTTTCAATTCCGATTCATACGGCGTTAACTCGGCAGATTGCGATTCAGCAAAAATTCGGAGTTGGGAATTCGGTTCGTAGAGGAGATTAACATACCGGTTTTTTTGTATCCGATTCTATTCAAGTTAGGTTAGGTTAGGGCTGAGTGGTGGCTCTGATTTCACAAAGCTCACTTGAGCACGCATAGCGGCCCGTTGTGATGCCACAGATGAACGCAGTCGCTGTACTGACCAAATTCCACCAAAATCAGGGAAGTTGGTCAGCGCAAGGGCTCCAAATTCTATTCAAGTAATATCAAACGAATTTTTGTAGAATATTTTAAACTAAACAGTGCTTTAATGGCTATTTAAGCGCTGATTCACATTATCTTATCATCGTTTTCAACAATTAGCCTTCAGGATCTGGATGCATCTGTGACATAAAAATTGAAAAAACAATAATTGTACAATTTTGGCTGTTACCTGGCTTTCAATTCCGCCTTTATCGAAGTAAAATGTGATGAATTTTTACTTTGCATGTAAATATAGTTTACTTTATCATTCTTAGCGTCAATATTGATTTGCAGAGTAAACACAAATCTGCAAAGGATTGCGTCGTGGGATACCATCTAAGCGAAAAATAATTAATTCTTTTAGGTTAGGTTAGGTTAGAGGACGTGTGTTTGTCAATTAAGACAAATACAGTACCCGGAGGTCGAATTGACCCATTGTACAACGTCCTAGTTTCTCACAGCACTTATGTTGTGTGTGTTAATTTTATACGAGTGGTGGGACCTACAGTTTAAAGTCGACTCCAAACGACAGATTTTTGAGAAACTTTTTCATGGCAATTTTTATTTACTCTCAGAGTTTTTTTGCCAGAAATCTGCTGAGAGGAAGTCGCCGAAGAAATACTTTTTTCAGACTTCGCTAACAAACAATAGCTGCCGTAACGAATCGAACGCAGAGTCGAATGATGACATGACACCATCCGCTTGGAGAGCATCCGCTTGATTTATCAGTTGTAAACATGTAGTCGCCGTAGTCTAGTAGGTAGTGTGTTGGCTTATTAGACATAAAGCCAGGGTTCGAGCCCCAGGCCAGACATCAAAACAAAATACAAAAAGTATTTCATCGGCGACTTCCTCTCAGCAAATTTCTGGCAAAGACTCTGAGAGTAAATATAATTGCCATGAAAAGTTTCTCAAAAATCTGTCGTTCGAAGTCGACTTTAAACTGTAGGTCCCGCCACTCATGTATAAAATTAAAACACACAACATAAGTGGTGTGAGAAACTAGGTCGTAATCCTGACTGAAGGGTTGTAATGATCAATTATGTTATGTTATGTAACATGTTGCGGTCTACATACATACATACATACATAATTTGGCCATTACAACCCTTCAGTCAGATTTACGACCCAGCTGCTCACATCACCCATGTTGTGCGTATTAATTGCGGTCTTCCTTATTTAATGCCCATTTCGGTATGATGACATTGCTGAGCAAATTCTTTTCACAAGTACAACTGAATGTACAACATCGCCACATATAAACTTTTTAAATGTATGGTTGATGGTATGAATATCGGTGATAGTTGATTTCAACGGTACGAAAGAATTTTCTACCTTTTCATCATAATTCACTAAATTAAACTATGATAGACACAAAATTGTACTAAAATGTCATCAAAAAAACTTGTCTTGCAAGAATTGTACAGCCTCTAGAACATACAGTCACACAGATAATTATACGTACCCCCCCCCTAAAAATCATTTTTTTAAAAAGTAATGAACTTCTAATCTAAAATTTCTTTACATTAGCGTGTGTAACGACACATTTACTTAAATAAAGAAAAAAGATTCCCAAAATCTATGAATTTGTGACTGCAGTTTGCTTAAAACCAATATGGCACCACAGAAAATTATACGTACGAAGTATATTTCGTATAAAATTTCTCCAAGGGTAGCCCGGTATATAAAAGGTATTGTGGATAAAAATCCTAGGACTACAGCCGTAGAAATACGAAATACCTCGGAAAGTGATCAGTGTTATTATGCATTCCGAAACAGTTCGAAGTGTTTTGAGAAAGAACGGTTTCCACAGCCGAGTGCCGAGAAAAAAGCCACGATTGGAATTTACCCAATAATATATGGACAAGTCAACTGATTTTTGGGCGAATGTAATATTTAGTGATGAGAACAAATATAATTTGTTCGGCTGTGACGGAAAACAAAAAATTTGGCGCAAAAATCAGTTGACTTGTCCATATATTATCATTTTAAAAAAAATTAGTTTTAGGGGGGTACGTATAATTATCTGTGTGACTGTACATTAAAAAACATGTTAAATTTCCACTAAAACTGTTACTTTAATTTGCATTTGAAAAGGATACGTAAACTTTCAAGACCCTATACAATACAAAACATTGAAAACCAATAGATAGGTTTTATTTGCAGGTCAAAAACGTTCATCTAAGTATGTTTTGAATGGTGAAATAAAGTCAGAAAAACATCGATGAAAAATTGCGTAGATAGATCCATAGGTAGTTATTCAAAAAAAAAAAAAAAAAAGAAAAAACAAACATAAAATCGATAAGTATCTGTTATCCGTCTTTAGAAAATTGATTGGCATGAAAATGGTTTTCTTTCCCATTTCTTTTGTTCTGTTTTATTTATTCCACAGGCATTTGAAATTTAAATACAAATGAAAACAATAACAATTGCATCATAAATGTATCCATGTATGTTTTGTAATGTATACATATGTACATATGTATACGTACTTATGTATGTACTTATAAACAACTATTTTACGTACATATATTACATATGTATGTATGTACCATAGGTGTGATAAAAGGCAAAAAAAAAGTAATAAAAATACAACAAAAATAAACATTGTTACGGGATTATTTTAAGTATTGTTTACGTTTATTTTTCTTTTCGGAACTAATTTTCCCAAGACTTTGTTCTCCGACTGTTTTCATTCTTCCTTTCCCCAAAAAAAGAAGCTCAAAAACTGAATTCGATTTTTGATAAAAACTCCAAACAAATCAGTGTTTAATGTATAATATCTAATTAGCTTAAGGTAGTGTTCAAAAAAAATTTCAGACAAATAGATAGATAATACAGGCCACTGTGTTATGGGTAGACACGCGGAAAGAATACGACTCCCATTTAACGACTTCTGCCGTGGATGCAGATCCGCCGAGGAGGAGGAGACTGTCATCCACTTCCTCTGCCAATGCCCATCCCTTGCGGGATGCAGATATAAGTTATTTGGCAATCCGACCCTTGTCAGCTTGACGGAGCTATCGTCCATTGATATCAAGGACATAGCCTCGTTCATCAAACATTCTGGCTGGTTTTCCAGCGTGGGGTAGTCGTGCTATTTGGAAATTGTGCAGCCCTTGCGCTGACCAATTTCCTCCTCCTTGGATCGGAGGAACTTGGTCAGTGGGGAGGCTGCGTTCACCTGTGGCATCACAACGGGCCGCTGTGCGTGCTTAAGTGAGCTTTTTGGTAAATTAAAGCTACCACGCTAACCTAACCTAACCTAATAGAAAAGTTAGTTTCGGTACATAATTTTTTTAATGTTTTAATCTTCTCTCCTAGAACCACTTTCAACACAGTACAACTGCAAGAATTAGAAAGAGCTTTTCAACGAACTCACTATCCGGATGTCTTTTTTCGTGAGGAATTGGCTGTGCGCATAGATTTAACAGAAGCTCGTGTTCAAGTATGGTTTCAGAATCGTCGCGCCAAATGGCGCAAGCAGGAGAAAGTTGGTATTAAAGACGGCGATGATCTTCAATCATATGATGATAATGTTATGGCACATTTGGATCAACCCATGGGTAAATTAAAACACATTTATTCCCATATTCCCATACTCATATGTTCTCAATGGAAAACATATTAATTTTTATCCTTTAGGTACAACTTTATTACCTGATACTCCGCCACAATCTTCCAATTCGTTAGATAACGAAAGTAAAACACCATTTAGTCATGATAATGGTAGCGGCACGAGCGAAAATATTGGTACTGATATGGATGGTACTGGTATAACAACGCCGTCACGCATGTCACCCAACATATTTCTTAACCTCAATATCGACCATATGGGCTTGGAACGTGGCGGAAGTTTATCTATGGAGTGGTCAACATATCCACCAACTTCTCTGGCTAATAATAGCATAACCACAATGCCTTCTACATCTGCAAAATCACCACCATTAACATTTCAAACGTTAGCACCTACCTCTACGTCATCAACTCTGATGAAAAGTCAAATGAACACGCAAGAAGATTTTATACATCATCAACTAAATGTGGAAAATCAGCAACATCAACAACAGCAACAACAGCAACACCATCAGCAATGCAATAATCAGAATCGACAAAATTTATTGGAAGATAATTGCTTTAATGGCTCTTTAGATTTGGTAGACAATAATACTTCTACCTCGACGTACGATGAAATGAAATTTTTAAATGTCGATCAATATACCATAGAACAGTTAAAGGCCGAATGTATATTAAATATGGATCAGACTTTATCGCTAGACGATGCTGATAAAGTTCAACATATTAATTTACAGAATACATTAACATTTGAAAACTTACAACCACCCTTGCAAACGGACTCTACTCAAAGTCATACCGCATTTCAGCATGATCAGAATCATGAAAATGAGCAATTCATGCTCTCAACAAATGATCATCATCACCATCACAATCACAATCATCATCATCATCATAATCAGCAAGACATGAATACGTCACACATGCAATTGGAGAATTTACAACAATTGGGCAACGATACATTGCAGCAGCATATGAACTCATTAAATCTGGACTTACCAGTGTTTGGTTTGTCGGGCATGGGCTCGAAATCGCCATCTTTGCTGGCTTTGGATAAGCCTTTATCATTGAGTATTAGTGTGGATGGCATAAGTGATTTGGTAGATGATAAATTTTAAATTAATTGTCCTTGCTGGCATTGGACAAGTCCATGTCTCTTTAAATATACGCGCATCGAAAGTCATTGCAGAGCAAAATGATATTTTCTCAAAATAAAAAGATAGTTCAGCGTATTTTTTTGTTTTTTAGTTTACAAATGTCTTAAATTCGTAAAAGGTTGTGTAAGGATATCCTTTCCTATTGATTTAGAAACTTTTTGTTCCCAATTTTTGTTGTTGTTTATTACTTTATATTTAAATCTCTTAGTAAAATTTTGTAAAATAAATAAAATTATTTTAATTAAATTCTTATAGCAAATATACATACCATACATCGTACATAAATACATCGTGCATACCATACATACCATAAATAATTTTGTATAATTTTATTTTAATAATAAAAAAAAGAATAGTTTTTAAACATTTGCACCAAAAAATAATTAACTTTTAAGTAAATAATTGTGTCATAAATACCAAAATAAATATAAATAAAAATAAAATGGTATTACCAACAGTGGACCAAAGAAATTCTACAATATAAAATAAAATTAATATTAAAGTATAATCGAAAATATGGTTTTTTGTTTTACGCAGATTGGATGAAGCCAACTCTACATATGAGTCGTTTATTTTGAAAGTGGTTTAAGTCCATTTTTAAAAAAAATTAGTTTATGATAACAATAATCACAATCCTATATAATCTTTTTTTATAAACAACTTAAGTCTAGTATCATTAAAATCGCTATGGTTTGGGGCACTTGAAAATTAGCTAGTTAACGAAATGCATAAAAATTTATTTTGAAACTGGTTTAAGTCCATTGAAATCCATAAAATTGGCATTAACATGGTTGAAAATTGTGCAATCGGCCGAAAATAATGCAGATATTATTGACCATAAGTTTTTACTATCAGGATATTTATTTTTGCCAAATGATAGTGATTTTGGAGTGATAGAAATGACTGAGGAAAAATAGTTTAATATATGTCCCCCAGGGTTACTATGAAACCATAAAAACATGTCGAAAGAGTAACAAATATTATATTATGAAACGTGAAGATTTTTTCTACAAAACCTCTGGAAGAAGCAATTCATAAAAGATTAAAAAAATCCAGTGGGGGACCTGTAAATTAGCTAAGGATATGTTGGCTGCGATTTATAAAAAATGAACACCACAAAATGATTTATAAAGAATCTATGGAAGTGGATACAAAGTTCAAAATACTTGATTTATTACCTTGTCGGGGAAGACCAAGGAACTTTAACAAAATAAAATTAACACCATTATACAAAAATGTACGTCCCATTCCAACTCCTAAGTATAAGGATAACTATTTAGAGGAATCACTATCACTAGTGGAGTAACTTTAAGTGAAAAAATTAACATAATAATATTAAACAAAGAACACAAAGTGGGCTTATTCGTTTGCACAAACAAAAAAGTAATTTTATTCATTTTGCAAGTGGTTTAAGTCCATTTGAGGTTCTGAAACACAGCTTATTTTTCTAGTAAAGTTTACAAAACGTATTACGTTATATATTCTAACATGTTTATGGTCACATAGCCATAAAAACAACTTAATACCAGTTAACAATATTTTTGAAACAATTCAAACGCAAACCCTTAAATATCTCAATATAAGAAAAAATTGACTTAAACCACTTTCAAAATAAACAGCTCATATTGTTACGTTTTTACCTTTTAAAAACGTTTAAAATATGATCTCGTAGATTGCAAATAAAATAAAAATAAATTGGTGTTTAGTTTTAATTAAAATTCTTTATTGTTTGCACAATTCTGTGTGCCACTGTTCACAACTTGATGTAAATAACAACAATCGCTTTGCTTGTTATTCCTCTGTTTATACCCTTTGCATAAACAATAACAATTACTAGACTATAGTTCGACAGATCTTTGTAACGGAGATCTTCAAACCACGATTACTCTCTTCAAATACACCGCGTCTTCACAAAAGACTGACTAAACTTTTACTGCTTTGTCTTGCCTTTTATATGGCAACGTAAACAGTCTGATGAATGTTCTTGAAGGCGAATGTTCGTGGCTTCGCCTTCCCGAGATCTTTGTAAATGTAAAGATCGTTGTTTCATTTTTGTTGTTTGTGTAGTTTGTTTACATTTATCCTTGTGGTGTTTGTTGGTATATTTTTGTTTACTTGTTTATGACTTTTTATGCTGGTGTTTTGTTGCTATATTACGCAATGCGATAATTTGTAAACAAGTTCATTGTTTTTGTTGATTTTGTTTATAATTTTATTGTTAAACATTGTAAAAGCAAAACACTAGTATCTAGATTTTTCCATTTTCGTAACAATATATTTTTTATCTTAATTTCAATGGCCGATCACAGGCGAAAAGAATTATGCTGGCACAAAGTGGCAGCTTGTTGGCAAGAGGGGTGAGAAGAGTGGTTTTTTGCTGGCATAATTTTTCAACCAGCTTCTACCCCGCACAAACCAATACACATACATTTATAAAACAGCAGGTTCAGAAAAATAAGTAAAGAAAACTAATACACAAAGCAGAGTATATGTATACAATTTTATGCCAGATGAAATAGTCTCGTGTGTGACTGAAAGAACAAGAATTGTGCGGCTTAAAAAATAGTCTCGTGTGTGATAGCGGAATAGGATACCCATACATATCTTAATGATATAGGCATTTTGTTGTTTATGCCACTTTGACCTCTTGCCTTATGTTATATGGGCAGTGATTTTTTAATAATAAATTTAACCTTTCATACAATATATCAATTTACAATTAATTGCCTTTGTTGAATATTTTAGACTCGTTTACATTTCACATGCGTTTACGACAGATGACCCACTTAAAACTGTTATACCAACACAAGTTACTAAGTAACACCATTAAACATTTAAGGTTTAGCTACTTACGTTCCAATGTTCAACCATGAATCATTTACTTTTTATTGTTGTCGCATGTAACTTTGCCTTATTAATTCATCATTGTTTTGGTACCAAATATTGCCCTGAGACGTTACAAGATAAGCATATAAAGCATATCAATTGGTCATATTTAAAACAATGTGTAGCTATTGCAAACGGTGAAGGTATAATAACAAAGGATATGGGAGAAAACATATGGCGTCTAACAAAGATTGTAAGTACTTTTCGTTCCAAATTAAAACATTAAATTATTATACAAACACTTTTAGGCTTTTGATTCTATCGATAATATACCATATGAAGCCTATAACTATCTAGGATACACGCTTACTTTCATACCGAATGATGAATTGCATAACATTAGTATGGAAAATGTTGATGTTGTAAAAGCATTTGGTAACATACGCTCTAATCTCTACAGTGACCAAAGTGGCTTTAAAGCAGAACAATTAGACATCATTGCACAGAAAGTACGTAAAGAGTGGCTGGGAAAAAATCCATTTACATACTCCGAATACGATCTGATGTCAATGGGAGAAATAATATGCTATTTAAATATCACTGATATAGAGAATATACATGGAGATGCTTTTAGGTCAGTGGATGAAATACATTCATATCTTGTTAAGATACTTAAAATTATAGACAAATTTTTTCTTTGAAAACTTTAAAAAGGGAAGCTGCGCAAAGCATTGGCTTAATAGAGAACTGTCCTAAGGATCGTTTACAAGCTTTGGCGAATTTAGCCAAGAAACCAGAAGCCTTTGGTGAACCTCAGAATTGGTCAAAATTAGAAGTAACGTCCTTTAATTTCTTTATTTTTTAAAGTTCATAGTGTATCTTTACTTCTTGGCAGGTAAGCATAATTGGTAACATTATAAATGGCTTAACTTCAGCAGAAATCCACTCCATATCCAATGATAAATTGAAATTGAATCATTTTTATAAAGCAACAAATAGAACATCCGATGTTCCAGTCAATCACACTACAAGCCAAACTATGGACACAAACAGAAATGATACTGAGAATTAAATTTTATTTTAAATATTTATTAAATAATTTTTCGTGGAGTTATAATAAAAGACAAATATACAAGAATAAAAAATTAAAAACAAAATTCAAACATTTACAAAATTAAAAAAGAAAAAAAATAACCCTTCTTCCCTCGAATGTTTCATTTAAATACATACTTATACTCGCATAGTAGTTAAGTTACTAGAAAACAGTTTGAAAATGTCAAATTACAAAATAAATATTGCCGATGATGTAAAATTTATATCTTGATGTGACAAATAGAAGAAGATTAATTTGTTGTAAAAATTGTTGTTAAATTCTTTGCAGCGTAAAAATTTTGTTTGCAGTTTATAAAAACATGAATAACACTTAAGCGAGAAAAAGTAAAAGAATAAAGAAAAAAATAAAAGATAAAATTATTTACTTATTATTAAAGGACATTAATCTATGAAGATGTTAATAAACTATTACGTGAACTTGGTCGTTCAATTGTCATAGTCTGCTGAGGTACTTGGCTGTCGGGTGTAATGCCAAGGCCAGAATATATTTCTTTCATAACGAACAGAATAGTGTCTTCCGAATCCCTATAAGAAATATTTGATTTGTAAATAATCTACAACCATGAAAACATTATAAAAACGTTTACTTACCAATAACAAACATGACTGCTTAAAGCAAATATGTATTCGTTAATGAACTCCAATGGGGCCTCTTGCAATACATAATCTATCCGTTTCGAATCATTAAGTTTGCCGAGTGGAAAATCTATTTCTACTACATCGTCCGACATGCTAGTCGATACTGAATCGGTTCTTTGTCTTGTTATAGCAGTAGTGCCATTTTGTGAATCATTGCCATTATTTGGATTTTGTTGTTCCAATTGCATTTGCATTTGTATGACCTTAAGAAAATTCAAGTTCAAATTAGAAATTCAAATAATGAAATTGAAATTATAAAAAAGCTATCCGTCATTCACCTTATCAACCTCTTTTTCCATTAATTCTTCAGCTTCTTTTGCCGATTTCGTAGACGATCCGAAGATATTAACACTTTCTAAAGTATTCTTAAATTTATCCAAGAAACGATTTTTCAAATCCGTGCTAACCCGCGTCATAGTCTCTTTCAATTCTAAATGCATGCGTTTGCGTCCTTTGTGATGAGGTATTAAAACAGGACGCACGCCACTTAAATCAGGATTAACTAAAGCCTCAATGCGATATGCTACTGGATCATATGGATGGAAAATATTATAAAATCCGGGGCAGGTAGGCAAACGGAAATCTAAGCCTAATTTATCAATGCCTCGTATTGTTACAAACATGCCTAAAATAAAAGAAAAAATATTTTCATTTATGTTTTCATAAAAATCTTTTAAAATTACCAATAGGAGATCCCAAGGCAAAGAACTTCTTAGGTTGAAATATTAATTGACCATAATTGATAAATGGCTGACCCGTTCCAGCTGGCCCCATTGTATAACTCATTTGTTTGTCCTCCAATTGATTTGAGTCCATCGTTGAGCTGGTATTGCCAGTTGTAAAAAATTGATCAGGATTTTCGAGATTTTTGTCTTCGCTCTCTTTAATAGGATGCTGATGGCATAGCAAATCGAATAGTATAAGAGAGCCCAAACTATGGCCAGCCAATGATACGCCACCATTAAATTCGGGATGTCTTTCACGATACCTTAAATACAAACTATTCATTGAGGCAACAATTGTGTTCATGATTTTCTGACAATATGTAGGACTGGTATAGAAAAGTATATCCAAAAGAGTATCATTCGTAAAGTTTCTTAATTTTGGTATCGATTCCAATGTGATCATACGCAATTTCTCATCAATGCCCATTTCAGCTGAATGCAAATGACTGTGCCAGGAAATTGGTAAAACCTCAACACGACCAACTAAACCCAAATCTGTTGAGTTTTTGTAGTGGCCCTGAACCAATTGACGGGCAATTGTACGGAAATCATCAACTGTTATACAATTGAAATACATTTAATTTACTTTCAAAAAATAAAACAGAAAATATTTCAAAACGTACCAACTTCTTCCACGGATCTTAATTTAAGGTCACAAGCAGAGCCAATGCCATGTACCATAAACAGTAAATGATCAACTTTTTGTGATTCTCCTTGTTCTATATTAAAATCATCCAAGTCACGTTTAACAACTCGTGGTCTTGTGCTAGTTTGCTAAAGGATTAATAATAAAAAAAAATAATTTTATACAACATTTTGTTGTTTTGTTTTTTTTTGCATTGAAAAAAATCTTACTGTGGTACCACCCCAGGCATCAGCGTTCTGCTGCTGTTGAAAATGCACTATAACAGTTGGACCATGGAAAACAACTTGTTCACCCATGCCCAGAATAATGGTTTTATGCCATACGCCACTTTCTGCTGCCTGCTTGTATTCATTTTCCAACAGTTCTGCTGTTTGTTCTTCATAAGGGACATACTTTGAGTCGACGGCCTTATAGAACCAAGAACAACGTCTTACTTCAATGGGTTCACTTTCCCAATAGACACTTATCTTTTTGCGTTCGCTGATATTCACATCATAACGGCCCCCTTCAACTGCTATTATGTTCGGCTTATCATCTAAAAAAAATAAAAAAATTAAATTAAAACGGATCTCATACACAATACCACAAAAGATGAAGTTTTTTTTTTATTTACCGTCGTCCATTAGCAAGCTCGTTTCTAATAGAGCTGAATCATAGTGGCTGAAGGGCATCCAAATTTGTTTGTCGGCTACAGTTCGTTTATAAAACCAGTGCTTAACTGCTGGCTTGTAAGACTATAAAATGATTACCAAAACAAATAACAGGAACATTTAAACAATTTCAAATACATTGATAAAAGTGAACATGTGTAATCAACACTAACTTACCACACTAGCCCCTGCATTTGTTGTTGACTTATCGGCAGATAACAGATTGGCCATTCTTAACTCTTTTAGTACTTCCTCGGGCAACTCACCGTAATGTTTTAATAATTCTTGTGGTAAGTCTTCAAGGCTTTTATTGTTTTTGTCTGCGTCGGTAGATACTTCGTCTTCTAAAATTTCGGTTGTAATAGCTTCTTCGCGTTTTTCTGGAGACTTCTCAGTATTTTCTGTTATTGATAGATTGGCTAATATAGATTTTTGTCCTGCTGTTGAATTGCTCAACTCTGAAAACTCCGAACAAGCAGATGATGGTGGTTCTACTAAATTCGATATAGGCGTAAGGGAACGTTGTTGTAGATTTTTTATACCTAAACCGCTGTGCACTAAATCGTAATTGAGATCTCCCACTCGATCGGCTTCTTTTGGTGGCGGATTATTGAAAAAATATTGTATACGTTGTTCCTCGTTGTTGGCTATGGCACGGGAAATAGCAGAGGCTTCAGCTTGGTGTTGCCGTTGTGTCTGGAGTTGTCGCTGTTGTGATGTTTGACCAGGGAATGAATCAAAAAATGTTGAAGGATCTTTTGCGACTTCTATTTGATTTTGATTTTGTGTTTGTTGATTGAAATAATTTGAAAATCTATTGACAACTTCAGGTTGTTGTATTTGATTTGATATTTCTTGTCGAACAACAGTTGTATGTTCTTGTTCTGGTTCTTGTTCTTGTTGAGCTGTATAAACGGGAGCAGTAGGTTCAGGTTGTAAAAATCTTTCAAAACCGATTGGTGGTGGTGGTATATTGGTTTGTTGTTGTGGTTCTACGAATTGACTATTCTCGCTATTTTCTACAATTGCTGGAGATTTTTCAACATTACTTGCTACGTTTGGAAAGAAATCAGTTATTGGTGGTTGTGTAGCAGTATTAGGTTCGTTTGCAAAGAAATTAACAGGATCAGTAGCTTTTGTTTCTACAGCTTGACTGCTTTCAGAGAAGAAATTAATGCCACTTTCAAAATTTGACGTTATAGTCTCTTTAGCAGGCAATGTTGCAAAGAAATTAAACTCTGCCGAACCGCTAGTAGGTTTCGGTGCAAAGAAATTTGCTAAAGTCGGTTGTACAGTCGCCGATTTTGATGTATCTGTAGTTGAACCTCTGCGATAAGGATTTTTAGATGTGTTAGCTTGAATGTTAACGGGCGGCAATGTCAATATTTTACTTTCTTCGGGTTCAGTTGGAAGGGAAATCTTTTGCAGCGCTTGTTCTAAGGGATCTTCAGTTGGTATCTGTTTTGGTGTTGCTATGTCTTCTTCAAGAACAGGTTCAATGGTTTCAATAATTAGTTGATCGTCAGACGAATTGTTCTGATGTTCAGGAACACTGTTTAGGGTTTCAGTTGTTAAATTTTCATTTAAAATATTCTGTTCCAATTTATTATTTTTTAATTCTTCGGATTCTTTCTCATTGTTTGGTGCTATTTCGTTTTGTACTTCTGTTGAAAATTTCTTTGGAGGAACAATTAAATTCGATTCTACTTGTGCAGACTCAATAGCTTGTTGTTCTTCAGCAGAAGCGGAGAAAAGAGATACGCTATGTAATGATTCGTTAGTTTTTTGTTCTCCAACTAATAGACTTTGTTTGCTGTCTTCAGATGTTTGCTCTTTTAAAGGAACAGGAGCAAATAAAGCTACACTTTGTGCAGGTTGATTTAATGTAAACTCTCCAGCTGGTGTACCAAACAAAGATGCTGTCTGATTCGGTTGATTATTTAATGTCTGTGCTTCCGCTGTGGGAGGACAGGGGATAGAATGATGTTCTGTATTGAATGGAGCAAACAAGGGTACACTTTGATTTTGGTCGTTGAATTTTAGTTCTTCTGTAGAAGGAGGAGCAAAGTCAAGTTTCTGCTCTGCCGTAAAAGAAGGAGTCAATAAAGGAACACTCTGTCCCTGATCAATAGGTTTCAATTCACCTGCAGGAGCTGAAAAAAATAAAGGCAAATTCTGTCCTTGTTCCTTTGTTCTGTTTTCTCCTATGATAGGTGGAGGTGTAAACAGGGGTACACTTTGCGGTGTTGCAGGATTAAGTGTCGGATATGGTGTTTGATTGATTTGAGTAATATTTTGTATTTGATTGGGTGTAACGTGGATGGGGGCAGTTTCGTTAGGTGTTAAAGGATTTTTGTAAAGTTTTGTTCCCTTTTGTAGACGATACGAAGTGGATGCAGCAGCTTTTGGTGGTACTACATTGCCCGCATTTGGTGGCGGTAAAGATGGACCACTTGAACCTATTTGACTGACAGAACCGGAAGGAAGTGACACAAATTTTGTGGGATCTAATACTCCTGCTTGACCAGCTGTATTCAAGGTTGGATCAATTACACCTATACTGCTTGTCTGTGATGTAAGTCCTAAGGGTTGTTGATTAGTAAGTAATGGTGGATGTGTAGTGGACGTCGACGATTGTTGCGGAAAGTTAGTGGGATTAAAGAGAGGTATGTCAGCTTGTAATGTTGTGTTAGCTGGAGAATTTTGAAAAAGAGCTGATGCTGGAGGAATTGTGTTGGTCTGATTTATGTTTTCCCCTACTGATTCGGAGTGTGGCACAAAACAGTTCGCTTCTAAATTAGAAACGTTGGGTAAATTATGTGATGTAGTTTGAGCACTGTGTGAAGGTGGCACAAAATAACTGGTTACTGGTGGCGGTGCTGCTGCAAAATAGTTGTTTTGATGTTCAAATATTTGTTGAGATGGTTCTGATACGTTAAACTGTTGTGCCGCATCGACTCTAACAGTTTGCGTCAATGAGCCTGCTGCAGATTGTACAAGTCCTGTAATATTCTGTAAGACACCTGTTGGTGCAAGATTGCTAATTTTTGAGAATAAACCAGAAGCTGCTTTACGATCTTCAGATTTTTCTTCGACAGGAGCACAATACTGAAGAGTCGGTTGTGATTGCTGATAAAAGCTTGTAGAATTATTATCATAAGAGATTGGAGTAGTAAAAGCCGCTGGTTGAATCACAGCTGTAGGTTGTTGTGTTTGATCCGAAAGCCCTGGTATTGGTGCATATAATTTCTTTTTTGAAGAAAAACGAAAATTATTTTGTCCTCCTACACTTGGTGGCGGAGCTGCACTTGCTGTTGGTAAAGAAGGAATTTCATTCGGTGTATAGAACTTTGGAGGTTCTGGCACAGTTAAATTATCCTGTGTATCTAGGTGTGTAGAGCTTACGGTTGAACTGAACAAGTTTGAAGAGTTATTAAGGGTTTTAAAATTAAGTTGTTATTGTTATAATTACCTTGCAAAATAATTTCCACCCTGAGGAGGAGGAGGAGCGTAAAAGGGTGGTGGAATTTGCGATGATATTCCTGAATTTGCGTATTGTTGTTGGGTATATGTTGGTTGTATTTCCAATTGGGGGGCCAATAAGTTATTAGCATTCGAGTCCTGTGAATATTGGTCGTCAAGTGGTGTGGTTTCACGACTTGAAATAGCTGTTATACGTTTTGAAAATGTTGAAAACACATTTGACGCTACTGAGGGCAAAGCAGAAAATGACGAGGCTGCTTGGCTTAAAATAGAATCGTTAGTACTGCCTTGATTAGAGGGATCGAGTAAGGGATTTGCATTAGAATCCTTTATATCAGTCGATTGGTTGTCTTCATTCGAAGTATTTAAGTTAATTTCATCCAATGTTTCTGTATCCAATGAGGATGATCCCACAGTTACCAATGATTTTGGTTCTGAAAATACATATTAAAATAATTCACGTTAATTATTTAAGAAATATTTTAAGAACTATTTTTTATTTTGCACATAAACAAACTGTAATTATGGAAATAATCATGTTTTAATATTTAACCTTCTTCTATATATATAAAAATGAATGTTTGTTTGTATGTAATTAATAGAATCGTAAACTATGCATTTGATCATGCTATGATCTTCAGCAAAGTTGTTGCGCATGAGCCGCGGAAGGTTTCTAAGTTGGTATGACCAATTTCCGACAGGTGGCGCCACTGAAAATTACTAAAAATTATTTAAATCGTAAGCTGTGTATTTGATCAGGTTATGATCTTCAGCAAAGTTGTTGCGCATGAGCCGACGAAGGTCTCTAAGTTGGTATGATCAATTTCCGGCAAATGGCTCCGCTGAAAATTTTTAAAATGCTGTTGAGTTCAATTCGGGTACATTGTGCGATTCTAATAAATTTAACACATTTTTCAAGCCGTTCCCGTGTCATCATGCCGGCAAAGCGGCAAGCAATTGGTCGACCTACACCTCGAGCACGGAAGAAAAGACCATTACGAGCCTCAGAATCAGACATGCCGCTGAGACCCGTTGGCATGAATCACTTGAACAACGAGAAGTGAGATAAGAAACTGATCGAATGCGTACTACTCAGGCCTGTTCGTCTGAATCATCTGGACAACGGGAAACAAAGTCAATAAAATGATTCAAAATTAATTGGACATTTGTGTAATGTCTTTCCTGCAAATTTATTTTAGTTGGTGGTGCAGCAACACGTGCAGGGTACAGCTAGTATTTAATATTCTAATCTTGGACGCAACGTTGCTACAAATTCAAATCATTCTGCCATATTCTCCTACGTTTCTTTTATTGAATTGCTAGTTATTGAGACCAGTTTTTGACATTGACCATCACACGTATTTGCTTAATATCCTAAGAGAATATTTTCCTTTCAAAATTAATTTGTTTGCAAATTTACCATCGAAACCCGTGAAAAGGTTATTTTTAAATCAAATAAAAAAATTGAATGAATAAATAATAGGGAAAACAAAATGTGTACAATTTCTATACTATTTTTTAATATAAGCTTAGTATTAAAGCACAATCACTTTATGAACTTGCTGCTATTATTTTCCTTGTTACTGTATGTTAAGGTTTGAATATAAAATGTAGAAAAACCCGGAAGATATAATATGTATAATAAGTTAATAGATTCTTTTTTTTAATTTCTTAATATTATATAGTCTCTTAAAAAAATTAAAAATAAAACTGATTTTTTATTATCGTGAGAATAGTTACAATATAATTTATTTTTTATTTAATTGTCCGGTTTAACAAAGTAAAACTAATTTTAACTGTATTAATTTAGTTATTATTATTACATTAGTTATGCATAAATATACAATAAAAAAAATAATTAATATATAAAAATAAAAATTATTATAATACACATACACATCGTCAATAAAAAAAAAAAATTTTTTAGTATTAAAAAAATAAAAAAAATTATTTAATGAAAAAATTGACAAGCAAGCGGGCTCGTATTTAAATTCATTTTGTTTCTCAATCTCAATTATTTATTTATTATTTTTGATGTTATTTATAATTTATGTTGTTTTGGTTTTAATTTTTTTTACCAAAATTGCATTATTTTACGTTTTTCTTTTTTAATTCTTAAACCTTAAACAGGTAGACGGTGCTTTATAAAATAAGGCATAAATTAATTTATTATAAATAAACAAAAAAAATTTATTCATTGTTTTTAAATGCCTTATTTTGGAACAGAAATGAAAATCCAATAAAAAAAAATGAAATGGAATGACGTTAAATGAAATTTTAAAATTCAGGACACAATTTGAAAAGTTTTTATAGTTTGTTGTTTTTTTTTTTCTTTTTTCTATAATTGTTTTGTTAAATAATAAAAAAAAGAAAGAATAAAAAATAAATTGCGTTAAAAATACAGATATAGAATAAAGATATCCAAGTTATTGACAATTAAACGGTTAACGTAATACATTTAATACGTATATATGTATGTATGTGAACATACAAATATACATTCTTGTACGCTTGTTTTCTTTTGATTTATTATTATCTAAACAAAGCAGGAATTGCCAATTAAAATGTAATTTTGTTTCAAAAAACAACTCTGTTAAAGCAAATTTATTAATTTTACTTCTATTTTATTTTACATACATACATACATATGTATATAAAATTATAAATAAATTTATTTACAAATAATTTAAATTCTATACAATTTTTTTTTATATATTCTCGTGTCTCGTGTTGTATAAGTAGGATTGGATTAGGCTCGATGATGTAAGAAACTATATTAATTCTCTATTTTCTAATTTATTTTCAATACTAAATTCAGAATTTAATTCACTTCATACATAGGTTAGGTTAGGTTAGGTTAGAGGACGTGTACTTGTCAATAAAGACAATTACAGTACCTGGAGGTCGAATTGACCCATTGTACAGCGTCCTTACAGAGGGAAGGATAATAGAGGGATAAAAAGGAAAGGATGTAGGAAAGGGGAGAATGGAAAGTGGAGGAATTACATAGATAAGACACAACAAAAAGGGGAGAGCGCGACTACACTGATGAAGCCCTAGCGCCTCTCAACCAGCCTAAGCCACTAATGAATCTGTGGAGAGCCTTTATATCGGCTCTCGACACAGAATTCAAACTCTCAAAAAAGGCCCTGCCAAGGGAGACAAAACAACCCGATCCGTTCCCCCAACGCCTCTGCTCCTCCTCTCTGACCCATCCATTGATGAGGACGTAGAGGTGACAGACTGGGGGGTCAGGACCAACTACAAATTGACCCCAGAAAGCGAACCTAAACTAGCGAGGGCATCCGCCGTCTCATTGCCCAGTATTCCGCTACGACCCGGAACCCAGCACAGACGGATACGGTCTAGTCCAAAAGTCCTCAACGACTCCTTGCACTCGCTAACGAGCCGTGATTTGCAACAGACCAACGCAATGGCCCTAAAGACAGCCTGATTGTCAACGAAGATCATCTAAGTTTCCGAATCCGAAGCTGGGCCACTCCGCCTGAAAAACGCTGCAGTCATCATTCAACCTAAAGTGGAGTTCAAGACCGAGTTCCCTCCAGAAAACCCCAGCACCTGTACATCCACCTAACTTAGACCCATCTGTGAAGATGGGTATACCTCTTTGCCCCTGGAGTACCCCACAATTCCATTTCCGGTATAAGTAGTATCCTTAAACCAGGCAGGAACATAGCCTCAGGCACAATATAATCGGTGGCCACTTCATACATACATAATTGGCCATTACAACCCTTCAGTCAGGATTACGGCCTAGCTTCTCACACCACTCATGTTGTGTGCGTTAATTTTATACACGAATGGCGACCCCTACAATTTAAAGTCGACTCCAAACGACAGATTTCTGAGAAACTTTTCATGGCAATTTTATTTACTATCAGAGTTTTTTCCAGAAATCTGTTGAGAGGAACTACACTACCGACTTGACTACGGCGACTTCTAGCTGCTTGTATGTATATGGCTTCGAAATCAGAAATTCTACACATACACGTAATCACTCACAACCAGTCAGCTTTAAGAAAAGAAAATGAATTGCAGCCAATTAGAACGATAGTGTATCGCTTAAGGTATGTACCAATAGATGTTTCAAATATAAAGTTGTAGTTTGTTATCTACATACATACCTATATTCATTCCAACATTTCTTAAGATGTTTTACAAAATATATGCATACTGCATACTGTGTTGTTTGGTCTGAATTTGGGAGAAAACGGTATTGGTGATTTGACATACATTTACATATTTGAACACATGAAAATCGAATGAAGACGCAATTTACTGTCTGTCCCGCCACTCATGTGTAAAATTAACACACACAACATGAGTGGTGCGAGAAGCTGGGCCGTTATCTTTTAAAGACGACGACGATATCCTTTAAAGAAGACTTTAAATCAAATTCAATTGTATTTATGATAAAAAGCTATAGGAATCATTATTGAGAAGCGAATACATGCATAAGACATTCTTGTTGTACCCTTAATGGAAATCGTTCTGAATTTTTACAAAGTTAAAGTGCTATTCTATTATCAAGATTGAAACGTATTTGTAGTAATTAAAAATTTCGATTCGAAATTCTAAACAAAAAATAGCTCAATTTCTTGTCTTGTGTTTTTTTGTTAAGTTTCCTGCCCCCAAATTCTCAATTGTTATTGTATATTAATTAAATTTAAATTTTTATTCAAATTCCACAAATTCTTAACAATAATAAAATACATTGTAATTAAATAACTTCGTATTTGAACCTGTTTTATTATCAAATGTATATTATATTGTGTGTGTGTGTGTTTTTTTATGCAAGTACATACTATATTGATTGAAGTATATTTTGTTTAACACCTGACTTAATTTGTATTTTTGTTACGATCTTATATGAATACTTGACCAATAAAGAATTGATAAATTTAATAAACAAATACAAAAAAAGGAAAATAAATAAATGAAATTATAATTTAAATTATTTGCCACAACCACATCGTAAAAAACCCAACAATTAACAACAATCGGTCCCAGCAGAAGCAGTATACAATTGAAATTAATTTTTTGTTTTTTTTTGTTTTATTAACGAAAGTTGTGTTTTTATTCTGTTTATAAAGGAATAAAAATATAAAACGCAAAAAACTTTAATTAGAAATAAATTTAATTTTTAAAAAGGGTGATTCATATAAAAAAACCAAAATAATTTCAATTTAATGCAAGAACATTAAAAATTTAATTGAAATCAACCAAAAAAATAAATAAGTGGTAATTAAATTAATAAACAACTGATGCACACTGATTTGGGATATATTAATTAGCTGCCTTAAAAGAAAAATTACTTACAATTAAACTAAGTAAAGTTTTAGGATTCCAAATCCATATGAAATTATTTAACACTTTTCTTGATATCTATTTCTTGTTTTAATTTTAACATTTTAATTATTTATAAAAAAAAATTAAATACATGCAAACTCTGTTATTTAAATATTTGTTTGGTTTTTGTAATAAATCATTATAATAAATAAAAGTCAAATATAAATAAATTATGCATTTAAATGTCATGACATTTACAATTTATTTAACACAACAAGAGATGCATTCATCCAGTCAGCCAGCCAGCCAGCCAGCCAAACGAAAACTCAGCAAGAAATTGGCAAAAAAAATAATCAAATAAATTCAAATAACACCAGTAACAAGAAATTTCTGTCGATATGCATATATTTTAGCATATCAATACATTAAAGTCTTCTCAAAAAAAGGCAAATATGTATATCAAGAGACCCTTTTAGTTAAGTGTTAAAAATATATCATTTATGGAGGTACTTTAATATCAAATCTAATTTTATTAATCGTATTATCAATCGCTGTTGATGGAGAAAAACCGCATTTCTTTTTTTTTAACGCCTTGGAACGGAAACACATGTAATTCACGACTGCTTACGGAATAAATCAGCCAAAATGTTATAAATCATTACAAGCTTGCTTATGTCCAATTAAATTAAGATTTATTTCTTTGTTTAATCGAAATGATTAACAAGTTTAACATTTAATCTTCATATTTAAGCAAATAAATCGTATTTAAATTTCATTCCAACAGAGGCATTGTTAATTTCAAATTCTGTAGTCTTGTAATCAAAGACGACCATCGCATCGCAACGACACCATTTTTTACATGCGTACGCTAACGACATTGACATCATTGGACGTACCCAGTGAAATGCTACTGCTGCCTTTAGCACTATTGAACAAAAAGCTATCAGTATGGGTCCGACAGAAGATGAGAGTAAAAAGAAGAATATGTTGTCGACGATTAGGGTCATGCGGCTTTTTCGGATTTAGATTAGGAGGACGACCTTGATCAAATCAAGAAAGACTTGTCATCAATAGATGCGGCAAACTAGAGAAGGCACATGTGAAACAGAGGCGTCTGGAAGGATGTGTTAAGACAGTTCGACATCAGATAAGTCCGCTCAAATTTACGTATTCAAAATCTCGTTTCTAATTGAATTGTCTTCTTGTGACAAGAAAGCTCCTACTAATTAAGACGCCAATAAATATTAGCATACAATGACAAATATACACTCAGCGCCAAAAGTGAGTAAACACCACTGAAATAATTCATTTTCTTAGGATAGCTAGGAAAGTAAATGAGAATAGTCGTATAAATTTCCAAAAATAGAAACGTTTATTTATTACTTATAAAATGTTAAAACAAAAAAAAAACAAGTCATGATAAAGGAACTTTTTTTATACTGAAGTACAAAACTGTTTTATACTTAAGAACAAAAGTGTTGACTCACTTATGGCGCCCACTGTAATTCCCTAGAAGCATACACAATCCAAATAAAAATAAAACAACATAATTTTAACAGAAACGGTTAAAAAACATTTTTTGGTATAATATTGGTGTTGCTAAAATGCCGCCGATTTTTAAATCTGGTGACTTTTTTGGAATGAACGGAAAATTCAAGCAAACGTGATGCAAAGCCATTAAATAATGTTTTTTTTTACATTTTTTTTTTTGTAATTTTTTCTGAAAATGTCTTTAAGAAATGAATAATTGTGATTTTTTTCCATTTAATAAAATGTCTTTTAATTTTTTTTTTTTTGCTTTACTATTACCTCGATCTTGAAACGTGATTTGAAATCCAAACAGCCAAAATAAATACCACCTTTGATTTTGCTGTTTCTTTTAAAAATAAAAATATAAAAAAAGTAGCAAGAAATACGTAAAATTTTTACCATTTACTATGAACAAAAATTCACAATAAAAACAAGCAAATGTAAAAAAAAAAATTTAATTAAATGTGATGGAAAAAAATAAGTATTTATTTAGACAGTAACACATAAAAAATCTTTAGCCAAGTTTGCAAATTTTCGTCGGCAAAACCACAACAAATCACTTTTAGTTAAAATTCATCACACAAAATACTACGCTCTGCTTTTTTCCTTTTTTCTTTTTCTTGAACGCTTTAATGTCTGGTCTGGTCAGGTCTGGTCTGGTAAACAAAAAAAATTGGAATTCACCAAAGAAAACAAAGAAATTATTTAATTTACTCGAATATGTAATACAATATTTTGTTTACAAACATTTCATGAATTTACATACTATAGAATGTAATGTAAAGTATGCGTAAAGTATTTTTAACGCTTTTACGCGCTCACGCCATACTATGTATGTGGTAGTGGTAATATGTGCGTCAGTAGGAGGAAGTGTGTTAAGTGAAGCTAATTAGGAAGCTGCTTGAAATTTAATGAAAACGTGCAAAGAATCAATAAAATGTATTTCTACTATGTATACATACATACATACATACATATACATACATATATTGTTTAGTATGATCAATTATCATTCAAATGTGTATAGTAAGTAGTAGTACATGTACTTAGTATGTATGCTTAGTATTTTCAATTATGAATTTGTCTTTTAATTTGTTGATTGACCATATACATGTTCTAATTTTAATTTTTTTTGTTAATAAAATTTAAAATAGATTTACGAGCAATATGAACTAATCATAATAATTATGTCTTAATTTAATGTCAGCAAACTTTGACGAGGTTAAAGTTTATTGACTTAAAGGAATAAATTTGTTTATTTTGATTACTTGATTACTTATATTCTATGTGTTTATGGGTAGTTCACATTTATTTTTTTATTTTTTTTCTGAATAATATTCACATTTCACTAAAGTTCAATTACTCTGCACTAAAATATTGTGGAATTTTATTGAAGATTTCCTCACTACAAATTCAAATGCAATAATCCATCTATGGCAAGTGATATTGTGATGTGTTGTAGAATTTATTTGGGTAATCCTTGATTATATTGATGTTGATGATATGTGGTTTCAAAAAGAGGGTCCAACTTATTACTCAGCCTGCGAAGCAGTGAATTTATAGCAGATGATTTTGTGGTTTAAATAAATTCAAGTATTTTATAAATCTGAACCAATTAAATCCTTAAAAGACAATATCCGGCTTGAGATCGCCTTGATTGGCCTAGAAAACGTAAAAGGTACCGGTATTTGAGAACATGTTTGTGGGAATATATGCAGATATGTATGTGGTAGATATATACATACACTCAGCCACAAAAGTATACATACGGATAACAAATTTCTGAAATTTTTTAACCGTATGTATACTTTAGTAACTGTGTGCATGTACAAACATACATATGTACATATGAAAGAAATATGATAAATATTTTGGAAAATATGAATTTAACTAACGATCTTGAGCTTACGAAAACTAGGCAATGGCATGCTCTCCATTAATCGTTTTGCACCACGCCAGTACGGTTCATGTACACATGTAAGGCCTTGAGAAAACATTCATAAGTGGATTCAAGTCGTATTCGATTCCAATACGTGAATAAATCGAATTAAACCTTCTAGGGCGCTGAGAACATTCGTATAATGCACAAAGAGCCATTAAAACTTTGCGGACCAAATGGCTACTGTCCATGGCAAGCCCTACAGAACCGTGCTCTGATCCTTTCTTTGTCCCATATTATAATAACGGAATCAACATCATCTATAAGAATAATTAACTGGAGACTCCAGCATAACAGATCCGTTACGAATATTCGGATTCTTAGAAACATTTAAGTAAATGAAAAGCTTGACTATTCCATGAGACAATCAGCTTAGGTATGAAAACTTTTCTTTACATTTACAGGTGTTTTTATACTGATGAAATTTGAAACCGTTTGAACGTGATTTCAATATTTTACGTAGTCATACAGTGGTGGCCTTATAATTAGAAACGATGTTTCTGGAACAGAGTTCTCTGGAGTGACAAATCTAAGTGAAATCAATCTGATGGAAAAACGTATGTAAGACGCCCTCCAAACAAAGCCTTTGATCCCAGGTACACAGTGAAAACTGTAAAACAAATTAACAAACAAATTATAATTATAAGGCCACCACTGTAGTCTTATACATCTACGACTAACGATGGTATAAAATATAGAAAACATTGGTCAACTTTTATTTCATATGACAAATAAAATAATTAAAAGAAGTAAAACCTTTATGCACATTAAAATATCTGCGATGCAAACGAAATTATTTTAAGGCCTCATACTAATTTATTAACAATATTTTCATATTCACTTTACGTAAGCATTTTACTAACAGCTTATAAAAATTAAATTCTAAAAAGGGATTCAAAAGAATAGAATATGTTCTAATAAAAATTGGTTTTGAAACGCAGATAACATTTATGTTGCTTAGATATATTTGGTGAATTTTAATGTATTTCGCACTTCAAATAATTTTTTTTTGTTTTTTGTTTTGTGTTCTTACCTAAAAGGAGTGTAAAATCACACATATGTACATATGTATATGTACGGTATGTATGTATATATGTACATATCATAAAAATAATGACCGCAATGATGTCATGAGTAAAAAAAGAAAAGAATCCCCATTGTTCAGAATAATTTTGAAACTAATCAATAGCCACAACGAATGATATGCTTCGTATACAATGGCAAAGGTAAACAATTTTGTAAATTTTTGGAAAATATGGAATATTAGGATAGCATTCAACCGTTTCTAGTAATATTTTATATTTAAAAATTTTAATTTCAAATGAAAAAGACTGAAAGTGATAGGTGTTATGTTATTTCTTTTTTGAAGTTACTATAATTTTGTTACAAACCCACTGACCAACCAATCAAATTTCACTTTTAAAAGTTACGCAGACTTCAACACATATGATCCCTTAAATGTTGTTTTCTTCAACAAAATTATAACTTGTGAAAAGATTGTTTAGTAAATGCCTTAAAACGATGTTGAGGAATTCCAAAAAAATAAAAACAAAAAGCGACACGCTATAAATGAAGCACAGGTAGACAACTCGAAACTCAAAAAAATATATAACAAAACAAAACACTCACTCCAATAACGAAAACAAGATCATTTAAAAGCAGATGCTGTTGAAAGTTTAAATATTTTACAAGAGCGCGTGTTAAGCACATGCCAGGCACACTTAAGGAAGGTTTTCTTGAAGTACCCAACAAAAAAAAAACATACCAAAAACAAAAATTATATACATTTCGTAACTCTAAAAGATGAACAGGAATTTTCTGGTTGAGGGAAAAAAACTTTAATAAAATGATTGGCATTGAACTTTCAGAGAAATACTGCAAAAAAAATAACAAATATTTTAACCACAAATTTTCAGCAAATATTTTTAAAACGGTAGCGTTATGCTATAGTTATGTCTACTTGTATAAATGTATATGATTTCACATAAGTAAGCATGAACAAACATTTATGCCTTTGGGGTAAAATAAGCGAAATTTGAAGACAATACATAAAAACATTTTTTATTTCTCAAAAAAAAAAAAAGAAATAAAAAGCAGACATGGTGTTAAATTTTTGGTTTCGGGGAGTACAGTAGCACTCAATGCAAGGCAAAGGCAACTACTGAAACGGATTAAGTAATACAACATTTTAAATTATTAAAACAATTAAACACATTTGTTAATAACCAAACAAAAATGTAAAATGACCACTTTTTGTAGATGCTTCATTACAGAGCGTTAAATTTTAAAAATTATTATAACATATGATGGTTGAGTTCGACAGCTTTATGGGATTTATTTAAAAAACGGCTTGTTGACAGTTCATCCTAATATTGATAATTATTGAGCAGATACACAACAAATAAGTTTTTTTATATTCACATTAAAATCAAAATTTCTTACTATTTTATTAACAATAATTTTGTTTTCAGACATAATTGGTCATTACAATCCTTTAGTCAGGATTACGACCTAGTTTAAAGTCGACTCCTAACAACAGATTTTTGAGAAACTTTTCATGGCAATTTTATTTACTCTCAGAGTTTTTGTCAGAATTCTGCTGACAGGAAGTCGCCGAAGAAACACTTTTTGTATTTTGTTTTGATGTCTGGCCTGGGGCTCGAACCCTGGCTTTACGTCTAAAAAGCCAACACACTACCTACTAGACTACGGCGACTTCAGACATATACATACACATAATTGGTCATTACAATCCTTTAGTCAGGATTACGACCTAGTTTCTCACACCACTTATGTTGTGTGCGTTAATTTTTATACATGAGTGGTGGGATCTGCAGTTTAAAGTCGACTCCGAACGACAGATTTTTGAAAAACTTTTCATGGCAATTTTATTTACTCTCAGAGTTTTTGTCAGAATTCTGCTGACAGGAAGTCGCCGAAGAAACACTTTTTGTATTTTGTTTTGATGTCTGGCCTGGGGCTCGAACCCTGGCTTTACGTCTAAAAAGCCAACACACTACCTACTAGACTACGGCGACTTCAGACATATACATACACATAATTGGTCATTACAATCCTTTAGTCAGGATTACGACCTAGTTTCTCACACCACTTATGTTGTGTGCGTTAATTTTTATACATGAGTGGTGGGATCTGCAGTTTAAAGTCGACTCCGAACGACAGATTTTTGAAAAACTTTTCATGGCAATTTTATTTACTCTCAGAGTTTTTGTCAGAAATCTGCTGAGAGGAAGCCGGCGAAGAAATATATTTTCATATTTCGTTTAGTTGAAGATGCCTGGCCTGGGGTATGAACCGAGGTCCCGCGTCTAATAAGCCAACAGACTACCTAATAGACCACGGCGACATCACCATATGCATATACATAGCTAATCCGAAATCTTTTAATCTATCTGAAGGGATGATAACCTAAACACGATAAACACAACAAATAAACATTTTATATTAACAAATAAACTGCATAAAATGCAGTCTTGATCGCCACTTGATCTATTTCTGTCAACAAAAATATGTAAGTAATAATCAATAATACCATATGTTATTAAATCAAATTTAAAAATACATCTACATGGTATGTTATTACTAGGATCAGATCTCTCTTTAACTCTGCGTCAAAGTTATTTTATTCTAATGGGTCCGCCATCTAACGTTTTTTTTTTCAACTAGTGCTTATTTCGTGAATGGTAACACTTAGCTCATGTCTGATTTGACAGATAATTAGTTTTATCCTTCCGCTGAACGAATATGGACCATCCAATGCGTTTTCGCTTCGTTAAGTGGGCCTGTGATCGACTTACAGAAGGTGCCGATTTTGGCAAAAAAAATTATCTTTTCAGATGAAGCTCATTTTGATCTTGGCGGGTATGTAAACAAGCAAAATTGTCGCATTTGGGGCACAGAAAACCCGCACGCATACTTTGAAAAGCCGACGCACCCAAAACGAATCGATGTTTGGTGCGGATTTTGGTCCAGATGCATAATTGGGCCATTTTTCTTCGAAAATGAACAAGGAATGGCCGTTACAGTCAATGGCGATCGTTATCGGGCCATGTGGAACGAATTTTTGTTCACAAAAATTGAAGAGGAGAATATTGGCAACATTTGGTTTCAACAGGATGGCGCTACGTGCCACACAGCCGAAGCTACACTCGATGATTTGCGCCCTGTTTTTGAAGATCGCATTATCAGCCGCAGAGCTGATGTCGTTTGGCCACCTCGGAGCTGCGATTTGACACCGTTGGACTATTATTTGTGGGGTGCCGTCAAAGATAAATGTTACGCCGACAAGTCAGAGACAATTGACGCTTTAAAGGACAATATTCGTGAAGCCATTGGTGAAGTACAGCTGCACACAACCGATAATGTACTTAAAAATTGGACCGATCGTGTAGGCTACTGCATGGCCAGCCGAGGCAGCCATTTGAATGAAATTATTTTCCATTATTAACCGGAAGGATTGTACTTTCAAATAAAAAAAGAAATTTGAGAAAATATTCAGTAGTTTTTTTTTAAAGCATTTTCAAAAAAAAGTTATTTGGCGGACCCTTTACAAATAAAATAAACTAATTTCTTTTAATTTTCTTATTAACATTCTGTCCTTTTTCCCTATTTACCATTTGCTAAGTCTCAGTAAATAAGAACAATTCAATTTAGATTCAAAATAATTTTTCATCTTCATTCTATTCGAAAAGAATTTTTCAAATTCGCATGTTGAAATCAACTTTATTTGTATTACAACGACTGTAAATAATAGGTATTAATAAAACGTCTTTTTTATTATTTAATATTTTATAAAATTGTTTAATGTTTATGGCTATTTTCTATTCCACGGTGCGGCAATTTAACCTTTTTAACAAATAAAAAAAGAAAAAAAATATTGCAGAAAAAAAATCAAAACAAAGGACTTAAGCAACGAACTTCAAACGACGAAACACTTTGCTTTCCTTCTATTGTTTCTTGTGGTATTTTCTAAGTGATGTTGTTTAGTTAAATGGTAGATAAGTATTATATGTATTTGCATCTGTATATAAAGTTATGTTTTTTTTATAAATTTAAAAATATGCCTTAGCAATTAAGTGTTAAAGTGCTTGTACACTTATTTATAATAAAAAAAAATGGAAATTACCCGCACAAAAGTAGAGCAATCAATAATATTGAATTGTTTTTTTTTTTTTTTTTTTTTTTTTGATGAATTTTGCAATATTTATTTAAATATATTTTAAGGGAAATGAATCACAAGTAATACAATACGAATGACAAAAAATTTTACACACATATTAAATTTGTAACAAGTTAATAATTTTTATTTCATTTCTATGATTGGAAATTCCCTTTAAACAGAATTTTAAAAGAATATGCCGCTTGTCAGGTATGTAAATATGTATTTAAAACAATACAATACATATGTATAATAATCTTATCATCTTCAAAATTAAATACAAAATGACTTTGACACACCTGATGTTTTACTTAAACCAAACACAATAATTGCAAGTTAGTTTTAAAAATATTTACAATTACCCAGTGAATGTATGAATGAATGAATGAATGTTCGTTCTTAAAAAAAAAGTACACATTTTTTTTTTAAATAAATATATTGATTATGTAAGCTATAATTTAAAACGGCTTTAAACTTAAATAGATAAATAAAAGGAACAAAATTAAACAACAATTCAGAAAGTACAAAAGGCCTGACAAATTTCAAAATATTTTAGTATTCATTTCAAGAGCGTGGCTTATTAAGAAAATTGTTGCCGTTGTGGTAAATTTTATACGAAATATTTAAAAAATTTACTTTTACAAATAAATTTTATTGTAAGCGCGTGTGCAAAACGTGAATCCTTGTACAGAAATAAATCGTTCAAGTCGTTGTTACATTGTATTTTTATATAAATACTACTACTACTAGCACCCTATCAAAAGTAAAATGTTTTTTTTTTTGTTTTTCGTAACTTATTTACTCAATTGTAATTTTATTAACACTATGCGAAAAATTGTTGAACTTTAACTTAATGAAATTGTAAACAAAATCATATCATACGCAATCAACAAAAAAAAAAAAAACGAATAAAAAAAATAACTAAAGAAATAAAAAAGTGTTAATTGTTTGCCAAAATAAATAAATAAAATAAAATAAAACAAAAACATCAGTTTCGCTTTTGTGTAAGTTTTGTTAAGTTTAAAACCTTTTTTTTATTTATTTCTTTAATGCAATTTTTAATTTCGCCAAATAAAAAAAAAAACAAATTAAAATAAAATATAAGTAAAAATGGGTGCTTTTAATAACATGTTATTTACATAATACTAAGAAACTAGAAAAAATTTAATTAAAATTATTATTTAACAAAATAAAAAAAAAGTAATTAAAATTTAACGGATTTTGCTGTGATTGCAATATAGAAAAAACAATATGAATGTAACAATATTTTCTATTTATTAGTCTTTAAAAATAATTACTATTATTTACATATATTAGAATAACTAATATTTAAAAGTAAGGAAAACTATACTACTTAATAATTCTCATTTTTACCAAATAATTGCTTGAATGGCATAATTAAAGTGTAGGTGTGTTAGAATCTAAGTTTAGAACTTAGAAGCTATAATTTACAGTTTTTCAAATTTGAACTAGTCAGGTCCAATTATTACTTGTAAGGAAAAGATCGTTTTGTTTTGAATTCTAAGAAAATTGCTTAACATTAGCAAAAACTGCGAATACGACATACATGCATACATAATTGGTCATTACAACCCTTCAGTCAGGATTATGGGCATAGTTTCTCACACCACTTATGTTGTGTGTGTTAATTTTATACATATGTAAGTGGGGGGACCTACATTTTAAAGTCGACTCCGAACAACAGATTTTTGAGAAACTTTTCATGGCAATTTTATTTGAAGCTCAGAGTTTTTGCCAATACTCTGCTGAGAGGAAGTCACCAAAGAAATATTTTTTTTCATATTTCCGTTTTGATGCCTGTCCTGGGGTTTAAACGGTGGCCTTACGTCTAATAAGCCAACACGCTACCTACTAGACTACGGCGACTTCGGGAATTACTCCCGTTAAATTCAGTTCACTTGGAAAAACTCATATTGCCGCTAAGCATTGTTTCTATTTCTACATTGTACTCACAATTCCATGCTTAGTCATGTGAGGCGGTCTTAAAAGCATCTAATATTTCTATCATTTCTTTTAATATTACATGCTTTAGTTGTAAAATCCAATGCAAAATAAATTTGTATTTTAGATGGAAATCTGTCGTTCAGAAGCGACGCTAGAAATGTAGGCCCCGCCAGTCATGGATAAAATTTACGCGTACAATATGGATGGGTGGGAAAAGTCAAGACGTAACCTTATCTGTAATGTAATGCTTTTTACTTGAGTTATATATTTACAAATAGTGTTTTATTTAGATTAGAATCGATGACTTAATAAATGTAAATTACATGACAGGATTTTCAAAATCGCATTTACTGCAATCAATCTTTAAAAGTCATGTTCTAGGAAAATTTTAATAAATTAACAAGGAGTACAGTTTTCGCCACTTAATAAAATTCGGTACCCCTACCTAAGAAACCCTCTTTGAAAAACAGAGTTTTATTCTAATTTAGATCTTTATTCGATTTTATAATACATAACTAGAGCAGTAGCAGCATAAGTGTTGAAAAATTAAAAAACATTCGAAATTGTTCCTTTAAGGAAAATAAGACTGTCATTGAGCATGACCCTCTACCATGCTCTTACTATTTCTTTGTTTTGTTTTGGTTTTATAATTCAAGTTATTCCAGCAAAGCAGCTGTTGACATGTATGTATGTAGGTGTAATGACGAGAAACTCTATCTCATGAGGTGGCGCTATTTGATAATCATTGTTAATGTTACAACAATAAAATTTTGCATTGTTTATAAAAATTTAAGAACCTCTGTATTATTGGCATCACATTGTCCACTGTTCATATTGTTGTTTGTTGTCATTAATGTTATTGTTTTTATTATTGTACTCGAAATAAACCTACATACATATTAAATTTGATATCAATTGACGTTGTTGTTGCTGTTGTTGTTATAAATTTTTGAAATAGTTTTTGTTTTAGTAACATACCGCAATTTTAACCAAGCGTTACATGGATTTCATATATATTTTTTGTTTTTGTAATTCTTAGAATTTTATTTATTTTTATTTTTGTTTTGCTTATTATAACGATTTTTTTTCGTTTTTGCTTTTTGTAACTACCAGAACCACCTGTTTACAGTAAAAATGTTGTTTAACATCAAAATGTCAACTGGTTTATTAGTGGCAGCAGCAGTGTCAACGCTCAGTTAAAGTTCGTTTAACATTAAGGCAACAGCGAAAAAAACCAAACTCTTTCATGAGTACAATGTTGTCGTTTTTTCTTTTAGCAGAGGAGAATATTAACAAAGAGTTAAGACAAACAATTTGAGAGCAACATTTTTATAGAAACAAATAAATTAAGAGATACGTTCTTCTCTTTAATTTTTAACAAATTTGTATAGCTCTTGAAGAATTCCGTATAAAATCATAAATAACGTAATATATTAGAAATTAAATCAATTGGGTTCACAAGTTATGCTATTATGATACATGGCATTCTGATAGATTTTCTAATTTAAAATAATCACTTTAACAGCTTTGTTTAATAACTTACGACTTATGTCGTTGCGACAAACCGATTGGAAATTTTGCATTTTCTTAATTTGCAAACATGATAAAAGCAGCAATTCGAGTAAGACTTACCTGAAACAAAAAAAGAAAGGCGTTAATTAGTTAAATAATATGTAAATTATTTGATTACTTTAAATATGAAATCATAGGTTACAAGAGAAATGGAAAATTCATTGCATTTGCTTAGGGATGCTAATAAACTACAACTAGAAACTTTAAAACCGCAATAAATGATTTTTATATTTAAGGTAAGGCACAAATTTTCAAATTTATTTTATTTTCAAATAAATTAAGATTTTCGTCATGTTACAGCTTCCTAATATAAATAAAAACGCTTAATTCGTTAGCATAGTAGAGCATAGACTTAGTCTGAGTAAACATGCAGATGGTAAATAAATGTTAATTTCAAATATTTATATGTTAAAAATATATTAAATTGTTGTTGATATTGAATACTATTTTAAATAAATTATAAAGGCTATATTTAGTAAAAAAAATTTTACAACTTATTAAAAAAAACATAATGTGGAGAACGTTCAATTCGTTCCTTTTATGGCAATTTTTTTTTTTGAAATATTAAATAACGTTGTTATATTGTTATTGTATCTTTTATTAACATCGTGTTTTTTATTCTATTTTTTTTTTTTTTTGTAATTAATGTGTAACAAAGATATGCTTAAGTCTTTTATGCGTTAACAACATTGATGTATGAAAAGAATAGAATAATTCTTGAACCACTTTTATATCCATGGATTCTCTTTTTACGAAAACAAATCAGGTCTTATTTTTATTATTTTAACCTTGGTCAGTTACACATCTTTTATGCTCTGTTTATTTTCCTTTTTTTTCTGAAGCCAACATAGAACATATTTTTTTTGAAAAAACTTAATTCTAACAAATTAAATCTCATTGTATTCATTCATTTATTCTGTTTTTTTTTCTATTTATAAATATTAATATTATTATTATTATAAAAACCAGTATCAACGGCAATAGATTTTCAAACAATTTTATACAATATTGTGTTGTCTATTAATTAATCATATGAACTTGAATCTAAGAAGTTTGCAATTTAACTTTTAAATTCCACCACAAAGAAAACAAAACTTAATAAAAACAGAGCGAGAACTCGAAATAGACACAGAAATAACTTATTTAATTAATTATTTATTCATTCATTCAGCCAACCAACCAATCAGCCAACAAGTCAATAAGATGGTTTTTGTTTTGTTTATTTATATTTTACCAAATCTATCCCAATTTTTTTTTATTTAAACTATTAATATTAATATTATTACTAATAAATTATGTGCGCTAGCTGGGCTAGTGAGCTGGCTTGGTTAGCTTAAAAGTGGTTACTTTTGGGAGAAGTAGAGAGCAGCGCGTAAGAGAAAAACAACGCAGATATAAAATAATTTAAATTTTATGTTCACCACGCGTTTTTAATGCTAATAAAACATGTTTTATTTTCTTTGATTTCGCTGTTAATATCAATTTAATGATTACACTTCAAACACTCTACATTAAGATAAGATGTGATAAACTCAGCATGGCATTAAATTTAAATTTTATACATTTTGAAAGAAAATCCCTTCTTAGGTTCAATTTTCGGCATTTGATTTGTTCAATTTAATTGAAAACAATTTATGCCAGAAATTCTTCAGTTATTTTATTATTCGATTTTTTTAATTTGTCTAGGTCATCATAAAAAACATTTAAACATTTTAATTTGTGGAAGCGGCCGCATTAACTCTTTTCGAATTCAGAATACATCATATGCAAAAGTTCATTAAGATTAAAATTGAAAAAAGAAAAAATGTGGATAGGCACTGTTGTAAAGCGGGTCGGCGGCGTGATGTAATTGCAAAATTATTTTAGAGACCGAAAAAAGCCAAAATAAAATTCCATCATGGTTTTCGAATTTTAAAAAAATTAGGGAACATCAAATTACTTTTAATAATCATACATAGATAACATACATAATTGGTCATTACAACCGTTTAGTCAGGATTACAACCTAGTTTCTCACACCACTTATGTTGTGTGCCTTAATTTTTATACATGAGTGGTGGAACCTACAGTTTAAAGTCGACTCCTTACGACAGATTTTTAAAAAAAAATTTTAATGTAATTTTATTTACTCTCAGAGTTTTTGCCAAAAGTCTGCTATGGGGAAGTCGCCGAACAAATATTTTTTTATTTTTCGTTTAGTTGGTGATGCCTGACCTGGGGTTTGAACCGAACACACTACCTACTAGACCACGGCGACTTCTTTTAATAATCAATGGCTACAAATGGCGGGCAAGGAAAAGACTCGCTCTCTGCTACTACTCCCAATACATCTTCCTGGGGCAACGACATATGGCAGTATGATGGAATAGTGCACTATTACTGCGTATATCCCATTTCTAATTAATAAATATATTTAAATCGTTTAAAATAAAATACGACACAATACGGTATTATAAATTCGTTGAATTTTTACAGAAAAAAAAATTAAGACATATTTTAATACTACTGAGGTATTAAATCAATTTAAAGCAGTTAAATGAATACTGTTGACTTTTTTGTCTACCAAACAAGCGGAAATAATTTGTATTTCTTTTTTCGCTCTTTTTTTTGCGTTCTGGTAACAACTTATTGATGCTATTTTTTCATAAATCTTTACATGTCAGATTTTTGTGCACATTATTTCTTTATTCACAAACGTATTTATATAGAAACTATGTATGTTAAATATTTGAAAGAAAAAAAAAAACGGCACGTCATGTCGTATACGCAATCTTAAATGAGTGTTTTTAGAAATACTTTTATTTTAAAGAGGCTAATCAGCTTTAGTAGTTATGTTATTATTTTATTTCATTTTATTTTTCTTTTGGCAATAGTTGTTCATGGTTGTTTTTATATTAAATTTCATTGTTCTTTAGAAAGTTGATATTCATTATTATTCTTAAATTTGTACTATTCAATACAATTCGATTAGGGTTTATATGTATGTATACATATGTACATATTTTGGTGAAATATATATCAAAGTTTCTTAAATTTTATTTAAAGCTTTTTGCTTTTATTGTACTTGATATTAATGGGAAAAGAGTGCGCATGAAAAAATTTGGACAAACATTTTTCTTTACACTTTTTTATTTTTTCTGGAATTCCTTTCATTGGGAAACTTTATCTCGGGATCAATAAAGCGGAGCTTGGGGAAAATTTAATAGATACATAAACACCACTTTTCTCATGATACCTTACAATTGTGGCAACATCTGGCCTAGAAATATACGACTTTTCTTGCTTATTTCAATCCATCTGATGTGTAAATCATTTCTGTTTTTCTCACTTCCACTAGTGAAACAGTTTTTCTGTTAACACCTACCTCCTTAGGCATTATCTTTTGTGATCTCATTTTATGATTTTATAATGTATTTTTAAGATATACCATAAGCCTAGAAGTACACAAAATTACTTTGTTTGTACTCCTTATGTCTGAAAACTCTTCACTAATCAATTCCAGATTTTTTCACTTTAATTACATTGTGCCAATAGCTTAAATGAGGAAAGGTGAATAGTTTCAAATTTTTTCCATGGTTAGTAGACACCACAAATAATTTTATATGTTTGTCGAATCGATTATAGTCGGGTGCTATTTTCCAGAATAATTTTTGCAATTAGCAATGCTTTAGCTTACAGCAATCAATTAAACCATAAATGTAATTAAAATTTACTTTCTATGATAATATTTTTCCAATTTTATGAATTGAATATAACGTTCAAACACATACTAAATATATATACATACATATGTATTTATATTTGAAAATTACAAAGAGTTTCTCTTCTTGTTCAAAAACAATTAATGGAGAAAAAGGTAATAATTATTATAATTTTCCTAATTTCTGGACAATTATGACAAAAATTGCAAATACTCTCGCTTAATATTTTAAATGAGACAAAAAAAACTTGTGATCAACCTTCAAAGAGAAGCAAACAGTATTTGAAAAGAGTAACGCCATGAAATTGCAGAGTAACTTGCAAGCAACTGACAGACAAATTAAATTTGAAAAATCTAAACAAGTTATCGTTTTTTAACCCATACAGTTTAACTTAAAACTCATACGAATACAAACTAACACTGGAACTTGTACGATATATAAAGATATTAACAACGACTAATAACGTATAGACGTGTCTGGTGTTTTAAGATGCTTACGCTTCTCACCATTATGTTTATTGTGACTGTCGTCAATATATTGAGTAAAATAAAAACAGATGAATGCCGTAATAATAAACTCAGACAAAACGGAGGCTTTTTCAACTGTCGTTCGCCTTAATAGACTTGTAGTGCTACAGAAAACAACAACAACAAAAAACAACAGCACCAGACATCTTGAAACAAAATGATCCAATACACACAATAGATACGTAAATGAAAAAAGATTACATGAATCTTTAAAATATATTTGACGCACCACATCACTTCATCAAATAATCATTATCATCGGGCAAATAAACAAAACTATACAACAACTTTTAAACTCTCTTTGATTCACAGCACTAAATAAACTGAACTGAATAAAAGTTTGTTTGAATAAAATATACAGAAAAAATCAAAAAATAAATAAATATTTTTGCTTCGACAAACAAAAATAAAAATGATGTTTAAACTATAGACGTAGCACTCGTACTATGAGAATTTATACCAATTTGTTTAACAGAGTTTAGCCTTTGGCTGAAATGATGTTGATGATATTCACATTGTTGTTTAACTTGGTATGCTTTGGTTTTAACGACGGTTGAATGGTGTTAGTTAAAGAGACAGTCAAACGAGCGAGCAAATTTTTTCAAAAACAGACAGACGTGCAGATAAAACGATTGATGATTGTATGAATAATGATGGAAAATATTTTTTTTTTAATTTTTGTCTTGTTTTTATCTTTTTTCTATTTGCAAATGTTTAACAGACATTCTATGCCGTGTGAGAAGAGAATAAGACAACGTTACCCAAAAAAAAAACTCTTTAAGTTTACCATCACGGTGGAACGAAACAGATACAAATTAATAAAAGGAACGATTAGATTTGATGAAGTATTTTCTTTTTATTTCGATAAAACAATGCCAAAAGAAAAAAAAACAGCCTAAGAATTATTTTTTCATATGACTTGAAAACAAATTGACAAACAAATGGCTTGAAAATTCATTTAAAAGTGTTCAGTTATTAGTTATTTATAATTATTATAATTAATTGCTTTATTTATTGATTTTAAATTTGATTGAATATATGTATGTATACAGCATCGTTTCGAAATGTATTTTTAAAAATTTCCGTAATTTGTCCAATTTTAATAAAATTTTAAAAATAAAAAAATATGCAGCATGTATTTTATAATACACAAATAAACAGATGTTGAATAATTTTCCCTGTTAGAAATATTTCTTATTATTTCCAGCAAACTGACACACTGTGAAATATACATTTCAATATGAAACAAAACACACTCTGTATAGAGCGTGTTTTTTAATGTTGTATTTTTTAATAATTCGCTGTTATTGTTGCTGTAGTTTCTTTTTTATTTATTTTTTTTTAAGGGAACGTCGCTAACTCAGCACAATTTGTTTGAGCTCAACTGCTGGCTCAGTGCTTTCAGTTTCATTTTAAACTTCGCAGGTGTTGTTTCGCAAAAGCGGTTGAAAATTTGAAAAAAAAACAAAAATATTGAATATACAAATAAATACTTAACGTACGTCAAAAACTGAAAAAAAAGAAAAACAATTGATACTATTTGAATATAAATAAGCCATAAGTCATAAGAAAGAATATTTCAAGAATTTCAACAAAGGTACCACGAAAAAAAATCCTATTTTTCTTTAATTTCAAGCATAATTTCAATTTCAACTACGGTTATTAACAAACGCATGTCAAAAAGCAAAACAAAACGAAAATAAATTTGAAAAAATAAAAAACAATTCTGTTACGAGTCTTTAGAAAAGTGTTTGTGTCTTAAGTCTTTTGATTTGAATTTTGTTACTCTCATACTCTTAAGGCATTTCAAGCATTCCTTTAAATTTTATGCAAATCAGAAATAAAATATATATATATATATATAGACAGATGTACTACATATATAACATATAAGGAAAAATAATAAAATGAAAACGTAAAGAAGGAAAGAAAGAAAAATAAAATCGTTATGCAAATATTTGTTTACATTGCGTGTAATAATTCAAGTGCAAATCAAACATTTAAAAGTCCATATGACTACAAAAATAAAAATTAATAAAACTAAAAACACACACACACAAGTACGGCGAAACATACATATTTAGCAAATAGTTTCAACTACAAATTGTAAGCACCGTTGTCATCGTCATCCTTTTACAATAACACTGAATTGGCACGTGCTTTGTTTAAGTTGTTTTTCTTTTCTGTTTTCTTTATTTTGCATTTACTAAATATTGTTTTTTTATACATACATAAGTATGTATATGGAAATAAAAGTGAATACGAAGAAGTAAAAGATCATCAGCATGTTTAAGCATTTAACTTTTAAATTGTGTAATAAAATTTTATATCATTAATAAAGTAAAGTTCTTCTGCCATCCAAAAATAATACAGAAAATAAAATTTATATAATATACAAAAATTAAATATTTATATATACTACGTTTTATATACAGAATTAATATAAAAAAAGATTCCAAAAAAATAAATAACAATAAAAACAATAACGATTCTTTCGATATTCAGCAGATGCGGTCATAAGCATATTTATTAATCGATTAAACACTCTTACACAATAGTTTTCTTATTATTAACAAAACTTAAAAGGCAAGTATTTATAAACAATTTTTTTTTATTTATTTATTTGTTTATTTATTTTCCGCTTTTTTGATGACATTTAAAAAAACTGAATACATATGTGTATATTTATGGTTAAATATCAAATGTTAAGTGGTAGAATTAGGAAATCTCAATTAAAGCAATACAATACAGTCGTATACAATAAATGAAATGTGTTAAAAAAAATAAATTGTGCAAAAAAAAATATTTAAATTAATGTTTAGCTTGTTTTTGACAAAACAAAATTAAACTGCGTACAAAAATATATTCTCAAACCATGTAAAATAAATGTATTTGAAAAACAATACAATTAATAAAAATGTTTCATCTAAAATAGAAATTTCGTTAAAGATAAAAGAAAATTACAAATTACTTGGACGTCCTTTTTTGTCATATTTTTCTGTGACCACTTGAACAAATTAATAATGGATATGTAAATATAAAAAAATTTTGTTTGCGTAATTACTTAAACGGTTATCAAATTCACGTGTTATTTGCTTCTTTTTTTGTATTTAAATATCTTAATTAAATTTCTTTAAAATTTCTAGTCTGAATTTTTAAAATTCAAATGAATCATATCAAAATCAGTGTTAACAGAAATTAATTTAATATTAATGACAATGAATTATTTGATCTTTAATTTAAAATTAATTTTCTCTATCAATATTTATTTATTTTTTGTTTATTTTGCAAAAAATTAAATAAATATGTACACAAAAAATTATTTAATCAATGAGGTTTATTAATAATATGTTTTTTTAATTTTTTTTATTTACTCAAAAGCTTAAGCTTCACTTCGCATCCCCTCTCTCCATATGATGAGTTTAGTAATATTTTTAGTGGAATTATTTTTTTTTTTTGTATTTGTTGATGCCCTCTCTTTAAAATGTGTGTAAACATTACTACTTCATAGTCATCTCACCACTTTATGTAATTTTCAAATAATGATCATCTAGTGAATACGATAGTAATGATAATTATCGATATGATGATAAATTTTATTTTAAATGATTCAAAAGTATCTTTTAATTTTAGTATTTTGATTCATTTATATATATGTATGTATATATTTATACATATGTATATGTATATATTGTTCTAATCTGAAATATTTTGAATTGTATTAATCAAGTGGAATTACTGGTTTTTTTTATACAATAATATTAAATTCTTTCCAATTTGTAAAGTAGTGTATTTATTATATAAATAAAAATGATTTCATTTCTTAATTATGTATGTCAATTAAAAAAAAAAAAAGTTCATTGAAACAATTTGCAATCTGTTTGAAGAAAACAATAATGTTTCTTTAAAATATAATTGCTTTCTAAAGAAATTTTTGAAAGTCATTTCTCTTAACTATGGCCAAAAAGGTGGCGAAAGCATAAACATCTGAAAACATTTAAAAACTCACGTACAAAAATATCCAAAATTATTTGTAGAATTTTAGAGAAACACGTATAGCTAAGAACATAATTTTAAGTTTATCGAACTGATTTATTATCAATATTGCACGTACAAGATATTTATGATTCCCTTTAAAATTTTCTTTAGAATTTATAACAATCTGGTCATTTAAACTTTTGATACAATATATATCGATGGCTTAATATGAAAAAGGCCTAACTCAATTTTTTTCAAAAATAGGTTTTTTGTTTATTCTGGTAGGTAAATGTCAGATGCACAAAAAAATTAAAAATTTTTTAAATGAGAGATTAAATGTGTTGCTGTTTCTTCTTAAAAATTGTATTAAAATTTTCGTTGTATCTAAAATTCTACGAATTTTAATAAGTTTTTTCCTTCTCCTGTAAAGTAACCAAAAATCGAGTTAGGCTTTTTTCATATTAAGCCATCGATATGTATTCTGAAGGTCTTTATTTCTATGTTTTCAAAAATATTACATATTTTTATGCATGTATAAGCCAAAAATATAATGACTGAGAGACTAAAATAATATAGACAAAGCTTCCTGGTTATCTCTTCGAATTTATTTATATTTTTTTATGAACGATTTTGAATAAAAATTTCGTTTAGTTTGAGATGTAAAAGCTGAGCTTTGAACTCATGAGATCTAGGGTAGACTACAACGACTTCAATCCATTTAATACTCAGTTTTAAACTAAAACGAAACACTTAATTATACACACCTTCTCAGTCTTAAGTAGTGCGTAATTTTTACGGGTTGCAAGTTAGAAGTATATACAGTTACGTTGTATATATAAAGATATTCTGGTTAGAACAAGAGTTCAATTTCCTACAAAATTGTTAGAAAAAATTCAATATGTTTACCTCAATGCCCATAATAAATTACTTCTTTGAACTATAAATTTCAACACATACACTTAAGCCCTTGTAATATAAAAAGATGGTAGAAAACAACAAATAATCTTTTCAAAACAAATCAACAAATTTGTAAAAATTAAAAAATATATACACGACGCACGCTATAAACAAACGTTTATAGGTAACAAAAAAAAATTATAAACGTATAAAAATTTTATTATTAAAAACGAAAGAAAAGAAACAACAGACAAAAGATTAAGAATTATTCAAAATAAAATGCCAATAAACAAGATTTATCTATGACACCTGATCAAGACAATTTGACGTGGCTAGTTTATTAAAAAAAAAAGAAGGAGAAAAACAGCACTACATACACACTCAAAAATATCATCAAAGTACCAACAATAACAGTTGGAGCTGCAACTACTACTGGCTGGCTTATTAGTACTTCACTTCCAGCTTAAGCGGCTGCTGTCGCGCCAGTATTCAAATCAAAGTAAGCCACACAGAAATAAACAACATCGTCTCCACCGCCAACAGAGAGTAGATCGTTAAGCGTTGACTGCGCTCAAACCCAGTGAACTCTCATAGTTAAAAGTTTATAAAGTTTTTATTTTTATCATTCATTTTTAAGAGCCGGCTTTTGCATTTTATGCATTGACCTTGCATTTCATACAATATTAAATGAAAGAAAAACAAATGAAATAAAAATAAAAATAAAATGAAAAAAAATCGAGTAAATGAAAAAACAAAACACACACGTCATGTAAAAGCCATTAAAAGTAATATGTATGTGCAAGAAAGAAGGCAAAAGAATTACATACAAATAGTTTAAAATGGACCAACAGTAAAAATTTTAAATAATTTAAAATCAATAAAATTGGTAAGTTAAATTAGAGTCGACTATGAAATTCCCTATAACATGGCATAAGGCAAACATTTTTTAACCACTCTTATGGTCCAAAATATGCTTCTGTTTTTTATATGAAAATGGAATGGAATATAAAATATCAGACACATTGAGAAAGTTTTCAATAGATTCAATGCAACTTGACTTATGAGCAAAGAAGAAATTGTTCGCTTTTTTACTATTTTATTTAAATATACTTTACATCATTATACAAATCAAGAAAAAATTATGTACTCCTTCACTCATTTTGTACAAAAGAATGCAGAAAATAATTAGTAGGCATAAAGTATTATTTGAAACCATCCACAGTTTCTTTCTAACAATTCTTTATCAATAAGTCAATTATTTGAAATGCACATTTACAAATCAGGAAAAATATTTTTAATTTACGAAAATATTTAAAAAAAAATATACACTGAGCGCCAAAAGTGAGTAAACACAGCTGAAATAATTCATTTTCTTAGGATAGCGAGAAAAACAAATGAGAATATTCGAATAAATTTCCAAAAATAAAAACGTTTATTTATTACTTATAAAATGTTAAAACAAAAACAACAATTCATTATAAAGCAACTTTTTTTATACTTAAGAACAAAACTGTTTTATATTTAGGAACAAAAGTGTTGACTCACTTATGGCGCTCACTGTATAATTATATCTTTTAATAGATCTAACTTGCAATTTTCGAAATTAAAAAAAATTAATAATAATTTCACCTTTTTAACAATACACAATGAAATTGCTGTTATTTGAAGTGCAAGGTGAAAAATCTGACACTTTGTCTGTATGTGCGTGTATGTAGGTATTTTGCAAATTTACTTTAAATCAAAACAATAGCAACAACAACAACATTAATATTAAATTAAATATATAATTGTTTAAATGAGTACACGACAGAAAAATAATATAATGTTTAATATTAGCAGATAAATTAGTACAATAGATAAAAAATAAATGAAAACAAAATTATACATTTAAAGCCATTTATGTCAATTTATTTGGATTTTTTTTAATACAATTATTCTTCTTTACCAACACTAATTCCTAGAGATGTCAAAAATATGTAAAATGGATTCATAAATATAAATATAATTCAATTGCAGTTAATTAGTAAATCATTATTTCAAACTGTCCTTTCGAAGAACAGAACTATTTAACATCAAATATATACATACATACATACATACATAATTGGTCATTACAACCCTTCAGTCAGGATTATGGACCTAGTTTCTCACACCACTTATGTTGTGTGTGTTAATTTTATACATGAGTGGTGGGACCTACAGTTTAAAGTCGACTTTGAACGACAGATTTTTTTGAGAAACTTTGCATGGCAATTTTATGTACTCACAGTGTTTTTGCAAGAAATCTAGAAGTCTCCGAGGAAATATTTTTTTATATCTTTTGTTTTGATGTCTGACCTGGGGTTTGAATTGTGGCATTACGTCTAATAAGCCAGTACACTATCTACTAGACTACGGCGACTTCGGGAATTACTCCCGTTAAATTTAGTTCACTTGGAAAAACTCATATTGCCGCTGAGCATTGTTTCTACTTAACATCAAATGCTACCAATTATTTTGCGGATGACATTTTTTCGTTATTCGTGGGGATTAAGGTGAGATGATTAAGGTTTAAAATAAGTAGCACACTCAAATCTGGCATGTAAATAATTCACAAGAGGGTCGTGCATATAAATTTGCAAGTCTCAATGCTATCTATTGACTTAAAAGCGCAGTGTTAGTGTCACTCTTATTCTGCGGTCATGCAAATCAACGCAATATTTTAACAGATTATAGTTTTGAAATAATAAACATTGGGCTGTAGTTTATTTGAAACCTCACCGAAAATATTTGAAAAATTGCACATTTTTATCACATATTTTTTTTACTAGATTTTGAATTTATTTTCCGATATTAATATACTTTTGATTACTGTAGTAAAATCAATTTTTTTTTATTTCAAAAAAAAAAATAGCAGACAGTAATAATTATTCTCAATTTTACAACATTTACTTACTAATTAAACTGATGCGGTTGTTTAAGTAAAACAGAAATAAACAAATATAATCAATTGCGAAAGCAGAATTAATAATTTTTTACAAGTTTCTGTTATTATAATAGTTGTAGTTTTTTTCTATTAAATTCCACTTTATGTCCCTAATGACATTGAAATTTTGTTGTCATAGAAATATTATTATTTTACAACTTTTTCATTAACACTTAATTGCTATGGTGTTTTAGAGTTGTGGTGTTAATTAAAATCAATAGTTTATAGGTATTTTAATTTTATTTTTAATTTTTTATTTCTAGTTTAAATTTTCAATGTTTTATAGGCCAACTCGAAAACAAGAATCGAATTTTTAAATTCAAATTTTATTCTACTCTAATGCCTTTATACAATCAAGTCAAATATAATTTGTTTTTATATGATTTATTAATTTGTTAAATTTAATGTCAAAAATTTAAATTGAAATACGGAAATTATTATAAAAATGTAATAAAAAAAATATGTTAAAATAAAAACGTATAAGACAGTAGGTTATAAGAAAGTGTTTAAATTTAAACTATGATTAATAATATCATGTTTCTATTATAATTTTAAATTCATACTATTATTTAAAATCCGAATTTTGTGACTGACGTCTTTTAAATTGACAAAGTTAGCTTAAGACAACAACCTATAAATATTCCAAAAAAAAAAAAAAAACAAAACCTTAATTACCATTCATTTTTTATTCAATAACTGGTTTTGGAGAACTCTTTTCTCTTCAAAATGTGGAAAGTTTAAACAATCTAAACCGTTTGTTTTGAAACAATTCAATGCAGAAATTTTGTTGGAGATAGTTTGGATGCTCGACAAATACCTAGTTTTTGATCAACTAATTGTGTATCTGAGTTAAGTTTAGTGCTAATTACGTAGTCATTAATGTATTGCCTTAATATAAACAAATCGTTATTAAATTAAAAAACTGAATCAAGAAATTTTAATCATAAACGTATATGTATTTGTATTTGTAAAAATTATTGAACTTTGCATGTCGGATTTGCCCGCCAAAACTAAAGTCAATTTTTTCGTAATTACGATTTTTATTTAGATTTTTGTTTAAAAAATTTATATTTATATGTACACATTAAATTATTAATTATGTACCAAACATTTCCTATTTAGAAGTTTTAAGTAGAATAGTCAAAACGAAGGCTCTTCTGAATTGATATTTTAAACAACTTATTAAGAATCCCGAACTATTTTCAAATTTCAGGCTTATTAACACGATATTTATACAATTTAAAGCAATTATTAAATAAATTAAATTCAAAAATTTTAATTAATTGCTTTTGAAAAGGGCCCGATCAGCAAGAATTCTTTATACAATAAAATATATTTTTTTTGTTTGTTATTTATTATATACAAACACAAATTAACCATTTATAACAATAAACGCAATAGCCTTGACCATTGAATTCTATATACGAGTATGTTTCATTATCTTATCGTGTTTCTTTGGTGTAATTTATTTGAATATTTTTTTTATTATTTTTTTTTTCTTAATTTGTGGGCTAAAATTATTAAAAGAGATGCTATGGACAGGCATTAATATAAAAGATTTAATTTTAAATCATATAGAAACGCAATAATACAAAAATCTAAGCAGTAATACATGTAAATAGTTGATGCTAGATGGATGATAGGATGCTATTATAAAAGGGAGCTTCTTTTGAGAAATAAGACGACAAAAAAATTTGTAACAATATTTGATGAAAAAAATGTCTTTTTAAATGTAACCATAAAATTAAGTCATTTCATTTGTTTTACATAACAATGACATGAAAAAACAAAAAAAAGTTAATGGCTTTTTAATAGTGCTTAAGAATTGTTGAAATTACTTAACAATAATAATTCTATGATTAATTGCTTTTAAACAAACATAATTATTTGGCAATTTGTCAAACAACAATTGCTTAAATTTAAGCAATTGTATATGACGATCATTAACGTAATAGAAAAAAAATTAATTACATAATATACATACATACATACATAATTGGCATTTACAACCCTTCAGTCAGGATTACGGCCTAGCTTCTCACACCACTCATGTTGTGTGTGTTAATTTTATAAATACATGAGTGGCGGGACCTACAGTTTAAAGTCGATTCCTAATTGTGAGAAACTTTTCATGGCAATTATATTTACTCTCAGAGTTTTTGCCAGAAATCTGCTGAGAGGAAGTCGCCGAAGAAATATTTTTTCATATTTCGTTTTGATTTCTAAACTGGGGTTTTAACCTCGGCCTTACTTCTAATAAGCCAACACACTAGCTACTAGACTACGGCGACTTTAATATTTGCAGTGCAAAATAAATATTTTTACAAAGAAGTTCAACATTTAAGCTATTATTTTAACATTTGGGCAATCCACACGACTTTGTATCGTGTATGTTGTATTGAATACACTTTCCGTTTGTGAACGCTCAATGAACTAATAGCACGAAACCAATACAACTTCCAAAAACATATGAAAAAATGTGTATAAGTGTATCGGATTTTTATATGAAAATTATAAACAACTAACATACACTGTTGTATTATCGTCGAACAATACAATGAATACAACGATACAAGGGATTGTGTGAATTATTATTATTATTGTTTTCAAATTCCTACACTAATAGGATCATTCCCCACTCAGTGCTGCTCTCATTAAAAAAAAACAAATTATGTCGTCAAAAAAAAAAGTAAATAAACAACTAAATTTTAAATATTTGCGCAACAAAGAACAACTTTTTCTTTTCGAAATACGAATTTGAATAAAAGACAAATGAATTTCACTACTCTGATGATTACGTACTTTTTAATCAGATTTGAAGTGGTCACCCATATTTTAAAAATATAAAACCATGAATGCCCCTATTGAAATTTGAATTATTAATGATTAATCAATCTTTATAGCCTGTAGCTACCGTATGAAATATCATACATATGTTATGAACAACTAATATGGAACAAAAAAAATTTACTTTTGCAAACATATAGTATTAATAGTATTATACAAATTTTATACAAATTAAGCAACCTTATTAATTTGTATTACAATTAACAGTTATTTTTTAATAACAAAATGACAAATTAATTTTTATGCCTGTTCAAAAATGAATTTAAAAGTTTCGAAAAAAAATTAAAAAAATTTTTTATTTTTGATATTTGAGCAACATTTACATAGAAAAAAAATGTTTTTAGGTTTACAACTTTGCCTTTATAATAGTTATTATATGTGTGTAAATATGTACATAAATCTTTATAAAATAAGAAAGAAAGAAATTTATACGAATAGGATAATGACCTAAATATGAAAGTGAAATTGCAACATTTTAAAATGATATTTAAAAGTGAATATAAAAATAAATAAATAAATAAAATATGAATATTTTATGCCTTTCCAAGTTGAAAGCTAAGTAGGTAGAAAAAACCACCTACAAAAATACCATGCAGCAATTGCTGCAGGTACTAAAATATTACAAACTTTCAGTTTGTTTGCAATGTAAATAAAATTTTTAACATTTCTTTCATTTGCAGTTGACATATTCAAGTGGAGAGTAAAGGATGTTAAAGAGGAATTTTTAAACAGAAATAAATTTACACAAGTCGCTTGTTTGATAAAAAAAAATACTGCTCAATTGCTTAACTCAGCATAAAACAACCAACATGATTTTGAAAAATTCCTTAACACTTATAACAGTACTTTGGGTTAGTTTACTCGCAGCAGCCTATAGTGATTATGATGATGAAGGAGGCTATGGTGGGTCACAGAATACACAGGTTAATACTGCAGACATTACACTATCAAATGAAGAAATATATGGTCAAGCCCAATTACAACAAGAGGTGGAGATTGGTGAAAGAAGAGCGGAGACACTAAATAATATAGAAATGGAAATGGATTATAAAACTGAAATTCCATTGAAAATTGTACGCAATGTATCAGAAAATCAATTATCTAATGAAAGTACTTCTGTAGAACATGATGACGAAGGTGGTATTACTGAAGCGGAAGAGGAAATCGACAGCAATTATCATAAACAAAGTACAGAACAGAACTCAATAGCGTTGAGCAAAGAACAAGAGTACGAAACTGAAAATCCTTTAAATAAAAATGTTAGAATGGGTAGACTATTTCCTTCAACGACTACAGTGCCACAATATATAAATAAATTGCAAAAGGATAAACCGATTACATCAAATTCCGATTACATGGAAGATGAAAAAGTTGATCACATGTTAAAGAAACATACAACGACAGTAGCTTCGAATAGAAATCTAGAACATTCAAGTGAAGAAAATGATGAAATTGTACCATTAGCTATGAAATACTATGATGATATACCTCCCGAAAATGCATCTTCAGCTCGCCACATTGAAGAAGTCAGTTCGGAAGACTACTATGAAGAAGAATATCATGATCACGATTTAATAACAAAAACAGCTAGCACTACTACATTACAAACTCCCGACGACAATATCTTACGCAGTTTATTTGGTGGTTTTACTACCACCACCACCATTGCTGCAATTGTAACGAGAGCGTCTACAACACCCACACCAGCATCTTTAGGGACAACATTAGCTGGTAATAATCCTATAATTGGACAATTTGACTCATCGATACTTACTACTTTAGCACCACTACCAGCACCACCACAATCACAGACACAATTGACGACAGGTATAACAACTTCAAATATTGCATCCGCTCTTTCTAATGATAAACGAGCTAAACAAATACCAATTATCATCAGCACTGTTCCAGTCGGAACAACTACTACAACTTCAACTAGTAGACGACGCCTTTTGCCACACGAACAGTTACGTAACTATATTGAAGACGCCTATATACGCATGCCTCTTGCTGTCATTGTTGATCCATCCGCAGAATCGTTGGAGAAAACAAAATCTCTGTGGAATGATGCCATGCACACGAACTTGAATATAAAAATTGTCTTGGTAACACTCAACGAATCCGGTAAGTTGAAAATTTCTCTCCTAAACGATTGCATTTTTTATTTTTAGTTATACACACATACATATATGTAAGTATGTATGTACATACCTTATGTATGCAATAAATAAAATTACAAATTATTACAAAAATTTTATTTAACGTTTTTTTTCTCTCATTTAGAAGAAACACCAGCTGCATTTAATTTCAATAACACTCGACAATTTTTAACCGGTTTAAATAGTATTAAAGAGCAACATAGTGGCGATGCCTTTAGGGGTATATCACATGCTGCCGAATTAGTACCCTATGACAGTGCAGTATTTATATCAACGGCCCAATTAGCGCAACATTCAGATCAAGTGCAAGACTCGGCCATAACACTGCTTAAGAAAAGAATAAGGGTTTGTAAACAATTTCAAAAATTACTTATGCTATGCTGGTTTTAAAAGGTATCTGGTTTTAAATTTGACTTATAACAGTAAAAACGTTCGCATGCAGAAAATGTAAAGCGTATATACGAAATGGTCACTGAAACATTGAAAAGCATACCGCTTAAAACTAGCTTCAATAAATTCAAAATCTTATATTTTGTTAATAATTTCTTCGAATTCTTTTAAACAGCTTTATCTAATATGGTTTGGTGAACGCTCTTTAAGCGAAAATGAAACTCAAGATTCGGTTGGCGGCATATTAGGAGAAGTCGCCATACGTTCAGGTGGTGAAATTTTGCATATAGTGGGTAGTGAGAATTCACAAGAATTGGAAGGTAGTACGGTAAGTGTTTATTATTATTACATACGGTAGTAATCTGATATTGATTTGAAAGTAAAAACAAATTTATTATTATGCATATAAACAACTATGAAATTCATAGATACTACAGTAAAACTTGTCTCTTTACAAAGTGAACGTTTATATATGGGCATACATGCATACATCCAAATATACATACATATAAGTATGTATGAGCAATTTTTTATTATTATGATTATAGTTAAAGTTATTTCTCCATCTCACTCTCGTTCTCCTATAAATGCATAAAAGTTAAGACAAAAGACAACAATTTATTTTGAAACTACTACAGGTTACAAAATGGCGAGAAATGATACATTTAAGAAACTGAGTAATTTGAAATTTTTATATGAAAGTAAATCATATCAAATTATACACATTTGTACATATATACATATATGCATACATACGTTTGTATGTATAAAAACATATACATTTATTGTGTTCATTTGCAGACATCTATAAAATAGAAAATATCACAAAAAAAAACTATTGGCATCATATAATAATAAAAAGTTTTTATGTATGTATGTATGTAGGTTAGAAAGTATACCTATTTACTGTTTTTTTTTTGCTTGTATTTCATTTACAGCTAACCTTAGTAGCAGATGCATTGCGTGGTTCTCAAGAAGTTGAGGTGCCTGTGGACACTACTTTATCTAGTTTACATGTTAAAATTGATAAACTAATGAGAAGGGCAGTTTTAGAAACGCCCAATGGCGGTTAGTTTTCCAAATTACATTCTTATATTTTCTTTTAAATGTTAAAGCACAATTTTATGTATTTTATTAAGTATTAATAAGCAATCAAAAGTACTAACAAAGGGTTATAAAACAATAAACAAAGAAAACAAATGCCTTTTACAATATTAAAGTTTGGAAAACTTTCTTAAGCTTTACAACTTCAATTAACCAACAACTTACTAACTAACATACATATATCACTCTCTTAATTTATATAAAACTAAAATATTTTATAAATATGTTTAAAAGAGCATTTACAGCACTTTCAGGTGAACAATTTTTAGAATTATTTAAAAAGCCTTCTAACAAATCTAAATGCTCTTTTCAGCTAAAAGATATTATTCATATACATACATACATATAATACATACATGTTTATATGAACAATTTTATTAAGGGCCAGTTAAAAAAAAAACTTGTATGTTTAGTTAAATTATATTTTATGTATAATGAATGTTTTTTTTATAAACATTTAACAATATTTTTTGCAAAAACAAAAACTAAATTAAATATTGTCAAATGTTATTAAACGTTACATGGAAACAAAACTTGTAAATATAAAACAATTCTCATAATTTTGTTCTGTTTATTATTATTATTTTCTACTAGAAGTAATGTCTAGCATTTACAGTTTTTTTAAGTCTAGTTTATTTGTAGTACAAACATATAAATATAAATATATTTTATATTTAAGAAATCTTCATGGTTAGTATATAAGCCTAAACGAAATATGTAGTTAACATATAATTTTTCTACAATTGTTAAAATAAAAATAAATAATATTTAATTTAAGCCTTATTTTGTCCTTTGTCTTTTTAATTAATTAAAAAAAACAATAACAGTTTTAAAAATTTGTGTTTTGTGTACGTCTTTATATAACAACTATCTTATATCTCCTTGCACATTCACAGTTAATATGCACTCTAATTACAACAGACACTTTTTTATTTAAGGTAAGTACACGTATAATTTGATTATAAATTAATCCCATACAAATGCTGCAAATAACTAAATTGTATATTAACCATTTGTTTTTAATGTCAATTTCAATGTACATACATATATGAAAAGTCCAAAGTTCTATTATATTTACAATAATGACTAATTGTGAAAAATCTTATACGCATTTATATATTTAACAAAAAAATTATTTATTCATTCTGTGATAATGTTTATTTAGAAATATACAGAATATACAGACATACGGTAGCTGACATTTTAAAGAAAAAAAATATCCTACAATTTTTGTCTTGATAAGAAAGTAGACTAATTTAAAAAATCATTTAATCGAACTCAGACTTATAGGTCAGACCTCAGACTCAAAATCATAAGTGAAAATAAATCGAAAAAAGTAAAAAAGAATTTAAAAACAATATTTATGTATGTTGCATGTCGAGATATGCTTTAAAAAATGTAGAAGAGATTCACATGGTACGCAAATTTAAGTATGAATTGAAAATGTATAATTGAACACAAAAGGCAACTCGTCAGAAAGATCAAAAGTACTAAATCAACTCATATGTTGGTAACTAAAGCAATTATCAGGTGAAATTATAATGTAAATCAATTTAGATCAACTAACCGCTCGTATGAAATTAGAAACTGCATCAGCCCTACAAATCGCGTTTTCATTGAACGAAATAGAGAAGTAAATCAGGAAATCAAACCTCGAAAATCAAAATTAAAAAAGTAAAAGCTTTAAATAGCCAACATAATCTATTGTATTAAACCAAATCAACTAAAGAATTCCGGAGGCCATTGCTTTAAAAATAGATTTTCGCTGATAATGGATCGGAAATATCATCAGACTATATTGCCGAAGTATATGCATGCTCGATGAACTCATCATCAAATTTCCAATGCTTTTTGATTTAGTATAAAATTAACTCATCTAATTTACATATATCGCGCTATATTGTGAGTAACAATTTTATTTTCCGTATCATTCAAAATAATATATCGAAATCCAGAAAATCTTTGGAAAACTTTGTATTTATTCTCATTCTTATTCCACCCTTAAGTATGAAATATTAATATGAAGAAAAAGACTGGCAACTCTTCACAGACAATCTATGACAACATAATGTTACTCATACTTTCTGTGTTACCAAAACAAAAAGAAAATTTTCTTTAAATGTCCTTCTATAAAATATAAAATTTAAATACATGTTTGTTAAATAAAAAAATCTTATTTTATAATTACCTTTACAGTGTTGAAATCAAACAAGTATTAATTTATATTATATAGCTTAAGTAACACGATAGAATAATATTTTTATATATGAATATTTGCATATATTTCTATTATGTATTTGTTTTAATTGATATCGTAGTACACAAATCTTCGTTAAGAACTAAAAAATAGTTGTTGTGTTTTCACATTGTTTAAATATAAATAAAAAAATAACTCCTTTTATTCACTTGGAAAATTCTTCCATCTGCTAATACTGAGTGAACGAGATTCTTTTTAGTCTATTATTTATTGTTTTTGTTTATATTTTTTGACATTTGTTTTGCTTATTATTTGGCATTAGTATCTAACAAACTCGTTCATTATTTTTGTGTATTGCTTTTAAAATAAGTTTGTATAACGCAATAGTTCATTCACAATTGAGCTAAACAGCAAGGGTTAATAATGTTATTCACAACAAAGAATATTTTTAAACCGTTATTTTTGATTTTAGAAGTAAATTTGAAAAAATTGGTCAAATTTAAAACACATCCACTAACGAGTTTCGATGATGACGACAAGCGTTTAGATGCTTATGTTCCTTTGACAAAATTACGCAAAGCCACTGTTTTTAAATTGAAAGTGATACCGGAAAACTTGACCACAGAATACAGTGTTTTTATAAGAGGAGAACGAAAAGCGGATTCATTTCTAGGTAAGTTCTTCAAATTTGTAGTTGTTTACCCTTCGAATGTTATAACCTTACTGATGTGATTGTAAAATTTATTTCGCTTGAATTAAATCAATTTGAATTCACGTCATATTATAAATTCAACACAAAATATTGTGATAAGAATGTATTCACTTATGTCGTAGGCTTTAACAAGTGATGATAACTTTAATAACCCTTGGAGAAAAAATGTTTGATTAATGTTTGTTTAAAAACAACACGATGATTACTGATTCAGTTGAGCTAAATATTATTTGAGTGTATTATGTTACGCATAGTTTGCAACAATTTTGAAATTTTTACGAAAATAATTTAAAAAAAGTTTCATTACATACAAGTGTTATTGAACTATTATGAAGTAAAATATTTTAATATTGCCTTAATACGGTCAAATTTTAAACTTTAAAATTGTAGCCATAAATTTAAACTATCAGAGATTTAGTTTGGAAAGTAGAACATTAGACTTGTTTAGCTAAAGAGTTTCCAACATTACAATCAAATGAATAGCAGTTTCAAACCTCAGCAAACACCGAATTTGTAATTTTAAAAAAAAATTTTAACAAACAGGAAAATAAACCGATTCCTAAGGAATAAGAAAAGTACTATGTTTTCAGAAAAATTATATTTCTTTAATCTATAATACTTGAATTTCTTGCAGATGATATGATTAAACACTTTGAAACCTATTTCTTTGACGGACACACTTCGTATCCTCCATCTCGACTTCGTAGTAGGAAATCTCAAAGTTTGAAATCTGTTGAAAATATGGATTTCGCTAAAACCCATGCAAATATTCAATTTCCACTTGAAACATCACAGCCAAAAAGTGAAGTTGAAACGTTTTCTAAGAAAGAAATACACCACAGTACAGTGAACAACTCGTCATCGTTATCAGTCACAACAGTACAACCCCAAGGAAGAACAACAAATTTCTTGCAGAGATCTAATACAAAAATTGAAATGGGCACACAGTCACAAGTTATTATCGCACCCGAGACGGTAGGACAATTGTATTTTGAAGTGACAAACACAGGACAGGAATCAGTGTACTATACCGTACAGGTGGTGGATGAACGACGTTATCTAATGAGATTAACGCCCCAGAGGTAAAACAGACATAATTTTTCTAAATTTACAGTTTATATTTTTTATTTTCTTTTATAGTTTCTACTTGCGATCCGGCCAAATGACAACAGTTACTGTTACTGTTTTAATACCACAAAATACACCTGGAAATACTGCAGATCATATAACATTTTCCGTTGCTGGATCAGGTACGACTACATCGCTGAGCCTTAATCTCAAAGTTATAACTACAATTGATTCTCAGGTATAAAAAATTAAAAAAATAAAAATTAGATATATATATGTATACCCGTAAATGTATGTATATATTTTGTATCTGTACAGGACTATACATCTCCCTCTATTGAATGGACATTTGGCAGTAGATGTGAGGGAGTTTCAACAGATTCTAGTACATGCTCAGAACGTTTTTGGAATCTGTACATTACAGTCCAAGATTGGCAAACTGGTATTATGCGTTTGCAATCCACTCCACCAGACGGTTTAATATATACCAAACCTTATACTATTGGTACAAGTGAACCATTGAAAGCTACCTATATAGCCTCTTGTTGTGAACCTAAAGTGTCATTAGTAGCCCATGATATAGCCGGAAATCAACGTTCGACAACAATTGATGTCAGAGATATAGTATTGACAGAAGCATCTATAGCAGCCATTGCTTTAGGTGCTATTCTCCTAATATTATTTATTGTGCTGTTAATAGCAGCTATAGTATGGTGTTGTCGAAGACGAAAAGTAGTATTAGATTTGCCAACCTATCGATCACATTCAACCAGAAGCATGGAGTAAACAAGAGTCATTGAGTTTTAATATTTTAAGTGCCAATTAATTTTTTAAGTGTCAAGTATAATAAATTATAAATTAAGAATATACATATATACCTTCGTCCAAAGAAGTTTATACTTTTTAGTCTAATTGTTATTGTTTTTCGTAAATACTTAGTTACAGTTTAGTAATCAAAATAAATCTAATTATCTCGGTAGCAATACGTACAGTCAAAGGCTAACATAGTAAATACACATGCGAAATGTGTGATTTAAAGACAACTAAAGTTTATTGAGCTTGATGGATAAGTAAATAATATCAAAAAATATTGAATTCAGTGAAAACATAACAAGATACAATTAGCTTAAGAGGACAAAGTTTAGAGTCTGACTGTATATTATTGAAATGCATGGGTCTGTTATGAAAAGCAACGAATCTTCTACTGTTAAATGAAATGCAACTGACGTTCAGTTGCCATCCATAATTCAATAATAGAATGTTTTGAAAGTGTAACGTTTTCGTTACAGTAGACGTCTTTCAAAAGACAAGTTTTAGAGTAGATTGTTATTAACTCAGCCCTGAATCCTTATCAGACAAGTAATAAAACATAACACGGCGATTTAGATTATTAAACACTTTAAATTTCTTGCTAATCTTTAAAGAAATCGTCTAATTCGTTTAGGTTTTTTATACTTTTCCGACCTTAAAAAAAATCTGATAAATAATTTATGCTTTAGGATTTAAGAAATGAGGAAAATTATTTTCAAGGGAACTAGAGGAAATAGGTAAGACTAAAAGGATTCCAATCGCCAATTAAGTAAGTAAGTGAATTTAGATACACTGTTGAAGTAATAATGAGATATAAAATATTTAAATAATAAAATGTTTTTATTACTTATAATCGATTTGATAAAAAGTAAAGCAATTCCTCCAACTTTTTCGATCGGCCCATTCTGACAAACCATATTTCTAAACTACAACAGTTTCGTAGACATGAAAGCAAATTATTGCCAACGGTATTGTGATAAAATGTTACAAATTGAAACGGGGAATACTGATAAGCATATCAAAATGCAACAACAATAAATAACTACATCATCAAACCGACCAACAGGTTGTATAAAATCTAAATTCAAGTAACAATAATAGAAATTTACGAGTTTGCCTACTTTTGACAAATAATTTTATGCATCTGTACGCATGATATACATACATAAGTATGAGGTTGTAGAAAGATATGACTTACCTCTTGTAACTAGACCAGTAGGCGTAACGACTGGAGCTGGGATTGGAGCATGGACTATTGGCGGTGCTGCTGGGAGCAATAAGGGTTTATTGGGAAAGTCATCAAACGTTAAACCTGTAACAGAAGCACTTAACAGAGGATTTTTTATTGGAGTAGCGTTTAGACGCTGTTGTTTTTGGTTTTCACTCATTATATTCACTTTCTTAAATATTATGGCATATATATTCTACTTCTTGTTTAAGTTTTACCACAAATAATAACAGTTTTTAATAGCACTTTTTATAACGAAATAACACTAGAAAGATGAAATCTCAGAAAAATTACCAAAAACTTTTTTACACATCACCACAATAAAGTGTCAAAAACATATGATCATTCAAAATAAACAGAACTCTCTTACCGACACAAGAAAATAATAACAAACGACAGCAATTGTGAATGATTCTTCGATATTTTTTTTGCGCTGAGCACAACGTGCTAGAAAAAACAAACTATAATTTTTACTTGAAATAAATTGTTCTATTTGATGATTTTAAAATATGGCAGAAATAATTAAAGAAATACAAGAACGGGATTTGTCCGAATATGAATCTATCAAGGCAAGTGGTATATGCACCGATGAGGAGCTACATAAATTGATAAAAGAGCGAGAACGTTTTGAAACAAAAATTATCCAAAGCAAAAAAATGATAATAAATTATATAGAATACATACAATTTGAAAAAAATACCCACAAGTGGATAACGGAGAAGGAAAAACAATATCAGTGCCACTTAAACGAGGTGAAGAAATCCATAATCCAAAGGATTATTAAACTATATCGCACCGGCACCCAACAATTTCCTGAAGAGGAAAGACTCTGGAACAGTTACATACAATTTAGTAAGAAATCAAATCCGGGCCAGGTTGCTGGTATATATGAAAAAATGTTAGGGGTAAGTCAAGTATTACTACTATACAATCTGGTTTAAATAAGAGTGATTGATTGGGCGAATCTGCTTATTGTTTTCACATACTGCTACTAGATCCCCATGCTCAGCATGTTTCCAATGCGAATTAGCATATCGAATAATAAAATAAACGAACAATTATTAACTTCAACTGTTTTTATTTTAGTATCATGGAGACAAGGACAGTATTTGGTGCGACTACGCTTTGTGGGCTTACGAATCGACACAATTATTAAAAAATGTCAATGAAATATTTTTTCGAGCTCTGAAACGAAACCCTACTTCAGAAGTAATAAATTTGACATTTTTCGACATACTCATTAAGGAGACTATGAGAATTTCAAACGTGGATAATAAGCTTAATGTTGCGGAACGCCAACTCGGCCTAGATAGAGCTGTTTTGTTGTACCGTAACAATAGAGCAAAGATAACAAATGTTTCATACTACCTTAAATTATTGGAAAGATGTGAAGATCCATTATTTGTACACTGCACTGTACTTTTGCAAAAAGAAATAATAGATGATATCCTCAAATATTTCTATGCCGAGGCAATAGTTTGGGATTATTTAGCTCAGAGGGAATTAAAAGGCTACAATATGATTGACTTGCAAGAAATTACATCGAAAAAAGTGGCCGAAATACAAGATATGCAAACAAATTTGGAGGATGAAAAAGATCCCTCAATCAAAGGAGAAGTGTGGAAGGTCAGAAGTTTAAAAACTCGTATAGAATTATGTTTTCGGGTTTATGAAAAAGCTGTTGAGGCAGTACGTTCAGAAGCTATGTGGTCATATTTCATTAACGCTATGATGGATCTTAATCAAGATGTGCGAATGGAAGGTGAATTAAAAAGGCATTGTTTGGCCAAAGCTTTTAATATGGGTCACAAATCTAGGCTTATGAGTGTCGAGCACTATCAAGCCTGTGTTGAAATGCTTCTCAAGTCACCAAATGGCATTAAACAAGTGGAGAAATTATTAGGTGAAGCCACAGAAACAAATAAAAGTGAAAAATTCTACGAACTATGGATGAGAGCATATGCCGAAACACAAAACGAACCCAAATTTTACGAAATATTTTGTAAAGCCAACAAAGACTTGGGTACTGCAAAATGTGTTTCCATTTGGAATTTAGCTTTGAAATTCTACAAAGCTTTTCATGAAGAGCAACCTAAGAAATTAAATGAAATTCTTAAAGAAGCTTCCAAGCAAATACATCAGGAGTTTGGACAATTCAGAGCATATTATTTGGAATATACAATGACTTATGAATCCCTTAAAAAGACTAGACAACTTTATGATGAATTATGCCAATTACCACCGCCCTGTTTGGAACTCCATAAGAAAATGGCAGAAATTGAATTACAAGCGGGCACTAATGTTAGTAATATGCTTAATAGAATTAAATATTTTTTATTAATGAGGATTTATTTTTTTAATTTCAGTCCAAAGGTGATGTTAGCAAGATACGCAAGTGTTACGAAAACGCCGTACACTATTTTGGAAAAAACAATGTGGAGGTTTGGATCGATTTACTAAAGTTTGAAAGAGATTTAGGCAATCTTAAATTAATGTCTTTAATATACGAAAGAGCAAAAAATACATTACAGAGTGAATTGGTAGAAACATTTATTACCGAATATTCACTGTTAAAAGTGTTAATGTGAATTTCAAATACTGTATTTTATAGCTTTAGATAATAAGGTTGAGAAGCAAATAATAATTTTTATTTTTAATAAACATTTTCCAAATAGAAGAATAATATTATATTTTAGTATTTTATTAAAATAATGTATACTTTATTTGGATAGAATTGAACAAATTGTTATGAATTTTCGGTTTTTAAAGCACTGGCGGGCACAATTTTTGCAACTTTACGAGGTTCTTTAACCAATGTATTCGGACACTGCATCTCTGTCCAACTTACTGGTACCATGGGAACACTTTGAGGACCACATTCACTAGCTACGGCTACAACCACACCTAATTCATTCTCCGCTGTACTCAACTGGTAGCAGGATAACTCTGTTTGCGGCAACTTTACAGATAAAATTAAATTTATTATAAAAACTATAATAAAATATTTAGGACATATAAAAGATGTCGATACCGACAAGATATGTAACATATTTGACACATATTCAGAAAAAAGTTACGTTAATAACGTAATTATCGTATTTTAAGATTTTCATCAATATTAATTGCTTTGGAAGCTTTATCTTGTAATGGAAATATGGTCAATCCACCAAAATCATCCCGAATGTATCTTCTTAACAAACATAATCATGTAAATCTTTAAATACACCATACTCCCAAAATAATGTTGACCACAGTCTTTACAAACTTACCACTCTAGCCAATATAACATCACCTGGGCGAAATGATTTATACATTTCAATACGATCCTTTTCAGTGGCTCTTACATCTTCCTTGCGTACCCTGGCACGATAATTTTGTTCTAAAACATGCTCTCCAATGCACAGGATAGAACATTTTGCAAAACGTTGATTTACTTGAAGAACACGTGCAGTAACGACGTCCCCAGCCACAGGTACAATTGTTTGACTACCAGCACACTGAACTTCTATAAACTTGCACTAAAAAATTTGAAATGTTATTTCATCTGTTTAAATTTAAAAAAACGACTACAAATACATTATCTTTCTCTCGAATATTTACAGTTCCCGCTAGTGTCGCATAAATATAGCCTATACGTTCATATGTTCCCTGTCCGGCAACAGTGTTTTCATCTGATAAACACAGACGTTGTCCCGGTAAACATATTAAATTTGAATGTTTAACCTTTTTTTCATTACTATTGGCCGTCATTTTAATAACTTTTTGATTTGTTTGAATTTTAAATTACTTTTCTTTGATTATTATTTAGAATTATTTAAAGTAAAATATTAATCTATGTCAAGTGGGTTGTCAAAATAATGAATGTTTGTTTTTATAAAAATAACTCGAAATTGCTGCATGTCAAATGTTAGTGCTGCCAACCAATTACATTATCAATAAATCAGTCTTATTTCTTAAATTTTGTAAACTTATTTCAATATTTTTTACATAATTTAATAGCAGCAATATGCATGCATGTTTCCCTAATGCTGCAGCTTATATTCCACAAGTTTTACTCTTTTTTCATGAATTTATTCTGTTATAAGTATGTTTCAATTTCTAAAACCTAAAAATTGATAAAGCGTTTTTTTTTGTCGCTAGATATGCACACTTAAAGAAATTTGATTTGTGTTGTCAAGTTTTTGCGCCATTTACTGAAGCAACAAATGCTAAAACATTTCTTATTTCCATTTACATTCTTTGCTTTTTGTAAATATGGCTCTTTGGGTGGATAAACATCGTCCTCGGGAACTGGTTAAATTAGATTACCACAAGGTATGTAAATGTATATATACATATATATATTATAGAAATATATGTACTTTTTATATTGTCTCTATAGGATCAAGCTGAAAACCTAAGAAACTTATGTCAGCAAGGAGATTTTCCGCATTTAATGTTTTATGGACCTTCAGGTGCTGGCAAGAAGACTCGTATTATGTGTCTTTTGCGTGAACTTTATGGTCCCGGTGTGGAAAGACTGCGCAATGAAACCATGACTTTTACAACACCGTCGAATAGAAAAATCGAAGTCATGACTGTCAGCAGCAATTATCATTTGGAAGTTAATCCCTCAGATGCTGGCATTTATGATCGCGTAGTTGTAATAGACCTGATTAAACAAGTTGCTCAAACTCATCAAATTGATCCTAATGGACAAAGGGAATTTAAGGTAATTGTCTTATCAGAAGTAGACGAACTAACAAAAGATGCCCAACATGCTTTGCGTCGTACTATGGAAAAATATGTAGCCACTTGTCGTATTATATTGTCTGTGAACTCAACATCAAGAGTCATACCCGCTATACGCTCACGTTGTTTAGGAATTCGTGTAGCTGCACCAAACCCTCAAGAAATGTGCTGCATTTTACAATCAATTAGCAAACGCGAAAATATTGCTTTACCTTCCGAGCTTGCTGAGCGTATAGTAGAAAAATCTGAGCGTAATCTGCGAAGAGCTGTTCTAATGCTTGAAGCCTGTAAAGTTCAACAATATCCATTTACTGCTCAACAGGATATAGTCGAACTGGATTGGCAGGTATTTCTCCGAGAGACCGCTAGTCAAATATTAACGGAACAATCCCCATCAAAATTGGAAAAGGTTCGCGATCGATTATATGAATTATTAGCTCAAGGTGTACCGCCTGACGTCATTTTCCAGGGTTTAGTTAAAGAGTTGGTACGCAATTGTGACATGTCGATTAAGGCAAAGACATTGGAATATGCCTCACTTTATGAGCATCGCATGCAAAATGGTGCTAAACATATATTCCATCTAGAGGCATTTGTTGCACAATTTATGAATATTTATAAGAAATTCATATCTGATACTATGATTATGGATGAGTTTTAAGAAACGTACATGTTAAGTTCACATAAATATATTGTCAATGCTTGTGTTTTAATAAAAATCTTGTGTTTATTATTTTGTATCAAAATATTAATATGAAAGTAAATATTCCCTAGGATTTTGTACCCAAAAATTGTATAACAAATTATTAGTTTCATTAAGCTCCTCTGGTTTCTACACTCCATATAACAATAACATGTCCAATTGCTTTCTGATGACCATCCCATGTCTTACGAATAAAATAACAATGTGGGTTTTAAAATAACTTTATTTTTTTAGCAAACAATTCGTACATGAACATAAAATTTTAAATAATAAAATATTAAATTTGTTCATTATATGATTTTCATCAGTCCATATAACATATGATAAACTATAACATAATTTTTAATATAATAATAATATATAAAATAATTATTTTAGAATACATTTAATTCATACTAAAATTACTCTTAAACTAAATTATGATCCTCCAAGGTACCTTTTCAAAATGTCGGGCAGTTGACGACAGCGGAACTTTAACAAAAAACAGCACATTCATACATATGTATACACATCAGTATTTCAGATCGTATCAGATAAACATTAACGAAAGAATTAAATAAAGAATTTAATATTCGTAATTATTAAGTATCATTATTTACTACAAAAGGTTAATTTGAATAACAAAAAACAAAATCATATCTGATTATCCTCCTAGTGATACTTTTAAATCTATGGTTTTGATTAAAAACAAATTATAAAAGAGAATTTATATTTATTCCTTTGAAGTAGAAAATAAGTAAATACATAGTAAATACATTCAAATAATACCTTTTTTGGCTAATAAACCGATAAGCATGAATATAATGACAGAATTTAAAATTTTAAATAAGTTACAAATATTTATGTATAAAACTAATATGCATCTGAAAACAAAAGGAATCAATCAAACTTCAAAGATACATTTTATTAAAAAGAACGAGAATTAAACAACTTTCCCATGAAATAAAGTTTTATTACATCAAAGGGACATACCATTATTTATTAAAAAAAAGAATTATCATTAATTTAATAAAAAAAAATATATAAAATTTTATTTTGTTTTAATACAATAAAAGATTATTATTAGTTTATTTAATCTAATTAAGGATTTAAGAATATTATATATTATATTTATTATACTAAAACAAAATAAAGTTATATATTTTTTTAATTAAATTAATAACGAAATTAAAATAAAAGATATTTTGTATAAAATATATTCGAAATTTTAAAGAAATTTCTGTTTATTAATTATAAATAGATTTTTATTATATAAAAGAATAAAATTGTTTAGAAATTCTATTCTGTTTTCATTATTAATTTTAATTTATTTAAAAGAAAAAATAGAATAGCCAGATTTCTTGTTCTTGTATACTTTTACATTTATAAATACTCATCCTTTAATTCAATAAAATCTTTTGTTTTATTATATAAAATTTAATCGTTTTTACTATTTGGAATATTTCGCCATTAGATTGGAGTATATTAAACTAAACAGAATATTCGATAATGTAAATACGATATTAATAAAACTTTTTATTTGTTTCTTTTCTAATAATAACTATCAACAAGATTGTACATGAGTGTTAACTGGTCAGGTATTGACAATTTTGAATGGTTTGTATTTGATAAAAATATCTTCCTTTTGTGAATGTTGCTGCTTTGTGTGTTTATTTAAACTATTTCTATCTGCAAATAAATGCAAACAGTAACAACATTGGAAATTTGTTATTAAAGTTCTATTATAGTTATTATTATTACATAAGGCAGTAGAATTACTATCACTAGCTTTAGAAGATGTATTTATTTTTAATAGGTCCTGGAGCCATTGATAATTATTATACTCTGTATTACAGGTAATGTTATATGTTTTAGGCACTTCTTTAAAAGTTTTACTATACTTTTCTAATGTAAAAGAGGTTGTAGAGATTTTTGACTTCCGTTTTGATAAAGGAAATATATTTTGACACTGTTTGTTGTGTTCCTCCAGGGTAGAGATATTTTTAAAAGCTTTATTACATTTTAAACACCTACAATATTCATTATCTTTATGTTGTTGTAAGAGATGCAAGTTAAATGTACGAAAACCTTTAAATTTTTTTGAACAATAGTTACATTTGAATTTCTGTAAATCAATTTGTCGTATAGGCGGTTTGACTTTAACTTTTACAAACTGCGGCTTCTGTACATTGTCTTTTCCTTTGCCCTTAGGTTTTCTTTTTTCATTGTCTTTATTTTTGCTACTACCAGATTCTTTCTTAGGTCTCACTTTGGTTAATTTTACTACGCTTTGATTACTTTTCACTGTATCCTTTGGTTTCGGTTTAATTCTAATTTGAATTTTTGTTTTATTTTCGACCAATTTTGTATCTAATTTTTCTGGTTTTCTTCTGATCGAATTGGTTTTCAGCTTTTCGGTTTTTTTAGTTTTTAAGATTTTTTTAAACTTTTTTGCAGAATTGCCTTCAATTTTAAGCAGTTCTTTAGACTTTTGTTTTGATTTAGATTTAACGTTAGACTTATTTATCGTATCGGATGTATGAACTGGTTCTTTCGCTGTCCTTTTGGCATTCACAACAGTTTTCTTTACATCATTTTGTAAAAACTGTTCTGCTATTATTGGCTGATTATTTGCTTGATGTCTATTTACGTGCCTCAAATGATGAAGGTAACCCGCAACCACTTTATGACAGATCTTACATTCAAAAAAGAAAGTTTTTCTCTTTATAAATTGAAAGATCTTGGCGGTTTTAGCCACTTCTTGTTGGCGGACAACATTCCAACCAAAAGCACTTACATGAACTAACTCCCTTAAATGACTTTTGTAATCTTGATATTCATGTGAAGTAATAAGATGACGGCACAGGGATAAATACTGGGCTCCACATTTTGCTTTACATACTGGACATTTAAGTTGTTTCATCATGGGGTCTTTGAGAGATTTAGATTCATTTGCATGTTTGTCTATGATATGTTCTTTGTGATCTTTAAATATTTCATCTATGCGGCCACACAGTTGGCATTCGTAAAATGTGGTACGTTGCATGTAGCGCAGTCTTATAGTCATACAACTGTCCTGACCAGTGCGTGGTTTTTCTGATAAAGCATCACCGTTATATTCTCGATGTTTGCAGCGCATATGATGTATTAAACGCTTAATTTGTGTAAAACCAACTTGACACAAAATACATTTCACACCTTGGTGAATACGTTCGTGAACTGAAAGGCTTTCAGAATCAGGAAATTTTGTTTTACAGAAACCACAACTAATAAAATTTGAAACTACTTTGGTAGTTGTACAATCAATTAAAGATTTTTCATTTTCTTGCCTCACATTACATTCTTCCGTTTCAGAATCACTTGAAACCAAGCTTAGACTGGCCACTAAACGTAATTGTTTATCATCGTAACTTTTACGTTTCCTCTTTTTCGACACTGAAAAATTATCTTTCTCTGAATCAACTTTTCGGAAAACAATTTCTTCGTCATCTTCCAGTGATGGATGGCAGTTTCCAGATTTTTGGTTTTGATTGTGTTTTTCTATGAAAGGCAAGTCTTTTGAACAATTTGTTGCAGGGATAAATAGACCACAATTCTTGTCACCTGTTTCAGTGGTTTTACATTCATTTTCTTCACCATCATCCAATTCTATAATAGCCACTATACGGTGTCCCTGTTGATCGACTTGCGGAGGCAAAACTGGCATTGTCGCAGCTGGAGTGCTTTCGCGCGACGTTTGAATCTCTATAACCTTTGATTCGTCACCTTCACTACTGCCAGCTGAGGATTGTGGTGGTGTGTACGTAGAATGGAATTGGCTGACAAACTGTTGACTTTGCTGATCCGCCGTTGTAGCATCTGTCAGAAGCTGAGATCTAAACTGTCTTTGTTGATCAATTTTTTTCATAAAAATGTCATACAACATGTCGTTGTCATCAACAATTACAGGAGTTTCAGGGCGCTGTTGTCTCTGGTGAAAATCGTCTTTTGATGAAGAGTAATTTTGTTGTGAAGGCAGTGGCAGTTTGTTTGTGTTGTTTATAACGTCTACTTCAATATCACTAAAGCTGTCATGATCAATATCATCTAAACGGTGGAAAATGTGTATACGTTCATCACATTCCTGGCATATATTACCCAGTGTTGGTGTGGTGAGCAAAAGCTGTTTTAAAATAAATCCACATTTAAAAATGTATTGTTTATTATGAAATCACCCATATACTCGCATAGTAGTTATTGGTGCATTGGTATGTGTACTTATGTTCTACTTAAAACGAAACTAATCTTACCTTTTTGGAAGCCTTACTGTTTTCTTGACCTTGTTGTACCGCCTGACCCAACTGCTTTTTGTTCATTTGACGCAATTCCTTGGTCGTATATTTAAGATTCTTTTCCGAACGACAAATGCGACAAACTTGCATTTTGCCCATATTGAACATTTTTTAGATGTGGCAAGCTAAATGCCTGAACACTTTTGTAATTAACTTTTTACTCTATTATTATAAGCCACAGTAAATACACACAATTTTTCCGTTAAAATATTTTATTGTAGCAACAAATGAACTATAATATAAATTTTCCTTTGTTGGCTTTCCCATTAATTGTTTATTTGCAAAATACCAATGAAAAAAAAAGAAAATATTAAATGACAGAGCGGTAAAAAAGTCGCTTCTGTCAATTTAATTGTCTAAATAAAAATTGGTAACGTTTTGTTGTGTTTTCAAATTGCCAACCGTATATAACATAACTTAATTTTTAACGAGAAAACTATAAATTTTTAGGAAAATGAGGTTTTCTAATATATTTAATAAATTATCAATATTTATTTACTATTAATTAAATTAATTTATTTAAAGTATTAATTAAAACTTTAGTTTTCAATAATGTTTCTAATTTTATCTTTCATAACACTTCCAAATTGGTTACAAATTTTTTGACAGTTCAATTTCTAGGTTATGTTAAATTATTTACCGCCAGACAGTTTACAATATTTTGCATCTGCCTTTTGTATTTTAATAAAATAAAGCAACTATATGAATTAAAAGCAAAATTGAACTGTATAATATAAGAAATGGAAAGTTTAAGTTATCGTGAAGTAATAACTACAAATTCATGTGAAGAAGAATGGCTTGAAATCACTTTAAACACTGGTGAAAAAACAATTACGGCTTAATGGTGAATGTGATTTAATTTTGTTTTTACCTTTTAGGTGGTACCCATAGCACTTTGCAGGATATCAAAGTTGCTGAAAAAGCTGGTGGATATTGTTATAAAAATGTTTCCCTAAATCATAATCGTAATCGTTTCATATATTGGCGTACATATCAGGATATTTTGGAATTGTCTGAAATAAGTTTAGATTTTAATTTATATCAAAACAATTTGCGTTACAAATTTACTGATTCGCCCGTCATTGCCGTATCAATCACTGAGCAAGGCAAACACATTGTTTTGCTAATCAGTACCGTTTGCAGTCTACATCGCATATGCTTTCCTCATCCTGATTCTTTAGCTGATGGTACCTATGTTGCTGCCGGTTCCTCCGCTGGCGTCAATAATACACCGTTGGATTTTAATGAATCACATTTGTTTTCGATATTTAAAGATGCAAATGCATCGGCAGCCCGGGATCCAAATAGTTTTTATGTTATTGACACATTGGGATCTTCAAGTAAGTTTTTTTTTTGTCTCTTGTAAGGTAATTATAAAATATTGTAAAAATTTTTTAATTTAGATAGTCATATGCCACATGCTGCTGCCAGTTTCCTTTCGTCGAATGGCGAAGAAGCTTACTTTGCTTTGGCCTGTCAAAATCAGTTGATGTTGTACACTATGAATTGTGCCACTGGTCATACTATTGGACATCAATTGAAAGAGCATCATATTATGCCTAGGCTGTTTTCGAACATAAAGGGAGCATTAACGTAAGTATAATTACAAATTTAAATTATACTAAATTACGATTCGATGAAGCAAATTTTCTGCAGCAAAAGTAAATACTGAAATACTGAAATATGAAGAGCATATTTTTCAAATAGATGTCGTTTAGAATCGGAGGTCAATTCGCAACATTTTGGTTAATATAAGTGAATACATAATGAAAAGAGAATTTCTGATGCAATATGGTATTTAGAATTTTCTCAATTCGTTTATTTAGAATATTACTTCTAAAACATTTATTTAATTCAGTGCATTTAGATAAATTTTTAACTATAATCATCTATAATTTTAACAATTTATTAATTTAGAGGAAGAACTGATACATCTGATGCCGATCATGCAAATTCACTGGTTTTTACTTGTGTAAATAATCAAATTATGCTTTTGGCCTTATATCGCAATGATCATTTACGTATTTGGTCCACAATAAATATGCAAATTATTTGTGCCATTAATTGTGTACGAGAAGGCAGCGAACAACGAATGCAAGGGCGTATGTTAAATTATTGTTAAATGTGAGAATATAAATTGATAGTATTATATTTTTTTGCAGCTCAAAATAATGCTTTGCGCAAAATAAGTGCTACTAGTTTCTGCGCCTTTCTCTCTCATTCATCTGGTTCGGAATTCGTGTGCGTTGATTTACAAGCAGATAACAGCAACAGCAGCGGCTTAAGTTTGCAGCGGCGTAAAATAATTTCCGCACCACAATTAGATTTGACAGATTTTGATGTGTGTGAATCTAGAATATGGGCATTGTGGAGTAACGCAGAGGGCGAATTTAGCATATCCAGTTTTTCTCTTGTGCGTGGAATGGGAATGAATTGGGTTTCGGCTGCTATGGAACCCCCACCAGATCGTTATTGTTTAGGTATGGAACACGGTATGGACCCCAGAGAAGCATATTGTTCCTATATTTTCCATCCTGGAAAGTTTGAAAGAAGTGTTATTGCAAAGGCTTTGTTCGTAAGTTAATTTCATACCATCAAAACTTATTTTTCAAATGTAATTAAAAAAAATGATTTACAGATGTTTCGTAGATCAAATGTTCGTTTTGAAGGTAAACACTGCACAATGAATCTGTTAAAGGAACATGTTTGCCAGGCTATTGAAGACGAATTGCAGAATGAAGTAAAAGATTTTGATGTTTCGGATGATGATTATTTAGAAATTTCTACAAGATTATGGGAACGTTTCTATTCATGTTGCGAACAGTATCACATGAAAGCTTCTCAACCAAGCGGATTATTGATACTTGAACCTCTAGATGGTGTATGCGTCGTAAAAAAGAATACATTTTCGCTACTCAGGCCTTGTGAAACGATAGAACATTTAATGTTAGCCGGTGAAGACGTTGAGGAGAATATTGTGGTTTCACTCCATTTCCCCGACAACGAACGCCAAGGTAGAGATTTAGTCAATTTGGTCGAAATTTTAGCTCAAATTGAGAAATGGCTGCCGGAAGATATTAAAATAGATTTGGATCGTAAACTTTATCAGTTAGAAATGCCAAATGTACTAATCGAGAAATTAACAGACGACCTATTGGCAGGCGATACTGAAAAGGAACTTTTACCTCCTAACTTTCTGGTGGCCATTAGACAAAAATTGCAACCGATTAAAAATCTACGTGAAGCCATATCAATGTTGCTTGATATTTTGCGCATGGATAATGGTTATCCAGAAACGATGCATACTAATTTCACTAATTTAAACCATAATACAAGAATGTTTATGTCGTTGGGAGCTCTGTTTGGCAGCCAAGTGGGTTTATCCCTATTATCCGAAACTGTACGACAAAATTCCTTAATACGCTTTGCCATATGCCGCAACCTTTTGCTTCTGCAACAAATTTTAATTGATACGCATTCTTTACCTGTCGATACTTTAGAGTGCTTGAGGTCTCAGTTTATGCCAGACGTTTTAATATTTTTACAGTCCTACCACGTTATGGTATGGATATCGGAAACTCCGGTCAACATCAACTCAGCCGCTTCTATGGAAACATCTATGCAAAGATTAAACCTCTTACAATTAACTTCGGGATCTGGTCGAATTTATTCGACTGGTGGTAAATGTAATTCGGCGCCTCTACTGCAAGTTTTTCTCAGTGCTAAAGGATTATATACGGCTCTTGCTTTATACACCGATAACATTAAAATTGTAGATAACGTTTCATTGCAACAAACTCTAATGCCTCTGTCGACTATCGTCAGCCAACTTATATGGCCGGTTTCATTTAATTTCATATTCGGAGAATGGCTTTTCAGTACTTGTCAACACATCATAATAGCAGACTATGTTCGCCTCTTGAATAGTTGGTGTGAATGGAATATCTGCTCAAGACAGTTTATTTTAGCTGTTACTTTACTTGATAGCGGTGAATCCTGCAAGGCTTATGATTTGTTTTTGCAATCAGCCAAAGGCGTTGTTAAGGAACACTTTTTGTCAGAGAAAATTCTTAAAAATACCCCCTACGCTACTTTGTCTGAAAAACTGTCCAACATTGAAACTGACAAAAACCAATTAAAAGTAACACATCAATGCATTGCTCAATACTACCTAAAAGTTATTCAACTTTTTGAACAACACAATGCCTTAGATCATATAATCTCTATGGCTCAGGTGGCAATTGGCTTGTTGGACAAAAATGATCCACAATTGCCTATGTTTCAATCGATCGTTTTTAATAATCATTTACAATTGGAACATTATGAAGAAGCTTATCATTCGTTAATATATAATGCGGAATTATCACGCCGCAAAGATTGTCTGCGTCAACTGGTGATTACACTGTTTAACCGTAAACGATACGATTTATTGATGCATTTTCCATATGTGGGTCTACATGAAGAATTTGAAAATATTGTCGAATCCCGAGCTCGTTCGCAAACCATGGACAAAAATGAAATATACGATTTTCTCTACTCCTTTCATGTCAATAACGGCAACATGAGGAAAGGTAGGTTTAACATACACTTACATTAATGAATTTACATTAATTACTCTTATATGATTTAGCGTCAGCGGTTATGTATGAGCAATCTATGCGTTATCAACTTGAAGGGGACACATTGGAATCTCTGAACAAACGATTTTCATCCCTATTAGTTTGTTTGAATTGTTTATACCTAATTGATGATCGTTATCGTTGGATAGCTAAACCGGTTATAGGCGATGAATACGATATAAATAATGTTTCCAAAGACGGAGAAGACCATGGAAAAAACGATGATGAGCACAGTTTGTTAACAAAACCACAAGTCGTAGTTCTTGAAGTAAAACACATCAAAAAGGAAATGTTACATACAGAGGCACTTATAAAACTGTCAGAACAGCGCAAAGATATACACTCATACCTAAATGCCGGACCACAAGAACTGACGATGGTATTAGCTAGTTGTGGCTTATTTACATCAGCCCTTAAATTGGCAAAAGGATTTGATATGAGCCTGTTACCCATTTTTGATAGTTTGACTGCTGCCTGCGTTAGGACAGCGGATGAAAACCCCACCGATGCCTGGGATTGGTTACAAGAAAATGATTTGGCCGATTTACCACATCGCAACAAAGCTTCAGATATGGCTTGGTCTCTATTACAGAAATTAGTCGAAGACAACGAAACGGAAACCTCAACACAAATACGCAAATCGGTAGTCAACAAGCTACTAAGTTTACATGCATTTGTGCCGCTGTGGCTTCAAAACAGCTATAAATTATCCAATTGTTCGGAACTTTTACGTCTCTACGTCAAACATAATCGTCTTTTGGAAGCTGCTGAATTGGCACAAGAAATGATTTCAGCTATGTTAGGCGCAGGCAGTGAATATTTTAGTTTTAAGCATTCAATCGCAGTCACAAATCCAGAAATGTGTCTACCTCTCAATTCCATTGATTTACTTTTACATGGATTGCAACTAAATAATGATGATATTGAATATCGTCAGGCTCAAGCAGAACTTCAAGATAAGTTACACAAGTATATAGAGACTGCAACACGTACGGCTCAGGACAAAATTGAAATGTCTTTTCAAGTTAATCGTGAACGGCAATAGCTGGCGATGTCTTAAAATTTAGGATAAAGATAATCATACATTATGTTAAGTTTTTTATTTTCCTTTTCTTAAAACTTTTAATAAAACATTAAAAACTGGATTTTAATTTAGTATTATAAAGATTCAAAAATTATTAGTTCTTAAAGATTAATTGAAATTATCTACCATTTATGCTCTACTAGAATTGGTCCTACGTAAGTCCCGCAAAGCTAACGGAGTAACGGTCCAACGTCAGTCAGAAATGCTCATCTGACGCTGTACTATATTCCGGTAATAACAAATACAATGAATTGGGACTTTTAAATTTGTATGTATTTTCACATATGGATTAAAAACTGATTTTAAATTTCCAATTAGTACATATTTATTTTTTAATAATTTTCGTATTGGAGTCACCCAGTATTTTTCTTAAAAGTTGGCAGCTCTATACGTTGTCAATTATTTTTTTTCGCAATTTTGACAGTAGTTTTTTATCTCCCAGTTTGTAAAGTCGGTTTTTATTGGAGGAGTTTTTCATAATTTTTTTATTGTCGATTTTTAAAAAAGAAACAGAATTGTTATAATAAAAAAAAACTCGTAATCACTAGTCGTAAATGCATTTTTAAAATTTTTTTGTTTCAAAAGTTGAGCGTAATAAAATCGAAGTCTTTTACATTGAAGCCCCTTAAAGGAGACCCACACGTCTTTTTTATAAATACATACGACAAAGACGACATTTATTGTCTGTCGTTTATCATCACCATAAACCTTGATAGAGAACTACTACTGGGGCATAAAAAAAGTAAGTTGGAAAAATAAACAAAAGAATTAGTTGCCTGGTGGAAACCTAAAATGGTGAGTAATACTCTAAAGGAAGATTATTGAATGAAGTTTTTGGCATAATAGTTTATTACCCTTTTTTTACAGTCTTCCCCTCTAGCTTTGGTGGACTCATTGCTACGTGAATTCTATACTGCGACCACACCTAATAACCGCAAGCGAGAAATTGAATCAGAATTGTTATCGTTTAAAAGCCAACCTGACTCTTGGAAGACATGTCTGTCTGTAGTGGGTAACGGCAGTGTTTTTGAACAGAACCAATTTCTATGGTTTTTTTGCACATCGACTTTGGAACAGACAATAACACGGCGATGGATGCAACTTGGCAGTTCGGATAGGGCAATGTTAAGGGAAGTGCTCTGGAATGGATACATAAACTTAACTAACAGATCTGCAAAAAGACAGCGAGATACTTATGCTCAATTAATAGCCTTAATGGGTAAACGTGAGTTTCCCGACGAAGATCCCAATTATATTATGCACTGTATTGCATTAGTAAAATCAAATTTTGTCTTGGGAGTTTGTTTACTGCGCACTACATCCGAAGAGGTAGTTAGTAATCGAGAAGATGTAAGCACCGATAGAAAACAGTATTTTCATTCCTGGTAAGTTTTTTACACGTCATTGCACTGATAAATACATTCATAAACAAATAAGGCGTAGTTAAGAAAACTCTACTATATATGTGCATGAAATCGTAAGTTGCATTTTAAAAGTTGTTATTTAAGAAGTAATTTTTGAATGTTTCTATTGTATCAACAAAATTGTTCACCATAAATGGACATACTTAATCACTTACAAGTCATTGGCTGTCAAACTTATGGCTAAAGCCATATTTCTATTAGAAGAATAATGGATTTATTTCTAGTATATCTCAAAATATTTTCTTGTTATTTCACTAAATGTGTTAGTGAACTATAATTTTCGTAAAAACTATGTGTGTCAACTGTTTAATTGATGTTGAATTAATATTCCAAGTAAGCTTTACGGCCATTTAAATTTAACATGATCCTTTTTCAATGGAAGTTTTTGTGCATGGACTTTGTTTGTTTTTCAAAGCTAATAAAGTACTAGGCATTGTCTATTGCATCGCTCCTCAAAGGCGATTTCTTTTTAAAAAGTATATTTTAGACCTTGACCCCTCACGATTTGCAGGTTTTTAATATCATAAATGATTTCAATCTGTTGCTATAGCAAAATGGAAATTATTTATATAAACTATCGCTATACACGATATCACGAATCTTAATAAATCCGATTATCAAAAATTATTTTCAACTTAATATTATTTTAAAAACTTTTATTTCTAATTACGACATGTCTTTAAGCCGTCGTGTATAATCGAGCTCAATATTACATAATTTTTATTTTCACGAGTCGTGTTGTATGCTACTCAAGAAGGTCTTTTAACAATTACACAACTTTGTCTATATAAAAATACATATGTATACGAGTGTAATTTAAGGAGTATTTTTGTAACAATCTCTTATGAATTGTGTTTAATGTGCATTTAAATGTTTTTTGTTTTTATTTTTGTTTTCAAAGCACGTCAATGTGTATGCCTGAAGTAATGGATCTATTAACAAAATATTTACTAATCGCTGTGTGTCATATAAATGGCAAAGATATTCATTCCATATCAAATACTCTCATGGATTATAGTTTAGTAACTTCGCTGCCAAATGACAATCAATTAAGGTAAATTGAAGCAATTATCCATTGTTAGCATAACGTTATATTTCAACAGCATAAGTTAATTAAAATTTTTTTGTTCATATAGTTCCTCAGTGTTGGAACTGCTAACATGTATCCAACATTTAGTTTCATGGGTTAGAACAGATTTAATATCTGAGTATTTTCTTATGTCAATTTTGGATATATCACAGTGGCGTTCATCACATCAAGACCTGTCATTGGCTGGCTTAACTGTACTGAATGAACTCTTGTATTTACAAAAGTCTCTTCCCCACAACTTTAATCTAATGTCAAGCATTAATGTTCTATTAGATCAGCATAACACATCTAAACAGCAAAGCGAAATGTACATAGATAAATTTCGTGAGCTACTTCGCTTGTATGCTGCAAAATATTGGCCTAAAATGCTACAAGAATCCTCGGTATTGGATGCGTTTTTAAAATCATTATATGGTTGCACTGTATTGCGTAAGTAGCATTACTAGATGTCTTAACAGTTTAAATAGTTTTTTTTTTTACTTTTTATCTTATCTATTTCGAAAATATTTATCTTTTAGAAAATGGTGCATACGATTTTACAGAAAAACTAGAAATTTGGACACCTATCATAAAAGGTTTAACCACACATGACAAATTGAATCGTTACAATGATGTCATAGATAAATTAATGTCCGAAATTATGCATCGCATACAATTTGAATACAATAAGACTGAATTGGAACTACTGGATAACGAACTAATGGAAGATAATGTAAATATTTATTTTTTTTATTTCTTTTTCTTTATTTCTTTTTCTTTCTGTCACAAGTATTTTATAAATTCGTATCTTAATTTTTGAAGACACAAACGGAATGGCAACAATACCTAACTCAATGTATAGAGTGCGTTGCACTGATAGCCGAATCTCGACCGAATGTAGCATTTGCACAAGTGTTTAGCCATTGGTCCAGACCTCATGTTTATATACAAACTATAGAGAGTGACATAAACAGTGGCAAAAGTTTCGAGTTGTCACGTAAAATTAAATCTCAAAACTTTTCAGAAAACTTAAGAGATTTTTGTACTGTGTGCCAGGCTGTTGTAAGAATAGCACCTCTTTTAAATACGAATTCCGAAGGTGGAATGGATCTTAACTGCCATCTAAATATATTAGCAGAAAATTTAATAACAACATTGAAATTTTTTACTAGCAACAAATTACATACTATTAATGTTGACGCATCAACATTTCAGACTGATTATGATTATCTGTAAGTTTGTGTTCGCCTAAGTTTGATGATTTTGATAACCCATTTGTATTTGTCTTTTAGATATGCTCAAGTGCTTATGGCCATACGCAGCATTTTACCTATAAGTGAAGCGCTTAAATCAGATCAAATGCTGTCGCAAATATTCGATTCATTGGGTTGTATCTTTCAATCCAATACGATTATGGGTAGCTCACCCCTTATTTATATGGCAGCTAGCCAGTTGCTATTATGTATTTCATCTGTGATTCGTCCGAAATGCCTATTGGAAATACCCACAATTGTAAATCTCATGCAGTCGGGACCTCGTCTAACGCATTTACCACGTCAAGTTATTGCAAACATTTATATAAGTCTTATTAGTTACCTAGTTTTGCCTTGGAAAAACGTTGAGGAACAACAGCAATTCTATTCACGACGTTGTATTATCTTAAAGGAATATGTCGAAAGTTTGGCACAAAGTTTCTTAGAACTGGATTTGAGTTCTTTGAATATCACCACGAGTGAAGCTAAAGTATCATCAATTTCATTGAGTTTATTAGTAACATTCAGTTTAGTAATCGAATTCTTTAAAGACTCTCCAAACACAACAAAAGACATGTTGGCATCTACTTTCAAGGTATGTACTAAATAATTGTAACGGGCAAGGAGGACTGTATAAAACATTTTTTTTCTTTCTTTAAAGCCCATTATAACGAAAGCTTTAATGATTTATAATGCATTTGGCCAAACTAGCAATGCAATTTCCATTACCGTTGCTGAGTTTAGTTTGAGTGTTTTACGTACATTGCAAAGTCAATTAGGTACACAATTTATTAAAGAGATGATAACACTTTTTATTACCGTAAATGTTAGGTGAGTTGCAAATCTTGTCTTATTCATTCATACAGTACATATAATAGTATATATTTTTTATTTCAGAGAACAATTGACTCTTAGCCGCGTGGTAGTAATTGAAAAAATTTTACAAATGTTTCAATTAATTGTACAACAACCGGGTAATGCATCCTTAGCCATGTTGCCTTCAATATTAGACTTTACATTTGAGCACATAATGCCTCTACTGCAAATGGAAAATAGTGTTGCTGATACCACAGACTTGACGAGTGTAGTATATTCATTGTTTGATAGGTAATTAAAACCTCTTCAATAAATTGATTGTATTTCTCTTTAAAATTCCTATTATCTTATAATGTAGTATTCTCACATGCAAATGGCAGTATTTTTATAAATCACATGTCCAGCCTAATGGTGTTTTACAACAACAAAACGGTAATAATGCCAACAGTAGTACAGCCATGAATCCCAGTGACAACTTACATCCGGAACATTTTATGGCCATTATGAATGCATATGGACAAATTGTTGTCACTGGCAATGATCCAAATATTGTTCGCACTGTTTTAATGTCAATGCAAAACGTTCATGAAAAATGGCGCCTTTATCAGCGGCCTTTGTTTAAGGAAAACCTTTTAGCATCTTTTCAAAGGGCATTAATAAATGTACTCATGTCTGGTGAGGGTGCTTTACATTTTGATCTATTGGCAAATGCATTATTTTCAATGGCTCAAGTGGATGCCCTAAAAATGCGTGAAACTTTTGCTAATGCTGGCCTACCAGTAAATATGAAAATAATCGATGAAATTTGTTTAACTACGGTAAGTTTGGATTTTGAAAATAAATTTATTTATTAGTATTTTAATTCTTATTTCTTTGTTTTATTTTTATTTTTTTGTGAATATGAAAAAAAATCAATCTACATACAATGTAGATACTTTTTATTTTGTTTTTTATGCTTTTTTGTGTAAATACAAAAATTAAAGGAATTTGTGTCCTAGTAACACAATTATTTTAGTGTTTAACAATGCTTAGCGAATACTCGTGTATTTGCCACATGAATTGTAATATTTTCTTTTTAATCTGCTTCGAAATATTCGAGCTAAAACGTTGACATTTATTTATCTCCAGCTTTTGGGGATTCGTCGTAAAAATTCGATATTATTAATTGTTTACCTGTACAGATTACATTATATTTAGTTAGCTCAGTAAAGTGAACATATTTGATACATTTAATGTTTCCAATTCTAACCTATCCTATAATCTGGCAAAGCTAAAGTTTTGAACTGATTTTGTAGCCACATATATACACATTATACATTACGTAATTTTTTTTGCGAATTTAGAGCCTTTCTGAAAAGTTTTTCCAATTGAATTTTTTTTAATTGTAAATTAAATACTAATTTTCCATTGCTAAAGGGCCAACAATTCATGAAGTCTGAGAGGTGGCCCCATTTTTTCACGCGTCCATTCAATCCTATTAAATTTACTGATTAAGTTCCTTATGGGTTGATTATGTCTGGCAATCGAATTTCAGTTGAGTTGTCAGACAAATGATGACAGTTCGGTAGCCATTATCACGTCAAAAGTATCCACAATTGATGTTAAGCTTTTTAAACGTTCTTCGAATGAAATTATGCAGTTTCTACTCGACAACTTGAATAAAATTTTAAACGAAAATGCTTTGTACCTTAGATTTTTAATAAATTTTTCCCCAAAAAATCAGTTTAGAAAAATAAGTTTTCAATTCTTTCCCCCCCTTGGGTGTAAAGTTTTATTTCCAAATAAAATTCGTTTTCGGATTTCTTGGACACATTTTTAAAAACATTTATTTTATTTGTATATATTCATTTTATTTTCTTTGTATTTTTTTTTTGTTTCACTTGTACAATCACTTACATATACATAATTTGTTTTTTTTTTTAAAGATATCAAAATATTTTATTTTTTATTTTCTTCTCTTTTTTCAAAGGACATTCCAACATTTTCCCAGAAACTAACGCAATTGCTACAGGATGCGCATTGCGTAAATTTAACACAAATGTAAAAAAGAAATAATAATAATTATAATTATTATTATTATTAATAGTAGTAATAATCAAATGAATATATTTATAAACGATTTATGTTAAAAATACGTAATTAATATAAAATTATTTAATAAATTTATTCATTGATCATTATCATACATATGTATGTTATCAACGTCAACATCAAATGTAGTTATGCTTAAGTATTTTATAAATATATATTCTCATCTGTTTCATACAATAACATAACATAATATAATTCTCTATACTCTTTTGTTTAATGTAATAATAATTGTGTGTTTAGCATTTTTATAAATATAAACTATTATTTTACTAAGACATATTAAAAGATAAACATATAAGTAGTTTATAAAACATTAAACATTAAAAATATTTTCTATTCCTCCCTTTTACATATACATACATATATACTGTAGATACATATATGTATATATATTATATATTCTATATTTATATATATATATTTAATTTTATAGTATAACAAAAAATACTGTGTTTTATTTAACTTGTAATTTCTTTTAAGTAGTTATTAGTTATTAAAAGTGTTAATTTATATGTTTTCATATATTTCTTTTTTATTTAATCAACTATATTCTTTTTGTAGATTTTTTAAAGGTACATTGTTTAAATTTTTTTTTTCTAATATTTTTCTTTTTATCATATGCAAAATTTTTCTTATTATTAGTTTAATTAATTCATTATTTACTAATGCATTGAAGTTCCATTTTCATATATAGTATATGTATATATTTTTTTCTTTGTGTTTCATATATTTTATATATATGTATGTATCTATACCTACATATATAAAATATATTATTTTAAATGTAATTTTGTTTGTTTTTTTTTAATTTGTTTGCACTAAAAAATTGTGCTTACAATTATTTTTTTTTAATCTTCTTTATATTCATAAAGTTCGTATAAGTACCTAGTACCATAACTCTGTCTATCCATACACATAAAAAGAAAATCTTTGCTTTTTACTTTAACAAAATGTGTGTAAAAAAAACTAAAATTGAAATTGGTTTTTTATTTTTAAGTTTTCTACCAGCACAACAACAACTAACGTTAGGTACTTTTGTTATTACCTGATGTCAAAGAGTTACCATCACTAGGTATAAATGTGTACTATTTGTCATTTATTAAAAACAATTGTATAAAATTCGAGCCTATTATTAAATACTACTGTATTCATTCATATTCATAAATATTTTACTTTCAAATATCTTCTTAGATAGAAAAATATAAAAGACGTTTAACATTATCAGTTTGAAACATATAAAAAAGCACAGTGTTTTTACCCAATAATACATATACATACATTTATAAAATATAAATAAAATTTTTTTACTAAAAAGTAAAAATTAAGAAATTCTCTTATAATTTTAAATTCATATTGTGTTTTATTTTCTTATACTGGCTGCTGTGTGCCAAATTATTCATCTAACAGTTATGTATTTAAAGCTTTCAACGGTTATATTATATATTATTTACTTTTTTCTTTTAATATCTTAAAAAATATAGATTCTCTTACGATATAAAATCATTAATTGTGTTATTTACTAGTGCATAACTTATCTGTTAAAGATATATAGGATTTCAACTTTTGAAAATCCTTAATATATTATTTAAAGGGCATTGAAAGCCTTTCAAAATTTTTAAATGTTGCACGGGTTTGCAGTCAAACGCTTTAAACACCACATACGTAACAGCTCGCTGGAACTAGATATTGTTCAAATAATAAGTTGTAGTATGCTTATTAATGAAATATAAAAAATACGTGGCCTTCATGGAAAACAAAACGAAACAAATTTTTTCAATATATTGGCCATCTTAAACCCTTTTGCAATAAGCCAACGAATTACAGTAAACCGTTCTATGCACAACTATAAGTCAGGAATGCCTTAATTGTAGGTTCTGTCATCTAAGAATCTGCCGAGTTAGGTATCACCAATGCATGGAAATTATAGGAAGATCTGCGGATATCTGAATTAGAACCCGTCATAAATTAGGCTGACATACACTTTTGCCTTTAGACGCAAGGAATATTGATATTTTTGTGAATATTCCCAAATAGATTAAGGTTTTGAACACATATAACTAAAAACTCGATTGCTGGAGCGACTGCCATAGAAGAAACGTTAACCAAGGTTTGCTTTCCATATCGTCATTAAATTATCTTTTCAAAATAAAACTTTTTTTAAAAAGCTTTTAAATGCTTCTGTCACACAGTACCATGTTCGTGCATAATGGAATGTACATGAATCGTTAATTTTTTCAAAGAAATTCTTACCAAGCCGCACTGTAAAAACGTAAGCAGTCCTAAACCCATACTTATAATGTTTTTTGTGAACCAATATTTCTGCCATTTAACTGTATTATAGATTTACATTGTTACTGTTTTATTTTTTTTTTATATTCATACGTATCTATTATAAACAACAATATAGAGTTGGAACAAGTAAATTAATTTCTGTTTCATATTTTCCAAGTGTTTGATGTGTTTCTTTGCCTAAATTATTATTTTATTTATTTATTTTTTTGTAAAATATGTATGTGGCTATACATTTATAAATTACTGTTGTTTACACTTATAAAAGCATTGATTGCGATTTCTTATTTTCATTTGTTTATAAAAGTTTTTGTTGTTTTTTTCAATAATTATTTATTTATTTAGTTACTATTCAAATTACTATTTAAGAGAGTTTTGAAGTTTTAACAATATTTTGTTTTCAAGGAAAAAGCTTTCAACGTCCCTGTAGTAAAAAATAATGTTTGTTTTTATCATATATTATATATATATGCATATACGTATGTATATATACGAAAACATATATATTGGATGCGTATGTGTGTGCACATTTATTAAAAACATTTAATTAATATTTTCTAAATTTCGTTTACTTATTATTATTATTTTTAAATTGTCTTTTTTTAACATTTACCATATTTTCATCAAACTTTTCTATTGTTTATTTTGTTTTCTAGTTAACAATTAATTTTGTTTTTTCTTTATAAAAATATACATATAACTAGACACAGCTAATATTTTATATTTTTGTGATTTTTGTTCTCCACTATGCGTTGGTCAAGTTTACGTAGGTTTTTTTCTAATAAATTAATTTTTGTATTATTCTGAAAATACACATTTTTATTGTCGTTTTTGTTTTTGTCTATGCATTACTATGTTTATTAACATTTTATTTATTTATTAAAAGATAAAAACAAAACCAAAAAATATTAACAAAAATAAAATAAAGTTACAAAAAGAGTTGGATTTAAAACTCTGGTTTTTGATTCACGAATAGATGTAAATAACATTATGTCTTTCGCGTCTTCAAAGGACTTAAGACGGGTAACCGAATCAGTATAGATAATTGAAATAAGAAGCATAAGAACTACGATTGCGTGATAGCAGCCCGAAACTCGTATGATAGTATCACACAAGCTAACATGCAGCACTGCTTAACTTAATATAAACTTTTAGGATTTGATCATACAAGCAAGCCTTGCTTATACAGCATTAATTGTCATAAATTTGGTAGCAAATAAAAGCTAAGAAACCGGACTTTCATTTTCTTCTATTATTTGCCACGCCCACTATTCTTCTTCTTCTTCAATACGTGCCAAGTTATAAGCTAATACCTTTAATCTATCTAAACATGATTCAGTGGGCGTGGCACTACTGGGTGTTAGAAGAAAATGTAAGCTACCAAACTTATGAAAATTGATGTTAAACAGGCAAAGTTATAAGAGTTTACTTTTAATTTGCTTAAATATCTTAAAGTGGGCGCAACAAATCATTTTAAAAAATTTGTCGAAATATTCTTTAACGAAATTTAATTTCTCCAGAATTCATTTTGAATTTCATGAATGCATGGTGCATGCCGAACCACAAAATGTGTAAAATTCAAGGTAGTTCGCTAATGCCTGTGTATGTTATTAAAGATCGTGAAAATTTTGTATTTTTTTGGGCAGTTCAGAAATGAAATTATTGCCTATTTGCTCATGTTCTTCAATTATTCATTTTAGTTATACAAATTAAACAAATATAAATTAACATGTTTCTTTTCGTTAAATTATTATAATTATAAAGCTGTCTGTTGTTAATTCATTGCATAAAACATTTTGGAAGCTTCCCAGCTATGAATATAACAAATAAATTGATGATCAATCAATGAAATAATCGTTGTACCTTAAGCCTAATGTGATCAACAAGATTTTTGTAGAAACAAAACAATTTTTATATTCATTAGCAAACAATTTGTATTTTTCAAACACACATAAGTATTTTCTTTCATATATTTTAGTATAATTTTATCTTGCACAACATTATGGTTAATAGATTTAGTTTGTTTCGGGAATTTTTTTTCAGAGTTTAATGAATATATACAATTAAGTATGTTTATAGGTATGTAAAAATGTAAACGAAATTCATCATTATCGTATGAAATAATAGGGGTTTTCACTCTTGGTAGTAAAGTACCCTTGTAGGTGTGGTAAGTATGGTAGATATAGTATAAATACTACATTTACATCAACGCAACAACAAAATGCATTCATTTCAAATATACAACGCTCTGTTAAATTTACCATGAAAAAAGGTCTAGTAAATAAGCTTGGTAAATATAACACTAAACAGCTGATCGTCTATCCGCCAAAATAATAACAAAAATATCAATAATCAGCTGTTTAAATAAGTTTACCATGGTATATTTCTTATACCATGTGAGTTTACAATAGATGAAAAAAAGATGCTCGCGCTTTGTTGTCGAAAGTACGAGTAAATATACTAGAGTATTAAATATACAACAAAGAGTGAAAACCGCTAATAAAAACAAAATGGTGCAACGGAATCTCACAAATTAGAACTGCTGTAAATTGATTAAATTGTTCAGAGTTTAATTGGATTTGAAACTTTTGGGTTTTGCATAAAAGCTTCGCTTGGTTCATTTTCTTTTTTCTACTTGCAATAAAATAACTGGATATTAGGAAATTGTACTTGGTACGCGTATTAAAGAGTATGGATAATTACTCCAATTATTCCTTCAATAGAATCAGGATTATTTAGAGTTCTATTTTCATCTTAGCATTGCAATGATTTCCATTTACTGGTTCGATTAATTCCTTAAAAGATTATTGTGTGCTATTGTCTGGGGTCAGGAAAAACTTGAATAATTTCCGTAGGCATTTGTTTAAAAAGAAAATTAATGTCATGAGAAGCAACATTCAATTTTTCACAGCCGTGTATAATGTATATATTGTATGTCGGTCGTATAGTAGAGTTGAAGATACCTATTTTGACCTAGCATGGGAGTGCTTGGAGACTTCTACAAATTATCAAGTTTAGGTAGGTAGAAGTGGGTGTTCCCTCGATGGAGTCATGAGCGGACACACTAAGGCCGTTCACAGAGCCCATTGTGACACCACAGTTTCACTTTCTCCCCTAGTCCAGGAACCACTCGGAGATTATTAAGTTTAACTATGTTCGAATCACCTGATGGAGTGATATTCATTTAATGTCCTCTAGTATTAAAATACATGTTCAGAAAAAAATATTATTTGTTTTTCTTTCTTGCTTTCAGATATATTTCTTAAAGCCTTATATAAAGGCGTATACAAAAGAATGCATATTACAGGATCTAATTTGTGAGATTCACAGATTGATACATACAAATGGTATAATTTGAATTCTGATATGGTGGAGTTTAATAAAAAAAAAAATGTTACGAAATTTTTATGTGCTTTTACGTTTCGTAATGTTTTATTAATCAATAACTTTGAAAACTTTTCACACAAAATACAGATTTTTTTGTTATTATTTTTTTTTATTATGTATTTAATTTAATTTAATTTTAAAATTCATTACATTTCTTTTTTCGTTTATTTCAACGGTTTCAGTACAACAATAAATAACTAATTTTTAAAGTTCTTTAATCATTTTTTTTTTCATACAAATAAAATTTACTTAAATAATGTCATGTTTTCTAAATTTAATTTTATAATAAAAAAAAAATTAAAAACAAAAAAGACAAACCAATTACAAAATAAAAGTTTAATTACATATGTATAGGAAATACAGAAAGAATTTAACTACATTAACATTAACATTAACATTATTAAACAGAAATTTCATAAATTAATTTTGCACATAAAAATATTGCATATTTTTATTCAAACTAAAGTTAAAAAAAAAATTATTAAATTTAATAAGAAATTCAATTATATTGAATAACTTAAATATTCGTTTAGAAAATTGTTATTTGTTAAATATTACAGTTACTTTATATTAAAAGTAAATAATAAAAAATAAGAAAAGATAAGAAGAGTGAAATATAATTAAAATTAAAGCATTTAAATTAAATTTAAATGCACAGTTAACATTAAGTTAAAACTAAAAACAGAAACAATAAAACTGAAAATATATATGTATACATATGTATATAGTATATTTTATATATTTATAAAGATCGTAAGTGGCACAGCCACTTGTGCAATTTTTATTCTATTTTTACTTTTTTTTTATTTGTAACAAAATTTTTCTTTTACTTAAAACGAATTAATAAGATTTAACTATGTTTGTAAAGATCTCTCTCATGAAATGTTAGATTTTGTTTGTTTTTGTTTTTGTTTAATAATCCATATTCTTTAATTATTAATAATTTTTTTCTTTTTTTTTTACTAGTTACAAAGCAAACACTAACTAAGGCTTCTTGAAAACCTTTTTAATTATTTTCTTTTTCTTTTTTTTGTTTTTTGTACAAGCTTTATACTTAATAAGAATATTATTATTAAAGTATAATAAATATATAAAATAGTTCATTAAAAATTACCACATAAATGCCGCATAAAAAATATGCAGTTCCAAAGTCGAAATAAGGGTGCGCAATAGCTATTGCTATGGGAGTTGCAGTTGCTCTCACCATTTACCATGTCAGGCTCAACATCAATCAATAGCCTTAATTTATATTCTGTTGTGTATTTATGAGTGTGTGTTTGTGTGTTTTATTAAAACTACAACTATTACAATTAAAAACAATCCTAAAATGGAAAGATTGTTTCCAAAGCTTTGGTAATGCTTTGATCAAAATTAAAAAAAGTTTTTTTTTTGTTTGGCAGTTTTTAATTTAGTTGGGGTACCGTTTACCGCTAACTGCCTTTGTCAAACAATCCGAAAACAAATTTAATATTCTCTTTAGTAAAATATTTTTTATTTTGCTTCATCTTGATCCATTGGTTCTTCAGATTCATCACAAGAAAGTGTTCTGAAATGATAAATATTAGATCAGGTTAAATTAATGTGTTGTATTCATTAAGACTAGAAATTATTTTAACGATAAAACAATATACGCCTCTTTAAGTTTGAGTTGTTCATCAAATAGCGTTAACGTTATTTCGCTAAACGTTTCTTTTTTTAACATTGTTTGCCAATTGCTACAAGTATTTTTATGAGAAAGACATACTGGAATTGCCTTTAAATTATAAAAATATTAAATATTTCTTTAAATCTTTTGTTATCTGAAATGTGCAGAACTTTTAGAAATTCGAAAACAATTATCGGCAACAGAGACAATCAATCCATTGTCATTGAAGAACAAATGAACAACAAAATAGATTTTCCAGACCGAAGACGTTTCCAATTGTATAAGTGATGGGTACGTAAAGGAACAAAATTTCCATATTTGCACATTAGATTAATATAAAGAGGCTTGCTTTGAAAATGAATCGTTTTAATTTATATACTCAATAATATCGTTCGATACATACTTGTTCATCGTTTGCATTGATAGACCAGCCATAGCCATTACAGTTTCCGATTCGTCATGTTCAATTTTTAAAGCTTCCAAGGCGGACATGCCCACAGTATGGGCCAAGCGTCTAACGCAAGGCCAATGTTGTGCCTAAAAAGATGGAAAGTAGAAATGAAATTTATAGACGTGATTTTTTCTATTTCTGAAAATAATTTCAAAATACTTTACCTGAATGGCTATGGTTTTTTGTAAAGTATCGATAGCATTCTGACATGGAGGGCGATTTAATTCACTTTCAGCTATTGGCGACAAGGGATCACCTAGTAACGCCCTAACACATTCTTGAGCTGAATCACATATGGCCGGTAAGTCGTAACCGCCTTCTAAAGCTAATACCACTTTACCATTAGCCAGCTGCATGAGTTCGCGTGTCATAAAACCAAAACAAGCTGGCGATACTAAGTAGCCACCTAAGGGCGCAGGATGACCAGATGCTGCATCGAAACCAGCCGAAACTAAAACAATATCTGGATTAAAAAAACGAGCAATAGGCATCACAATACTACGGAATGCAGCGATGTATTCAGCATCACCCAAAGGGGGATTTAAAGCACCAGACCAAGAAACATTTACATTATAACCTAAACCAGGACCAGATCCACACTATGAATAGGAAAAAGAAAAACAATGTATTAAATGTCTTATATTTAGTAATAATTGTACTTCTTACATACCTCTGTGGGTCCACCAGTACCGGGGAAAAAATTTCCATCATCATGACGATGTATGGATAAATATAAAATATCTGGATTGTTATAGAAAGCCTGTTGAGTCCCATTACCATGGTGTACGTCCTATATAGGTGATAAAAGTGAAAAATATGAATGATCAGTCACGTTTCATCTAATGAGTCTCTTTCATCTGTCTTACCCAATCAACTATGAGTATTCGTTTCATTTCCGGTATACGTTGCCTTAATAGTTTAGCTGCTATCGCTATGGAATTAAAGAAACAAAAACCCATGGCCAGATTAGCCTCAGCATGATGACCAGGAGGCCTCACTACAGCAAAACCATTTTTAAGATCGCCCTTGGCTGTCTTCATAGCCAAGTCTATAACACAGCCCGCTGCCATTCTAGCTGCCAACGCCGTATGATGTTCATTCCACGTGGTATCCAAGTCAACCCCTACACCACCACACGATAGTCGTACGAAACTTGCTGAGGGAGCAACTGATTCCAATTTATGTCGATTAGCAGCCAATTGACATTGAGTTGAACCAAAGAGTAAAGCATGAGCCTCCGTATGAACGGTTTGTATTTCTTCTAGCGCAGCCTTAGGAGATCTTAAGCGGTGGCAACGTTTTGCCAAGTCCGTTTCATTTAAACGGGCCCAAACGCTTTGCAAACGCCCACTGTGTTCAGGATGAATGCCATTGTTGCCACATATACAAACATGTTTCAACATAAGATTATCGTAAGCTAAACCTGTAGTAATTCTATGTGATGGTGAAAAATTATTATTGGGTGTTGGAGGGGTTGTTTGATCGGTGGTTAATTGAGAATGTTTGGTAGACAAATCCATTAGGTGCTGTCTTCCAGCTCCATGTCCATGCAGAGCTAAATTAACTGGTGGTATATGATCTGCAGATGATGATGTAACAATGGGACCGGCATGAGGTATATGAGTAGATGACTGACCAGTATCAGGTATTTGACTTAAACCATGTGGACCTAAATGAACTAGTGGCGACGATAGTGTTCTTGATAGTGGCCTTATTAGGCCACGAGCAACAGCGTCGTCTATTTGTCGATGGTGCATATAGAGCAACTCACGTTGCTGTTGAAGATATTCTTTGCTACGCATTAGTTTGTTCGGTTTGTTAGGTATGCAGACTGGCGGCGGACCACTTGAATAAGACACAGCAGGCGACACCACCGTTGTTGCATTGGGCAGATTTTGTGAGGTACTCGTTATGACTGTACTAGTTAACACTGTTTTTGGGGGTTTCTTTTTATCGGTGAGATCCATTACTTCGGCGGCATCATCTTCTTCCTTCAACTGATGAGTATCACGTACAGCTCCACTGCGTGTGAGTACAGTTTGTCGAATTTTTTGTGTAAGTAAGAAACGTTGTTCGTAAGCTTGTCGTTCGGCCTTCAAATAAAACAATATTCATTCATCAAATCAAACTGAATAAAGAAAAAAGAATTCTTTCGTCATAGACTTACATCACTGTTTTCATAATGTGTTGGTGTTATATTTATCTGACCGCTACCCGTCAGCATAGGATGGCCCAAGGGCAGGGGTGCAGATTGTGTTCTGCCCAAAGGTCGATGACCTTGTTTATTTAGATGAGCTTGGGCAACCTGTGCATCTGTAATTGGTTGTACGTACACGGAGGAGGACGATTGCGGAGAATGTGCCACAGCGTGTATACCACCTGTAGAAGCTACATGCATTAAAGCTGTGGCCCCCGTTGAAGCGGCATGCGCCTGAGGTGGAGCCACATCTCCAACTAAAGAGGCTTGTGAAGATGAGGTTGATGTAGCTGAAGCAGAACGCACCACAGGGGACTGAGGAGGTACTGCTCCCGCTATAGCAGAATTAGCGGTAGGTGGTATTAAAGGACTAGGCGGTGGTACAACTTGTCTACCAAATGGTACTGACATTGGATTGTAATACGTTGGTGGACCTGTTGAACCTCCCACCGGAGGCATACCACCACCGCCGCCGCCAACTCCAGTTGCTGCCACATGCTGCCTTAAGGCAGCCAACATGGCATAATTAGCTGCAGCGGAGTTATGAGCATTCGGTAAATGAGGACGGCCTAATGATATATTTGGCATGGATGGTGAACTAAATAGTGACAAATCATTGATACTACTTCGCTGGCCCGGATGATACTGACTACCATCTTCATTTTCTTCTTGTATTGGGGCACTCGTAGGTGAGCCACGATTACCACCAACGACACCAGCTGTAAGACTAGATGGTGGGGAATTGGGGCCAGAATCGGGAGTACTGTTGCAATCTATGAAAATACAAAAGAAAAAATAATAATTATATAATTATTAAATAAAAATATGAATAAAAAAAAATACATTTCATCATATAAAATGCAATATGAATTTCTTTTTGTTTTACGATCTTTTCCATTTTAATGACGATACGATCGATACACATACATATGTATGTATGTATGTATATGTATGTACGATTTTTACGTAGAAATCTTACAAATAATTTAAATTGATTTCTTCGTAAAAAAAATGATTAAAGTTAAGCAAAATGTTTATCGCTTTATTGGCTTATTATAGTTAGTAATAGAGTTAATACAAACAAATAAAATATTATAAAGAAAGGAAGAAGAAAAAAAAAATAAACAACAACATTCAATCAAAATAAAAATTAACAACAACAAAATAAATTGAATTATTCATTCGTTCAAATCAAACCTTTAGTTTTAACGAAAATTATAATATCATAATAAGAAACGTATGTATGTATTTAAATAAAATTGAATTGGAAGATATTGTATTAACTCTCTACTTTCGATAGATATCCCACAGAAATTGATTTTGTTTTGTATATCAGTTTTATTTTATTTTATTTTTGTAATCTTTATGAATGAATATACGTACTTGTTAAAGTTGAATTTTGTTTGTGTTGTCTCCTCTGAGCCGCTTGTAATAGGCGTTCATGTCTTCTTAGACTAGCCGATCCGCTGATACGTGCTTTGCGTTCAATGACACTTAGTTTTAAGCGCATCTTTAGTAAATTTGGTTCGGATGCTGTGTATAGTACGGAGTAGTATTATAAATTAAGAGTAATAGATTTTGTGTTTGGTTTTCTTATATTTTAGAATTAGAACTGATGGTTAGAAATAATTGAAGCATATTTCTTAAATATATTCTGAATATTTATTAAGACTGAATAAAGTGCTTTCTTATTGAAAAATTATTGCCTATACACCCATACATCACTTTGCGTCGTTTCGTTTTGAGTTTTTTTCGAAGTTGCATCGCTGCTGAATTAGTACTAATTTTTACTAGATTTTCGAAGTTGCGTTGTTCGAGTTTTAATCTTTTTTTTTTTTGAAATTTATTGAAATTTGATTTTTTTTTATTTATTTATTAATTAAGCCCCAACACTTTGCTTTTTTTTTTCTAAAAGATGGCACGACTTTTGTTTCTAATTGTGCCATGCTATCAATACTTGGGGATTCCCATTCTAACTGAAGTAATAGTTTTATTTTCACCTTGTTTTTCTAATTTTAGAGTTCAGTTTTAATTAGTGTGTTATTTTATTTTAATTGAATTTGAATTTTTATATTATTTTTGTTTTTGAAATGTTTACTTTGTTCAATTTTCTTTTTAAAAACTAGTATTTTTGTTACCCAGGAACCTGTCTTCGATTTTTACATGGTTTGCTATAGAAAATCATAATGCAGTTTGCATCGTTATAATTTGCGTTGTGTTTTTTTTTTTTTGGAACGTAACCAACCACAAAGCAAAGTGAGGTATGGGTGTACATACATATACCGTACTTATTAACATTAAAAAAATCAATTTGTTGGTAATTTAACAATGTATTGTAGCATTTAAGGTCTAAGTGTTCAACTCTCCTGTTTATATAATGTCGTAAATTGGAAAAGATCATAGCGGGACGGTTTTAGGTTAGATTCCTTAATAATAATAAAAACCCACTGAAATCAATGATCGAAATATTGCCAACCAAACGACTAACGATACCAGCATGGCTGGTACTTCGATGAATAACAATTTCTTATATTATTCAAAACAAAAATATCGGAATAGATTTTAACACGTTCATGCCGGCGCGTACCACCGGTGGCCCGCATTAGACTGCCACATCGGGTGACGTGTACTACCGGTGGTACACATTTGATTATGCTATCAGACGGTACGTAACACCAAATATTTAAATCTTTAACACTTCCACTGTCGTAAAAGAATACTTGTGCTACCGGTGGTATACATTTGATTATGCTATCAGACGATGCGTAGCACCAAATATTTAAATCTTTAACAGTTCTACTGCCGAAAAAGAATACTTGAGAGTCAGGCTCTATTACAAGCATTTATTTTTAATAACAATTAGAATTCCTAACGTAATAATTGAGTACTATTCTATTTTCACGGTAAAAATTCAGAATATTTAGTGAGAATGAGACGAATTCACGAAGAATTCGCACAAAATCATACAAAATTGTCTATGCTGCATAATAGCTGGTGTCCAATAGAGCTGAAAGCACTAAGTGCAGCCGCCAGTGGGCGACAAGCATGAATTACAGGGCCGGTGTGAAAGTGTTAAACGCACCGGCATTATTATTTCACATGAAAATCGTCACCGGGAGATGGATATCATAAAACTCAAATTCAGCAATCAAATATGATTTTAAAGAGAGAATCAAATAAAATTGATTAATATACCAAGTGAAGGGAATTGAGAAGTTTATATTCTCGATTTTTCATTATATTCTTTTTATAGAATTTTTTTTTAAATTTTTCTTTTATTTAATTTTATTATTATTGTTAAATTCAATGGAAATCTGTTTCAGTATTTTTTTTTTATTTTTGTACTATTCAGACAACAAACAATATACATATATTACCATAATACACATTTTTCCAAAAAAATAAAAAATATATATTTGAGTGTATATTTAAAAAAAATGCTGATTTACATAGAGATTAGATTAGTTTGAAAAATTTCACATTTTAGCACTTTTTTGTTTATAGTGTTAATGGGCGCAAAAACAACAATTACAAATTATAAAATTTTCCTTAAGTTTTCATTTCGAAATACATGCATACAAAAATAGGTTTTTTTTAATCTTTTATCGTTTGGTAAATGATATTCAATACAAAAATTACATTCATAGCTAAAAGATACAGTACAAAGAAGACAGACTGACTTACCAGTTTTCCTTAAGGGAAAATCTGTTTCATATTTGAGTAAAGATGAGGGTGGTGGTTGGGGTATTTTATAAGGATGAGAACTTTGAACAGCACCGGTTGGTAGTGATTCGCCCGATGAGCTTTTAACAACACTTCTAAAAAATGTATATAATTTATTATTATTTTATAAAATTATCAACACAGGTGGTGTCGGAAACGTTAATCATAACAGAGATTTTGGAAAATACAAACCTATTTCGATAAGGTGATGTTGCTTGCATACCATTCGGAGATGATGCTGCCTGTTTTCGATTCAGTATAAAACACTGTCAAGAAAATAGAAAGGAAAATAAATAAAAAATGTTTCAAATCATATTTGATAATTTGAATTTGTTGTAGTTGTTGAATTTAATCTTACATTTAATATTTGTTTTACTTCTGGACTAGCATTTGCACTATTCTCTTTTCTTTTGACTACGGCGGCTTCACGTTCTCGCCTTTCTCTCTGCTGCTGTTCCTGCTCTGCAGAAGCTGCAGCAGCGCTTCTTTGTTCTTGTATTTCCTGATAAGCTCCATGTGCATGTACTGCATACTGAATATCCGAAAAAAACCAATGAAATAAAAAGAAAATACATAAAAATTAATTATTAATTCAAATTTAAAAATTTATTAAATATTCAAAAAATAAAATAAAAAAAATTATATATTTTTGTAATAAAAATCTATTCTTATCTTTACTGAGTCATTTAATTAGAGAACAAAGAGGTTTTCAATTTTAAAATATTGAAATATAAAATTTCCAATGAGACACACATTGATAGAAAATGGCAAATTGGAAAACTATTTAAAATCTATTACAATACTTCTTCCCTACTGTATAATAAATAAATGCAGTGTATTTTCCTGTCCTATATCCAATTTTTCTGCGATTTTCTTTTTGTAAATTATAAAATTTTGAAAATAAAAATCATTAATTATTTATTAACAATTAACAATAACAACAAAATGCAAGCGTTAAAAAAAACCGAAACTGTTTCAAAGGACAGTGGGATTAGGAACTTACATGAAATTTATGTTCCAATTGTAATTTATGTTGGTATTCCAATTGTTTTGATTTTTCTTGAAATGTGTGAAGCAACATTTGTTTCTGTAATTCTTGTGACTTTTTCAACTGCAAAACAAACAGAAATAGAGAGAATAAATAGAAAGATGAAAGAGAAGAATTAAATTTAAAATATAAACTATTCATTTACAAAAAAAAAAAAAAAATATGTATACATACATATGTACACACAGTTACTAAAGTATACATACGCTTAAACAATTTCAGAAATTTTTTAACTAATCCGTTTTCGTTGAAAATCTTTATAGGTTCCTTGATGTTAAGACGGTCTTTTGCATTGGTTAAAAAATTTATGAAATTGAACTGAATTGTGGCCCTGCACAGGCCCACAAAGGTATGCATCCGATTTACAAATTTCACTAATTTCTGAACCAATGCAAAAGACCGTCTTAAAATCGAAGAAAGATGTCAGACAATTATAAATATTTTCAACGAAAACGGATTGGTTAGAAAATTCAGAAATTTCAGAAATCGAGGAAACATGTCAGACAATTACAAAGATTTTCAACGAAAACGAATTAGTTGAAAAATTTCTGAAATTTGTTATCCGTATGTGTACTTTTGTGGCTGAGTGTATATATGTAAATCTATTAACGCGTTATTAAAAAATTGCATTTTTTTAGTTAGTGGGTTAAAGACTTCACATACGAATAAAACAAAATTTCAACTTTTTTTCAATTCTTATTGGAATATATTACATGTAAGGCATACAGTTTAATATTTTTCTGTTCTACCAAATTTTTATTAGTATGTCATATCCTACTGTATTTTCGTTAATTTAGTAGAGTAACTTAAAGTCATAATACATATCCATCTCTACCATAAGCCTTTGTGGCTTAGACATGATCATTAGGGGACTATGAGAAGCTGTTTAATTTTTGGTAAACGGGATATGACACTACTTTTAGGAGTTATGGCAAGCATGTTCTCACGTACATAATAACAATTGGCTGCGTGTCGTGAAAGGACAGGTGCCACCGCCAGATAGTGAGGAAACGTAGACAGAAATATTACGTTCCACCTCTAGTAGTAGACCACAAAGAGGTATTGAGAGCAGAGTGCAATCCAACTAAACGAACAGAACGTAGAAAACAAAGCCATTTGTACGTACAAATCAGAGATCAGCAATGAATCGTTTTTTCACTACTCGTAAAAACTCATGAAATTTTGAATATAAGTGAGTCAACAATATTGAAATTTAACTACTTGGATTAATTCATACTCACTACAACGTTGATTTATAACTACAGGTTGCAATGAGTATGCGTACAACGTTGACATCAAACTCATACCATTCGAAATACGTTTGATTCATAAGCCTACTCATTCAGATTCATAACTTTAGAAAAATACTTATAATACTTATTCGAGCGACTCGCATCATTCATCAAAATTTGCAATCTTAGTTTTTGTTAGGCATTTACAAAAAAAGACAGAGTAGCAAGAGCAAACACGCAACCTTTTAAAGTCGAAATCAACAACATCATACGTTTTGTTAAGTATGAATACATATGATGAATACATGGAACCTCATGATATTAAAATAAGTACGAATGCTTATAAGTATCCGAAATTATGAGTATGATTCGATTCTACTCATCTCTTTAAATACTCATTGCTGATATCTGATTGCGTTAAGGGATTCCCATATAGTATTGGAACTAGTTTAATAAACATGAGAAAAAAAAGTACTTCGAAAAGTACAATGTAGGTATCAACATTATGAAAAAAGAAAAGGTTAAGAACGGGGAAATAGTTAAAAAGAAAAAAAAAATAATTTTTTAACTTGAAATGATTGAAGACAACACCAACCAACAATAAGTTTAAATATAGCGTTTCGTAGAATAAACAAAAGGAATAGAATTTCTTAAGTTGATTCGATTATTTCGACACTCGTATACAATAGTGTTTAGGAAAATAATAATAATAATAAAAATACAAATTAAAAAAACGAACTGAAATACATAAATACATATGTACATACATACATATGTATGTACATTAAGCAGTTTCCATGACCTTAAAACAAATTATATTTTAAAATTTATTTTATTTCATTGTGTAGTATTTCTGATTATAGTTTTATTACGTAGGTGTGGTATATGGTGAGGGTGGGTTCGTTAGTCCCAACTAAACATAATGTGCTTATTCTTCACATTGTGATATATATTTTCTTTCATTTTCTTTTAATATCAAGAAACAAAAAAAAAAACGATTATAATTTTTGCAAAAAAAAAAATGAGAAAAAAGAAATATAAAAGAAAATACGCATTCTATAGGAATGAGAAATATTAGACATTTTGAATGGAAATGAATAATATGGTTGACAACAGTAGTAGTCACAATAATAGTGATTAAATATTAACATAATACATATAGTATTTAGAAAGTTAGGTTAGGTTAGGCACAACCGACTTGGGTCCTGTAAAGTTCCTTTGTAACACCGACAGTATGTCAAAGAATTCTAGATTGATTTCAATAATAAACTATTAAGAGATAAAAAAATTGAGTTGTAATATGAAAATAATTATGAAAAATTGTGTAAATAATTAAAAAATTGTATGAAGAAAATAGTAAATATGAATCCATTCTCTTTGCATTAAAGTTAATCATAGTTAGGTCAAAGGCCAAAGCTCAGGTCAAACCAAAACCATTTAGTTTAACAATATGCGATCGACTCTGATAGAAATACTCATTCTTGTTGAAAAAAAAACTGAGAGAAACGATTTTTAGGTAGCAAACCAAAGATATAACTTTCACATCAAGCTTACAAAGCTTCAATATAGTTACTTTCGTTTTAGACCGTCCAGAAGGTAGTGCATCCTTGGCACTAAAACTCAATGCTCAATGCAATTGTATGCTTTTATGTTGGAAAATTAATGATTTTTTCTGTACAATTCGAACAATTCGCAAAAAAAAAATTATAAATTTTTCAAGCAAAAAGCCAAGAGGAATATTTAATGAAACAATATTTAAAATATATTTTCCGAAACAATTCTATTATTTTGAACTTAACTGTACGACAATATTGTTCATATAGGAACTTACATATGAAAATGTTCACACAAATTAAAATAAGGAAAATATATAGAAAATAAAATATATTTATATGTACATATGTATGTATTGTTTATATTTTACATACATATATATGTACGTATGTACATCTGTATATAAAGTTTATATATAAATATTTATAAAGAAATTTTTAGCTTAGAGGTGGCCATTTAATGGCTAAAACAACGCTAGGTGGTAGCGAGTGAGTGATGGTGATAGCAGAAGTATTATATGCTGATTTTATTATTTTCTTTCTTTTTTTTATTATTATTATTATTATAGTTGTTGTTGTTTATTTAGTAGATTTTATTTTGATGCCTTTAACGAGACAAAAAAAATATAACAGCACACACCACAATACATCATAAAAATATATGTTAAATAAAACTATAACTGTATGCTACATTCGGTTTTGACTGATACGCTTAGCACATACTCGATCCACCCATAGCCATAACAAACAATTTGGCTAAAATTTATTTGGCCATTTGGACGTTCATTATTATGTAAATGTCTGACTGGTTTTATGCCATAAAAAATTTTTAATGAGATTTCGATTAAAATATTATTTCCTTTTGATTTTGATTTTCTTATGTTTAATATGTTTTATAGTTCGAGTTTCTTTTACATTTCTTTTTTGTTTCTAGAAACTTCAGAGCATATTCTTTCTGTCAATATTGCTTGTAGAATACAAAGACTTGAACCAGGTAAAGTAGTAAGTGTGCATAGCAGTGTTGCAAAACTAAAATTTTGAAATGGTGCTAAACTATAACAGAAAGAGTACTTTTTACAACAAATGGTACTTTTGTAAAAGAATATTTACATATGTACGTATGTACATATTGGTCATTATAATCCTTCAATCAGGATTATGACCTAACTTCTCACAGCTTTTTTTTGTGTGTGTGTTAATTTTATACATGAGTGGCGGGAGCTACTGTTTAAAGTCGACTTCGTACGACAGATTTTTGAGAAACTTTTTGATGGCAATTTTATTTACTCTCAGAGTTTTTACCAGAAGAAAGTCGCCGGAGAAATATTTTTTCAATATTTCGTTTTGATGGAGATATTGACATGGGGTTTTAACCGTGGGCTCACATCTAGTAAGCCCGTACACTACCTACTATACAATTTATTTATTTATATTTAATACACATACGGCACGGAACAGAAAAACTAAAGACTTATTCGTGTTCCTCACATACAAGACAAAAAAAAAAGCTGATTCGGAACGTAACAAAAGGTAAAAGTCCCGTTAAGTTATACGTCGGTGAAACGTTATGTAACGTACGTTCGTTAGCATATGAAAAGCTAAAAAACATATGTCCTAAAAACGAATGTACTTTCAGTGGACGTTTGGCTAACCGGGGCTAAAGCCTAATTCTACTTTAGCATTACGTTGAACATGTTGCTAATGCATTAATAGTTGAAAAGCGCAAGACATAGTAATTAAAAAGTACTGAAAGCGTCGCGGAGGTACTGCGGTTTTATTGAAATGAAAAAGTACTGAAAAAAGTACAAAAGTACAGAAATTTTCAACACTGGTGCATAGTACCTTCAACTGCCAAATAGTAAAAATTTGGCTCTTAAGCCATGCAAAGGTTAGTTGGTTTTGTTGAAAAAATATTTGGCTTAGAGGAGAGTCTAAATGCTTTTAAGGAAATGGTATACTTCCTAATGGTATTTTTCAACTTTTTCAAGATAAATTTTTTTTTTATCAAATATGGTGCCGTGATTTATTTGAGTATTTATAAAAATCGAAATGGGTAATTATAAAATCTGTTGCTGACTATAGCCTGAAAAGTAAAAAACTAGGAAATTGACAGCGTTTTGAATTTTTTTTTGCCTCTTTTCGCATATTTTTCTAACTTAATTTTTAATAAAATTAATAATACGTAAAATATCCTAGTTCGGGCGAAAACTATTCGGCTTGTCACAAAATTTCAGCGAAATCGGTCAAGGTCGAAGAGAAGAGATTTCGAGAAAATAGTATTTAAGTTGCGCTTACCCGTTTTCCTTCTTTTCGTATCATTTGAGGGAAAAAAGATTTATATTTCAATTCATTCCATGGCTGGCTCTAAGCTAAGCTCTAAGCTAAAACTAATTAAAACCGTGAAAAAATACAAACAATTTTTTTTAAAATTAGGAAGTATACTAACACCTTAAAATAGTAGGGTGATTATTTTGTTTTCTAAACGAGTAGTAGAATAGAATATCGTATATCGTAACGTGTTTACAAATTTTATTTCGTCAAGTGTTGATGATAAGCTTTTTTTGGGATTTATCCTACATCGTAACAAAGATATGTTAATAAATAATTATATTGCCTATGTTTATATAGGGCACACTGCATCATTCGTATTTGGTAGCACGAGTAGCACACGCTTTTTATACCTTCTCTTTGCAAGTGATTAAATAAATATTTCTAAAGAAAAAGTAATTACAATCGCTAATCTTTCGAAATACATGCAAAATAATCGAATTAAATTCAAAAAGCTTTGTTAGGAAAACTAAAATAAAAAAGAAAATAAAAGGAAAAACAAAAACAAAAACAAAAATTCTAATTTATAAATTTGTTGCTTTTGTTTTATGCAAAATATAAATAAAAAAATTAACACAAAGAAAGATAACTAAACTGTTAGGTTTAGTGTTGTTCAAGAAGACATTAAATTGATTCTTTGTAAAGTAATTTTAATTAATTTCCATTTTCCAATACTAAGAAGAGTGTTGGAGGATATGTCAACATTTTTCCCCAAGGCTTGATTGTGTAGCGATCAAAATTTACACACAGGAAAAGGTGACTTTGTTGAGTTTTGACCTTCAACAAGTTTGCTGAAGAGAAATTTACCGTTATTTCAGTTAGTGTGAGAATTTTCTTAAAAATTATTTCGATTATTATTTGGCTTGGCACCTAAAACATCTAAGAATGTTTTTTATACCCCCTTTGTCATTAGAATCATTAGCCATTGGTAAGAAGCATAATGCGGAGTCATAATAATCTTCAACACAAGTACTCGGGGATTTTAGGTCAATCGCTATCGATAGACGTGACCTAATGAAGAACATTTCCTGTACTATTGGCTAAACCGAGACGCTGGTGAGACGCCAGAATAAATCCAAATTTAGAGTTTAATCATAAGGAATGATTCCATGCCCATCACTCTAGATGCCTTACTTTTGTAGCAGCCGATATTCAAGTCGTTCGAACTAGCCTGATCCAATCGTACGTACGTACATATGAGTACATATGTATGCATATCTTCGAGTTTTGTAATGGCATGTGGCATACAATTGATAATATTATATAACTTTATTGTTATATTGCATTATAGTTTTCTATTAAACCCAATAATATCGTTTTTTACTTCATACATACATATGTATATAATTGAAACACGAATATAATAATAATAAACCTGTCATATATATTGTATTTTCGTTTTTATTTTTATTCTATTTTGTATTTTATTTCATTTTATTTTATTTTAGCTTAATATTAATTGTGTTAACCCAAACCCGTCATAATAAATCAGTGTGTTCTTTGTATTCTAAAAATAAATGATATTCAAACGAAACAACACAACAAAAGTCTGTATAAAACACAAAAAGGAACAACAACATGACGTAGCCCACAATAGGCCGAGTAAAAGAAAAAAAATTTATTTTTTTTGGAAAATTTTCGGTAATCCATCCTTATTTATTAATTTTATGTGATACACACGTCCATATATACATATTTCTGTGGAAAATTAGAATGAATCAACAATATTATCAAATATTATTATATGAATAGATGTTATACAATGTAGTATAACTAAATAATTTTGTTGACGCATTATACATACATACGTACATAGATACATATGTATAGTAGTCCCCTACTTTAGGTAAGGCATAAAAATAATATCTTTAGGAAAGGCCTGAGAACTGAGCCAATATATTTTTACATATGTATTTCCATTGCGAAGAATTTTTCACCAACAAAATTGATTGCCGTGGAAACCTCCCAACCAAAACTGACCACTTGGGGGCGATTGATTCTTTGAGACAGCATACAGTAGATGGCTTTGTAACAAAATCTCTTGTGGGACTCATATATTTTACTTAGTTTTTTTTTTAAGTCAGCAAAGTGTACCTTCTAGACAATTAAAATAGCATACGATCGGCCTTTTATACAACCAATCAACCAACTTAAATCTCTCGTGATTAAATACTGCTGTAACCCGACTGAAGAGTCGCCGTAGTCTAGTAGGTAGTGTGTTGGCTTACTAGACGTTAAGCCACGGTTCAAACCACAGGTCAGATATCAAAACGAAATATGAAAAAATATTTCGTCTGCGAACTTCTCTCAGCAGATTTCTAGCATATATTTACTGAGTGTAAATAAAATTGCTATGAAAAGTTTCTTAAAAATCAGACATTCGGAGTCGACTTTAAAATGTAGGTCCCGCCACTCATGTATAAAATTAACACACACACAACATGAGTGATGTGAGAAGCTAGGCCGTAATCCTGACTTAAGGGCTGTAATGGCCAATTATGTATTATGTATGTATGTAACTCGACTCCATTCTTCACATTATCGGTCGTCTGTGATATGTTTTCCCCCATCTCAACACACGCTCAAGCAATACATCCAACAATAGTGCAAGATTTCTTGCTTCAAATTTTCTAAATTCATCTTTTATTCTTCAATTAATTACGGTTTGGTATCTGTAATTAAAATCCAATAATTCTTCCTATTTTTATATTCATTGAATACCCTTATAGACTGAAATCAAATTAATTTGCTATTGTTGTTGATACTAAAAATAACTTCATCGTGCAAAGAATAAGAAAAAAATGTTTTACAACCACATTTAACTCGTAAACTGGTGACAGCAATGAAGAGGAAACCCCCGTTTAATAGGGTATATTTGTGGGAGTTTCTTATATTTTTTTTTACATATTTTTGCTTACATTTGAATATGTGTTATAAATTACACAAGAAAATTGTGTAAGAAAAGGAACATCACATCACACTGACTTGCTTCTTCTTTTTTTTTTTTGCATTTCTAAATCAAAATCATCATCATATCAATCCATAACATCCCTATGAGCGCTATTACGAGTAGAATAGAAAACTGCGTATGAGGTTGGGTTGTGTTCATGAGTATAGAAATTTATAAATAGAATTTTATTTATTTATTCTCTTTCTCTTTTTTTTTTTGTTATTATTATTATACACAAACAACAAGTTTATAAATATACGCACAATAGCAGCAATAATAATAAGAACAACAACAACAGCAACAATATTGGGTTGAAATAAAACAAAAACAACAAAAAAAAAAACATAAGAAGAAGAAATGAAATGAATAAAATAAACTTTAGCAAAACGCAAAATAACATTTTGTTTTAAAAATAGCGACACATTCTGCTTCTCATGTAAAAATAAACGAAAAGCACACATTTTCATTATAATCATCATCATCATCATCATCATTATCATGATCATTATCTACATAAATACCGCATTACTAACGTCGTCATCATCGTCTACAGTATTATCATTATATTAGCCATGTAATGTGTTATCAGTAATGCTGTTGCTGTTGCTGGTGCTGCTGCCAAAGCCAACGTTCTTCGTTGTTGCTTACACTCGTAGAAAATTCGGTTTTTTTATGTAAATTATAATAATATTCTTGATTCAAGGCTAAAATGACCATATAATTTATGTTGTAAGAATAATGGTAGCGCAACAAAAAAAAAAGCTGAGTAGGAATATTGTAAAATACATATGTACATATCTAATGTTAATAACATTGTAAGGTGGTTGGTTGCTTTTATTAATTGATCTATTAGGTCGTGGAAAATATATTTTTTTCAATTTCTAGATTAAAACATGAAAATAAATTATGCTGGCGGCGATTGACGGTTCAAATTAAAAATTATCTCACAAGTGTTTATCCAAAAAGATAAAATGCATAGGATTTAAATTATAGTAAAAATAAATTCATAATTTGCTTAATTAAGTATTGTTTAATCGCATGTATACTTTTGTGTGCCAGTGTATGTAAATTGTATCCAAATCTAATGGCATTTTCAATATAATACATCTGATAATATTAATTTATAAAGTAAAGATTGTACAGTATTTATAACAAAGTTAAGTTGTCTATATTAAATGATTTTAAAATAAAATGAAAAAAAAATCTTTTTATAAATTAACATCTTGTACATTTATTTATTTATACATGGTAATTAAAATTAAATATAAAAGTTTAAAAATAAATGGAAAAAACAAAATGTGTAAAAAGTAAAAATATAAATACCAACTCTTAACCGCAAGTAAATATTTTAAGAAATTGTGCATGGTCGGCAATATATTGTATAAAAATAAGCACAATTTATTTCAATGCATTTCTTGCGGTGAGCCCTACAGAGCAGCAGCAATGTGTGTGAAACTGAATTGAAATATATTGCATTGAAATTGCTATGAATATTTGTCAGAAATTTTAAGTTTTTCATGAAACGATTTTATTACGTGTTAGCCTAGATCCCAATCTTTAATCACATATTGCCATTTCGCAAATAATTCATAATTCATCTGTACACACATTGTTTACAAATATAGGTAGGTAGGTAGATAGTTTGAAGGAGAGGAGATCAACCAAGGGTCTCATGCCTATTGATATACACCTAAGTTATCATGTAGGCTTGTTGTGCGCCATGAGTAATACCAAGTTACTATATCTTGTACAAACCTCCACTGAGACGAGTTATGTCTGGTAGTGTCATCCCTAAAATATTGGTATCTCGAGCTTACGAAAGCTGGGCAATGACACAAAAAGTACTCCATCGTTTCGATGTTTTCATAGCATAACCTGCATTTACCAATATGGTTCAGGTGTACATGTAATGCGAAGTGCCCCGTGAGTACGCTCACTAGCGTGCTCAGGTTGCCCTTATTTAGTTTTAGAATACTCATGATTCTAATCTCATTAGGTATTTTTGTAATTCCTGGTACTGTATCAGTAGTATTCCACTATAATCGATGTGACGTTTCCACCCTCTTACTCAATTTGGTTTTAATATAACTGAAAGGCATTGGGTTATCCGAACTTGTGGTATGTAATACTCTGGCTCATTTTTAATCCCTCCAAGATGACTAGGAACCCATATAATGTTTACAAATGTAAGTGAACTAAAATATAATACAAGTACAATATTATGTCACTTTTAATATGAATTGCTCTGTTACCCTAGGGGATAATGTGCTAGTAGTAATTAAATATTATTTGTAATTGTATTGTAATTAAATAAGAAATAAAAAAATAATTATCGATTTTGAAAAAAAAAAGAAATTATTAACGCGTAACTTTATATTCATTCCTCTAACAAAGAACTGCTCTCAAGATCTATTGGCTCTAAAATTAGTTTTAAAACTAATTTGGATTTATTTTAATTGGTTTTAATTAATTTTTTTTTGCAATTCATTATTTTAAGAATATTTCATTTGGGGCTTGTTTGTGTTTGTTTTTGGTTCGATTAAATAATTGTTTCATATTAAACGCGATGGTTGGTTGTGCTTGGATTTTGGGTGTGTGCCTATTTATATAAACACAATGTTTTTGTTGCTGTTGTTTGTTGTATGCGAATATAGACGTACTATATAAATATGTATGTATGTATATATATATTTTAAGTTTTATTTTAGTAACTTAATCAAAATGAAATGTTTCTTCCATTTGAGAAATCACTCCTCTTGCTGCCCTCACCTTTTTTTTATACTTTGCTTCACTTTCTTTACTGTTTTACGGTTTTCCAAAGGAATATTTTTAAAATTGAACAACGGCAACAACAACAACAACAACAATGAAAAAAGTATCATATTGAAGGCATCTTTGATATATTTTTATTATATGCACATATATTTATATAAATATATATACTATGTATGCATGTACATACATATGTACATACATATATAGCACAAACATCCATACAGATTTCTTTTATATTTTTTAAATAGTGCGCAAAAATATGGATGGATGGTTGGGTTGGGTTGGTTGGTACAACGAGTCATATTATAAATATAAGAATACAATGTGGAAAAGTGGTGGAAAATCTTATAGCATATCGGAAAAATTAAAAAAAAAACCAACATGGTAATAACACAGTGTTGCAAAACTGAAATTTTGAAATGGTGCTGAACTATAACTGAAAGAGTACTTTTTTTGCATCAAATTGTACTCTTGCAAAAAATACATACATACATAATTGGTCATTATAACACTTCAATCAGAATTATGACCTAACTTCTCACAACACTTATTTTGTGGGCGGAACCTACTATTTAAAGTCAACTGCGAACGACAGATTTTTGAGAAACTTTTCATGGCAATTTTATTTACTCTCAGAATTTCTACCAAAAGAAAGTCACCGGAGAAATATGTTTTCATATTTCGTTTTGATGGAAATGTCTGACATGGGATTTGAACCGTGGGCTCACGTCTAGTAAGCCAGCACATTTCCTACTATACTATTTATTTATATATACGGCACGGAACAGAAAAATTAACAACTTATTCGTGTTCCTCACATACAAGACAAAAACAGCTGATTCGGAATACGTGAACGCTGGGTAACCGGGACTAAAGCCTAATTCTACCTTTAGGATTGTTGTAATATGGAAATGTAATAATAAAAAAGTATTGAAAAAAATTAAAAAGTCGCCGTTGTCTAGTAGGTAGTGTGTTGGCTTATTAGACGTAAAGCCAGGGTTAGAGCCCCAGGCCAGGCATCAAGACAAAATACAAAAAGTCTTTCTTCGGCGACTTCCTGTCAGCAGATTTCAGGCAAAAACTCTGAGAGTAAATAAAATTGCCATGAAAAAGTGTCTCAAAAATCTGTCGTTCGGAGTCGACTTTAAACTGTAGGTCCCACCACTCATGTATGAAATAAACACACACCAACATAAGTGGTGTGAGAAACTAGGACGTAATATAATGGGTCAATTCGACCTCCGGGTACTGTAATTCTCTTAATTGACAAGTACACGTCCTCTAACCTAACCTAACCTTGAAAAATGTACAAAATACTGAATTTCTCAACACTGTTATAACATCCTTGTGCTTGAAGACTTGCCTCAGATTACTCCAATAATTTAGATCTCACAAGGTGACTGTTAGGTGTTGTTCATAAAAGTGGGAAACATTTCATTGACTGGCAACAATTTAAATGGAGTCTTCAAAAATGAGACATTTTTTCAGACCATTGTTTCTAATTTGATTTTATCACAACATTGTGTTTAATTTCACTTACACCCATCCATCGGGAGCAAGAGATTTGAAGATTTGAAAACATTTAGGTCGATTAGCAACAGTTTTTCTTATTTTTTTTTTTGTTAATATAAAATAATACATTTCTATGTGGTTCTATATTTCTGTGTTCTACTGTATCTAATTCTAAATATATTGTAAGTATATATTCATATATTTTTAGAATATTAACGGGAGTTAAGAATACTTAGAATTTATTTATGTATGTATAGATGAATGTATGTATGGTACAAACGTCAAATAATTTTAGAAAATACATATTAAATTCTATTTTATATACATATGTATGTACGTATGTATGTATTAGGTTTATACAAAAAATATATATATATACAAAAATAAAATAAAAACATATTGATATTTATAAATAAAAAAACAAACTTTAGACCGGAGACAATACCCAGTAAACCTTAAAATAATGGAAAATAATATTGAAAGCTAACAGGAAAGATTAAAAAAAAATTGGATTAAACAAATAAAAACTTTAATTTTGTTAGAAAAATAATTAATTAACGATAATGTTTAATACATTCAATACTAAACTCAGATATTATAAATATATAAAAACTGTAAACAATCCTAAAACCTAAACGACTTAAATACAACACCAACTCTAAATGACCAACAAACGACAAAAAAAAAACAAAACAAAAAAAGAAATGTTGATTAAAAAATTATTTTAAATACAGAATTTCAACAGAAACAGAACATTTCGAATGAAATTTAAATCGGATGTTGATAAATGCACGTCAACTGAAAGACCACTCGTTGACACCAGCCAGAAAGTCATCGGTCACTTATCTTTTGTGCAAACTCTTGATAAAAAGTTGCTCACAGCCAGACATTTTGTAAAACTCAAGAACTCAATTATGCATGCGAGATCAGTATCAATCCTCTATAACTTTGCTCAATATTCATGACCTAACACATTCATTAAGTAAGTAATGTTTACTGTATAGTGGTAAATTACTCTATTCATATATGCATAAGTAACTTCCTTTCCTTTACGAAATCAAGTTTTTTCAATTCAAAATCGAGTTATACTTAATAATTACAACCCTTTAGTCAGGATCACTACCTAACTTTTCAAACCACTCATGTTATGTGTGTTCGTTTTTAGCCACGAGTGAAGGGACCCACAGTTTATTGTCGACTCCGAACGACAGATTTAAGAAACTTTTCATGGCAATTTTATTTTACTCTCATAATTTTTGCCAGAAGACTACTGCGAAATATTTTTTCATATTTCGTTGGGTTCAAGGTGTCTTAGCCGAGGGTTGAACCATGGGCTCTCGTCTAACAAGCCAACACGCTACCTACTAGACCACGGCGATTTCTAAATAATTAATTTTTTAATAATAAAGGGTACGCCATTATCAACCGGAGAGCTGATGTCGTTTGGCCACCTCGGAGCTGCGATTTGACACCGTTGGACTATTATTTGTGGGGTGCCGTCAAAGATAAGTGTTACGCCGACAAGCCAGAGACAATTGACGCTTTAAAGGACAATATTCGTGAAGCCATTGGTGAAATACAGCTGCACACAATCGATAATGTGTAATTGGACCGATCGTGTAGGCCAGCCGAGGCAGCCATTTGAATGAAATTATTTTCCATTATTAACCGGAAGGAATGTACTTTCAAATAAAAAAAGAAATTTGAGAAAATATTCCGTAGCTTTTTTAAAAGCATTTTCAAAAAAAAAAAAGTTATTTGGCGGACCCTTTACAAGTTCCACTGGACAACACTTGGCGGCGTTTGATCAGCTTTTCTTCAGTATAGTTGAAAATGCATGTCATGTGTCCAAACTGATACTTATACTGCAAGACATAAGAAGGCACTCGGTTGCATTTATTTTGATAGCGAAAGTATATTAAAATATGTCGAATTGAATTGTTCTAAACCATATCTAACGTTAGTGACTCATTTCCAATAGCTAAGTTAAGCACTTTGTATGCATTTGCCTTCATCTAAAACCTAAACAATGTGATTAGCACCTGTCACTGCTTCTCACCCAAACAATTCCTTCAATTGATGCTGGTGAAAATAGATTGTTCCACTTTTTTAGGCAGGTAAAATTCAATTATGTACATACTTTGTAATTTGTGACCATGATATTTGACCTAAATAGAACTATTCTAACTAAACAGAAATAATTGCTGACTTTTTACCACACCCAATACTATCGAAAAGTTTAAATCGAGAGTCGCCAAATATCTCACAACAATACTATCTATATACAGTGGACAGCAAAAGTCTTAGTATGGCAACATATTTTGACAAAAAAAAGTTCCCACAGGCTTAATACTCTTGCACAAAGTCCCGATATGACTTCAAAAGAGTATTTAGGAGATCATTTGAAAGACCGATTACGTTATCGCTAAACCTCAAACAAAAGTCAACCGAAAAACTTGCTCATGGTGCCACCAGAAAACACTAAACAAAACTTGTTTATTCAATTCCAAAATGGGTTAAATGGAATACTTGACCTTAAGGGATATTCTACTAAATACAAGGGATAACATTTTCATATATTAGGCCTTGGAATTTTAAATTTACTCAGGGTTCTCCTTGGGGGTAACTATGGAGTCATCTGAAACTTTTCCTTATTTTTCTCTGGTTTTATGAAAAACATTAAAAAATTGTTTGTTTTATAATAAAACAGAAATAAATTAATAAAATAAATATATAAACTATAAATTTTTATACAAACTTTTGGCTAAAATTCATGAAATTGCTAAAATATATTGCCATACTAAGACTTTTGCTGTCCACTGTATGTATGTATATAAGTTTATATTTAGTTTTTGATCGGAAATACCTATTAATACAATCATTTTAAAAATAAACCATAAATAATAGACAAAATAAGTTTTAAAAATGAGAAAAAAAACCAAAACATTTGAATTAAAAAAAAAAAGTAAACTATTGACGATAGTGTTTAATGTACAATACAAATGCATATGCAGCAGAAAACAACGTAAAAACTTTGAAATAAAACCACAAAGAAAAAAAAAGACGGCGAATAATTAAAAATAAAACCAAAACAACAACAACAAAAATAGAATATTGCATCAAAACGAGTGGGTGCTCTCTCATGAAAACTGTCATTATCAGCATTCATATGTTGCAGTTGCAGGCAACAAGTCTAAGTACTACTCTCACAAGCTTTTCTAAGCCATTCTGCATACACCCGCCGCCGACATTATTCGTCTAAAAATAATTGCAACAAAGTTCACCACCACAAAGCATTTTACCGCGTTCAGGTGTAAATGGTGGTGAGTGGGTGTATGTATGTGTTGCCCAACAAAGAACAATTGCATTTTTAGCAAAAAAAAATAAAATTTTTAAAAATATTTTTCACATGCATAACCAAAACCAAACGTACATACACCGGAAATGAAATGTTGGTAAAACCACCGAAGAGTGAGGGAAATAAATGCTGCAAAATTTAAACACCAAAGATGTGAAATATTTGTTCCCTTTTAAATTGTATACAAATAAGAAAGAAAAAATCTATTTTCGTTTAAGATTTACACAATAATTATTGGTATAAAAAGAAAATGTTTTGTTACTTCTTCTTGCTTGTGATGCTGGTTGTTCTAATACAAGTCTTAGACAGCGGACTTACATATATTAGAAAAAATTTTCTGCAATTAATAAATTGTACAATGCTTAATAGGGATTTATATTCAAAAACTAAGCTTGTAATACACAAATTAATATACATATGTATAAGTATCTCGATTCTCATATGCCCACTTGGGAGATGTGGATATATGTATATGTATGTCATAGAGCACCAATTAGGCCAGTATTTATGCCCATTTTGATACCACAAGCAGAAACCAAACCATTGTGATGCCACAAATAGAAGTTGCCGCAGTCTAATAGGTAGTGTGTCGGCTTATTAGACGTAAGGTCGCGATTCAAATTGCAGGTCAGACGTCAAAACGAAATTATGAAAAAATATTTGTTCGGTTACTTTTTCTCAGCAGATTTCTGGCAAAAACTCTCGAGAATAAAACTAAATTGCCATGAAAAGTTTCTCAACAATCTGTCCTTCGAAGTCGACTGTAAATTGTAGGTCCCTTTACTTATAGATAAAATTAACACACACAACATAAATGGTGTGAGAAGCTAGGTCGTAATCCTGACTGAAGGGTTGTAATGACCAATTATGTGTGTATGAAAGCAGAATCCCCGGGGATTAAATATTCTCTATAGGAAATCATACCGAGTTCAAAATAAATCTAACCATTGCAGCAATATTGCACGTACCCACCTGAGCCTTCTCATAAAACGAGTGGACAATATTCAAATTAACTGGGACAATCGGAATACCTATACCCTGTATGATATCGAAAATTACAACCTCCGTACCGGCTCATTAGCAATGCAATTTCCAATGATATTCCTCTGTATGTCTAAGAATTATCTTTGAATGGTCCAAAATTTCACTGAGAATTCATGGATTAGGACACGCGTTGAAACTACTTTCGTTTGTGGACTTTATCGCAACCTGGCTGTCCGATTAAATCAAGATATTTTCAGGGAAAATCACTCCATTCAATAAGCATTGTGCCGCTTTTAAAATTGCCATGACCTCTGATTGGAAAACACTGCAGTGGCCAGACAAGAGAAGCCAAGCAAGTTTAACGTCAGAACCCTTAATAAAACTACCATAGCCAATTCTGCCATTCATCTTTGAACCATCGGAAAATTCGGGTTCTTCTGTCCAGAAATTTCTAGTTGGATTTTAAGATCGACTATACTACTAAGAAACTAAGAAAATATTAACCTGATGATAAGAAGGTATCATATGTTTTTCGAATGTGTTTTTCAAATTTATTGATTTGAAGTTAAACATCAAATGGACATGTACACTGTTCTTCCCATTATAACAGTTTTTTTTTGTCGTTATTTCTTAACCACATGCCAATTTGTATTTCCCAATTGTATTGTTAAAGATCTATTTATAAATAAATTAGTTAATTTTCTATTTGCAGAATAAAAATCCCAAATTGTCTAACCATATATAATAAATACTATGTATGTTGTTTTACAAACAATTTGCTTTGAGTGCATGTACGTACATATGTATGTAGCATAGTCCAATCACACGAACGAAAAAAAAGAAAAAGATTAATTGAATAAATGTTTCAATATTGAGATAAAAAGATTGATAGATGAATGAATTGATGATGGCATACTTATATACATACATACATACATATGTACATAAAACAACTGTTGTTTTGGTTATTATTTTTATTGTTCGCGTTTATTGTACATACACATTCGACGATTCAGACGTTGGTTCAATACAGGTGCTATTTATAAGTGAGAATTTCAAAATAGAAAAACAAACAAACAAACAAACATATTCTTGTGAAGAAAATATACAAAGAAAAAAAGAAGAAAAAAAAACCATACAAAATGATTAAAATAGTTTTATTTTAAAACTTAAAAGAAAATCATACAAACACAAACAAAACCATTTGTGTGTTGGTGGTAAACTATTTAAAAAAAATAATATTTCACCATTTATTACATAAGTTATTACATGGTAATGACATATCATTACTATATGCATACATTACAAATTATACATTATTATCTCGATATAGTCGAGAAGTCAAACAAAAATAATAACGATTACCTCCTTATACAGCAATTGCTGAAAAAGTTTATTGTTTTAAGAAACTTGCTCGGGGGGCTGATACCAAGCTATCATTAATTAAGTTCTTCCAGCTAAACGGGTGATGAGTCTACTTTATAAGTTGGATAGTTTTGTCATTAATCGTTACCTAGAAACAACGTCTTTTATGAACATTTATTGAGTAAATTGGGGATAGCTTTGTTGATCATGTCATACTTCTACTTAAGAGGTGGCTTTGCCTAACTTTTCTATGATGTTTTTTGCAGATATTATACTCAGAGCGAAGCAGGGATCAGGAGCCTTTACAGATGTCATATTTAGAAGAGATTTAAGCCTGTTAATTTTGTTGTAATTTCGAAAACCATGACGACTTTAGGACTGGCCATTACAAACTGTTATTACATACGATTTTTCCATAAAAATCTACAACACTTTCTCTTTAAGAGATTCTCTCGAACATAAGACATCTATACAGATAATTCTAAATTGATGACAGGAGTTAGAGGTAGATTTTACATCATAGAAATGGGGGAGAAGAGAAATTAGAGCCTGAATTATAATTGCAACTGTAGAGTAGTGAGAAACTAGGTCGTAATCCTGACTGAAGGGTTGTAATGACCAATTATGTATGTACGTATGTAGAGTCGTTAAGGAATTAACGAATTAACCATTTCGATCTTTACATATAATAGCCAACCAAAGGAAATGGCGATCCACTCATCTATTACTCTAGTCACCTATTACTAGTCAGTCAATAACAGATATTGATCATATGATCCTTCTCTACCAACTTAAGATTGTGGTTGATTACGTATTGCTTACGCTATCGTACATCACATGGCCAAGAAGATTTGACCTGCTTTGATCTGCCACAGATCATAGAGGCTAATCACTGGACATTGCTTCATAGGTATTCACACATCATGTGAATTTCAAATTCTGCACCAGACTCCATCTTAAATATGTATATACAGACGTGTTCGAAATAATAAGAACATCCAAAGCGAAACAAAACATCGTTTTAAAAAAATTTTTGTGAAAGATTTGAAAATATGGCTTTTTATTATTTGTATTGTAGACATCTTTAGCTTTTAAAAAATACTTAAAGTTATGTTTTAACTCATCTAATTTTTTTTGTACTGCCAATAATGTTAAACTAAGTCGAAAATCAGGTGTTCGAAAAAATAAGAACAAATTGGAAAATTGGTAATAATTTCAGTTTTTACGTTTATTAAATTTACAGATTAGTATTATTTGTTTGTAAGTAGTTAATATGAAGTAGCCTCTCCACAATTAATGATTACTTCGGCACATCTGGACCTCATAGAAGCTATCAAAGTCTGACATCTGTGGAGTAGAATATTTTCCCGTGTATTCTTCACTACAAGTCGAAGTTTCTCCATATTTTTGAGCCTTGCATTTCTAACACCTTTCTTTACATCAATCCAAAGATGTTCAATTGGATTTAGGTCCAGCGATTGTGCCGGCCAATACATAACATGGATATTATTGTCCTGGAACCAACACTTTGCTTTCTTTGAGGTATGCTTCGGGTCGTTGTCTTGCTGAAAGACCCATCGCAAAGGCATTCCCTCTTCAACGTAAGGCAACATTACGGCTTCCAAAATATTTTGAACGTAATAGGTGGCATCCATCCTCCCAGCGATTTGAACTAGAGATCCAACGCCGTTCTACCCAAAGCACCCCCATAACATAAGCCTGAAACCGCCATGATTTATAGCTTTTATAGTGTACTTGTCGTTGAATTGTTGATTAGGAGGGCGTCTAACGTACTATTTATCTTTGCCGTGGTAGAATTGGACTACTTTTGTTTCATCGGTCCATAAGATATTACGCCAAATAGTGTCAGGATCATCGATAAACTTTTTGCAAACAGAAGTCTGTTCTTTAGATGTATTTTTTTCAACAATAATTCTTTTCTAGGACTTCGTGCTTTCAAATTGACTGCAATAAAACGTTTTCTTATCGTCGATGTAGCAACTGGGAGGTTTAATTCGTTTCTAATCTGTAAAGACGTTATAGAGTGGTGCTTTTTAACGATCCGTGTGGTCGTATTATCCTGTCTTTTGTTAGTTTCCCTGCGCCTACCGCGACTTTCGATCTTCGGTGACCAGTTCCTGGCATTTGTTATCGCTACGTTGGAAATTCTCTGTTCCCTTATGAAAGCACACATTTTCCCTTCGCTGAGCAATTTTTTTATTATCTTACGTTGTTCGATAGAGCAATGCTTGCTTCTTCCCATTTTAGAAGAATTTTTCACCAAAATAAGTCAATATTCTGCACAAAAAATGATCAAAGGCATCTCAACAATTATATTTGGAACAAAACTTTAGACTTTTTTTCACATGTGAGGAATGTAAGTGGGACCAATATGATTTGTTCTTATTTTTTCGAACACCTGATTTTCGACTTAGTTCAACATTATTGGCAGTACAAATAAAATTAGATGAGTTAAAACATAACTTTAAGTATTTTTTAAAAGCTAAAGATGTCTACAATAAAAATAATAAAAAGCCATATTTTCAAATCTTTCTCAAAAATTTTTTTAAAACGATCTTTTGTTTCGCTTTGGGTGTTCTTATTATTTCGAACACGTCTGTGCATATTTCAGTTCTTCATAATAATCATATTTTTCGAAAGCAACTTTTTAAGAATTTTCCATTTATGCCTATCCAACAAGAAAAAAAATTATTTGACCTTTATTTTCCCGAAATACAAATTCCATGAACAACAAAAAAACCAAAAGAAATTTTTTAATTTTCTAGCACAACGATTCAATAAATTTTGTATTATGACGGCGTCCGCTAACTCAACAATGTTGCATTTTTATAACGAAAATCAAACGGGTTTATTTTTATAGAATAAAAAAATAAAAAAAAATAAGAAATAAAAAAATTAAGACAAATTCTGAAACTTGTGTTATTGGCTCACACAAGGAAAGAAAAAAAAAGAGGCAACAAATAAATACAACAATAAAAATAGAATTATACCAACAAATATAATTGAGAACACATTAAATTTTAGATGTCTTAAACAAAGTTCTTTTTTGTTCGGCGTTTTTTTTTTTATTTTTATTAAATTTGTTGTGATTTCATGATGCTGATACCAACAGAGTTAAAAATAAAATTTAATTTTAGTACAATTCACAAAATTCAAAAAAAAATAGAAATTGCATTTTACGAGCGAAAAAAAAACAAAAAAACAACACAAATACATATTCTTTAAAATTGTTTATACTTAAAACAGTAATGGAGATAAAATGAATACACTTCCAAATTTCACTGACACACAGTTTATTAATATTATCAACTACTGTATTTATAGAGGGAAAGCTATTAAAACAATAAATATATTAAATTATGGATAAAAAGTATTGAATCTGAACCTATCTTTGTTAATTCCTTTCACATGGTTTCCCAAGTGCTAAATAAACATTTTAAAGTTTATTCCAAGGCTATATCGCACCACTATTAGTAAAATATTAAGAAAATAGATTTTCATAATATTTATATGCCACTATCAGCTATTTATTTACTAATTATTTGATACCTTTTCCGAAATGTAAAGTCGCCGTAGTCCAGTAGGTAGTGTGTTGACTTATTAGACGTAAGGCCACAAAAATATGAAAAAAACTATTTCTGGCAAAAACTCTGAGAGCATATAAAATTGCCATGAACAATTTCTCAACAAATCTGTCGTTCAGAGTCGGTTCCAAACTGTAGGTTCCGCCACTTATGTATAAAATTAACACACACAACATAAGTGGTGTGAGAAACGAGGTCCACAATACTCACTGAAGGGTTGTAATGACCAATTATGTAAGTATGACAGTGAGCGCCAAAAGTGAGTAAACACCACTGAAATAATTCATTTTCTGAGGATAGCGAGCAAAGTAAATGAGAATAGTCGAATAAATTTCCAAAAATAAAAACGTTTATTTATTACTTATAAAATGTTAAAACAAAACCAACAATTCATGATAAAGGAACTTTTTTTATACTGAAGTACAAAACTGTTTTATACTTAAGGACAAAAGTGTTGATTTACTTATGACGCTCAGTGTATGTAAAGTGGATACATAAGAATCTTCCAATCAAGGTTCCAGAGCTTTAGTCGTTGTTAGGCTATTATAACACACTCCTTCTATTGGTGAAACCTTACCGCAATTGCTAGCAATTGTTTCCATTTGAGAGTTTAATTATGGACATAATAGCTTCGAGTTGAGAGTTCAGCCATAGGAAAGAACATAATGGAGAATTTCCTGTTTATTCCATGAAGCTCACTCACATTTTTACTGGGATTCGTAAATAAAATGTATGTTTAGGTTTTTTATTTAGAGATTACGTTGTTGCCAGCCTTATTCAAGGCTCAAAATCGTTATTTTATTTTTCACATTTTCGACAATTTGCATTTCATGGTGCTTCTGTAACATCAATATTATCAGAATGAAATCGATGGAACGAATACTACTTTTGCATTATCAGTACTTAAGACATTGAAATTATTAATTGCCTGCCTTGTTCTCACTTTTATTTTGGAATAAAACCGGTAAAACATGTCTCATTTTCTCTTTGCTAAGGCCAATTCTTGGCCTTGAATCAAACTATTCTGATTCAAGCGTTTACAAAACATTATCAAACTAAATACACTCTTTCTAACTACACCGCAGCAAATGCAATTGCACTTATTTGACTTGCGTTATGGATTATAGTAAACACTATTTTATTCTCGCACTTACTTTCATTTTTATCAGGTCCCAAAATTAGAACAGATTGTTATAAAATAGTGTTGCCTTAAGTGTGCTAAACAAACGTTCTGAAAGAGTGCAACACAACTGATGAGTGCAGCTGAAACGAATATACAATAATTGTGGCTTGAAACGATAAGACAGCAGCATTTTTTTAATTCAATATAAAATTTTAAAAATATATTTTAATTATTTTTTTTTTCTTGTATTTGTTTCGCTTAACTTGCTCTATAAATAATTAACAATAGAATTTTACTTATGTTTGTATGCAGCATTGCCACGCCTTTAATTTGTTTTAATTCAAAAATAACAACAACATTGACATATTTTTGTGTAATTGTTGGCACACAGCCTAAAAAAGGTTCATAACACCTGCATATGCAAAAACAAAAAAAAAACACAAAAATTGTACTCACACATAAAGAGTAAGGAGCGGAAAAAGAAATCAAAACAAATTTAAACCGTTATCGTGTTAAAAATGAGTGTGAACAAAAAAAAAAAAAAAAACGGAAAATCACAAATAAAAAAGGAGAGAGACAGATACTCTAAAAATTCCTTATGTTAAGATTTATAAATGTAATAAGCTTTTATATTATTTATTAAACAAACAAATAAACAAAAAAAAAGAAGGAAAAAAGAACTCACCTCTAAAATTTGTTGATCCAAATCTGTTGATGGAGGAGCGTGTATGCGACTAAAATCCAAAGTACCTGGTGTGATGTGGTGCAATCTGTCATTAGTACCAGAATCGCGGGAAAGATCTTTAAAAAAAAATGCAAAAAAAGAAGAAGAAAAACAAATTATTTGTGTTATTAATAAATGCAACAACTAAAATATATATATTTGTGTGTGTGAATGGTAAAAGGAATAAGAAAGCTATAAAATATATTGTTGTAGTATACATATACTACTAATACATTAAATAATTGCGAATATAAACAAAAACAATAAAAAAAATATTTCTTAAAAATACATTTAAAATAAAAATATATATATTATACACAGTATATCAAAGGAAGGCATTTATTTACGTATTTTTATGTAAACATTTGAAAAAGTTTAAAAATAATCTCTTAATGTATTTTTATTAATTTTTTTTCTGTTGTTTTCATTTCATTATAAACAATTTTAGCCGATTTCTGAAATAATGAATGAGATCTTTTTCATTTATTTATAATTTGTTGTTATTAGTTTGAGAATATAAAGGAAAATTACATTCTTCATAAGAAAAATTACAGAAGAAAACAAAAAGTACCAGTGGGCTGATGTTAATCACAATAGAGTTGCCATAAAATTGTGTTCTTCAAATAACAATTTTTGTTTTTAATCCAGTACAATGCAGTAGCGAGCTGCTTTGTTAGCTTTCTTCTGAATTGAAGAATGACTAATGGTAGTAAAAAAATTCTAAAATAAATACATTATTTCGTTTATATATTCAATTATTAAAATTAAATAAGTTAGAAACCACGATATTAATGCTATTATAAAGTCGCTAGAATAAAAAACTATGCAACAAAGACTACCACAACAACTAAAGTAAATATTTTTTATTTGTTATCACTTTCAGTTCAAAAATTAATTTTGAGCTGAATATTCAAATTTTACTTCTGTTCAATTTTCTCTTCTTTCTTGTCTTAAATTAGTATTTTCCAGAATGTTTTCTTATGCCTTGGATTTCTATGCCTTGAACGGATACACCAATCTAAAATTCAGCTTGGACTATGCGTTGATAAATCAGTACGAACACTAGTTAAGATTGCGAACAATTTTCACGATTTATCACGATTAGTATTCAACATAAATTCATCTGAGGATTAAATATTAATACTCACATATACCGTATCTTCCTTAACTAACTTTCAACGTACTTTCAAATTAGAAAAAGCAGTTATCACTTGGCAACCCTGATATGTATGTACACACAGCACATTCTTATTAAACATTTAAATTTCTACGTATTAACTGAATAATACGTGAATTCAATAAAATATTGGAAAAATTATTTTTGAAATTCTGGGAAATCATTATGAAATGAATTTGGATAAATCATCGGTTTTACTTAAACAAAATGGTAATGGAACACATCCATAGTTTCAAAAGCATCTAAAAATAAACGTATGTAGGCATTAGCATTATGTATACTTAAGAATATAAAAAGAAAACAAAAACTGTTCAAAATTCAAAAATTTCTGCCATTATCCATTAGGTTATTGGATTATTTACATATTAATTCAAAGGAAACAGAAATAAAGGATATTTTGTTTTAAAAGGCCAATGCATTTTGTATACCATTAAAAACTAATAGTCCGCATGAGTGAAAAATAGACACCCAATTAGTCTTTAAGGGCAATCACATCTATAGAGAAAAATAAAATGGAAACATTACTTTGAATTCTGGCAGTATTGAATTAGACTACCACATTAAGATCATTATTTGCAAGGACCTACGGATGCTACAATCTTCAATCGCTATTCACTTACGATCGTAATGAGACCATAGCGTAAGCATATTCTCTAGACGATTTGGCCTGTGTTATCGTAATAAACACACTACTAACGTAGACTTTAAGCGAGTGCAGTAATAGTAAGAAGATATCTCTCATGTGATCAGTGTTTGAGGCAAGCATTTTGCTGCCTCATTTAGATATCGTAATAGAATATAACACTTCATTTCATTTATTTCGTAAACAATATGAGTATCTTATAGCTGACTGCCTCTTAGCAAGCTTTAGTTGTTGTTGTCTTATAATTGACCTTGAGCCTAAAGTGATGACCATTCCTCCTCGCATGTAGAACCCCAACCCCAACTTATATTTGAATCCATTTCCACTTGTATAGGTCTCTATTCGAAATTATTGTCTCCAGTGCGAAAAATTTTCCGTTCATTTTTTTTTTTAAAATAAAAACAGTGATTATCATGGAAGTGAATTTGTAACGAATGTGAGTCAATTTAAAAGACAACCTTCAAACTATTTAATCTACAAATTTAAGGTCTATTCATAATTGTTTTATTATCGCAAATGTTTAATAGGTTTTTAATAAACAAAAACAGAGATATAATTATGCCCGACAGTTTTTCTGTTTTTTTTTTGTGTGTGTTTATTTATACCCAAAAATGGCAATTATCACCTCAATTTTTTGATGATTTTCTTTTTTGGGGTGTATTCGAAAAAATTATTGTTTTTTTTTTTTTTTTAATAAAGTGGGTGTTTAAATTTTATATATTAATTTACCACTCCGCTGGCAACACCTCCAAAAAAGAAGAAATATTTCCACTGGGTCGTTTTTAAATATTTTTCTAATAAAGAAAATATAGGCATGAAATGAAATATTTATTTTTTATATGAATTCGAGTACAATAAAAATTATTATGCAATATATTCCAAACTTGGTAATTTCCATAATAGATATTTTTTTCTTGTATTTTAGAATAAAAACTACACTGTAATAAGAAAAGAACATCGAATTTGTGAATTGAAGTAATACAGTCAAAGTCAACTAGGAGGTATTTTATATGATTTTCTTCCAGAACGCTATACAACGATAAGAGCACCAAAGAGTACTATAGAGGCTGTCTATTTTTTTCTTTCCTTTTTATCTTCTACTGTTACACCCATCTCAACGATAGATTCTCAATTTCTATGTTTCTGATAAGTCCTACTAGTCCTAAATATTTACTGCTAGTAAATAAAATAATTGGGTAATTCACACAAGGCCTTGTATCGTTGTATTGAGTGTATTGTTGGACGAATACAACAGTGTATTCTTGTTGTTGATAATTTTCATATAAAAATCCGATACACTTATACACATTTCTTTTTTTTAAATGTTGGGTCTAGTAGTCAGTGTGTGTTGGCTTATTAGACGTAAAGGCCATGTTTCAAACAACAGGTCAGACATCAAAACGAAAATATGAAAAGATATTTCTTCGGCGGCTTCCTCTCAGCAGATTTCTGGCAAAAATTCTGAGAGCATATTAAAGTGCCACGTCATTCGATGTCGACTTTAAACTGTAGGTCCCGCCACTCATGTATAACATTAACACACACAACATAAGTGGTGTGAAAAACTATGTCGTAATCCTGATTGAAGGGTTGTAATGACCAATTCTATATGTATGTATAATGCTTTGGTCACGATTATGGCCTTGCTTTTAACATCAACCATATTGTATACTATTGAGATGAGAGCGCCAATTTTTAGCATCCGCCCGGACAAATGTTTAGCTATACGATATGTGTATTAAGTGCAGTTAAATTTTGGTGGATCATCAAATATGTTTTGTACTGCATTGTTACGATAGAATACAATATCTACACTGTTTACTAATTTTAATCAGTTTTTTATTCAAATGGAGTTGTGAACAATAGAGTAAAAACTTAATAGTTTCGTCAAGTTGTAGGTAGCATTTCATAATAGTTAACACACTTCCAATTCCACTCAATTAAACTTCTTTAATACTCTCGTTTTTATATCAAAATGACTTGCATATCAAAATTTTTTCACTCATGATGGTTCCGCAATAGTTTTAATATTTCATTTGCACTTTTAGTTAAGTCAGCAGTAATGTACACATTACAAATTTTTTTTGTCGTTTTCACTTATCCAGTAGCCAAAAACAAAAAAATTAATAATCACTGATAATTTTTATATGACCCAATAATACAACTCTAGCGGACCAGCCCAGTATATTAAATTAATGGAATCATTCAAAGTACTAGTGTGGACAGATATATCCACATACACTACATTACAGACACTTATTTTCATACCAAACCCTTATTGGAAATATTTTTGTTTTTTGTTTCTAGTTTTTATTTTTCTTTTCTATATTTGGTGTGCCACCGATTACACTTTTAAATAAAGGAGAGAAAAAAAATACTATTATTTCCGTCACACCTGTACGATTGCGATGGAATCACTTACGAATCGAGTCAGTCAGTTTCTATGCAATTTACGTTTATGATAAAAAGTATTTCATTTTTGTTATTTATTTATTTTATTTTTTTCATATTCTTATTGTTATTATTATTATTTTTTTTATATTCATTCACATTCATTATCAGGCAAAAAAAATAAATAAATGACGTCTAATTCTCTAATGTGTACTTATGTATCGCCTTGTCTACACTGACTGGCTAAAGATATGGTTGGTATCAATGACATGTCGTATTCTAATTGTCGTTGTTATTGTTTGTTCTCTCTCTTTCTCTTTTTTTTTCTCACTTTTTATATACATTTCTGTGTTTGTTTGTTTGCTATGGGTTTTATTTATTGTATTTCGTTAAGATTTAATTATTTTTGTTGTTGATGGCAATTTTCATTTCTTTTTTACTCACATACACAAATATGTTCTTATCAATCATAAGAAAATTCTAAAGAAAAAAATAAAAAAGAGAATGAAAAAGAGAAAGAGAAAGAAAAAGCTTTTCATAATACACCCAAACCTGTTTTTACACGGTTTTTTTTTACGCGAATTTGAAATAACACGGTTTTCAATCAGACCTACAAACATGTATGGCTAGATACAGAGAGCTCTATAAAGAGCTTTCCAAAGTTGGATCGCAACGCACTATAACAGAATTTGCTGTTAAAAGAAATAAACCAGTGCCAGAAGCAGCTTGTGAAGATGTAGAAGTAATAAGTATTTCTATTGACGAGACTGATATTGAGCCACCCCAGCAAAAGAGAATGCGCTTGCTATCAGAAACTGACTCAGAATAAAATAAAATAAATTTTTTATTGAAAATAATTCCGTTCCTAATTGTCTTAAGAGTTTGATAACTAATTTTATTTTTATAAATGGAAGAGAATTTTTAAGTTTTTCTTTATTTTTTTATAATCATAAAATGAAATAAAATAAGAACTCTGTGTATACTATTGAACTAAATCTGTGCATTTTTATAAAGTTATTCAATTTTATAGGCATGTGTAGGCTGCTGCATCAATCCTATGTATATATTTTCAGTTTGTTTATACACTTACATACATACATAATATTTGTTTTTTTTTACGCGTTTTTTTTTACACGGTATCCACTGGAACGTATCTACCGCGTAAAAAAAGGTTTGGGTGTATTATTTTTGTTTTAGCAAAGCAACAAAAGTTGTATTGTTTATTAATGTTTTGTTCTAGATGACTAGATTTCTATCCAGCAGAGTATTGATAGAATACCAGGTTTCGGTATTACGGGAAGTTTAAAACGATTGTTTGTAAACACACATAAAGATTTCTTAAAGGTCATATGGGAGATAAATGTTGAATGGAATGAGTGGAAGATTTTTGGTTAAAAATCAGACCACTGGCCTTAATACTATATGCTGACGATATATCGCAGACTTCGTAATAAAAAAGTTCAAAGACATATCTGTACGCTGGAACTGGTGTCTAGCTTTTGGGAAATGTTATTGACACCACTGGCTATTTAAAACAGCAACGTTTCAGCCGTATCGATAATAAAACTCGGAGAGGAATTTTTTAAAGAAAATTCAATCAATGTGTATTTACTTTTTTTCACCACTGTCTGTGATCATATTGTAAATAAAAACAAAATATTTTTAACGTTTAAGTACCATTTCTCCTAGTCTAAGATAGTAACAGTTTTTCGTATACAATCTTTATCTCCAACCACACACGCACATTTTCATTTATAAATGAATCAGCAGTTAGTCAGTTGCTTTACAAAATATAGACAGACAGTTGGACGGTTAAATATGTAAACAGTTTTGACTTAATTTGTTTAGCTTTATTTAGTGTATTCGGCTCAGAGAGAGCTTTAAGTATAGGCCATGACCTGCCGTTGGCTGTTCTATTTATAGAAACAACAGCAATAAAAAAAGATAGAAAGTTTTTTTTAATCACGCAATAACAAAAACAAACCAATACAGACGTACATATACTATATTTAGAAATAAACGATGATTAAAAAGGTAAATAGGGCAGGGGGAGGAAAGCAGTTAAAAGTTACAAAAAAATCCGAAAAACTTGAATGATGGCAACTTTATTTTGTGTTTGTATATCGAACAGTTTATGGAAAACCATTATCCAGACTTATCTAGGCCGTACACTTCAAGTACAATAGGTATAACTTCTTTAGAGAGTAATACCAATAATTTATCTTGTGTTATATCCGAAAAAATAAAAATATATAACGTATGATAGGGAATAAAATCACAAATTAAAAATGTATAGATATAGTCAGATCTGTATTATCAAATTAAGCATCATATACACTTTCGTCAATTGCGTATAGTCCATTAAGGTTCATTAAATTTTTAGCGTTTTTTTTTCAAATGGTTTAAAATTTTTTGACTTCATCGACCTTTTACGGATTGGTGGATAAGAGCGGAAAATATCAGATAGAAAACAAGTAAAATATAATGCTGCTGTTTCTATACAGTCTATATAAACTTCACAAAATTGTTCAACAGCCTATGATGCATTCTTACCTTTTCGATAGATAGAAAACGTAAAATATAATGGTACTCTTTTGACTTTTTACTCATTTTTAAATGTAGATAATAAGAGTTTCATAATGCTTTTCTAGCAAAGTAAAGCTTAATATGTCGCCTTTCAAACAATATATTTCGATATTATAATTTTTACCGAACTTTTTCAATGTATCAGACGTCTTAGTACAAAAAACCGAATTAAAACGAAAGAAACGTTTGCTTAAAGTTTCTTGTTTCTCTTTTCAACGTTGCTGTAAACATTGGGGTTTTGATGCTATTGAGAGCTTCTGTTGTTATAATTTTACTACATACTATACTTACATGTATGTATGTAAATATTGTAGCTCACATATAAACATTGCACATATTTTAACCAGAACCTTTTGTAAAATTAAAATATGTACTCTCGTATTGCTTCAGTAATATGTTAAAAAAAATTAACATAAAATTTTAGTATATTTCCAAAGCCTGTTACTGTAAAAAGCTTAATTCTTTAGGTTGAGGGCTTAAATTTTCATATTTTTGTGGGATGAATACACATTTAAATGTGTCGCTACTCAACCACAGCTGTGAATCATAGAAGTCTTGTTTGAAGAAAGCTGTAGCAAAAGAAAGTGTGGTTTATTAACATTTTCCGACCGTTTTGCTTTTTGTAGGAATTATTTCCGAACATATTTTCTTTTGATTGTATAACGTTCTTCATACAGCTAAAAATCAAAAGTTATTATCAGAAATTCTGTTTGCATTTAAATATTGTATTATAATTTGAAATATTTGCAATAGACTGGCTGCATAACACTGTACTCTCTGCTTTCATAAAGCAAAACAGAGAGAGAGAGAGAGAGAGAGAAAGAGTGAATAAGTATATAATGTAAGTAAAAATAGAATTTTTGTTTACACAAAAATGAAAAGTATACTTTGTAGTTTATAAGGGAATGTTATAATAATTTAAGGGTCTACAATAGATAAGTTCGCCCGCCGCTTAATAGTTTCCCGCTCAGCCCCTTAGTGTAATGATAACGATTTCATTAGAGCACCACCATCTAAAAGCAACCACAACAATAACAACATCATTAAAATACACTTTTTTTTTTAATTCATTAAGAATTTAAAGCAAAAACTTAATACTATAAATCAAAGATTACGTTAAAAGTTTATAATTAGAATTGTTTCTATTAAATAGTCGAGTGAGTGAGCGAGTGAGTGAGTGAGTGAGTAAATAAATTCTTGAGAACGTTTGAAGTCCAAATGGTGGGTTCTACATATATTATAAATTTATATCATTTGTTTTATTTATAAATAGTTTGTTTCTATTTTTTTTTTTCAAATTGGTAACCCATAAATAATAAATTATACATATATGCATTATATTGTATTAACGAACAATAACAATAACTAAAAGTAATAAAACGTAGCACATGCAAGTTTCAAGATTTATAAATATACTTTAAAAGTGATTTTAATTATAAATGCGAACTAAAATAAAATATACATTTATTTTGTATTATTCCAATACGTAATAAAGATTTTTAGTAATAAAAAATGTATAACCAATATTATATTTGGCTCATGAAAATTTAAAAGCATCATTAGTTAAATCATTATGTACTAAAATATTGGGCTACCCTTCGGTAAAAGAAATTTGCAACTACACTAGTGTCTTCAGCTAGATAACGATGCCAAACCGAGCACAAGAATCTCATCTTAACCTAACTGAAACTTATGAAAACTTATGAAACCGTATATACTCGTAGATACCATCAATTACTAGGGCTAACATATCGACGCCTCCATTCTATAACATTCTAAGTGTACTTAGAACGTTTTTAAGGTTCTTGCATTTTTAAATTCTACGTTCTCTAACTTATATACTGTCAAAATTTGGTTAAGATGCGCCGATCCGTTCCGAAGTTATAGGGAAAAATCTCCTTAGAATACACAAATGGTCGTATGTCGCGTGAAAACTTTGAGAGCTCATAACTCAAAACACACTTTTTCGACTTAGAATGTCATAGAACGCAGGCGTCGATATATTAAGAGCCATTATTACGACTTGCCGTTAACTAAATGGAGGATTTGACGGGCAGTTAATTGTTTTTCATTATTATAAGTGGACAATAAGGTAGAAGTGATCATTAAGCTAAGGATAGTAGTAACTCCCAGTAACTTTTAATTTTAAGTTTATGTTTCAACTTGCAATATTATATGTTATTTATGGCAACTTCAAATACATATAAACATAATGAGCAAATATAACAAAAAAAAGCCCATCGTTGCCACTGCGTTTAAAAAAGCTTGTTTAATTAAGCAATATTATCGCCATTTCTCCCGCCATGTTTTTGAAAAAGTTAACTTAGTAATAAAAAGAAGATAAAGGTGACTTTAAAATTCACTTTAGCTAAAGTTACCTTTAACTAAATCCAACTTTAACGGCAGGTTGTAATAATGGCCCTAAATGTTATAAATAATAAAGCCGTCAATAATAAAACAGAAAAAATGCTTAGGTTACATTTTTTAAGAACTATCCCCCTTCCTTTCAACACAAATCAGCTAATAAAGCCACTCTCGCTCCATTTTCTGTAAACAGGTTGTATTTATTGGGATAAGACATACACAACGCATACACACAAGCAGTATTTATTTATAACTTTCGAAAATTGAACATTATTTCATCATCCTTTCTTGTACCGTATACCATTAATTTTGTAACGCCATCAATGTTGTCCTTCAATCAAATAGACAGACGTTATTTCTTTTTGTTCGCCTCTCTTCTATTGAAAGTAAATATAGAACTTATTTGTTGCTATTCATTATTTTTCTCCATTATTTATTTACACAGTTCATTTTCATCTACTGTAAAAAAAGTTTATTATATTTTTGTTTTTGTTTTCATTTCATTCTTTTTTTTAATACTAAATTTTTATGAATAATTTGGGAGATGGAGAAATCTAAATTTAGAATTTGTTTGTTTACAAACCAGAGTGTAAAAAACGTGAATGTGTGTGTGAGAAAGTACATTTGATATACATATGTATGTATATACATACATACGTATAAGTATAACAATATAAATTTATAATTTATTTTAAGGTATTCTACCTAAATGCAGGGTTTGTGTTATAGCGTTTTAGTAATAGTTTTAATAATTATTTTTTTGTTGTTTAATTTAAAATTTAAATTTATATGTAATTGTTGAAATAGACTATATTAATAATTTTAGAATTCACTCAATGCTATTATTAATAAAACATTTTAGATGTACTAAAAATAAATTAATTGTTTTTTTACAGTAAACTTAGTAACATGTATCTTACGTTATGCTATACATGACGTTTGAAACACTAATTAAATAATTGCAGCACATTAAGCACTTGATTTAATAGAGGAAGCAAGTATGTATGTAGCTGGGGAAATATAATCAATCGGATTTTGTCCACTTCACAGCCGGAAGGTGACAAGTAATTTTAAAGGAAAAATATAAGCTTGTATTTTGGAAGAGAAGAATAATAGTATACCGAACAAAAGGGCACATTTTTGACATGATATGGGATAATAGTACCTACACTAAATAAATTCTTCCATTAAATTAAACAATCTACACATATTCTATCTATCAATTGTTTTATTCTAAAATATGTCACAACATAAATTTTATTCTAGCGATTTAGCAATTTTTTATATACATTCCCAATTTCTGTATTCCAAGAGTTGGCATCATTGTTCCCTTACTCAACACGAAGAACAGAGAGTATAATAACAATGGGTACGACAACAAATGTAACATTAACCCAAAACATTGAAACAGTTTTTCACCCACTTATATATACACACACAGGCACATTCAGTCGTATATACGACAGTAAAATGGGGTTGAAGTGTATTTGTGTGGAATTTAACAGCACTACCTTAACCTACAACAAAGGCCAAACCATCTTTCTACCAACAACACACATTATCATCAGTATTGTTGTCATAATCAAGTAAAGCTTTCTTCATTGTTTCCTTCCTTACTTCCTTTTTCTACAAACAAAAACAACAATAACAGCTGAGTTAAAAAAAAGGACAGAACGAAAAGAAAATTCACAATTGGTTACTACCATTATGGCTGAAATGGAAGCGAAAAGGGGGCAAGAAGGATTTGTGTGGACTCTGACTAACTTAAAGCAGCGAACAGCTGCTGTCTAAGTGGGTAAAAGTGTGTGCTTTGATTTACTTGATTGTATTGTCGGCTTTAGTCTGTTGGCAGGTGGTTGCTGGGTAAATAGCAGGGCTACACATTATGTTCTCTCTCTCACTCTCTTTTCCTTTCTTTTCTATTATTCATAAACAGTAAGAAATCAGAAACGGTGGGAGCGGCGACGGCAAAAGAACTTTATTAAGTTGAGGATTGGAAAAATTTACAATGAAAAATGAAAAAAAAAATTAAAGAAAACGAGCGAAAGAATAAAATATAGGTATAAACAAACGTTTATATAGTATGTAAATATATACATAAATATGTACATACACATTGTATATATGTACGTGCATATATTTTATTATTTCATGGTTTTTCAAGTGTTTTCTGAAGGCAAGTAATTTCTAAAAATAGACCAAAAATCAATAAACGTTGGTTGGCTGTTGTTGTTGTTCTTGTTTGTAGTACTCTTGTAAACTTGCTCACACACAATCACAGGTTTACATTTACTATATGCATTCATACATACATTCATACATATATACATACAAATATAATATAAAAAAAAAATAATAATTTATTATACCACTACCATCCATGCTCTCTCTTAAGTCTCTCTCTCTTTGTTATAATATATAAAATATTTACCAATGCCTATGTAATGATGTATGTAATACATGAAATCTCCTTTAGGGAATGGTCGAATTACAATAGATTTAAAATTTTTGTAAAAAAAACTCTAAACTTTAAAAATTAGATAGTCTAGATGATACTATCAATCTTATGGATGATAAGCACTGAAGTTTTTTTTGTCAAAATCGTTGCGATATTGCAATAGTGTAATCATAAAATTCAAAATTATGTTACAAATGTATGGCAATTTATTTAAATAAAGAAAAAAATTTTTAAATCTTTAAGCTAAGAAGTTTATTGTATATCTGCTTAGGAGGTAACTTGAATCTTCAATATGTTTCATTTGTAATATTTTATTTATTTAACTTGTTTTAACATACTTTTCTCGTTTTTGATAATGATATTCATATAAAGGCGAATAAATACATGTACGAACGGTACAGTTTTTGCGATATTTTAATGTTTAACATATCTATTAAGAACATATTGCGTAAAGCTAATTATCCAGACGCTCACGGAACATACATTCGTTCTTTAGCATACGAAAAGCAAGGCAAATCCTTACCGAAATTACATTATAGTTACACATAGTTTTCATTTTCTAAAAATTAACGTACATATGTTCCGTTACGCTCCGTCAACGTCCGATTAATTCTGCCACAATTCATTAATTCCTGTTTGGTTTTCATGAAACATCGTTGTCAAATAACCAATACCATTAACCAAAATTTAGTGATGAACACTTAGAGCTTTCCACGTTTGTAACAATTAAAGCTAAGTTTATTCCATAAAAGTCAAATTAAAGAATTGAATTTGAAGCAAGTACGCCTAAAGGAAATTAATTTAAAAAATTTGAATAAAAAAAAGGTTTTTAATATATTGCGAGTATCGCCCACATAGAGTACTGTAAACATACATTCATAAATATGTATGCAGGTACATATGTTAGGAAATTTCTCCTGATTTCATTGAAATTAAAGAAATACTAAAGAGATGAAAATACAATGGATGAAAATGAGATCAAATACCCTTTAATTACACACACACACACACACACACACACTTTCTTTGCCTTAATATCTCTCATCTCATTTACAGTCAAAAGTAATAGTAACAATATATGTGCATGCATGTGTGTGTATATAAGCATAATATAGTTTGACTGTGATCTGTATATCAGTAAAGTAATAAGTAACTGTGCTTTACATAATTTTTATTTGTCAAAACTTATTAAAAAATGTAAACATTAAACAGTAATGGCAACAATAATAGATAAATTGAGCATGAGTATGAGTTTTATAATGTAAAAATTAAATAAAAGAGAGCATCATTATTTACTGTGATTTAATTCTACGAATATTTACTTACCATGTGCTGATATTCGCTCTTCCGGTGAAGTCATTTTTTAATACCTATAGTGGAAATCTGTAAATGAAACCGAAATAAAATCTTAGATTATAGAATATCTAAAAATATTATTTGCTTTTATAGAATTAACATTATGATAATAATATAAAGAGAATAATATTGAAATAAATTCAATATTTTTATTAAGAAATAGCTTTGATTGGAGTCGCCGTAGTCTAGTAGGTAGTGTGTTGGCTTATTAGACGTAAAGCCAGGCCAGACATCAAAACAAAAATACAAAAAGTATTTATTCGTTAGTCGTTCAAAGTTTAAAAGAAAATGTAAAAGTTTTTGTCAAAATACTTTGTAAAGTACTTTGAACGGGTAAACGATGACTTATTATTTTTGTCCTAAATATTTCCATTTAATAAAAGAAATTATATTAAAATCTTTATAAATTTCTACATTGGGAATAATTTATAACATTTCAAAAAATTGATATCGTTTTTGTTTTCTCCGGTTTGTTGTTGTTGTCTTTTCATTCACACGTTTCCGTTTCTAAGCTGTGTCCATATCAACCGCTTAACTGTCTGTCATTTCATTTAAATCTCGTGACATGGCTTTGTTGGCATATTGGTTTTTTTTTACTTATTTTGTTGTTGATTTTTTACTTAATTCTACGAAAAAGTTATTAGTAGTTGACAAAAACTATAATAACAACAGTTTCTTTTAACAAAAGCCGTAAACATTTTTGATGAAGAAAGATACATATAGCAGTGGGCATAAAATTAGCACATATCATATACATACGTTATATTTAAAACCGTATTCGCATACATATGTATATTTTAATTATTAAAAGTAAAATTATTTTAAGATGGCCAGTGATTTAGTAAATTTACAAGTTTTGTGTACCTCTAACGCATTTCATAATTTCTTAAATGTTTTATTAAACCAAACAAACCAATAATTAGACAAGGCTGAGAACAAATGGAAAACGGAGGAGTAGAGTTGTGGGAAAGAGCTCTTAATAAGATTGCATTCATATTAATATTGTATTTTGTACTAGATCTAGAGAAGGCTCAGTTGGAGAAGGTTCTTATTAAATCTCAAATGTATTGTAGTATCACTCGTATCAAAGAAAATATTTCCCGTGAGAATTTAGGGAATTCAATTTTTTTTTAATGTTCTCTCGAGTGATGTTTGCTAACGATTCGAAGTACATACTTATAAAACAACGACGTCAAAAATATAATGAACTGGGAGGTAGTTTTAAAAACTTATTCAGGAATGGATTGATAAGTTTACAAAAATATACATTTAAACACCATGATTTCATACGCTGAGGAACACATGGTATTTATGTACATGGAATAACTGCTGAAAAAAAAAGTTCAAGAAAATACTGACGATCAAAAAATGAACAGCTCAATCATCGGATTTCAGGGAAATAGGGAATATTGTAGAATAACAAATTTGTGGACTTAAAGCTTAAAAAGAAACAGTATGCTGAGAAGGTATGCAGTTGGTCCTTTGTGTTCGCAAACCTCATACCCTGAATGTGCTACCATAACGTCCCCACTGTACATTAACGATTTCTATGTTAAATATCAAATTATTCCATGGTATTACAATATTGTCTTGGATTTTACAACAAAGAGTTTAATTACAAAATTTTCAATGTAACTGTACATTGAATGCGAAATGCAGTTAGAGAGAGATGTTTATAATCCATAACAAATATAATTAAAGAGACAAAAATAAATGAAATAATAAAATATATCATTTAATTAATATGCATTTTCTCTATTTTTCTCTTAATTCTTTCATATACTTACATACATATATTGAGAGGAAGAGCGTGAAATAAATTTAAAAAAAGAACATCGGCAAGAACTTCAGCTAATATCATATATATTGCTTTGTCATTGTTTGCCAATTATTAAATTTTATCACGATCAACACGTTTTGATTTTCTGTTTTCCTATTTTTCTCTCCATATAAAAACTCTCGCTGGAAATTAACCTTTATCGATCATGTTTTATTACGTGTATTTCTCTCTGCACAATTATTTTTTTATGTTTAAATACAGTGAAAATATTAACGCACTGTATCTAATTAGCCTAATTCGGGTTTTTTTATTCGTTAATCATTCTTTATTGTACTTGAAACAGAGTCTGTCCGGCAACCATGAAAATCTGCTATATTCGTATAAATAAGTCCAATACTGATGGTATTTTATAGCTCTTGAATTTAGAGCTGTATTATATTGATTACTCAATACTATCAGAACAGACCAAATGAGGGAAGATAGGAGCTTTAAATACATCCAATACCAGTTACTTTTATGTGCTGTATGTATGTTTTCTGTGTCGAGAGCCGACATCAAGGCTCTCCACAGATTCATTAGTGGCTTAGGCTGGTTGAGAGGCGCTAGGGCTTCATTAGTGTAGTCGCGCCCTTTTTTGTTGTGTCTTATCTGTGTAATTCCTCCACTCCCCATTCTCCCCTATCCTACATCCTCTCCTTTTTAATCCCTTCCCTCCGTAAGGACGTTGTACAATGGGTCAATTCGACCTCCGGGTACTGTACTTGTCTTTATTGACAAGTACACGTCCTCTAACCTAACCTAATCTACTTATATGTGCTTAATTAAGGATAAATCCAAAGACAAATGGTAGGGTTTGAATCTTTAAAATTAATACAAGTCGTAGAAATTATTGCAATGCGAGTTAAGTTACATATACAGTTTCACATTTCGAGATATTAAATCAGTTATTCTGGTTTTTTTTACATAACACTTGTGGTATATATTCTTTGACCTAACACTTGTGGTTTTATAGTCAAGTACATACTATATGCAAATATATTAAATTTATCATATTGATATCAAGAACGCGTTCCAGTAAAAACCAATAAAAACCAATAAAATCCGATGAAAACTTATGTGTTGTTGGACGAACACAACTACTATTAGGGTTTACAAACAAAAAAAAAACGTAAACAATCTTTAATCATGTTGTCAAACAGTGAGATCTCTGCAAACGCTATTCGTAGAATAATATAATTTTATTTATTAGTTCACCATATAAAACAAAAAATATGAAAATATGTACATATACATATTTTTACTGAAACAAATAAGTTCAAGATTGAAAAAAGCAAACTTCTGCCATGAGATAATAACAATATTTAAAAAAATATTGGATATCTTTTTACTACACCTTTTGTTAAAACATTTTGGAGAATATAATTTTAATTTTTTAATAGGTTGATATTGTAAATAGGTACATATTATTATAATCCTCTCTCTTTTCATTAAATGATTCCCCTTAATAATTGACTTCTTAGAATTTAAAAATTATATTTCTGAAATTAAAATTGTGCTTTTTTAAAAGTCATGTGTGCTAATGTATTTTTGGTAACAGTTATTGCTATTTATTTTTTTATTCGCTGTGATTTATTAATATTCATAACAATTTTCTGGTGGGTTCTTCTACTACTTCAATATTTTCCCCATCCCCTTAAACAAAAACACCCACTAACAAACACATTTTTATTTACTGTTATTATTTCATTACTATCCCGCGCTTTGTTCATTATTATACAGAGATATCACTCTCACAATTCTATTCTCCTCTGTTTTTTTTATTTACTTGCTCTTTTATTTGCACGTTAGTTATTATTGTGTTTGTATGTAACATGTTTTGTTTTTTAAATTACTTTGACATTTGCGGCATATCTATGAGTACTATGTTTTTGTCAGTGTTACCAGGTACTTTCTCCTTTTTGATTTATTTTTTATTTTGTTGATTATTGGTTCTCTATTGCTTATATTTTTTTTATTTCCTTAATCGAGTCCAAATGTTATTAAGAATTAAGCAGAAGTTTTTTTTGTGAAATTAATGCCAAACACGTCATTTATTAAATAAAATCAGGTTTCAATACAAAAACGATGATTAATTCGGCGCAATCAATGCTTCTATTATTGAAATTTAGCTGTTATTATAAATAAATAGAATAATCATTCATATTTATTAACTTAGCTGTACATGATAATGCATTTTAATTAAACTTTAACGGAAAAGGAAAGTGGAATGTTTTTGAAAATTTGTGGAAGTTTTTAACGATTTTTATACGACGCAATTTTACTTGAGTAGTATAAGATGGTTTAAGGCTTCAACACAATCAGCTGAAAAACCTTTTAGCAAATTTTGATTAAAAATGTTTAATTATTTAATGAAACACAAAAAAGAAATAATACAAGCTTACATATACAATAATTTGAATATTTTTACCATAATTTCTGACTAGATCAATGTTGTGACCCGCACTCGTACAACAAACATACTGCACTCGATATGACGCAGAAATTGTAAAGTAATATGGGAATAATAGTTTTTATCAAATAATACAACTGAAACTTATCGGAGAATAGGACCCTGCATATACAAATTCAAAACAATGTCTATCCGTCTAGTGTTTAACTTATTTTTCATACTGTTTATAGGTATTATTCGATTTTATAACAAAATATCTCTAAATAAAACAACTAAATAACTAATTAAAATCGCTAAAAATAACACAAACAATAAAATATTTTTATTGTATTCGCAAAAGGGGCTCTGGAATATAAATTCAGATTTAGTGGAGAATTTAAATACGTTTTGGATTTTACTTATTTTCTATTTAATTATTTGAACAATAAACACATATACACCACTTTATTTAAATAAAATATTTATTTTAGCCGTTCATACAAATTCTTGTAAAATGTAAAAATGTGTTTGGCAACCCTGAGCTCCAGTGGAAAACTTGGATACTTTTTTTTTTGCTAAATTCCAAGAAATGCGTACAGATTCACGCAAAAGGAATGTCGTACTCTTTGTATCACCATTTCTACTTAGTTGGTAAAGTTGGATGAATCAAGTGATTCTTATTTTTTTACATTTTTCATTAAAAACATTTATTTGTTTGCGAATGCATAAACTAAAAGAATTTTTCTGTAGGCGTATAGAGAAAAATATGACGATGAATAATTGTCTAAACAGCTACTGCCAAACAGAATATCGCTGGATAGAAGACCAATTAATTAATTATTGGAGTGAAAAACAAAACAGAAAAATAAGCGAATGAACTACGAAAGCGATAGAAAACAGAAGAAGAGAATATTAAAGTAATCAAGTGGAAAAATAAATAAAAACAATAACATAATCGGGAACAATGCAAAAAATGTTGACTGACACAACGACGGTGTAGATGGTGTTGTCGATCAGGAAACAAATAATAGCTATAAAGAAAAGTCTTATCGTTAATATAAATGAAAGTGATTGAAGAATATAAGAAAATGGAGTAGAAAAGAGAAAGAACTTGTTGATCTTAAGACAACAATAAATATAAAAAGAAATTATAGTGAAGATTAAAAAACATTATTAATCAGAAACACACGGGCGAACGCACAAATATAAAAATATTATATTTTTTTTTATTATCCTGAAGCTAATTTTTGCATAAGTATCCTAAATATCTGTTGTCGCTAAACCTTAGCCGACCAATTAATTCAATTTTCATATATACTCATCAAGCGTTGAATGGAAAAGTTAAAATATTATTTGGTATAATGAAATTCAAACTTTAAGGCTGACAATATTTCAGATCGGAAAAGGTATACGAATTAATAGAATACAAAAACAAACTGAACGTATCTGTGACAACAATGAAAATCGTTTACATCCTGCTTATATCTAACTAAAATAGGTAATAAATATAAAATTTCTTGTAGTTTTCAATAAGCAAATTGGAAATAAGTGTAAATAAATACTTTTTAATAAATACTTTTTAAAATAAATCCTTTTTAGTTAATTCACGGTACTATTTGAATTCTCCATCTCTGGCTTATATTCAACATAACACCAATGCCGAAACGTAATAAACTACGGCGGTGAGCTCAGCTGGCAACACAGTAATCAAATCAAGTTTAGTAAAAAAAGAAACGCACCAGAGCAAACTGAGAGATTTAAAGACAGAGAAAGAGAGAAAAAAGGAAAACAAAACAGAGACAAAAGCAACTGGTGTTAAATCTTGTGAATAACAACAAGAAAAATAATGACTATAATAAAAACAAAACCCTAGACAGATTTTATAAAACAAGAAAGTGTACTACAAACAAAGAAATAGAAATCAAATAAAAACATAAAACAAGAAATTAAAATACGTTCGTTATATTAGGATTGATATGACAACGTGCTACTACACCCCCACTATCTTTACTTATACAATTAACTTTCTTCTTGGAATATGCAAAATTATCCAGAAATTGCTATTAAGGAGTGTAATATAGTATGAGGGGTATAATATATCAAAATGTAAACCAATCAATAATCGAAGAAAGGTAGAAAAATTAAAGAAACTAATTTCCAAAGGGCAATGGCAAGTGAAATTCTAAATACCATACAATTCTCAAATGCTACAATAAGCTTTGTATATAGGATTTTAAGAGTAAATGTAAACAAGGCAATATAGTATTTAAAAAAACATTAAAAGTAAATTTTAGAATGTAAAAGGACAAAACGATTCGCATCGATTAATTTTTTAAAAACGAAATTAATTGGAAATAATGTCTTTCAGGGCATTAATCAGTTGAACGTTTATAGTCAAAGATGCTGTTCAAACTCGAAAGTATAATGTTGCTTATGTGAGACATGGAAAGCAATTTAGTACAAATTATTTCAGCAATAAATTTGTTTTTAGAAATATTTTTGAATAAATCGTGTTTGGTATAACCAGCGTAATATACCATTGCATTCTAAAATACAAACATTTTTTTATTTAGTGAATAAATAAATTGTAAAATATTTCATTTGACCATATACTGATATTTTTAATCAAAATCAATTTGAAATATAATTTTTTAAACTTTCTTATATGTAAATATATTGTATGCTGGAACTGATCAATGTTATGTAGAAAATCTCTAGATTTCTTGCCACTGTATGCGAGAGCGGCAAAATTTTATCATCAACAAATATGTAACTTAATGAGAATGAATGACAAGGAATACAAAACAGGCACCTGCCAGTTGATCCCTGTCAATATATGAATAAATTGAATTTGATAGCAGACCACAGTGGTAACTTTTCAGTTAAGACGGAGACGGAGCAAATTTAATAATTCTCATGAACAAAGTCATCGACTGCAAAAATAATGGATGTATCTATCTTCATCATACATAATATAATTCTCTTCCTTTAGTTGGCAACATTCCAATTAAATACGTTTCTAGAGAAGCATTTATATTAAAAATATATAAATCAATTAAATAATTTTTAAGTTGTTTTAGTAACGTTATATAATAAATATGTACGTACGTTTTTATTTATTAAAAACTGACAATATATTTCTTAATGATAAATATTCTACTAGCTTCTATCCCAATACAAAATATTATGAACGACTAATGTTCTTTATCAGATTAAATTATTTTATTATCGCTGTGTATTTTTCTTATATATTTTGTTGGTATCAGTGCAAGCGTTAAAAAAAATCACTTAAAAATGTCAATAAAGAACAACGATTATAGGAATAACGACAATTAAATTGGCAACAAACAAAACAAAGTATTTGAGGAAATAAAGATTAGAAATACAATTTATTTCTATTTTAAAATGTTTATAAAATACAATATAATATATAAAATATTATTCTTAATAAAGTTACTATTCGAAAAAGTAAAAACTATTCAAAATTAAGTGCCACACATCAAGAGAGAGGAAGGGTTTTGCAAATGTATGCCGGACAAACAAGAGAGGAGTAGGTACTGAAAAATAACAGAATGCTTGTGACTTTAGTACAAGAATAGATTTAAATTGAATGTCGAAAAAATCTTATTTGGCATTTTTGCCATTCCTTCTCTTATTGGGCTTCCTAACTATGCTACGTCGATAGTAACCAGCCCGTAGCTACTTATTCGTCCACTTTATATTCAAGACTTCGCACTAGTTAATCATAATCAACATAAACCTAGTATATTAGAAAGCGCTAGAAGACCTTATCTGTCTGTGTTCGCAATGCATTAAATGAACTCATAATCCATAACTATTGGTCCAAAAAATAAACCAACTTATACCTACCTATAGTGGTATTTTTAACCCTTTCATGCCCGACTTTTTTGGGCCAGAGCTAAAATTTGTTTAATGACATGTGTTTGTTAGTCATGGCCTAAATATGAAGTGATATTAAATTCAGAGTCCTACGTATTCTGGTTTTACACGTTTTTAACCAAGTTTGTTTGCAAAAAAAAATCTTTTAAAAAAATTAAAAATTACGGAATTTATGAACAAAGATGTACAATGTTGCCTATAGGCAACATCGGGCATGAAAGGGTTAATGGATTTTTGAACATTCTTCATGATGGCAAACTAAAAATTCTTATTCTAATTACGAAAAGAAAACGAACTGTAAGAAACGACTATTGGACTCTTAAGGAATCTTATCGGAAAGTTAAATTCCCGCTACAATACTTCGCGTTAATAAAAAAAATCTAATACTGTTTTGGTCATCTGAAAAATATTTGCAAAGAATATGAGCACTAGCACCATTATCAGATACCATATGACATTTGTTTAGCGATGTTGACAACTTTCTAAAAAATACTTCCTTTAAATAGGTCTTGAACTCTATTAAGTTTAGCACTACACATATTAGAAAACTGGGAGATGTGCCCATCGCTTTTCCAAAAGTAAAAATGTAAGCAAATGAAATTAAATCAATTAAACAGTACTGAGAAAATCATAAAGATTCCTTGAACTTACTTTTATTATTTTTTCCACTTTTCTTGATAAGTTTTCTTTTAATTTAATTCTTGTTCAGAGTTAATTTTCATTTGTTGCTTCTGGTTCTGATTAAATAATAAACAAATTTAAATATTAAATTTTATTTCGTTCTGTTTTAATAAGCAAATTCTTAAAATAAAAACAAAAACAGACAATTCTTTTTCTTCTTTATTTTAAATTTTTGCACTTGGTTTTTGTTGTGTTTATCTCGTTTCTCTCCTTTTTACACGTTTCTTGTACTGTTTGCTTTCTGTATTTGTGTGGGTTTGTTTATTTGAATATGAAGATTATAAACGACTACACTTTTCAACATGATAACTTTTTTGCTTTTCATTCTTGCTATTTGTAATACTTTTTTATATTTACATTATAATTTATAGATATTAATAAAATATATATTATTACACGTTTTGTTCCTATTGAGGCAGGTAGCAGGCAAAACGGGTTTATTTATAATAAATAATTTTTTTTTACTTTTAATATTGATTCCTTATTTTTTGTTTCAATTAAAATTTTCTCACACACAATAACAAATTACTCATTAAAAAATTCATTTGCACACACGCATACACATGAAGGAGAAAATACAGCAAAAAACACGACGTTGACGGGTTCTCAGCGTTCGCTCGACGTTCAGAATTCGTTGAAAAAGAAGAAAAACAACAAAAATTATAAGAGAAAAATAAATTCCACTAGATGCACACACACGTACGCGAACTCGACCGACACAACTCCAATTGGAATTTTTTGTTGTTCCTTTTTAATGAACTAATTCTTTTCTTCTTTTTCGCTCATGCTTTTATTTTCCGTGATAATTTTTTGTTGCGCACTTTTCCCAATTATTTGTCGTTTGTCTTAAGCCAAAAATGGACTTATTTATTGAATTACCATTTTTATTTAAATATTCGCTTTATTATTAATTAAAAATCACTTATTTGTTAATTTTTTTACTCTTTAATCAGATATTTATGCTTCGCCGCACCACTCAAACACGTCCGCACGAATTGAAGTTCAAAAGCTGTCTGTCTTATTTGACTGATTGGAACCAGTTAGTACATATGAGTTAGAAAGAGAGATCTATAAATGTATGTGACCTCTCGCTACTTTTCAGCGAATACCACGACTAGAGGCATCTGGCATCTCCACGTCCCTTACCAAGGTTGATTTTTCAAATTTATAGATGTCTTTTTCGTAATACTTTCCTAATTTTATTGCGGAAAATGAATGCGCGAATTATAAACGTGATGCAGTGTTTTGAACGAACGAATTTATTTCAACTCACTACCTTGCTCAGAGTAGTCGGATTGTTTCTAAATTTTATGTCCGTTTTGGACAACTCTTTAGAGAAAAAACTGTGTTTATTTTATTTATGTCAACTAAACAAAGCAATTGATTAGGAGTAAATAAAGAGGCAGAGAAATAGAATTCTGGCAACTCGTTTATTTTTATTAAATTGCATTTTACGTTGTTTATCAACTGCAGAAAGAGGAAATATTACATTTTTCAACAACAATTTTTTTACAAAATAAATTTATATAAAATTTAAACTTTTAAGAAAATAACTTATCATAGCACAACCAACAACGAAATTCCAAACAAAATCCAAGAGGTAAGTCAATGACAAATGTTGGGACATTCCTTTAAAGAAGACCACTTCAAAAAGGGCACCACCACCAGTGCACCAGCAGAACAATAAAGAAAGAAGAAAAGACATAAAATCGGAGAAAGAATTTCATATGAAAACAAAGAAAGTATAAAATAAAAAAATAATAATAGATAGAAAATAGACGAAACAAAAAATACCTATAATAATGGCAAAGAAAGGTGAAGCATGAATATGATCTTATTTTGCCAGCAATGATGAAATAAATTAATGTGACATGAAGACACATAAAAGAAATAAATAAAGAGGTCATGGATGATGAGGAGATGATGACAAAGAGAAAAATTATTTAGCACTTATTTTAATTATTACTTTATGTTAGAGGGGATAATTTAATCGTGTTCGCATTGCCTTTTTTTAACTTTCTTTTGCAGACAATATGGATATAAGCGAAAATGCATTTGATCCCCAGCAGACTGCTGGTCAGCAACAGCAACAACAGCAGCAGCACCAGCAAATGCTTCAACAGCAGCAACAGTCATTTGTGCCCACAACGATGCCTGCTGGTCTGCAACAAATGCAGTGTGCAGATTTTGGTGGACAGAATCAGCAATTTGATGGCACAACAACGACAGCTACAACACATCAATTGCATCATCATGGTCCATTGGGTGGACCTATACCGTTACCGGCGCCACCACAACACAACTACGACAAGACCCCTCGTTCAAATGCAGCCGATAATATTGATTTCGATTCGCTGCTATTGCAACAATTCAGCTGCCTGGGTACAAGGGATCACGAAGACTTGATCGAACAATTTCATAGTCTAATGAATAATCAAATGAACAAGGATGCGGCCAGATTCTTCTTAGAGATGAGTAATTGGTAAAAACAACTCTATAATATACCTTTATGAATTTAGTAATATAAATACATACATATGTATGTAATTAGTAGGTGTCTATCCACCGGTTTTATTAAGGTAATAATTACCATCAATAATTATGTTTGAAAGGGTGGATAGATATTTAAATATTAATTAGTTCTATTAACAATAATTACAATTAATTTAGAGCAGTACAAACCAAATTTTACGCAAGATAATAACAAGAATAGTTAGGGACACTACCGAATAATGGTCAAAATATTAGCAAATTTTGCATAACATTCTCAAATTATTTCTTAAAAGGCAATCAACCATCATGTAAAGTCAGAATATCTACTAGCTTATAAGAATAGAAACCAAATATTTGGTAATACTTGCTTCTTTCCAGATTTTGTACAATTACTATATTGAAAATTTAACAGAAATTATAGGCATTCAATTTTTTTGTATTTCTTTTTTATACTCTCTTAGAACACAGAGCTAATTATATATTTTCATACCAATTTAATATCTTTCAGGAATCTTCAAACTGCTGTTGGCTGTTATTTAGACTTTTGTAACGGTCAAACTCTACCTTCAATGAAAATTGTTCAACAAACACAACCGAATAGTCATCAAATGGCATGGCGTCTACAAAACATTGGTTCAGAATCATGGCCAAATGGTTGTTACTTAATGTCTAATAGTCAGGCACGCCGTATAGAAGTGCCAACCGTTAGACCTGGTGATACATGTGAAGTTGTTGCAGACTTGTGTACTAACGAGCCGGTCGTTTGGCGCTTGTGCACACCATATGGAGAATATTTTGGTGATAGTTTGTGTTTGGTAACGCCGGGTTCATTTAACTCGCATGAAGAACTTAATCAACGTTTAGCTCAATTAGCCGTATCCGAACAAAATCCCGCCCAATTTCCTCAAGTTAATATTGTGATATCGGAGAGAATGGAATAAATGAACGTTGCCATCATCTCGTTTACTTTGGGTCAACGGACAAAGTGATTTATCTCTTTTAATTATAATTTTTTCAATTGTTTTGTGTGTGAATTGGTATGATGGTGTTTTAGTGCGAAAGTGTGTTTTCCGATTAATGTCGCTTTTTTATATATAAAAATTATTACATATTTTTTTTACTTTTTACGTTCAACGAGAAAGAAAGGAACGCATGGATTTCTTTATTTCGAGTACAATCTTTTCCTATTATTACATTTTAAAGAAATAATTACATATATTAAAATATTCTTTTTCTCTTAAAAAAAAAAAAAAATTATTTACTGCTTTAGAAAACTATATGCTTCTATGCCTGAATTTGAGAATCCCAATGGCAAAAAAGATATAACAGCAGAATTCCTCTTTTAAGGCTTTTCCGTATAGCAATTTAAAAAATATTAATTTTCATACAAAATCAATACAAGTTTTTGTTAAGATAATAAAATGCAGTTACTCTTAAAGATGCAAACTTGATTTAACAGCGTTGTTTTTCCTTTTTGCCAGATAGTTTTAACTTATTTTCTATTTATTGTTTTTGTTCTATTTCATAACGAACATAACGATTTTATATATTTATATTAAAAAACCCACAGTCTTCTTTCTATTTTAGTAATTCGATTATATTCTCTATTTTCTTTTTCTTTAATTCATTAAATAATTAATTTCAAAATATATATTAAAAATATTTAGGTTTTATATACATATATATTTAGATATAAATGTAAACTTTTAATTAAAATTATAATAAAAGTAATAACAATTGTTAAAAAGATTCTCTAAAAATATTTTACAAACATACGAAAAAAAAGCCTTAACAACTGGTTACAGTGTTCTGTTTACATTTTTTCTATGAAGTCCCCCAACTCTGTTAAATATTTAGATGTGCAATGCACTTTTTGTGCAAAATAGAGATTGTCTGCATTTTAAATAAGAAAAGCTAAGTATGTATTTAGAAACTAAATAATTTTATTCAATCGAAAAAATAATATAATATCTAACAGAGTAGAATAAACGAAGGAGTCATTAAACATTTTGCAAACAATGAAAACAAAAGATAAGTTGCATTTAAAAAGATCTATTACACGTGTCCACATTATTTCCAAATGTGCTGCAAACTTCTTATGGTATACATATATCGCATTTGGAGCTCGTGAAAAATCTACACAAAATTAACTTTGTTTCTTTCAAAATAAATTTCGTAATCCTCTATCTAATGGCTGGATAATAACTTAATGTACTTGTATGCATCCGATCGACCACCAGTAAATTTTTCTTGGAGATCATTACCCAGAGGTCTTTTTGCTAAGTATTTACATTTTATGTACTGCGTTGCACAGCAAGGATTGTAAATTAAAAATGTTGGTTTATTTAAAAATAACATTTCTTGAAATTGTGAATAGTTATACAAGTCAGACACACTGAATATTCAAATAGAGTGATTTTATGCCTACTATCACGGATGATTTATTCATTTTCTTACATGATTCACCCTGTTCTTTCATTTTAAAATCTGTGAATCATTCTTCCTTTGTTTACAATATTTTGTACATTTGTTGAAACGTCAGTCTTTTCCCAACAAAGCTATCGTTCGCTTGTTTTAGTTTAATTTCATACCAAAAAGCGTATGTTTTCGTACAATAAAAAATTAATAATAATAAATTTCTAATTGTCGAAATCATTTTAATGATTGCACAAACCATTTAAAATTAATTGCGAAAATAAATATCATATTTGATGTAGCACTTGTTTGATAAATTTAAAGAAAACACGCGAGAACAAAACCCACAGCAACAACAACACTATCACAACAAAAGTGACAAGTTAATGAGAAAACACGAAAATCCAATACAACAATAACATTTTACTGAAGCTTCCCTTTTTTTAAACACGGTACACGGTATATTGATTAATTTTACCATGTTAAAGCATTTAAATTATTTTTCTATTTGTAAAGGCAAGCAATAATTGAAAAGTAGAGTGAAACAAATTTAGAATTATATGATTTAAATACGGAAGTTGAAAAGAAAGAATACAAAGTTTCTATATGAGCAAGAATTGAAGAAAAATCGTGATTCAAGTGTGTGTTGGAAAACAAAGAAATATAAAAATAGTTATTCAGTCAGTGTAAAGTAATAAAAAAAAATATGGAATTTGAAACTACACCATTGCTGGCAGAATCGGCGGGTATTGTAGGTAAGCAAACGAAATTCCTTAAAAGATAACAATTACATATTGACTACTGCTAAAGAGTTCCAAATTAATAACCATGCATATTAAATATTTCATGTTTTGTTATTCCCTATTTTATTATTTTATTTATTTCTCCCTTTTAATGTATCATTCGCTATTCTACACTGGGTGGTAGTAGATGTAGCTGAAAAAGAACTTAATGTTAGCTACAATACCCTTTTGACTACCTCGTCATCGCCAGCATCTGAAACAATAACAATGGCAACTTCATCGTCACTACAGCCACAACAAAAACGGCAGCATCAACAACAACTGGATCAACAAGAGCTCCTTCAGCACCATCAACAACAGCAACAGCAGCATGAAAAACCACCGATTTACAAAAAACAACCCATGTCTGCTGCTGAGCGTTCAGCTACAAAAAAATCACTAATCATATTAGCTGGAATTTTTATAACATCATTAGTCGCAATGTTTTATGTCTACTTGATATTCCCCCAATTAGATGAGTAAGTGTTGAATTTTTAAATGTTGGTTAATTTTATTTTACTACATACATGCTTATGTATTTATGGGTCAGTCTTGGGCATATCATAGGCACGTATGTATATCCATGTACACGTTAGTCGCTACAGGAGCGAATCTTATTTGCGAAATAATTATAATACTTTTTTAAATAAACCCAAAATACAATGTAAGGGTGATCAATAGCAATGTTTTTCGTGCTCAAATTTCGTTGGAGTACAATCTAGTAGGTAGATACTGAAAAATACTAATAAATACAAATATCATATTGCCCAAGCGTCAGCACAATTCCATATAAATCCCTTTAGATAACAAACTTGGAAAAAGTGTTACCAATTGAAAGTGCTGATCATGGCATATTTATAATATGAATATGCCTTGGTGCTGATGGAATCACCATTGGCAATATTGAATATGCTGTACAAATTACACCTACCGGTCACGGTGTTGGTCGTAACATAAACTCGTACTTATTGTTTGGTACTTTTATTTTATTCAGAATAGAATATAGGAAAAGTTCATTGGATTTAAGTCTGCTTGCCATTTCTTCTTTGGCTTTAAAGTTAATCTTTTCTGAAATTCTTTTAAATAAACGAGATGTTCTAATTTGTTTTAAAGCACCAGAATCTAGATTTATCTACTAAGTCGACAATAAATTCTTGAACTTCTGACCTAATCATATCCATAACTCTAATAGTTTTTAGAACTGACAAAAAGACGTTATTAGAAGAAAAAAAATCAAAAATTAGTCAAACAACGTCGTGTTGTTTTAAACTCAAAAATAAGCTTCTTTTTGTATTTTGTGCACGAATTTATATTATTTGAACAGTACTGCCCTGAGCTCATCAACTAAGAAATGATAAGAATACGCAAAAACAAAAAATTTTGTAATTTTAAATCACCATGAAATTTATCAATTTGGTTAGTTTTTCTTTAAAAGCAAGTATAGTTTTTTAAAATGCTTTGAGGGAATTGATAATAAGAATTGAAAACAGTTTATTACGTTTAAAAGGGAAAGGGTATCAAAGGATAGTTTAAATTTAACAAAAGTACTTAATATGTTGTCCTTTTATTTCAAATAAAATATTTTAAAATTTATAATTGCATATAAAATATACTCATATCTGGCCACCTATTTCAATAACATACCTGTACATATTTCAATAACAAGTACAAATTGTAACATCAACAAGCAACGAAAGTAAAAAAATTTATCGTACGTTTTCTCAAGTTCAATGTAGAAATTAAAAAAAAATACGATCTTCTTTTCCTCATTTCAATCGCTGTAAATTCTTCAAAATACGATGATGTTTTGCTGAGGCAAAACTACGACGTATAACATTTGTGATTTGGAATGTATTGAAAGTTTTCTCAGATCGTTGCTGTTGGCAACAAAATGCACAATTAAAATAATTCTAAAAATGCCAACTTGTCTCTTTGTCAGAAAATTGTGGGAAATAAAAAATGAATTGAAACAACTGAAAAAAGCACACGTCATTTTACAAAGAACAAAATAAATTAAACATTTGCTATACGAATTTTGTTATAAAATAATGTATTTAAGAAAAATACACATAAAATTACGTATTTAGTTGTCGAAAAAAAAAAATATTTACATACATAGATACTATATTTGTTTGTCAATTTACAAGGTCTCGTTAGAAGATGTGTTAAATTAAAATGAACGTATAGGTTACGCTTTCGCTTTTTTGCTTTATTTAACGTTTACAGGTTAGAATTAACCAAACGTGAACATTCGGCTGAATAAAATTCTCTGTATTTGCTTGGATTTAAAAGCAATAATGCTATACATACAATTTGTCTTTAATATTGTTCTGGACAATGGTTAAGCTAATAAAATACAAAAATTTATTATTATTAGTAATTTGTGCATTTGACGGAAAATGTATTTTTGCTTTTAAATAGAAATTGTTATTAAACTTTACATTCCTTGATGGAATTCTCTTTACATATTTTTACACGGTTTCTGTATAATCACAAACAAACGGTATGATCACAAACAACAACGTTGTAATTTACTATTAATAGTATTATTTTTATTTACATAGGTATATTGCGATATGTTGGCTACATCTCTTTCAAATTGCATGATTTGTGAACAATTATGAAATCTATATGCGATTAAAAACTAGAATTACATTAATTTTGATACTTTGATATCTTTAACAAGTGTAATGAAAACAAACTGTAATAAAATTAAATTTTTACATTCGTTTTTAGTATTTAATTTAATTTTTAAACTGTAAATGATCCTTAGATTTTCATACGTGCATATGTACATGTTAATTACTCTGAAAACATTAACAAAATGTCAAAATTTCTACACATTCAAAAACAAACGAATGTTTTTACGATCACGTGTTATTTATAAATACATATGTACATACATAAGTATGTATATTGTTTTATAAAATATTCCTTGGCATGTATGTTTTCAAATATATTTTTCCCAACAATATTATGAAATCTGTTTCGAGTACTTTTTAAAATCGTGTTTTTTTTTTATTAAATCACACCATACGTGTACTTATAAAAAATAAACGTACATATATTCGTGTGTAAGTGTAGTATTACTGCTGATATAAAAACACAATTTACTGGCACAATTTACAATAAAATACAGACAAAACAAATTATACAAAAGCAATTAACAGTAGCGTAGCTATCATTCCGTTTGAAACTGAACATGTTTTTTTTACACGCAATCGTAAATGATTAAGTATTTTTAAAGATTTAAAATGCTTACTAGAAATCTGCTAAGCAGAGTTGTGTTAACTTAGATATACAATATTTCCATGCGTATTTTATTACTCATCTCAAAACAAACTTTTTTATATTTTAAATTACAACAATAATTTGTTCTAAAGTTTGATCTTTGATACTTCATATCATAAATTTGATTACTTCAGTTTATTTGATTTAATAAGAAGTAATTTTCTAATACTTTCACTGGAGTCACAACGATTTAGTACTTAGTAAAGTTGTGTTGATTATGTATTAATTGTTGTACAACAAATACACTGTGATGACTTTGTGCATTGCATTGAAACGAGTAAAATAAATATTATAAATACTGCATTAAAAAATACTGATAAGAGTGCGCAAAAATTACTGTAGTAGCACCAAATCCTAATTAATGACACCTACAATTTTTATAAGTTCAACTGGTAGAATCAAAATGCAGGTGTTTTCCATGATTGCTGGTTGGTTGATAGTTAGATTTATCGATATTTTCGACAATTGGTCTTCCGGAATGTAGTATGCATCTATGACAATAAAATTACAAGAACGGAATAAACAAAACTAAAATTGCTCATGATTGTCTGCTACAGAATCAGAAGCACAGACACTACTGATATTTTCATTCGCCTGGTTAAGGGTTATCCTACTTTGGAACTGTTTTCAATCCCATCAAGAGAGCACAATTGCTAAAACATTATTTATTAAACCGTTCAAGTGCGCATACTATGGCATACATATTTGAATAATTCAATATTATATCTTTACCATTATGCTGTTACTTTTAACGTGTAAATGAAAGTAAGACACTGAAATATATTTTTAATTTAAATACAAAAATTTTATTATTCAAATACAGGCTATATAAGTAGTACTCTTTGGAGAATATTTTGATAATGCACCATCAAAATTATGATAGATTAGATATAATTTTTTATATGTTAATTCAATTAAAAGTCCATTGAATTATATAAGAAATTATTTAAGTTTAAAATTACTTAAGAAATTAATGGGTTGGCTATATGTGGCAACCGAACTCCAATTGAGTTGCCAATAGTGGTATAAATCGGTGTTACAAATAACAGCTCTTAATGAAACATTTCAGCAACTATAATATTATGGTTGCCTGCTGGTAACTCAACTGAAGTTCGGTTGTCATCCGCAATCAGTCCATAATATTTAATTTACTTTATAAATTTTTAGTTTAATCTTTTAATTTAGTTCTTGTTAATTTCATGTCTGTATGTATTTTTACTTTTCTTTTTAAAAATTAATTACTAAACTACGCTTCTGTTTTAATAATCTTAATATGATTTATTATCCACAAATAACACGCTTTATAATAAAACACATGCGATATGATTATTTCCTATTAGCAGAATATACATATATTTATTATATATGTTTTCGTTATATTTGCTGTTAACTCTTTTTCATTGCCTATCTCTCTTTTGACTCTTTATGCATACATACAGATGCATGTATTTTTTTTTTTTAATTTGGTTTAATAAATGTATTTTTCTTTTCTCTAATTACAGATCTGAGAAGCAACACATGAAAATTCCACGTGATATACAAGATGCTAAAATGTTGGCTAAAGTATTGGATCGCTATAAGGATATGTACTATTTCGAAGTAATGTTTGGTGTTGTCGTCGCATACATATTGTATCCTTTTCAAAAAAAAATTTCTCTAGTGAAATTTAATAACTTGCAGTTCAATGACCTTTTAAAATTTTAAATTTGATTACCAAGAAAATATTTTTATGAATTTTGATTTACTTTATTTTTAACCCATGCGATATTTGAAAAGATTATTTAATTTAATTCTTTCTATTTATTTATTGCCTCATAACGTAGACTTTAGTTCAAATATTGAATTAACCTTGACCTCTTTTTAAAGTCGCTTTTTGTTTTATTAATTTTTTTTTAAATTTATTTTTTTTTTGTTTGGGTTTAAATTATATTATGCTTTCTAAGCACATATTACTGTCAATACATGCACGCGTATATACAACACACATGATACACAAAACAAGCTCTACAGTCACTTTCATATTATAGTTCAATTAGCATAAAATTTGCCATGACGTTTCACTATTGTACGTTTTATTGAATCTTCTTACAAAATTTATTTACGACTTCTTATATGATTTTTACGACAATTAAATGGATAGTATAGAATAGAATGAATACGCAGAGGTCTGCAATTAAATAAATCATTTTTCAATATTTTATATTCATTCACATCTTAGATTTTATTATTAATAATGAACCATACGGCATAACAATGCTCTCTTCGTTTTTATTCCGGAGAATATGGTGCCCAATGTTGTCAAGAAATTAATTCGTAAAGTTGTTTTTATAGTAAACTTTGCATTTCACGGGCTTTATGAAATAATATTGAGTGTTATTGAAAGATTAACTTATTTTAATCGAATGTCCAAAGTAACATAACAATGTTTAAAATTATTTTAGGACGAATAAAACAAGTTATATAGTTGTTTGGTTTTTTACAATACTCTTTGGCAGTAAATCATAAAAGATTTTTATAAGTGATTAGGAGCGATATCATCTAAAAATTCCATAACAAATAAGTAAGCATTTACTGCGTCTCCCTCCAATTGAATTTAATCAGGCTCTAAAGATTGCATTGTATTCTTAGAAAGTTCTTTAAACTACAATATATTTTATTCATTCCTTAAGTCATGTATGTACTTGTATTTTTATTTTTTCTGGCCAATGAAATCGTTATTAAAAGCATACTTGATATAGAATTAATCTTGATATAGAATTAATTTAATTTATATCGATAACTTCATAGAGTATAAAGAATTCGTTTCGTAGTTTAAAATGAAATTGAATTTATTTCTGCGATTTATCTACATATGTACATACATATTATTTCACTTCACTTTATACAGTTCGCATGTTTATGACGTATTTGTTTGCCTTTTGGTTTTAGTTGTTTTCATTTCTTTATTTTCTGCTTATACTAACAAAGATATTTTAAAAATACTTCGTATTTATTTTGATAATACTAAGAAAAGTATTGTGTTCATTTGCTTGTGCGTTTAATATACGTAACCACATGATCATTGGCATTTTAAGATTAATTCGTCGTCGTCGAATTTGTTTATATTGCCTGTCTATAGAATTTAAAAAAATCGTATTTCTTTGAAAAAGACATGAATCAAGCAATTATTTTATTTGCAACATAAACATCAGCATTCTTTTTTTAATTATGTTAATAAGAATTGATTTAATAAGGAGTATAGTGCTAATTAAGCAATATATTTAAACATAATTTTTTACGTATTGTATTTTAATATAAAATTTTAAAACTCGAAAGTTTTTAGAAGTGTTTATTCGATGTGAGATTATCGCATTTAATATCAAATAGTCATTCATTCATTTGTTGCTTTGCATTGTAATTCATTGAATTAAAAATATTTTTTAAGTGTAAACGATTGGTTTTAAGAGTTCAAGGCATTTAATATAAGTTTAGAAAATCCATATTGCATGATTTACAAGAGAATATTTTGTTGTTTTAAATCAACGGTCTGACATTAAACAGAGTTCGAGGTTCATTTATAAATACAATTTAGGAACGATAAATAATATCCAACACATGAGTCCCCTACTTTTTTGTGGCATTTTCTATTATTGGTATAATTAAGTGCTCTTTATCGGCAATTGCATATTGAATATTGGTTTTCAAGGGTCCTATTGTTTAAAGAAATTCTATCTTTGAAAGAACCCTACAGAAAATATATCATAGGCGTTAAATCTTTCCATTTTGACGACCATTTTTTTAGAATTCTTCCGGTCTGTGTGGAATGTTAGTTCGTCTGTTTGAGATCCAATAGGTTCAATAACATGTCACAATGTCCTAATGCATTTCATTTAACAGCATTGGATCAAAATACGCATGAAATGAAAAGACAAAATTCATATAAAGGTTTCCATACGTTTCTATTCAATATATTTAAAGAGTTGTCGTTGGTTGATGCTAATGACTTCAATTATTTTATCAAGTGAACCTTATAAGTTTTGAAAACGAAATTTTTGTGTACAATTCGCACAGATTTGATTGCAGATCGGACCAACTGCCGTGCATACTATCCATTTGCAGTATTGGTCTTTTATGCCTTGTACGAAGCTATTTGACTCACATTTTTACTTTCGCAGTTAAACAATTATTACACACAAAAATTGACACATATGTGGTTTCCATAACTCCACAATTTTAATAGAAGAATTGAATAATTTTTATATTATTCTCAAATGAATTTGAACTCATTTTACTGCAACTGTGAAGAAAAATTTTTTAACACAGAAATATCAAGCTTAAATTGAAGTTTTTATTAAAGTGTTCTTTAAGTTATGTTATTATAAAAGCAATAATTTCCATTGTAATTTTCCTTGACTATATTTACTTTTTTAGCCTTCAAACATTTGCCATTCCAGGATCTCTATTTCTTTCTATTTTACTTGGATTCCTTTACCGCTTTCCGATTGCCTTGTTTCTAATATGTTTCTGCTCCTCACTTGGCGCCACCTTATGCTACTGTCTGTCGAACTTAGTGGGACGCCGTCTAATACGACACTTTTGGCCGAAAAAAATTAGCGAGTGGTCAAAGCATGTGGAAAAGCATCGCGACAGTTTATTCAATTATATGCTCTTTTTGCGTATGACACCTATATTGCCAAATTGGTTTATAAATTTAGCCTCGCCTGTCATTGGTGTACCAATGTTTACTTTTGCATTTGGAACATTCTGTGGCGTGGCACCGCCTTCGGTATTGGCTATACAAGCGGGTAAAACTTTACAGAAAATGACTAGTTCGAGTGATGCCTTCTCATGGACATCGATGGGCGTCTTGACGTTATGTGCTTGCTTGTCACTAGTGCCAGGTTTATTGAAAAATAAATTAAAAAAGAAAATACAATAAACGGATTAGTAGCATAAAGGAGTTAAACGATAATTAACAAGGATTGAAGAAAGATGATTATATTAGAGAATCTATAAAAGAAATAATCTGCAACAAGAATAAGCTGAAGGAGTGCTAAATGAAAATGTATTTTAATTGAAATTTTATAAATATTATTTTTGAATTGATATACAATTTTCTAAATATTTTATTTCATCTTTCTCAAAAAGCTTATTCCAAATATAACAAAGAATTATTTTTTATAATTTAGAATTTTTATTATTACAGCAATAATATTTATAATAAATAAATTTAATGTAATACATAAATATTTAGCAGAATTTTAATATCGTTTAAAATAATTTTTGCTGAATAAAAATTTTTAACTTTTAGTTAAAATTTTTATTTTATTTTTTTTTTAACTTTTAGTTAAAATTTTTATTTGCTTAATAAATAATATTTATATATGTATGAATTTATACATACACTATCAGCAAATTCATTACCTTAAAAATTTTTTTGCATTGAAAATTCTTTATATTTAAATAATTTTGTTTTCAAGAAACTCCCTTATAATTTTACTTTAATTATATTATAATTTACCTTATATTAAGTTCGTATCTATTTATATACATATGTAGTGTAAAATAATTTTATTTTGCAGTATTCCATTTAAAATTCTGTATTGTATAAAAATGTTTTCAACAAATATTTTCCAATTTATTCTTGCTTTACTATTAATATTTTATTTTTAGTATATTTATTAATGTATGTACTATATCAAAAAATTGCCAATATTATAATTATTTCTGTAGTTAGTTCGATATAAGAAATTTTCAATTGTTTAAAAAAATTAAATTATTGAAGAAGAGAACACCAACAAGTTTTTTTTATATATTCGTTTAGAACATTTTTATTATGCAACTCAAAAGGGAAGCATAGATCGTAAATAATAGTATTGTAGAACTTATTCAAAAGTAATATGAATATGAATTTAGATCTGGATATGAATCTGAATCTGAAACTCAAAAATAGTAGAGATACAATATATCATTGTCATTAATAAGAAAAAATGTTTACGCTGTTAATATGAAAATTATATACATAAAGACATTTAAAATATATAAGCATATGCAAACATACATAAATAAATGTTTTAAATTTAATACATGTGTTGTTATAAATCATAATTAAATCATGCATGTATCAATCTTAACATTTAAATCAAGTGATACAAATTGGAATTACAATCTCATAAATTGCTGTAAAACGTCTTGAATGCCAAAAACAAAAATGTAAAATATAATTCCTAGTATTTTATGTTACAGCCACTACTAGTATTACTGGTAATTCTATAACTGAATGTATTTGGTAACAAATTATTATTAAATGTTTCTTTCTTTTGAAAAAATATAGTAAATGTGTGAAAATTAAAACATGAGATTTTTTTTTAAAGATTAAGAAATAATTTTAGCGTTGGCTAAATGTAATCTGTATCGCTCGTTGAATGTATACATAAGTGCGGTTGGATCATATTGTGTGGCGATAGAAAGAGATTTTTTTGATTAAAATAGCTTTTAAAGTTTTGTAGTTGTTTGCCGTACTATCAGGAAAAATTCGCTGTATTTTAGATATTTTTGTATAACATCTGCGCTAAGTATTTGACGTCAAAACCTAATTATGCTTCAGAATACAAATTGTCTATATAGCAATGAAGAAAATAGTCCTAGTCTATTTAGCATACTAAACTAATCTGTAAATGTGGCGCTATAACACTATTGTCTCCGGCCTCTTACAATTTGTTAAATTTGTAGATTGAAAAAAGATAAAAAATAATATTCTGATACTCAGTACTCTACTCTTCCCTTCTCCTATACCTCAGCTTTCGGTATTTAGAGAGAATTTCCAGTATTCCCCTGATTAGTGGTTCATATTTGAAAGGGTGCAATTTACTAACACTAGGTTAAACTTTAAATTTCGTACAATAATAATGACTTACATCTTATATACTGAAACAGATACTTTAAAGATTTATTGGAATGTGGGGTACATATATTCTTACACAACGCAAAAGTACACACCTTTTGACAAAATTGGTTTATTTCACAGAATTACATTCGATTTTCATTAAGTATGTATCAAAACAGTTAACGAGCTTGGAATTTCAAATTTTTATTCAAACAGGGCAAAATAAAATCTCTTGAAAAGGAAAATGGTTAAAATCATAATAGATAGTCTTTTTTTAACAACTAACTGAATCGTCATAAATATTCAGTTAGCTAGGGTATGTTAATAAAAGAGGTTTGTTTTATTTGTCCCTATATAGTATGTGTATAAGTGTTTACCTAATCTTTTAGATTAGAGCATTCTTTTATATTTCTGAATTTGCACCAAGAAGATAATAAAATTATTCTATTAAGTCCTAAATCCGAATTTTCTAAAAGGTAAATAAGAATGTTTGTTTCATGTAGTTTTCAATAAAAAAGTTATATATTTATTTCCGTTTAAGGTTAGATAATTGCTCTTGCTCTCCTTATATGTGGATGCTTAAAAATTTTCACAAACAGATAGTAGCGAAATGCAATGAATTCATTTTAAGTCTATCTATAAGAGTAAGTCAACTTAAAAAAAATTACATTATAAAAAATTTGCAATCTAAATAAATAAGTTTAAATTATTAGTTACAAAAATTACTTTGGAATGGAGGACACAAGTAAATATCTCTATTATTAACACAATCTGCTGTTTGCAATAAATTCGAAATATTTAATACATTAAGTTTTGAGTTTCATTCAATATCATCCTTTTACACAACTTAAACTAATTTGGTTAAAAGCTAAGGAATACATTAAAAAAGAAAGGCAGACTTTTAAATTCAAAATGCTTAAATGATTTGGACTAAAATGGAATACAGTTTTCTTGCTTTTTTCATGTTTTTATGATTGTTTACAAAATAATAAATTACGACTTGATGTAAAATCTTCGCAAAGCAAATTTAAGAATAAGGAAACTTTACGTTTTATAATTAAAATGGTATAATGATTGTAATAAAATTAAATAGTAATAAAATAAAAAGACTGAGAAAAAAAAATTGTATATAATAGTGCTGCATATGAACATAATATAAGTTGCACTAATAAAATATTAGCAACTGAAAAAATATGAACTAACTGAACTATTCGGATGGTGTGAGATCACGTTCCTGCTCATTTTCATTGAGTATTTGCGATAATAAATCATGTACTGGCTCGAAAACCTTCTTGGCTCCTGTATTTGTAAGATTCTTATAATCGAACATATCGTGATGACTAATCGAATCGTCCATTTGCACGAGACCTTTTGTAATATCCACCGTTTGCACACGATTAAGTCCCACCACTTTCTCTTTAATCAGGCTGTTGACTTGAGCATTTTTATCACGTAATTTATTCGGTTGATGACCACGAGGTAGCAATGACTATAAGAAACATTTAAACATTTAATGCATTATGAGAACGATACAGTGCAGATCAGCAGAAAAGTTACATACAGGTAAAACAATATAAGCATCGGGTAATTTTGAACGTATTCTTTGTATAATTTCATATACACCTTCAGCAATTTCTTCCGGCTTATTGCCCACATTGTTGGTGCCAACGTGAAGAACTACAATTTTTGGTTTAACATTGTCTAGTTCACCATTTTCTACACGCCACAAAACATTTTCGCAACGATCACCACGTATGCTAAAATTAAGACAATGCATAGGGGCAAAGTAGTCATGCCATGTCTCAGTGTCCTGCAGAGTCTCTAAAATGCAATCGCCCAAAAATATTACGTCAGGATCCTTTTCCCGGCACTCGGAAATAAAACGTTTGTGTATGCTAATCGGAATCACAAATGTAAAGATGTATGTTTGTTATCTAGAAAGTTATTTAGTTTTTCTTTTTACCTTAGCCATCTATCATCGCCTTCATTGTCATTCCTTTGGGTGGCTACCGTACAAGGATTCATTTCTTGCCTTTTAATTGTTTTTTTTTATTTTATGGATTTGTCTGTATACGGTGGCTAATAGTTATTTCGCTTGTGTTGGAATTGGTTAATTTAGAAGAAATTCTATTCAATTAAAAAGGTTTCGTATTAACAATTTTTTCTTTTTTTGCAAGCAGACGACAAAAAATGACAAAATCCCAAATTCTTCTTTTTCTCTTTACTGTAATTCGCAAATCACTTGAAAGTGATAACATGAATTTGTATGTGCATACAGTGGTACGGATCGCCCTATTAACACTATGATTAAACTTTTTAAGTTTAATCCACAATAAAAATATTTAGATAAAATTGGTTAAACTGTAGGTTGAAAAATAGAAACGTGTGAAGAAAACGATTAATTGGCTTATTCAACTGTATTGTACAACAAATCGCGACGTGTATGAGCTGCATTATAAAATATGTAAAGCACATAAATACATCAATTAAAGTCAGAATTGAACGCCGTACAAATTCTGAATCAAATAAGACAGATATCCGAATTTTGATGTTTAATCCAATCCTATTATTCTTATTTTGAAAATAAATGGTTTTAACAAATTTAGGATTAAAACACCCTGTTAGTTATTTTATTTTAATCTGGCATCATTCTATGAACCTTTTTATTATTATTTGGTAATTGGCAAATTGGCAATACCAATAAAAGTGATTATTTGTATAGAAAAATTAAACATTTTAGAAAAAAATCAATAATACTTTAATAGATAATTAAAAAAACTTGAAATTAAAAAGAAAAAATAAACAAGCATGAGTGCGATCAGCCATACTAACTTCCAAGAGTTATGTCGTGCCTGTTTACGCACTTTTAAAGAGAACAAACAAAATACGTACAATCCTGACAGTGGTGAAGGCGGAACATCCTCCCAGTTAAAGAGTTTATTATTGCCTAATTTATGCAAATTATTTATGCTACTAACCACTTATGATGTAAATAATGAAGATGATGACTTTCCTAAGCGATTATGTGAGTGGTGCTATGATCGACTCATAGATTATGATGAATTTAGAAAGTTAGCTATAAAGAGTTCGGATACACTCTATAAACGTTGGAATACTTCTTTGATAGGAGAGAAATTTTCAGAAGGAGATAGCGGTGAAGAAATGGAATGCCAAGTGCAAAATATTAAGCAAGAAGATGAGGATGAACTTGATGATAATCAACTGGTACGTGAAAATAGATATTCTATAACGTCTTTTATTTTATTCTCGGTTCACACAGATTTTTCGATTTTGTTTAATTATATTATTTATTTTTTAATGAAGGTACAACATTCAATTTATTTAGGGTAAAATTTACATATGTACATTAGTTTGGGTTAAAGAAAAATATATGTTGGTGAGATCAGATTTATTAACAACTGGGGAGTTGAAGTTGTAGCTTTAAAAAATTGATTTACAATGTACAATCTGATATTAGAATATGGTCTATAAATAATCCTTATACTACTGATTTGAAACAGGAATATTTTATACGATTCTGGGATGTATTAACCTGTTAGTTATATATTTTATAATTTTTATATAATTAATCGAATATCATCATCAAAATAATAAAAAAAACTAAAATTAAAATATTCCATTATTTTTCAAAAAATTCTTATTTTTAAGCTTTTACCCGAATTGGCCAACATCCCAATAAATATTAAAACTGAAACAAATTTTGAAGTAATGGATACTGAGTTGATAATGCCTTCTCTTGCTGATGAAACCAACAGAGATCAAACTCCACATGTGTCGTATATTACTGAACAAAATGACAACGATCATGATCTACTCGCAATAAACAATATTTCCGAAAGTTTCAATCAATCTATTAAATCTTCCGATAAAAAGATCGATTCAAGGAAAGAACACAATCCAAAAAATTTACATTGCAACGATTGTAACAAGAACTTTTACAAAGAAATCTATTTGGAGGCTCACATACGAGTTACACATATGGGTCAAAAGAAACCGTTCGAATGCGCAGCTTGTAACAAAGGTTTTACACGCCTGCATTTGTTAACGGATCATATAAAATTAAAACACAATGAAGAACTCAACTCCTCAGATGACCATATTGAGAGCTCTCAAGAAAATCAATTGGAGTTAAATCATTTCTGTTATATGTGTAGACGAAATTATAGCTCTAAACGTGCTCTCAAGGAGCACATCAAACGGCACAAAGAGATCAAAGAACATATATGCCAAGAATGTGGCGTTGCGAAAGTAACACGTACTGAACTAATAACACACATGCGTACGCATACACCAAACTTGGAAAAATTTCCCTGTCCGCAGTGTCCTCAAGTATTTAACCACAAAAATGCCATTTCACGTCATGTTAAAGTTATCCATGAAGGCCTTAGGCGTTATCAATGTACATATTGTTCTAAACGGTTTGGCACGCGTAATTCCCAAGTTTGTCATGAACGTTTGCATACTGGCGAACGTCCATTTACTTGTGAAATTTGTAAAAAAGGATTTGTCCAACAAGAAGGCCTTAAGTCCCATATGAAAAACCATGATAAAACATTACGCACACATATATGCAAATATTGCTCACGTCGCTTCATAACATTGAAGAACCTTAAGGATCATGAAATGCGGCATTCAAGCGATAAACCACATATTTGTAATATTTGTAGCAAAGGTTTTGCTAAATATGAAGAATTACGTATGCATCTCTTTACCCATTTTGAAGTTGGTACCGACGAAGATCCCGAATCCCTAGCAGATTCAGTTGATGAAGTTCAATAATTTAAAAAACCTTAAATATTATTATTATGTGTTCGTGTATATATTTGCAAGAAATTATTCAAAAGAAATAAAAAATAAATACTATTTAATAATTTTACTTATATACTAAATAAAGACAACAAATGAATTGGTGAAAAAGTGATTTCTCTTAAGAATTATTATTTCATTTTGTCGTAATCCTGACTGAAGGGTTGTAATGACCAATTATGTATGTATGTATGTATGTATGTATATATTATACAGACTTTTCTTTAACATTAATTAATTATTGAATTTTAATCGGCAAAAAAGTTCTTAAATCTTAAAAAGAGAATTACAAACGATTTTTGTGCTGTAGAAAATCAAAAATTGTGTCATTCAGGTTTCTTTGGTTTAGGCCGATTAGGCCGTATTATATTCGAGATATCCTACTCATAGTCTGTTACCAAGTACTAAGAATGTAACAATAATTGAGATTCAGATTTTTGTTTTCTATTAATTATATTCAGTTCTAAATAAAACATTTATGTGAAAATAACAAAAATATTTACCGAGGTTTGGAATGTACATACTTTTAGCTCAAAACCACAAAACAGATAACAATTATTGACCTCCAACAAGTAAAATTTTAGTACGATTTTGAAATGCGATAAATTTTATATTAAAAGAAATATTATTAAATTCAATATAGTGAAACTTTAAAAAGTTTGAATTCAAGAAATTGATTTTTTAACCTTTATATTTTGTGGTTAGAGGACGTATTTGAAACATCTGTATTCAGATTTAATTTATAAGATCATCTAACTATGCAAATAATGGTATTATTTAATATGAGTTTTCATATGCGATCTAAGCGATACTCTTTGTACAAAACGTTTGCCACATTCTGTGCAAGCATGTGGTTTCTCTCCAGTATGAAGCAATTCATGATTTTTTAGATTATCACCCTTTCCAAAAGTTTGATCGCAGTAACGACATGCAAAACGTCGTATACCTTGATGAACTACGTCAACATGTATTCGGCGATTACTTGATCTATAGAATATCATTGGACAATTGGGGCAGGGATATTTACGCTCTTTAGTATGACTATTCATATGAGATTTGAGTTCTTTTTTAGTTGTTTTCTTAACACCACACTCAGGGCATTCGAACTTTTTAATGCCGGCATGTCGGAGCTTGTGTTCATTGAAAGTTCCTTGGTTAATAAAAGCTTTATCACATTCGTCACACTGGTATGGATATTGTTCTTTTGGTCCGTGGGTATATTGGTGTTGCTTAAAGGCTTGAAGTTTTGTAAAAATTTTACCACATTCTTCACATACATGTTTGTTGGGAGATTTTGAAGTAACTTTATCTCGATTTTCTTTCATCTGTTGTGGTATGTGATTTTGGCGATAGTGATCTTTATAACTACGGGTGCTGTTAAAGCGTTTGCCACATTCATCATATTCGCAAAAAATAGTCAGTTCTTTTTCGCCATGCTTATCGTAGAGATGTTTAAGCATATGTGAACTTTTCTCAAAAGATTCCTCACATTTGTAGCATTGGTATGGTTTTAGGCCGTAATGAGTGCGCATATGAATGTCCAAGGTCTGTTGACTTACACAACGATACTTGCATTGATCACAGCGAAATGAATATATATATTTTTTTCTTCTTCCTTTCATTCTGGATATCAATTTATCAGCTATTGGTATATGTTTATCTTTTGTTTCTATTTTTGAATTATACTCGCATTCATTTGGACTATCACTTTCCGATTCTGTATGACTTTCGTCACTTTCAAGCGGTATATCCTCATAATTTACGTTACAGTTTTCCTGGACATCAATTATACGTTCTCCACCAGTTTCATGGCCACATTTAATACTACATAGTGAATTACTTTCCTCGTTGTCTGTTAGTTTTTCAATTTTATAAGCATTTGAAATGCAACTGCTTATCAAAGGCTGAAAAGTTATAAGTTAACAAATAAGTTAAATAAATTGAAAACTTTCTTACAAACTTAATACCTCATCGAGCAGTTTTTCTTCTTGTTCCGCCTTGATAGTAATTTCTCCTGCACCTTGCAAGTTGTTTTCCCCTTCTTTAATTCCAATTATTGCAAGAATTTTTTTCCTAGTTTCCATATACATTATACGAAACTTTAGGAACTCGTTTAATTTATTTCTACAAGAGCAACATACACTATTTGGATAGGCATCATTACCCAATGGATTTTGTGCGCTTCCCTCTCCCAGCCACTGCTGTATTTCCAAATCGAAAGTTTGTATTTTAAATCTTTGTCTCTGTTTCAATTCTTTAAGACATGCTCTACAGAAATTGTGAAGAGTTTCTGGTAAAATGCAGTCCATATTTTCGAGATCCTAATTTGTATTTTTCATAATTAGATACTGTTTACATTTGTTTGTATATATACAGTGTATCTGCGAACGTTACAATAGAAACAAAATACATTTTAGTGTTGTGTCTGTATACTTAGCGAATACAAAATAATTCATTCGGTTATGGAGCATATGTTTTGTAATGGTATTGAGACATGTACCATTTAAGGGAGATACAATTTCAATATAGATAGACCAAGATGGCATCTAAAAAACCTGTGGTAAGGCGTCTATAATGTTATATTCATAGAAGTTTATACAATTTGTGTGAATAGAAATCAACATTATCATTTTATTGATAGAGCATTTAAAATAAAATTGAACGGCGATGATTTCTTGCACGTTATAATTGCTTAACAAATTCAAATATTTCAGTTTGCAGTTGCCAATTGGCAACACAACTGAAGTTCGGTTGCCATCTTTTATTGACTCATAAAGTACCACATATATCTCTAAGTAATCAGCTTCGTTGTGAGCAGCAGCAGGGAGATAAGGCTTTATCATAGAATTTTCAAGTTAATGGCTAAAAAGAGAACATTTTGAAAATAGCGTTGCTTGATAAAAGGCGTTATTTTGAAACATAGTGTTATTTTACATTTACTATTTAGCGCTTTATATGGTTTACGATGAAAAGTAACCGAATAAAGTTTTGGCAGCACTATTTTGTTTATAGTGAAAATAAAAATATAATATTAAGAAATAAGTGATATTTATAGAAAATATATTTTTTGTTTTTTTTTTGTGTATTTAAAACAAATTTGTTTAGATTGATCTACATCTGATTCATTCCCTAAGACACTATGTTACCCGTCACACGTGCAAATTTGGATAAAATTTGTTGCATTTGCCTTGTGGACATACAGGAGTCTGTTTTTAAACAGAAAGTATACGATGTGAAAGAAGAAAAGAATCTCTCAAAATTGCTGAAACTAACAGCTCACATTACTGTGCTGAAAAATCCTTTAAATTTAAAATATATTAACGACTATTGTCGAAAAGTGTGTGAAATTTGTTTCCTGAAGGCTCAGTATTCGTTTCACTTCCGGGAAAAAATTCTAGCCTCTACGGTAGCTCTGAAAGATTTATTGGAAAATGGTTCCATTAGTCAAGAAGAAGACGTAGAGAAATTGCAGCATTTCTGTCGCATTTGTTTAAATCGTCAAAATGACACTGGAAATAATGGCGAAATGAATAATAAGTATTTGAAATTAATAAAAGATTGCTGTGGTGTAAGGTATAGTAGATTGCGGGAGACAGAAACATTTCGCATAAAGGAAGGTACAAATATAAATGAGCTGGTGGTGATATGTGATGAACAGTTTCCAAAACAACTGTGTCGAATGTGTTTTAAAAAATTACTCAATGTGGATGAATTTCGTTCCTTGGCCACTCATTCGTTCGAATACATGGTTTCGGTAATGGGCGATGATAGCCATGTCCAAGAGGATTTGTTGGTTAAACAGGACATACACTTGTTTAAAAAAGGTATACTGTGGGAGAAAGGACCACAAACCCAAAAGATTTCTGTACAAGAAAATACAGCTAAATGTAAAAGAGCATTTAATGAAAACATTATTGTAAAGGACAATGAAATAGTAACAAATCCGTATCCAGTGGAAGAAATTGTGCTCAACTTTGAAGAGGAATGCACACAAATGCAGGAAACAATTTTTTGGAATAATCAACATGAGGATAGTTTACATTCAAGTGAACCCAGTATATCAGAAACTAAAGGAAAACCGATGGATTCTCAATACCAAATAGATGATTTCATAGTATCTTTTCTTAGTGCAACAGATGCCTCTTCAACTGCACATTTAGACAAAAATACTGTCGATAATAACGATGATATAAATAGTGCAGGGAATGATGATGATGATAGAGATCATGATTTCTTTGCAACTGATACTGAAGAGTCATCGTTGACGGATTACGATGATATAATTGAAGATAATAATAAATGCCCACCCAAACAAACCAAGCAAGTAAGAGAGTTATATTTGGCATGGCCAGATTTCTTTTATCCACCATCGGATTTTTAAATACTTTTTTAACATTTTATAATTTTATAAAATGAAAATTACTATATACCACTTATTTCATATTTCTAATAAAAAGTATCGTCATATTTTTAGTATTTGTTAAAATTCTATATCATTTTTATTAAACATTATATTTTTTTCTTAATTAATTAATGTTAAACATACAATCTTATTATAGGGCTGAGTGGTATTAATCTATTGCCAAACCGTAGAAATTATTCCACTACCATAAGAGATCCTTTTTGAATATGTATACCTTTGTAGTCGATTTTCTACATTCTCATTATCCATTGTATAGGACCGCCGCGAAAGTTATTATGTTATGTTATAAAAATACAAAAAAAAATGTACATATATTATAAAAGTATTAAAAGATTCAAATTAACTTATCTTTACTAATAATACGTTATTACAAAAAGCACGTTATTACACTTGTGTAGACCTAAAATTTCCAATAGTTTTTTTCTGAAATAGAAATTTTATGGCGTTGGACGTCCGCATTGTATTTTTTCGAATGCACGGTTTGAAATTTCATGAGTAATGTTCGAAAATAGGCGTAAAAAGCTCATATCATTTACATTATTTTAAGTTTTATTCAGTTCTTTGCCCTCGGCAATATTTCCTGAGAACGAGCCGCAGCAAGGTGTAAGATCACAGACGACTCAATGATGGAGGTGGGCACGAAATGGGAATCTATTTGGGGAATAGTGATATGATGTTATGTTATACGTATCTTCAATAGTGCAAATTGATTTTGCTACGGGTCAGTTATTATTTTGTAGCTGGACTGAAAATACTGACTAAACATGATGTCAGCTAAAGGGTGGTTAGAATTCCATAAAACTCTTCGCTGTAGTTCTAGACAAATAAAAACCTATACTTGATTTCGAGGCACATTGGGAGGAATAAGATTGCCGAAAGAGTGCGAGTTTAACGCAATGGTTCGTAAGACTTCAAATGTAATATTACATTAGACGGGCAGACCTTTGGATAAAATAAAAAGTATAATGTGGCATGGCGATGTAGAATCTTCAGGCCACCGTATTCGCGTTCTAAGACGGTCTTTCCAGACTGAGCTTTGTTTTTTGAAGGCGAGGACAACTTTGTTGGATACATGCTTCTGCAGATTATGAGGTAATTAAACCAGGCCTGAGAATACTTTTTTTTGGCTGTCTTGGAATTTAGAGAGCTTTATTAATGATCTTGTGAGATTTTCGACTTGGCTGGCTGTCTATTTTTTTTTCTGTCTATATTTGCTATCGATATACCTACATTTATATTTATAAATATACATTAGATTATTTATTATTCGGCCATTTTCTCTATAAGATTTAAAACATGAAAATCTTTGTAAAAATATTCATATTTCTATTATTTGATATTACAATATTTGCAATTTTGGTCTAGATATCGTGCTGATTTTCATCTGTTTTCATATTTCATAGTAAACTTTCTTTATTTTTGTAGATACATATGAACATACATACATATGTACATGTGTATATGGATTCAGAATTTGTACTAAAGAAATTGTATTTGATTGTATTCACATCATCATTTCATATTATAAAAGAATGTACACTAAATGCTTATTATGCGGAATATAAGATTCTTAAAGTATTAAAACTAAAAGTTTTATTAATTCATTTCATTGTTAAAAGAATATTTTCTAAGCACACACAAACATTTAAATGATCTTAAACTACAGTGGACAGCAAAAGTCTTAGTATTCCAATATATTTTGATGAAAAAACAAGCCCCACAGGCTTAATACTCTTGCACAAAGTTCCGATATGATTTCAATAGAGTATTTAGGAGAACATTTGAAAGAACGGTTATGTAATCGCTAAACCTCAAATAAAAGTCAACCGAAAAACTTGGTCATGGTGCCATAGGAAAACACTAAACAAAACTTGTACATTCAATTTCAAATGGGTTGCTTGACCTTAAGGGATATTCTACTAAATACAAGGGATAACATTGAAACATTGCAGAAATAAACTAATAAAATAAATATAAAAACCTTAATTTTTTATACAACTGTTGGTTAAAATTTATGAAATTTTCAAAATATATTGGAGTACTAAGACTTTTGCTGCCACTGTATATATACAGAAATTATCTTTTCAGAAAAATAAAGTAAAACGGAAAACTACCAGAAACGTTAAGGAAAAAATAAAAATAGAGAAAAATAAACAAAAACTACATGAAGAGAAGGAGATTTTTGAGTGTAAAGTATGCTTAAAAATACTTTCTAGCAAAAAAGTATTAAAAAGACATGAAAGAACTGTACATTCCACAAGTTTAGAAAAGCACGAACCTACAGAAGCTGAAAAACTGACCAACACCTGCCAAATATGTTCCAAATATTTTAAACAAAAACATCATTTAAGGCAACATATAAGGGCAGTGCATGAAAAGCAAAAGCCATTCAAATGCACTTTCTGTCCAAACACTTTTACATCTAACAATTCCAGAAGAGTACATGAGCTTATACATTCCGGCGAGTTTCCATTTGTGTGCAAATGGTGTCAAAAAGGTTTTCGTCGACCTCATCAACTAAAAATACACGTAGAGAGACATACCGCAATACCAGAGCTATTATGTCCGATTTGCAAAAGATCCCAAAGTACAAAAGAGGAACTAACTAATCATTTAAAGATGCATGATGAGAAACGGTCGCAGTGTCCTTCCTGTGGTAAACTATTTAAAAGTATCAGTCATCTTAAGGACCATCAAAATGCAGTGCACTTGAAACTGCGACCATACAAATGTGAATTCTGCAATATGTCATTTGGTGATCGCAAAACTCGTCGAGTTCACGAAAAAAGTCATACAGAAGAAAGACCAATAGCGTGTATAGTTTGTGGACGTGGTTTCAAACTTCATTCGTCATTTAAAAGACATTTGAAATACTGTAATTCTAGTGTAAATCCTGATAACATTAATAAGGTTAATCACATGGATACGGTATTGAAAACATAAAATATTAATTTTACTGTTGTATCTACTATAAAAAATACTTTTTTATATTCACAAACGTGAGGATAATAAAATGAAATATATTGTAAAATAAATAAAATACAAAATTTTTTTAAATAAGCTGTCCTCTAAGGAATTTAGAAATGCTAATTGCTAATATGACAAATTACTGAATATAATATCAAAGTACTCCCATAGAATCGGGGACAAAGTCGTGGAAGAAAGAAAAAGACGTTAATAATACTTAATACCTGCTTAATGAATTATTCTATAAATAGTTTCTTATAGGTCTTTTATATTTATATATTCATTAGCAGTATTAAGCAGTCTTCTTTCTAAAAAGTTTTATTTTAGTTTCATTTTTTATGTCATTCGGCATCGTGTCATATAGGTTTAATCCCATGTTTTATAACGATTTTTGCATGGTGTTTGTGTCTACCCTCTGAGTTCTGAAATCTATGACATTTCTTAGGTAGGGCTAAAACTTTTAGCACAAGCTACGATCTGTCCCTAATATTAACAACAACGTCAAATATCAAATATTAAGTAAACTATTGCAAGACTATATCGTAAAAATGTATTCTGACGACATTACGGTTGTAAATTAAAAACAAATTTCTAGAATTATACTTTAAAGTGGATAGTGTGAATAAAAAATTAAAACTAAAAATGCAACTTAATTTCCGATTCGAAATTATAATACTTAAGAATGGCATCCCTAACTACCATCTGTTGTTATCATTTATGCAAACTAAAAAATTCGAAGAAGAGGAAGAAAATGTGTACTTATATTACTGTGTTATTTTCCTAAAAGCTGTATACGGTAATATAAAAGGGCTCGGTGGTATAGTCTGTAAAATTTGCTTATAAAATTCCTAACTTGATTTGCTCCACGGAAAAGAAAATGTTGCCTATAACGCGTGTGAACTTAAACAACATTTGCTGCACTTGCCTGATAGATGTACGCCGAACAAGATTTGCAAGAGATAAGGTGTACGTTATAAATGAGTATACTAATCTTCTCAAGGTACTGCAAGCAACGGCTTACATTACAGTGCTAAAAGACCCTAAAAACCTCAAATTTATTGATGACTATAGCAGGAAATTGTGTCACAAATGTTTTTGGAAAGCCCAGGATTCATATCGCTTTCTTGAAAAAATCAGAGCGTCTTCGACTCGACTGAAAGATTTACTGGTAAGTGACTTAAATAAAACGGGTACAGATGTGAAGAAGTTCAAATATTGCTGCCGCATTTGTTTACATCGTCAAAGTGGTGAGAATCGTCAAAGAAATGAAGACTACAAAAAATATTTAAAATGGTTACAAGACTTTGGCGGAATAGAGGATGAGGAACAGCTGAACAGTAATAAACAGTTTCCCAAACAATTGTGTGGCATTTGCCTGAAAAAATTACACACTGCAGAAATGTATTTATTGGTATCTACATTTGCATTTGAATATATAGCTTCAGAAATCGACAAGGATTGCAAATCGCAGAATGATAGCAAAGATATGGGTGATAATGAATTGCCAGAAAAAGAATTGATGATAGTAAACGAAAGTTCGCCTCCTCAAAATTTTAACAAAGGTGTTCAAGAAGAAGTATTTATGATTAAATACGAAGAAGAAGGTACTCAATATCAGGAAACTGTAATATTGAATAATAAAGTCTTCGAAGCTAATAATTTGCCAGAAGATTTGAATGAACAGAAAGATGGTAAGAATCATTTCACAGATAGTCCAGTTTATTCAGCTGTAGTTGAGGGATTTGCTACTGACGAAAACCACTTTGCTGTAAAAAAAGAGGAAGCCGAAGATGACATTGATTATGATTTCGTCGTAATTAACGCTGAACAGTAGTTTATTGCATCACGAAGCCAATGAATATTAGAAGCTAATAAATGTTCAGATAATAAATTCGAACAAGTTAGGTATTAACTACATAAATTTATTTGCAATGCAAAACTATTTTAATTTACTACTAGGTGAGCCCGCCTAGTATTAATTTATGACCACCTATAAGAGTACACATAGTTCATAAAATTAATTTTTAATTATTTTTTGTTCATTAATTAAAGAAAAAGTTAAAAATCGACTTAATTATTTTAAGTGTTAAATATGGACAAACCTTTATTTTAAAGTGGGAGCATACATTTTACACCCTTATCTTTTGCGGCTCTTGAGGACTAACATTATTTTTTACTGCTAGTATATACTGTGTTAGTAGATAAGGTAGTTAATGCCCCATGCTAATTCCAATTTATACATTTATTCAATTACCTCTGAAATATCATTTTACTGGCGTGGGAATATCTATAATTTCTAACTTTAATTTAGGTTTAGTATATTCTATACATAGGTTACACTTCCATATCTATTTTTACGGTCTCTGAGATAATAGACTGGTTTGTAGCATCGTACTTTCAACAAGTTTTTGTATTTATTTTTTCTTTTCTTTCAAGAATTTTATTGTATTATCTATTTATATATAATATAATATATATAATCTATTTTCGTGTCACAGCACTTCAGTCTCATCTTCATTTTGCTAACAATTTGAACAGTAACGATATACTTAGCAATGGGAATTATGATTTTAGTCATCAGATTGGTATCAGGAAATAAATCATAACCAAATTAATATTGAATACTATCTGACACTACAGTTACAAAGGAACATATAACCGATCAGTGTCCATATTATATATTATGTGCTATTTCCATTAAACATCTTTAGTATATCGCATTATATTCACAGCTACCAGAATTTGTACATTTCAATTTAGCTCAATCTAGTCCAATTCAACGCTAACAAAGATAAATAACATCATAAAATTCTTGAAAAAAACTTAAATACTTAAATACACAATACATATTTTAAAAGTTTAAAAATATTTGTCGACAAATTTATAACATTTCAATAATAATAAACAATCTAGTGAAGGCAGAAACCAACATCATATTAATTTCACTTCGGAATATTTCATAAGAATAAAGATTGGTGATTGATGTAAAATTTGCTTACATATTTAGTTATAAGTTTGATTTATGTAAGTTAAAAGGACTAATTATAATAATTTTTATTCAAAAAATCTCATAATATTATTAATAAAAAATAAAAATAAATGTGTGTGGAAAAAAAATTTGTATGTGTTAAATGTTTATTAAAAAAAAAAGAATTTGGTAATAAAAAACAATTTCGATTGCCATTAACATATATAGGAAATAAGTAGAGTTTGTAATGTCATTACATTAATTACGTTTTAAGGGCGTAAAAGAAATTTTATTTAAATATTTTAAAATGTTTCTATTAAGATTTAAGTAGTTTTAAAATCGGCTACATTATAAGAAAGAGTATCGGAATTATTTATTACGTTGCGTTTTATATTTTAATGGGTGTTAATTTGGTTGTAATTGTTGTCTTTTTCAAAGTATATGGTAAGTTTAAATTCATCAAAAGTAACAGTTTTGGATTCAAAAATATCCATGTTTTAAATAAAAATTATATGATTCACCTTGTAAATTAATTACAAAAAAATTCCTGCTATTTAAAAAATCCCTAAGGTATTTACGATTGTGGTTCACGTTTTTATATTTTGAAATATTTAAAATTATTTTCTTTTAATTAATTAATGATATAAATAGAATTAGTTTAAATAAATCTTTTTTGAAATAAAATCTCTTATTAACTGAAGTCAACTCTTGTTATAATTGTTTTGATATGGCATCACTAAAATCCAGCTGTTGTATGAGGTATCGATATTTATTTTTCCATTATTGCCTGTGTTTTTTTCGATGTCGAAGTGCAATTATTAATGAAAATGTAAAAAGATTTGGTTTAATTTGTGATAGAATTTCTTTAGTAATCTGAGGTTTTAATTTTAAAATATGGAAAGTGAAAAAATTCTAATGGCAGCCGGTGTAACAGTTGCCGCTGTCGTAGGAGCTTTTGTTTTCTGGGGTCCTTCAGGTAAGTATCTGCAGCAGAAAGTAGTGGTGCCATTACCAACACTTTGTAATGACCACCCACAGACTAGAATGGCGTAATTGAGACATTATTCAATAAGACTATTTATTTTGTTTAAAGGAAATGCACGTTTACGTCAGCGAAGAGGACAGATTGCTGGTCTGCATAATTTTGGTCAAACCTGTTTTTTAAATACATTATTGCAGGCATTAGCAGCTTGTCCACAATTTATTGCTTGGCTACAGTTGTATAACAATGCTACACCAGATCGTAAAAGCCTAATAAGCTCGTTGCTGAGTACTTTGGAAGTAATAAATGGTACTCATACAAGTTTAAGGGGAGATCCTTATTCACCTGGGGCTGTATTGAGAGCATTAAATTTCCTAGGATGGGTTATACCGGAAGAAGAACATGATGCTCATGAATTATTTCATGTTATGCTATCGACATTGGAAGAAGAGGCCCATCGGCCGAAACAAGTGGGTTCCTTATCGGATGCTTTACCGATAAATGATAGTACGAATGATCAACCGAATCGTCCTTCAAGTGCTATGTTAAGTGATTTCCTTAACACGGACTATGATGAAGCCACCGGTATATCGCGTATGGTACGTTCGGAAGCTCATACACCAGACTCTCCGGCATCTATATGTGATAGAGATTTGCATATCGATCAATTGCCTTCGTCATCGCCACCAGAAGCTATGGATATTGATGGTGTTTCCATGCCTATGTTGGCAGGAGGTAGACCAAGTCGTTCAAGAGAAGCTCTTAATAAACGATCTTCAGGATCATGTCGTTCTCTCGAACGTTTAACAAGAGGGCCCGGAAAAGTTTCAGTAAGTTGGCTTATAATATTTCAACAACATTTCTTTAATCGAAAATGTCTTTTAGATCTGGTCAGAGCAAATGCCAACGCAAGTACCACATCCCTTTAAGGGGGCCATGGGTACACAAATTGTTTGTAATGGTTGTGGATTTAAGGTTAGACTTTGGTGTTCTTAACAAATTTATTTTATATCATTTACAAACTTTCCAGTCTTCGGTACGCTATGATAAATTTGATAGCATTACTTTGAATTTGCCACCCCAACGTCGTAGTGGTCTTAGCTTGGGTCATTTGTTAAGCGACTATATCACTTCAGAAGATGTTAACGGAGTTAAGTGCGAATCCTGCAATGAAACAACCACACATACGAAATCTTTGACATTTGCTAAATTGCCAGCTTGTCTTTGTATACATATAGCACGGACTGTATGGTTACCTACTGGACAAGTATGTAAGCGTCAAGACTATGTGCATTTCCCTGAAAGTCTATCAATGGCACCCTATAGTTTTGTACAACCACATCTAAATAGTCAGGTTAGGCAAAACAAATATAAGAATCGATTTGGTTCAAAATAAATATATCGCCATTTATGATTTTAGGCTGGTACTCCTTGGGGTTCAACAATGTATTTATTTTCTTCTAGCCTACCCATGAACAGTATGGGTGGAGGCGGAGAACCGTATAGTTCAGGATTTGGCACTATGTTTCCGCGTAATCTGTATCGTTTATTGGCTGTTGTTGTTCACTCCGGTGAGGCAAATTCTGGTCACTTTGTTACCTATAGAAGAGGTGCTCTTCGCAATGCTCACAGGTAAAACTTTGTAGTCATTAGTGTTTTGAATAATCGAATAATAATTTATTTACAGATGGTTTTATACTTCTGACACTATAGTACGTGAGGTATCAATAGATGAAGTTTTAAGTGTACCAGCTTATTTAATATTTTATGATCGTAGTCCCCAAAGGCCTTTGCGTTAAATTCCAATAATTAGTGTTTAAGTATTTTTCTTTTAGGATTGACATAATACATAATACGTACACTATATGTGTGCCTGCTGTCTTTGATAAACCCTATTTATAGAACTTTATAAAAGCTTATATGGATCAATGGTATTTTTTGGTGTTCAAACGAAATACTAAAATACTTGCAACTGACAAAACCAATAAGAAAATGCATTTTAAACTTTTTGTATGGTGTTACCATGAAAACAAACGAGTGGAAAATTATTGCAAATATGCTCGTACTTATTAAGCGTAGCCATCATTATTATTAAATATTTATATGAATATATGTACGTATACGTTTTCTCTTTTCAATATTACATTTTCTCAACAAAAAGAATTTCAATAAAAAATAAAATAATAATAGAATTACGTTTAAATAAAGCATGAGATTTTTTATTTTAAATCCTAACACTACTATGGGGGTGAGATAATACGCACAAAAGTTTTGTAATCCAAAGCGTACAAGTTTGATGAAATATTATGTTGTTCCGGTAAGACCTTTGATGCATGTAATGGTATTTTAGCAGCATTTAAATCTAAACGTTTTTGGCCTTTAACCGGCAACCAGCCGATTGTAGGATTTTCATTAGCAATCATAACACTACGTATACCCACGTTTAAACCCATCACAGCTAAAGAGTCATCTCGGTATTCATTGAACATAACATCACATAGACTTAAACCATTGGAGGCTATTAAGACGTCTTCAATATCGCGAAAATGTGATATATAATTTGCTTGGACCAAATCTATAAATCTCTTTGGTTCGGTAATAAAATGCTCTGTTAATTCTTCTGGAGAATGTACAAAGTGCTTGTCATCAGTAACTGCAAAAATAAAAAGAAATAGAGTACTTTCAATCGATCAGTTTTCACTGATGACATTAAACAATAAAAAGTTTATATTATTAAAGCAGTCTCCATCAAGCACGGTCGGAAATTAATTTTATGTGTAATGGCTAAAATGTTCATAATTCTTTCGAATCGAAAGAAATCGCGATTTAAAGACATACCATACAAATGCGAGTGATATTTTTTTTCTAATTGAAATACAGTGTGACCCCTCCATCGCATTGTTGAAATACTATCGGTTAACGAGGTCTTTTTACAGGCTTTCCAATAAGATCTTTATCATCTGCGAATGATAGAAGCCGTACTTGTGGCTCCTATATCGATCATAATCTTAGTTTTTCTGTCTTTACTATGTGTTACATAGAAAATAAAAAACTTCGGTAAATAATCCATTCAGCTAATTGACGCACTGCAGATATTGTGTCAAATGGTTTTGAAATTTTATTTTGTATTTTATATCCCACATATTATTGTTAAATTAAATTTTATCGATATATTTTAAAGTACTTACATTTCGGATTGAAAACTCTGCCCAAGGCATGCATCACTGTAACATACTCATCGCGTCCAACTGACTTGAGTTTACTCTGCGTCTTTCTTTTCTTTGATGGCTTTGAATCTTCCATAGACTCTAGTTTTTTTGTCAACATATTAGGAGCTCCTAATAGAGAAGAAAAATGCAAATTTATTAAAGCATTTCTTATATCACCTTGAGCTGAAACTATAATTGAGTCTACTATATCGGGTGAGGGAGATTTGTAGACGTCCTTATAAGACGGAGAACGCATTAGACTGCAAAATCTTTTCATAGCTTTTTGCATTATCGTGGAAGCCACCGCATTAAACGATATATGATTGATGAGGAATTTCTGTTTCAATTGATCGGTGAACAAATTGTAGCTGATATTAAGGTTACGGCTTTTGGCATCAGTCACTATAAACACTAAAGGCGATTTAGCATAGTTAACAAAATCTCTGCAAGTATGAAATTAAAAACATTTTTTTTTGAAGTGTTTTAAGAACTTACTCTAATATTTCATTGATGATAAGCGGATCTCTTAGGAGAAAATTGGGAAAATCTTCTACCAATAATAGGCGTTTATCACTAACAGATGACTCTAATAATGATCTATAACGCGAAGCTTTAAAAAGGAAATTTTTAAAAGCATCCATCTGTGAACTAACGTAGCTCTGGCCATATATTTGATCACCCAAATTGTAGACAACTTCCTGGTCAACAGGATTTATCCATTCCTGTATGCAAATCTTATTCTCTTTGGCCAAAACCTGAAGTGCCGTAGTCTTACCGCTACCCGAAGGACCTGTAATTAAACAGATCTGGGCTGGGCGTTTACGTTTCATTGCCGCACAATGCAGTATCCATTGTTGGATTTCTTGTAATTTTTTAGGATGCACAGCCAAATCATCACTACTTGTGGGAGCAAAGACTTCAATCCAATTATCATTATTTACCAAGGCGTTGGACTTTGCTGCTGAGGTGATTTCTTGTGGATAACACTGGGTATCTGTTGAAGTAGCGTTCGCTAATTTCTCCTCTATATCTAAGTTAATGGTATCTTCCTCTTGATGTACTGAAGCGGTCCTTTTACATCTTCCACGCTTTTGTGTTTTGGGAGTATCTTCCTTGGACTGTTTTGGTGATGTGTTGTTGCCATTGTCAATGTGTGACAATTCAGCGAACATGGATTTAAGCCAAGTTTTCTAAAATTGAAATATAAAATACTTTTTAAACATGTTCAAATGACAATATTTCAGATGGTAAACCTTTCTCGTATTCATTGTTTATTTTTTTTTAATGTTTATAATTTTTTAAATTTTTGTTTACAAAAACCGGAACGTTGTGAAGAAAAAACATATGACGAAATGATGCCACTGTTTCTGCCTGTAGTAATTGTTCTTTGATAGTGTTGCCATAGCACTACACACTAAACTGGTACGTTCGCAGATGTTTTTAACTACATATTACAGTATTTTCTTTTACCAGTAAAATTCATTAGTCTTGAAATTAATTGCTTATGCGTTATTTAAGCCATAAATTATTTGTACGATTCAAGAAATAAACTGACCAAAATTTAATATAAGTATACACGTCTACACAACAAAGAATAATATTTTCAACTTCGTAGGAATAGAAATTATGGATACGGCAACACTCATAAGTTGTTTGATCAAGTTCTTTTGTTAGCTGTCAAAATCTGTTTATTAAGAGGAAAACAAAGCAAATTATGAATTTCACACAATAGTTATATGAAAGTAATAATAATAAAAAAATTAATAATATTTTAGAGACTATTATGGCATCAACAAGCAAGAGTATGAAAATGGGTTCGTTTGCTACGGGTGGCAAATTGAGCGGTAAAATTGGACCACAAACTAATACAACACCACCTTCGCCAGATAACGAGAATGCAAGTGCACTAATTATACCGATAATACGGACAAAAGATTGTCCCAAACTATTACCTACGTATACAGCCGCTCTTAATCGTCCAGTAGAAGAATCCTTGGCAGCAGAGGACTTGGATAATATACAGTTGGAATTAGAAACGTTATTGTCAAGTGTGGCCTTGAGGTACAGGGTTTTAAAATCTGAATACGAGAGCTTAGATAAGGATGAAAAGAGTAAGGATAGAAAGAGTAAGAACTCATTACAACTTGCCGGTCAGGTAGGCGATAAACAGCCATCCTCACCAGCCACGTCAGTGGTCAACAGTGGTAAACGTAAAAGAGATGAAACCTCTTTGGTGCGCAAACCAAAACACACCACTCTGAAGCAAGCTAAAAATCTAAATGCCAAAAATAGCCCATTGGCACCACTCACAGACGATAGCATGGACTACGCACCTGGAGTACACGGTGCTAATAGAGATATGCAAAAGCCTTTGCCGGCTAAGATTGACACTCCTAATAAGTTTTGGTTGTCTGTGGAGCCTTACTGCATGCCTTTGACAAACGAAGACTTGCGTTTATTAAATGATCTCTTGGAACAGTACAACGGTCCATTGGTACCACCCATACCTGAGCTGGGACCACATTATTCCACGGTGTGGGCTGCAGAAGATTTAAAAGATATACAACAGATTTCTAACGCAAATACTAATAATCGTTTGAAACCTCAAAATAATGGTGCTGCCATGAACATGCTCAAGAAGGCCGACTCTATGGCGGGAGAATGTGTAACGGGTCCGCTTACACAACGTCTTGTCTCGGCTCTAATGGAAGAGCAATTGCTGTCTAATCCAGTCGATATTGTAGCAGACAATAGCAATAGCAGCAGCGAAAACACCCATTCTTCGGCTCCCATGAACTTTAGATCCTTCTCAATGTTGCGCAATTGCATTGGCATAGAGAAGCGTGTCAAAAAGGAATTAATCGAACAGGGTATTTTAGATATTTCAGATTTTCCCAACAATGACGAGGATGAAATTCATAATGAAATTAAACGTCTAGTAGCAGAGCTTTCAACTATAGCCGAATATAATAGCAATGCTCTTAGGCGTTTGCATGATGCAGCTTCGGAGGAAATTAAACGTTTAGATGTCAAACGCAAATTAGATTTAATTGATCAGGAAATATTAGAAACCTATAAGAGAACTTTACAGAATAAAGCTAAACGCAAACCATTATCAACTGAGGAACAGCAGGAAATATATCGTTTAACAGCCGAACAGAAGAACCTATCGAATCAGTTAGAACGTATGCAGGCTAGTGCTTTTCACAATGAATAGAATTACTATTTAAACTTTGATTAGTTTATATCCTTTGTATTTTGTTGCTTTGGAATTAAAATTTTCATTAGTTACGGCATATCTTATACGAAATGGTACATGTTTCAATGGCCGCACAGCCTGGCAACTGGTGTATTTAATCATATTTATTTAATTAAATTTCCTTGGGCATAAATAAAATAATTTTCCCCATATGTTTGAAGGCTGTTAATGTTAATTTTTGTGAAACGCGTAATATAAGATTGGTAAGTACTTTAGGGCAACCCAATTTAATTAATTGGTAACTAAACTTTTAAAATGTTCAGATGAGAAATATCTTAAAAAATTCATTTAGAATGTGAATACGTTGCATAGATTTTACACATTTCATTTCGTCTGATATGTAGATTAATTATGAGAATCGCATTAAGTTACTCAAAGTTTTAGTTGTACTTGTTTCGTTTTATTATAATTTCTTTTGAGTTATTCCTGATTTAATAACTAATAAATAATTCGACAAATTATGCTGTGGTCTACATTTAACATAAAAAATCAATTAATTGTTGCATACAATACTTCATTTACTACTTAGAAAACTTAGGCCTTCCATGACCTTTCGCCGGTGTGACGGTGCATATGAATCATGAGATGAGAATAATACGGAAATGACATTCCACAGAAGGCACAGAGATGCTTGTTTTCAGTTTTTAACGTGGTGTGTTTGGTTGATTTTGTGTTACTGCCAGTTGTTAGTTGGTTATCACTGAAGTGAGTGTTTTTAAAATGCATCCTATAATCTGCCTTATTAGCAAAGTGACGACGACAAGCCATGCATTCAAAAACATATGGAACTATACTATTCGCCTGCTGTACAATTTTATTTGTAATTTTTGTTTTAATAACATGCTCTTCCTTCGGGCATTTATCCTTTGGTGAATGAAATATGGACACATGATTATCGAGATTTTCCTGCCACATAAATTTAAATTTGCAATCTCTACATTCGTATTGCTTTTCTTCATTTAAACATTGGGTCGACTGGTGGTAGTCTAAAATTCTCTGGAGAAATATAAGGTTTTAAATGAAAGCATACTTTATAGTCAATCTATGCAATCAAATATATTGAACTTACCTGACACACCGTTCGAAATATGCAACGTTCACATTTCAAAGCAAGGTCTTCATAATTGTGCATGGAACGTTGGTGTTGAGCCATTTGATATTTTCGTTTATACGATACATCGCACAAGTAACAAGTATAGGGATGTAGTTTCTGTTCGCCCCCAGTGTCTATTTCGTCTTCCATCTCTGATTCCGAATCCATTTCTAAATGCAATTCAAAACCTTTTTGATTTGTTATCGAATAATTGGCGAGAGAATGTTGTGTTGCACACAAGTTTTGTGGATTGAAGGGTGAAAAATGTTCATTTAAGTTGGCCATGGTATCAAATGTTTGACCACATAATTTACATTTGATAATTTTATCGTTATTTGGCCAACAGGTGGTATTTAATATGACCTCAGCCGTTTGAATGTCAATCTCGGTAATAGGATGACGTGTTAAATGTTCGTTAAGATGTGCAATATTATAAAATGTTCTCGGACAGAAAAGACAATAACGGACATTATCATCATTAGAATGAGATTGACTCATATGGCGTTTGATTTCCCACTGATTAGCGAATTTCTCCTGACAAATAATACACGCAGGGCGGCGTATCGGATCAGTCTGGAATCAAAGAGAAATGCATAAAATTCTGATGTTATAAAAAAAAGAACAAAATTATTAACTTCTTGGCCATGTTCCATTGTAAAATGAAGTTGAAGATTGTTTTCCCACATGAAAACCAGCGGACAACGACGACAAAAGTGTCTTTTTATTGTATTTTTACATTGACTCCTGTAATGTAGCTGCAACATATGTTTGGACAAGAAACGACCATTGCAATGCATACAAACATGTGGAGCTTCTTCCCATGTATGGTTTTCATTATGATGTTTGAAAAGTTTAAATTTCCGATTGAAACTGAGTGAACGACATAAATCACATGTATAATGACATTGTAACTTGTCCTCTTTGCTGTTATTCTCCTCGTTATCTGAAGTGTCCGTGTCCGTCTCTGAACTGTCCAAATTCACTTCACAACCATTTTCATTTGTTATGGAATAAAAACGTTCCAAATTCTTTTCAGCAGCAATGTCTGATCGGATACGTTTTATTAAATCTTCTTCACACATGACCGTTTCGTCTGGATACAATTGTGCTGATATGGTGTCAATAGTTTCTGTTTCTTTTCGTTTTTCGAAATGAATGTTGTATCGATGTGATCTTAAATGGGAATGCAAATCACGTATACGATAGTGCTCGGAATAGCAGATCATACATCTGATTTGTTTGCAACCATGAGGTTTCAATAGATGTGGCAGTATATAGTCTAAAGTTCTGTTGGAATTTAAAGTTATAGATAGGGTTTTGGCATTATGTAAACGCATATGAGATAATAGGCTATCCTTGCGTATAAACTCACGTCCACAATGTGGACATGGGAGTCTTTTAACTTCTGTATGGACTTTTCGATGCCGAACCAGATCTTTGTGCCATATGAAGACTTTTTCACAAAACTCACACTTGAGTTTTCTCACTATTTCAGGTCGTGAATTCTTTTGATGTTTGTGCTAAAAAGTATGCATTGAAGTTAGTCATTACCATCATAATTAACATCTACCTATTTACCTGCATTTTTTTGTGTTTAAAGAGATTATTTGGCCATATAAATCGAGCCTTACAAAATTCACATTGTGTAGCTACACGACGATGTTCATTTGAGCAATCTCTTAACAAATGATATTGCAACAAATCATTGCTGACATACTGTTGGGTACAGGAATTACAAGTGTATGGCAGAGGCACATCATTGTGCATTTCAAACTGATGATTTAGCAGAAGTTTGCGTCTTTTGTATATTTCGCTACAAAGTTCACATTTGTATTCCTGTTTTATTTTCTGTTTATTAAAAACTTCTGAATCTTCTTCGGCAGAATCTGAATCTAAAATATCCATTTCATAGCCATTTTTATCTAAGGCGCGATAGTAACGACCAATTTGAGATCTTCGGTAAGCTTTTTTTATTACCAGTTGCAGCAGGCCAAAATCGAGAGTTTTTGACCTTTCGAAAATGTTTACGTAAATGCTGTTTTGGAAGTCGATACCAGTTTTGCCATCGGCATGTACAGGCATATGTTCTCTCAGATGTGAGATTTTCTTAAAGGATTTTATGCACAGACCACACTTGATTATAGCTTTGTTAGACACTGTGCTGCCAGATTTATGAGATTCTAAATGTTTTTCATATTCAGTCAGTTCCTCAAAAACCTGATCACATATATTGCACGTATAATCCTTATTATCTGTAAGCGAAGAGACCACAACTTTAGCGGCACAATTGTGATTTTTCAGATTATCGGGCCATACAAATTTTGCCGGGCAGCTTGGACACACCATCATTTTGTGTCTATTGCGGCAATGTGTTCTAGTATGGTGTTGAAACATTTTCAACGATACAAATTCCGTTTTACACAAACTACATGTGTAAGGCACCACCTCCTCTTCGTGTGCCTCTTTTAAGTGAGCAAACGTTTGAAATTTAAATGAAAATTGTTGATTACACAGCTCACATTTATATTTGCTATTGGACTGTATGGCATCATCTTCCAAATCTTCTAACTCCGTATCAGTAATGGACATTTCAAATGAATATTCATTTAATACATTGTAGTATTTAAACCACTGCTTCTCGTGGATGTCACGGCATATACTTTCTTTTATTGTATTTAAATCGTTTGTATTTGCAAATAAATGTTGAACAATTTGACTGTTTGAATCTAAATTATCAAGAGTATCTATGCTGCTGTGCTGTAACAAGTGCTTTTTGAGGTCTTTAGTTGTGCTAAAAGTTGTATTACACAATTTACATTCGGCTAGTTGCCACTTTGTTGGTTTGCTATACAAACGACTGCCGAATGGAAATTTCCTTTGTTTGGATTTCGGATGGACACGTTTGATGTGCGCATATTTTTCATTCTTACCACTAAATCTTTCACCACAAAATTCACAAGGAAAATTTTTTGGACGAAAATGTATATTAACAATATGACGGCCGCAGTTTTTCCTAAACGGAAATGATTTTTGGCATATGAAACATACAAAACGATCGTTAATCTTTTCAATTTTATCATAATAATCCGGTACCTTTCGTCCACCTCTACGTTTTTTGGTGGGCGGACTGTTAAAAATAAATGAAATTTATTAAATAAATTATTTAGAAAAACCAGCATCTTTTACATACTCTATGTTTTCAACACTGTCATTTTCTCCCTTCAACCGTTTGCTTGGTCTATAACTATCCTCCAATGATATGCTATAAAAAAGAGTAATTTTCTTAGGTTAAATGTATATACAGAAAGCCCATAAAATTAGTTCACTTCTTCTCACTATAATGAGGGAGATCTGATATCAATTACCTTTTTTCATACTGTTTGTAGTCATCAGAGTGTTCAGGGTCAAATATAATCAGTTCTTTTTCTAAAATGGATTTATCGTTCTCTGGAAATAGGAATTTATTGTAAATACAGAATCATTAATAAAGAAATATTATTTATTGACTAATATATTGCATTGGAAAAGAAATTACATGAGAAGAAAAATTTAAAGAAATACAGAGTCTCATGTAATCTTTGTTGTCAATCAGTCTATCCAAAGGTCCATTGCGTTGGAAGATGGGTCAGGGAAAATGAGCGGAGATACTGGGGTTATGACTCGAGTCGTTGCGTGTCTATGAATCCCTGGCCTTAAATACAGTGCTAGAACAGGATTTCTGAAGGATTTAAATAAATTCAGTGTAAGACTTATTACTGACAAGGATCTGAAATTGATCCCAGCTGGACTATTGCAGGATAACTTGCGACGAGGAAGACTTAGGAGACTATTCAATATTTCCTCCTTAAATTTCCAGTCGGGCTCGCGCTCCTAATGAGAGCTAATGCTCCTAATGAGGGCTAATGACCCTTCAGTGCTATGTGAGTTTTGTTTGTGTTTCTTGATTATTTTTTCCACCTTCTATCTCTCTCTCTCTGCTCTCTTTTTTTTTTCCTTCTTCCTGTTTCTTTCTATCTCTCAGGACGAATACAATGGGTCAAATGACCTCTGCGAAGTATAATCAATAACATGTACACGTCCTCTAACCTAACATACGATAACCTTATTGGCTTAATCAATTTTAATTTTCTTTCTAAACCTATTTTATTTACCTTCATGCTCTAAAATGGTGTCTTCAATTTCCAATTTTATTTCTGATATATACTCTTGCTTGGGTAAATTCATGGTTGGTTCCTTTAAAAAATCAGACAATTGTTCATCAAAACCATTCTGTAGCGGGTCTTCTGATTTACCCAATAGTTTTAGAAATTTTCTATTTACATCACGAATCTGCAGTAGGAAATCGTATGAGATTTTAAGCTTTTCAGAACATACACAACACATAGTCTGTGGCAATAAATCTTCATCAGTTGATATCTGCAAGAGACACATGTCGAATAAGTTGGTATTTGAAATATTTATTCTTGCTGCCACAATTACCTTTAGTTGACCTGCATCCTTTAACAAATCTAGCCAGGTTTTTGCATTTTTAAATTTCCCATTCAAAGAACACACAGTAACTCCAGGATTAAGGCAAGTACGACATTTGTATTGAATGCCATTAATATAACATTCTTTAACATTAAAGCTATCCATTTTGTAGTTTTTTATTGGCAAGTATTTACGTATTTATATTTTAATTATCCTGCAATGCTATATAGTTTGATGATGGATATTTCTATCATCGTAATATAGTCGGGTAGTTCTCTACAGCAGCAATATGATCAATGTTTTTCAATTTGTATGGAATTGTAATTGTTCCAAAAGTACATATTGTGTATTTGTTATTTAACATGAATGAACCCTCATAAGGAATGAAATCTCGTAGTTATTTATTTAATTCTTCTTTTATTTAATAACAGAACGTTAATGTTTTATCTTTAAAATATCATCATTATTATTGTAAAAATATATTTTAAATGATTATTGAAACAATTCTTAATAGTTTTTAAGGTTTTTCTTGTTTCTAATTTATTCCACAATGTAACATTTATTCTTTTACTTTTTTCTTTATAAACAGCTTCTCTTGAGATTGAACGTACGTGAGGGAGAACTAATATGTCGAAGAATATTTCTATCCTTTTCGTTAATGATTTGACATTGGACAGGGTTACCGTTGTTCTTTTTAAAATTGGTTGCTTTCAATAGGAAAAAGTATTACATATTTTTTAACGGTTTTTTTTCGAAAAATATTCCACAATGCCATAATAATCCCTGCCTAAAACCAAAAAAATTTCAATATCGAAACAAATTTTAAGTTTATGTGAATAGATTCATAATCCATGGTAATTTATGGGTATTATTAATCTTACTGACAGTGTAGTACATAATATAATATACGTAAAATTAGTAATAAATAGCTTATTGAATTAATCTACAGCTTACAATTTAACGTAAAAAATAAAGATGAATAAAAGTGATGAATAGAGTATATCTAATATTAGAATTTCATATCGAATTGTGTTAATTGTTGCATACAATGTTTCAAATCAATGCTTTTATCGTCCTGGTGGCCTTTAGAGTTGCGATGCTGTTTCAATGAGGTGGCACATATGAATCCTTCACCACAAATGTCGCACAAGTAAGGTCTTTCGCCCGTATGACGACGCAAATGTAAGGTCAAATCATTCGATTGTATAAAGGATTTTGTGCAATATGTACACTTGTAAGGACGCTCGCCAGTGTGTATGCGATTGTGTACATTTAGTTTATATTGTCGGGAAAATGATTTATCACAATGCATACACTTAAATGGACGTTCACCGGTATGAGTTCGTCGATGAGCTTGCACATCAGAAGAACGTGGAAAGGCCATATCGCAAAGATCACATTTAAACGGTTTTTCACCGGTATGACGTCGCATATGAACTGTAAGATTTGAATTATTCGAAAAGGATAGGCCGCAAAAGGCACAGAGATATTTCTTTTCTGACTTCGATATACCCTTTTTGCGTATTTTTATATTAGTGCCAGTCCTTAGTTGCGTGTCATTAGAGTGGAACTTTTTAAAATGTGCCTTATAACGATCCCTACGATTGTAGCGACGGTGACAGTCCATGCATTCGAAAATATGGGGATCATTTTTATTATTTGGCGGTGGCACAACTTTACTTGTAGCTTTTGCTTCAATAATATTCTCTTCTTCCGGGCATTTATCCTTTGGTGAATGAACTATGGACACATGATTATTGAGATTTTCCTGCCACATAAATTTAAATTTGCAATCACTACATTCGAATTGTTTTTCTTCATTAAAACATTGTGTAGTCTGGTGATAAACTAAAATTTTCTAAAATGAAAAAAAGGATCCTATGAAAGAAATTTGAATTATAACAATCATTTCTAATGGCCTTACCTGACACACAGTTCGAAATATGCATCGTTCACATTTTAAAGCTAGACCTTCATAATTGTGCATGGAACGTTGGTGCTGAGCCATTTGATATTTTCGTCTGTACGATATATCGCACAAGGAACAAGTGTAGGGATGTAGTTTCAACTTGTGTTCTTTATTCTGTTGACCACCAGTGTCAATTTCGTCTTCTATTTCTGTTTCTGAATCCATTTCTAAATGCAATTCAAAACCTTTTTGATTTGTTATCGAATAATTGGCGAGGGAATGTTGTGTAGCACACAAGTTTTGTGGATACAAGGGTGAAAAATGTTCATTTAAGTTGGCCATGGTATCAAATGTTTGACCACATAATTTACATTTGATAATTTTATCGCTATTTGGCCAACAAGTGGAATGTATTATGCTCTCAACTGTTTTAATGTCAGTCTTGGTAATACGATGACGTGTTAAATGTTCATTAAGATGTTCAATGCTGTAAAATGTTTTCGGGCATAAGAGACAATAATGAACATCAGGATCATCAGAATGAGATTGATTCATATGGCGTTTGACTTCCCATTGATTACTGAATTTCTCCTGGCATAGAAAACATTCAGTGCGTCTTATTGAATCAGCCTGGAATTAAAAAAAATACAGAAAAACATATAAATAAATATTTCTTATGATGGCTCCGTCCCAGCAGTCTTATGACAGATCTGTTGTACGGAGTCGACGTTAAACTGTAGGTTAGGTTAGAGGACGTGTACTTGTCAATTAAGACAAGTACAGTACTCGGAGGTCGAATTGACCCATTGTACAACTAAACTGTAGGCCATAATCCTAATAATCCTGTAGGCCATAATCCTAATAAAATTCTTTTATATAAAATTAGAAGCAAAAAAAAAAAAGCATTATTGACTTACATCTTTGGTTAGCTCTTGGCCATGTTCCATTATGAAATGAATTTTCAGATTATTCTTCCACATGAAACGCAGCGGACAACGACGACAGAAATGTCGTTTTTTTGTATTTTTACATTGATTCTTGTAGTGTAACTGCAACATATAGGAGGATAGGAAACGACTGTTGCAGTGTATGCAAATATGACGAGCCTCTTCCCAAGTATGATTTTTATTTTGATGTTCAAAAAGTTTAAATTTGCGATTAAAACTAATTGTGGGACATAAATCACATTTATAAAGACGTTTCGGTTTATCCTCCATGTTATCGTCATCATTTTCATCATTGTCATTGTCATCTGAATCGCTCTCCGTTTCTGAACTATCCAAATTCACTTCATAACCATTTTCATTTGTTATGGAGTAAAAACGTTCCAAATTATTTTCAGCAGCAATGTCTGTTCCAATACGTTTTATTAAATCTTCTTCACACATGTCCGTTTCGTCTGGATACAATTGTGCTGATATGGTGTCAAGAGTTTCAGTTTCTTTTCTTTTTTCGAAATTAATGCTGTAACGATGTGATCTTAAATGGGAACGTAAATCACGTAGACGAATGTGTTCTGAATAGCAGATCATGCATTTGATTTGTTTGCAACCATGAGGCTTCAATAGATGTGGCAGTATATAGTCTACAGTTCTGTTTGAGTTTAAAATGATGGATAGGCTTTCGGGGTCATGTAACCGAATATGAGCCAATAAGTTATCCTTGCGTTGAAACTTACGTTCACAATGAGGACAAGAGAATCGTTTGCCTTCCGTATGGGTTTTTCGATGTCGTACCAGATCTTTGGGCCATATGAAGACTTTTTCACAAAATTCACACTTGAGCGTACTGGCTCTTTGAGGTCGGGGATGCTTTTGATGTTTGTGCTGTAAATAAATGCTGAACTTACCCATAACCACGACAATTAACGTGTATTTATTTACCTGTATTTCTTTATGTTTTAAAAGATTATTTGGCCATATAAAACGCGCATTACAAAATTCACATTGCTGAGCAACACGGCGGTGTTCGTTCCAACAATCTCTAACCAAATGCTGCTGTAATAAATCATTGCTGACATACTGTTGAGTACAGGAATCACAAGTGTATGGCAGAGGCACATCATTGTGTATTTCAAACTGATGATTTAGCAGAAGTTTGCGTCTTTTGTATATTTCGCTACAAAGTTCACATTTGTATTCCTTTTTTATTTTCTGTTTATTAAAAACTTCTGAATCTTCTTCATCGGAATCTGAATCTAAAATATCCATTTCATTGCCATCTCTGTCCATAGCGCGATAGAAACGGCTAATTTGAGATTTTCTGTAAGCGTTTTGTATCTCCTGCTGCAGCAGGGCATAATCCAGAGTTTTTGAACGTTCAAACCGTTTTATATAAATGCTGCCTTTAAAATCGATACCAGTTTTGCCGTCGGCATGCACAGGCATGTGTTCCCGTAGCTGTGAGAGCCTTTCAAAGGATTTTATACAAAGACCACATTTTATTATAGTTTTTGTCGATGCTATGCTGCCATCTTTATGGGATTCTAAATGTTTTTCATATTTAGTCTTTACCTCATATACCCGATCGCATATATTACATGTAAAGATTTTCTTATCTGTGGTCGTGGGTACTACAACTTTAGCGGCACAATTGTGATTTTTCATATTTTCGGGCCAGACAAATTTCGCCGGACAGCTTGTACACAGCAATATTTTGTGTCTATTTCGACAATGTGTTCGACTATGATGTTCAAACATTTTTAATGATACAAACTCCATTTTGCATAAACCACATTTATAGGGTATATCAGCTTCTAGATGGGCTTCTTTTAAGTGAGCAAAAGCTTGAAATTTAAAGGAAAATTGTTGATTACACAGCTCACATTTATATTTGCTATTGGACTGTATGGCATCATCTTCCAAATCTTCTACCTCCGTATCAGTAATGGACATTTCAAATGAATATTCATTTAATACATTGTAGTATTTAAACCACTGCTTCTCGTGGATGTCACGGCATATACTTTCTTTTATTGTATTTAAATCGTTTGTATTTGCAAATAAATGTTGAACAATTTGACTGTTTGAATCTAAATTATCAAGAGAATCTATGCTGCTGTGCTGTAACAAGTGCTTTCTGAGGTCTTTAGTTGTGCTAAAAGTTGTATTACACAATTTACATTCGACCAGATGCCACTTTGTTGGCTGGCTGTACAAACGATCACCAAATAGAAACTCCTTTTGTTTGGATTTCGGGTAAAAGGGTCTGTCAGAGTGCATACGTTTAATGTGCTGTTGTATTTTATCCTTACGACTAAAACTTTGACCACAAAATTCACACGGAAAGATGATTTGGCGCAAATGTATTGAGGCAATATGGCGGCCGCAATCTTTTCTCAACGAAAATGACTTCTGGCAGATTAAACAAACAAAACGATCGTCGATCTTTTCAATTTTATCAAAATAATCTGGAGCCTGTCTTCCCTTTCTACGCTTGACGGGCTGACTATATGGAAAAATAAAGATTTTTTTTTAATCTCTATTAATTCGAAACATATTTTGCATACTTTTTGTTTATAATTCGATTACTTTCCTTCTTTAACCGCTTGGTTGATCTATAATCACTTTCATCGGAAGAAGAGCTGAAATATTAAAAAGTTAATTTTATTTTAAATGCGTGTACAATAAATGTATACAGTAAACATACTTCTCTTCATTATCATAGACATTGTCATTACAGTTATCATCGAGATAATCCGAGGGTATGACAGGATGCATGCGTTTAATGTGCTGTTGAATTTTATCTTTACGACTAAAACCTTGGCCACAAAATTCACAGGAGAATAAAATAGGACGAACATGTATTGAAACAATGTGCCGTCCACAATCTTTTCTTAATGAAAAGGACTTTTGACATAAAAGGCAAACAAAACGATCGCCAACCTTTTCAATTTTATCATAATAATCCGGTGCTTTACGTCCCTTTCTATTTCCACAATTTTTATTTTTAATGCTGTTACTTTCTTTCCTTAACCGCTTGCTTCGTCTATAGTCACTCTCATCCGATGAGGTGCTAAAATATTTAAAATTTTATTTCTCATTTGAAATTTATTTCTCATATGCAACTCTATATAAATAACTTACTTCTCTTCGCTAACATCATCATTGCTATTCGATTGTGCCTTAGAAGACCTTTAAAAACATTAAATATGTGTGAGTTTCTGAAATCAATTAAAGATTTTGGAGATTACCTTGTTTTATATTTTTTGTTGTCATCAGAATGTTCAGAGTCCTTTTCCGAAAAATAATTTTGGTTTTCTGGAAAAACGAAAATAATAAGTAAAAAATAAATTTAAAGCTGGATTAGCGCCATGAGCGCATATCTTCAAATGCAGGACATTATTTTTCTGTTATTTCAACTACAAATTGATTTTCCAACAAGATATTATTTACCTTCGTCTTCCAACTTTGTGTGGGTGCTCTCTAAGTCATCTTCTAATTTTATTTCTGGTATATACTGTTCCAATGGTAAGTCAATGGTTGACTCCTCCAAGCAATCGGAAAATTGTTCAACATCACTTTGAAAACCATCCTGTAGCGGATCTTCTGATTTACCCAATAGCTTTAGAAATTTTCTATTTACGCTATGAATTTGCCGCAGAAAATCATAGGAACTTTTGAGCTTCTCCGAACACACACAGCACATAGTCTTCGGTAACGAATCGTCATGAGTTGTCTGCAAAATTAACATGTAATTGGTGTGGATTGTTGTGTCTATCATCAATATTACCTTTAATTGTCCCACATCCTTTAATAAATCTCGCCAGGTCTTTGCACTTTTGAACTCCTCATTCAAGGAGCAGACAGTTGCTCCAGGATCAAAGCACGTACGACATTTGTAGGGTATTCCATTAATAAAACATTCCTTAACATTAGAGTTGTCCATATTGCAACTTTTTAGTTGCTAATATCTGCTCTTTATATTTTAATTATTAATTTTCATTATCATTGTGTATACAACGTCCAAAAAATTGCAATATTTACTAGTGGAAGTTTTTTTGTTTGCACTTAAATGTAGTGTTGTTGCCATATGAACTGAAAAAGTCTATAAGCAGGGATTGTTAATGATTTATAGGAATTAATAATTCTTGTGCAAGTAAGACGTTTTTGATTTTGATTCGAAGATTTTAAACGAAAAACAAATATCTTTAATTTAAAATCTAAATTCATTAAGTCTAGTTTAGAGTATAAATTTATTTGTTGTGTGCCGCATGTAAACATATGGCATCATTTAATTGAACATAAAAACAGTGTTATCTTCTACTTTGGCACTGTGTTACCCAGAGACATTTTTAATCGTTCGAAGAATACAAATAATTTTCGTGTGTGATTATATAATTAACGAATTTCAATTGCGATTACATTTCGAAAACTTGTTGTGAAGTTGTTTGTTGTAACAATTTTTGCCAAGGCGGGAAAGTTTTGACGGTGATATATTTTTTAAGTTCAGAGAAAATGAAGTAAATTGACCGTTGAGACTAATTTTCTGATGCAGTACATCAATGAAGGCATTTTAAGGTAAAACATTTTTTGTAAATAAGAAACTAAAGTAAATAAAGAAAGCTAACACAGTGACTAAAGTCATTGTCAGCTAAATGGCTAGGTCAGATGAACGGTAACGTTCCTAACAAACTGATATGAAAAATCACTTCTAAGATAAATGATGAGTTTATTCAAAAAAACATCCGAGATACAATTGAGATCTTTCTCCATCTACAGCGATTTAATGACACATTTGACACTGTTGCGAAATCAATTAAGATTAGATTCTATGTGCAATTCGAAAGTGCAATTCCACATTCTTTAATTCACTAAGTTGCTAAGACGTGTTTTCGTAATAACTCGGCTTGTTCGCTTAAAAGTTCTGAGCGTAACAAACACATTATTGATCATAAATTATGACCTTAAAGAGTGCAATGTCAAATATTCAGTTTTATTTTATCCGGCCAGCCCGTACCTTTGTCCGTTCGATGGTGATCCTGCTCGAGCGGCGTTTTTTCTATCATACTTCGCAAGACCTCTTTCGTCTGACATAAAAATTTTGTTGTAATTTATATTGAAGTGTCTTAAAGCAGGGGCTTAGATTTAAATATGGTCATGTCATATAGTTTAGTCGCCGAATTTTGAATATTTTCAGTCGAATCTACTCAACCAGCCAGTTCTGTTACAATCTGGTCTATTTCGATTGCCGTGCAAGAATATGGTTTCACGGAGTGTTATGCATACTGAGGCCAGTGAGAAATTGCCTATTCCCGTTCAATATCACCAGATTTCAAGCTCTCGCAAGAAATTCCATATTAACCCACCAAAAGTTAAAAAAAAACTTCATTTTCATTTTCTTTTTAATTTTATTATTAATTAGCGTTGTCTTCATATACTTTTTGTTAATTTTGTTTTGAATTTCTTTTTGTTTGTTTATTTTAATATTTTCATATCATTTACAATTTGTTTTAAAATTATTGGAAATTTTCTATTTATATGGCTTTTAAATTTTACTATTATTTTGTTAATTTTTAAAAACATTATCTTCTTTAAATGATTTCCTGTTTTCTTTTTGTTTTTTCATTAAATTAACCTTTTTTTAAATAATTTATTACAAAATTAAAATGGAATACTTTTATTATTTTTTCTTCTTCTTAATTTTTAATAAAATGAAACCAAATCTGTCGTTGGATTCAAAAAAATTAAATAATTTTTTGTAAATAATAAAAGGGATAATGTATTGTTTGTTGTTGCTAGTTGGTTGGTTGGTTGGTCTTGTTTTCTTCAGGGTTCTTGAAACTATAAATGGAAGTGAATTTTTAAAAATATTTTTTGTACTTTTTTAATGTTTTGTTTTTTATGTTCATTTTGTTTTTTTTTAATTTCATTTGTTCTACTATTTTTTTTATCATTTGTTAGTTTTAGTTTTAAAATTTGTTTGTATTTTTTAAATTATTTTTAAATATATATAATTTCTCTTTTATATATATATATATCGTGAAATGTTAAGCCAACTACACAGATCACATACATATAAACATTTAAAGCTTTGCCATTTGGATTTTAAGTTTTATTTTCTTTTAATTAAAATTGAGATTTTTCATTTTCGATAATAAGAATTATAAAACAAAACAAAACGAAAATGTGGAAACGAAATTAATAATAATAAATGAAAGTTAAGTTAAGAAAAGGGAGTTGACTTTTGTAAATAATTTGTATATACAATAGACATTACTTTTGAAGGAATGGAACAAAATATCCATTCTCTGTTGTATTACGAATTGAACATAAAACTTAAAAAATTAGAAGATCAAATAAAATATTAAAAAAAAACGAAACAAAATAATGCTGAAAAAGCTGGCGTATTCTGAAAACAAAATTAAAAGAGGGAAAACATTTTTTGAAGTGTTTTAAAACTTTGCTTAGTTGAAATTTAAACTCCATGTATGGATTTTATTGTTTGAAATTCGAAGCACTGTGTTTCTGATAACATTTGGTACCATAAACGCGTTTCAAATAAAAGTAAACGGTGGAGAAAAATGGAGTTGCAAAACAGATTTACCCATACCCAATAATAAATCTCAAAGGGAATGTGTCTTTTCTCTTGGGGAGAAAATTTCAAAATTTTAAATATTTAACGAATCCGAATGGCAGATTTGTTGTGAAACTTTCCTGGCAATTTTATTTACTCTCAAAGTGTTTGACAGTAGACAGTTGAGAGGAAGTCATGTTTCTTTTTGTTCGAGAGATGCCTGAGCCAGGAGATGAACATCGGCATCTACTTTCTAGACTATGGCGACTTTGATTAATATGGTGTTAATCAAATCAATAATTTGGAATTATCGCATCGAGATGCTCCAGTAAACAGTCCTGGATTTCAAAATTGAAGTTTTTATAATTTCTTAACAAATTTATTTTTAAGTCTTTAAGGGTCTAAATGTCTGAACAACTGAAGGTATCCGTTTGCCCTCGAACGTGTACCATTAAAGTGTTGAGATAAAAAGAATAAAGAGTGAATTGAAGTTTTTTTTTATAAGAATACCTTCTTAGCTTTTTAATTTACAAATAATTTGATTTCGCAACAAGAAATTAGAAGAAGAAAGAAGAGTAGGTAATGCGTATTTAAAAATATCTCAACAATGTCCCATATCTATAATTCTGATATTTTTAAAAACTAATAACATTTGAAATAAAATAAAAAAGTTTTTACTTTCTTTTTTTCTAAATTTTTAAAAATATTTTTTTTTTGTAAAATTACTCGCACTTAATATCATCATTTAATATTTATAAAAAAATAAATATGGTATATCATTCATTTACACTTTTGATGAATAAATCAAAATAAAAAGGAACAAAAAAATTAATTTAATAATTAAATATGAAATAACATAAAAATTATTATAAATATTATTATTTTTTTTCTTCTATGAATTTAACAATTTTAAATGCTTTATAAATATTAAATAAAATCAAATAATAACTGCTAAATATAATAATAATAATACATAATAAATATAATTAATAAATATATATATATATTAATATAATTTTGTTTTTGTTTATTTTTTTTATGTTTTAAATTTACTCAGTCATACATAAAAATGAATTCATCACTTGTTATTTGTTTTTATTTTTAATTTTAACAAACGAATTTTTTAGTTTTACTTTAATTTTTATTTTTAGTTGTTGTTTTTTTTTTGTTTTTATTTTAGGTTTAATTTAATTAATTATCTTTTATTTTTTTATTTTTTTTGTTTCTTTTGTTATTTTCATTTTTAATATAAAAATTAATTAAAATGTTTCTAATTAATTAGTACTAATTTTAAATGTTATAATTAAATGGTTTCTAACATTAACAATTATTGTTTGAACACAAACAGTCCGGTTGGATCCCACTCACTATCATCGCTGGGACCAAAACAATCATCGAAATACCATTCCATGGTTTGGTAGACATGAGATAAAGATTTTAACATTAAATGATCCTCATCAGGATAAACCTGTAAATAAAGTAAATAAAATTCAAAATTATAAAAAATTTGATTTGATTGAATTACTCTTTTAATTAGTAAGCATTTAAACATAAGGTTCTTAACTAGTAAAAGAAAAGTTAATCGATTTGTCTCACAAGTATGTAGATCCCATGTGTACTTTGAATTTTCAAAGACTTTTTAAACTTTTTTAAATAATAGTCTCCAGCTATGAATAGATTTTTCTGGAATATAATTTTCTTTAGCCTATACATGGCCATAAATATACCTAGACAACTCAATTATCCTTTTTTATTCTCATACATATTTAATTAACTCTCTAATGGACTTCAATTAGACCCACCACTTTATTGAGCTGCTCTTACCTGATGCCTAAATTTAACTTCTTGATCAACTAAAGCCTTCACCAACATTAGCGTGTGATCCTGATGCACCAGTGTATCAGCAGTGCCATGTATCAGCATTAAATTTCTACCCTTAATATTGCCAGCTTTCATGGTCAAGTCAGCTTCTTGCAGTGCCCTTAAATAGTCACCTTTAAGCGGTATATAACGTTCCGTAAAGAAGGAATCTTTCCAAGAAGAAAAAAAATTAAATTTAAAATAGAAATAAAAGGCGAAAAACCAAAAAGAAAGTGACTTACAATGATAACCAAATGATGCAATAGGATTAACGGCTACACCGCACTTTAATACCTGCTGGGAGTCATCGATTAAAGTCATGGCAGTGGCATAGCCACCATAGCCCCAACCATAAGCACAAATACGTGTGGGATCAATGAATTTCAAATTGTCACGCAGGTATCTAAAAACAACAATAACAAAACAATAAAACTAAAAAGAAAAAGACAAAGGCAAATATAAAATCTCTTACGTTAATACAGCCAATTGATCCTCCACCTCCACTGTACCCAGTTTGCCATGAACTTGAGTACGCAACAATTCGCCCTGGTAGCCACTGCCACGGCCATCGATTTGGGCGACAATAAAGGAACGTTGACTACACAAATACCAATTCCAATTAACTTGAAAACGTTCATTAACCAATTGTGAGCCGGGCGAAGCATCTCTGAAACAAACAATCATGTATTTAATGGCGTAATAACGTTTTCGAAAAGTTTTCGAGCTTACATTTGCAATATCAAAGGAAAAGCCACTTCCTCATCCTCTTTCATGCCCGGTGGCAAAAACAATTTAACCTGGGCATGAAAACCATGACGTATCTCCACATTGAAAGTGCGTATCTGGGGCAGAGCGTATTGAAGCAGACGATGTCGTAAGCTATCGCCTGCATTTAAAACGATTGTCTTTAGATTTGTTAGCGTCTCCACCATATATACGCTGGGCGATTCAGGTCCTAGACATTCTTGCACGTAAAACGAAAAGTCTTTGCTAAAGTAGACTTTATTGTAGAGACAGTTTTTCGGTATTATATAGAAGCACTCCTCTTCGTCGTCGTCCACATCCTCAGGATTTCTGGCAGGCCGGCCACTGTTGAGCTTAAATGTGCTGGGGCTGTTATCACATGTCAGGCATGTGGGTTGTGATGAGGTGATGTAGGTGCGGTTACGCTGGGTCGCATTCAACTTAAGGCTGATCTTGTAGAGGTGTCTCTCGCCGGGACGCTTCTCAGGAGCAGCCATAAAGTAAACAATTTCGTTAGCCTCATCCCAACCTACAATCTCGGTTACTTCAAAGCGGCCCATTGTTAATGGCACCGGACGACGATCCAGCGAGGATATAAACACAACATGGCGAAAATGGCCATGTTCACCATCTCTTACGGGAAGACGTTTAAGCAGATAACCACCATTGGGTATCTCATAGGTCGTTTGACCATTCGTTATATTCTGGAAGTTCTCATTGATGCTGGTATTATTCAACTGCATCTTCAATTGATTATTCAGTTTGGCCGAAAACACGGGTCGTTCTGCAGGCAATACCCAACCATCGTTGACAGTCACTTCGGTATGGGCAATGTTACAATGAAATTCGGGTGCCCGACACAATACCGTATGGGCCTTAGTTTGTGCGCGATTTGTAACAGTGACCGATAGATCAATGGGTGTGGCCCAAGTAAGGCCACCAATATAGCTGCCATTTGCCAGTTCTTGTGGAAGTTTAATTTGTGTAGGGAAGATGTACTTGAGGACGGATAAATTAACGACATTAACAGTTATATTGGGATTAGTGGAGCCAGCCTTTGGATAGCGTTGTTTTAAAACTGCTGGGTACTTGAGATCATCTCCCAGCCAAGTGTATCTAGGCAAATAGAAAAGGAATAAAATTATTCAATTATAATATTCTGCAAGAGGAAAAACTCACTTGTATTCGTTGACTTCACTGTCGTTAAATGTAAGAAATGCCAAATAAAGAGCATCCGATGAAAATGCCATACTACTGCCACGACTATCCAGTTCCGGTACGTTTTCATACGTCCAATCTGGTATGCCATTGTAAACAATGCCTGCTTGACCTGAAGTGAAAATAAAATACGACGAGGATAAGATCTTATAACGATATGCGTAAGTATGTTTAACCATAACATAGCAATTTTGGATAAAAGAAAAAATTCAGAAGCTTTTCAATATTCCACAAATAACGCCTAAAAAGGGGTTAAAGTTTCATTAGATTGTTTTAGACAAAAAAAAAGTAAAAGGAAATTGAAAGAAAAGACAACACGTCTCCATACTTAGTAAATATGTGTACATATATGTATGTGTCTGCATGTAATCTAATAAACAATAAAGTATTGTATCCTCTTTAATACTTTTGTTTAAAAAATGGGCAACCAAATAATCGGAATACAATAAACCATAAAAAGGACACAGGGTGTTTATGGGACTTTTTTTACATTCCCTTACTAAAATGTCGAAATTTTTAATTTCGTATTAGCCAACCTAAGGGCACATAATAAATAAAAAATTTACGAATCCTGGGTACTTTCTTAACAGCTGAAGTTTTGAATTTTTGGATATGTTGTCTTTCGCCTCAGGTAAACGATTTTGGCAGGGAAAATACTAAGTTATACTCTCTTCTTTCTTTCCATTACAGTTTCCGCAGATGCTGTTTTAGGGTATTTTTGGACTGCCTACAAGCCAGTGTCCAAATTTGTATACTCTAAGGTGGCTTCAAGTTCAAGTTAGTTTGAATGTAAATAGTGATCTACATACGTACGTATACGTATGTATACAAGTGTGTTAATTTCTCATCTCTTCCTTGTCTTCGAAGTCTGTGTGAGATCAGTTTGTCCCTTAAGGGTATAATTTCAGGGTTATGTTTTAATTTGTTAAAGCTAGTATTAGGTTAGGTTAGGTTAGAGGACGTGTACTTGTCAATTAAGACAAGTACAGTACCCGGAGGTCGAATTGACCCATTGTCCAACGTCCTAGTTTATCACACCACTTATGTTGTGTGTGTTAATTTTATACATGAGTGGTGGGACCTACACTTTAAAGTCGACTCCGAACGACAGATTTTTATTTATTGAGAAACTTTTCATGGCAATTTTTATTTACTCTCAGAGTTTTTGCCATAAATCTACTGAGAGGAAGTCGCCGAAAAAATACTCTTTGTATTTTGTCTTTGATGCCTGGCCTGGGGCTCGAACCCAGGCTTTTGCGTCTAATAAGCCAACACACTACCTACTAGACTACGGCGACTTCAAGCTAGTATTAAAAGCAGCATAACAATTGCTTCAGATATGTTGTTATGTTTGTGTGTACCCATGTACAGGAATCCACATGAGCGTAATGATTGAGTATGTCACAATTTCCTGTAAATACGAACGGCATTCTTGATCAATACTCGTGAGAACACTACGTGGGCGTGGTAACTTTGGTAAGAAGGCCTACCTATGCCCTGATTTAATGTTAACAGGTCAGATACATACATACATAATTCAGTCAGGATTACGACCTAGTTTTTTACACCACTTATGTTGTCTGTGTTAATTTTATACATGAGTGGTGGGACCTACACTTTAAAGTCGACTCCGAACGACAGATTTTTATTTATTGAGAAACTTTTCGTGGCAATTTTTATTTACTCTCAGAGTTTTTGCCAGAAATATGCTGAGAGAAAGTCGCCGAAGAAATACTTTTTGTATTTTGTTTTGATGTCTGGCCTGGGGCTCGAATCCTGGCCTTACATCTAATAAGCCAACACACTACCTACTAGACTACGGCGACAGATCAGATACCAAAACGAAAATATGAAAAAAAATATTTCTTCGGTGACTTCCTCTCAGCATATTTCTGGCAAGAACTCTGTGAGATTAAATAATTTTGCCATGAAAAGTTTCTAAAAAATCCGTTGTTCGACTTTAAACTGTAGGTCCCGCCACTCACGCATAAAATTAACACACACAACATGAGTGTTGTGAGAATCTAGGTCCTGACTGGAGGGTTGTAATGGCCATTTACGTTATGTATGATTCGATTTAAGCTACTTTCGACTTGTGATTTGTAATAGTAAATAGAGATAAAACTTCAAATTATGTATGGAATTGAAATTAAAACTCCGAAATTAAACAATAATAAACATACCAGTTGTTGTTATACGACACACCAGTTCACCCTGCACCTTCGGCTTGTAGTAGATGTCGTTTTCATGCACAAATGCAATGGCTTGGTTCTGCGCCAAAGCTCTGTTGCCATTTGTTTGCAGTGATGCTGACTCCTGATTCTGTTGTTGCAACTGTATGGGTGGAGGCGGTTTAACTAAATTTGCTACACTGGCACCGCCGCCCAGGCTATTTAATAGCAGGCTACCTGTAGTAGGTGTAGGTGAAATTGTGGATGAGACAGTATTTAAGGATGATGTAGAAGTGGAGGCGGAAGAGGAAGCAGATGTACTGGTCGAACCACTATTTACACCATTGTTACTGCCACCATTCGAACTCTGCTGCTGCTGTTGTGGCTGATGATTGTTGTAGGGTGCCCACAATACAAATTGTAAACGTGGCGCTTCCGCTATGTTTTCTGTTGGTCCCAAAGGAAATGTATTGGCTGTTTGTACCTCATAGACATGATGTCTAAGTAGATAACATCATAATTCAAAAAGAGAATAGAAAAATACGACAATAAAATACATATTAGATGCCAGTTAAAATATTAATCATTGTTTTGTTGTTTTTTATAGTACTCGGTATGGTTGTTTTATGTGCGGGGTTGGCTTTTAATGGGTTAAAGACAAAAAAGAAAAATCAATTAATTTTGATTACTGTTGTTCAGAAATGCTTTTATATTTTAATTGTAAACAAATTAAGAGGCCAAGTGGTCTGTTTAATGTTTTTAAAATGCATTTGAATTGTTTCCGTTTTTAGAAAAATATCAACATCCACTACACCATTTCCAGTGATAAAGAAGTTCAATATTTTTTATTCGATATTGTTGAGATATTGAAATGTCAACTGCCAAGACATTCATTAATCAGATTCTTATAAGGGACAATTTTTACCAGCTGCATAGTCAAGCGCAAGTGTAGCAAATCTAGAGACACTCACGAATTATATCCATTCGATTATAACAAATGTTTTGAAGTATTTAAGCACTACAGAAACGATGACTCTGTGAGCAGCTTTAAATCCTTTTCAGTTTTAACAATTCGCAAGCTACGCATGGATCAGAGGTCAGCAATCAATCGTTTTTCGCTACTCATAAGCACTCATGAAATTTTGAATATTTAATGAGTCAAGAATATTGAAATTTTACTATGTACTCATGATTCATTCGTGCTCACTACACCATTGATTTATAAGTACAGGTTGCAAGGAGTATGCGTACAACGTTGACATCAAACTCATACCATTCGAAATATGTTTGATTCATAAGCCACTCATTCAAGCACAGTAAACACACAACCACTGTTCGTACGCGAATCATATTTATATTATGATTCTTGTAAATATTGAGTCATGGAGACTCGAAATCAACAACATCATACGTGTTGTTAAGTTTGAATATGATGAGTACTTCAAACTTTTAATATGAGTAGAGCGTCCATGATATTAAAATAAGTATGTAATTATGAATATGATTCGATTCTACTCATCTTTTTGAATACTCATTGCTGATCTCTGGCTTGGATGCTGGTATAATTTTATTTTGAGACCAACACTCAGGAGATGACCCCATATTTATACATTGCATTATATAGGAATACCGGGAAGTTACAGGAGAAGTTTTATGCGAATTTTTGAGTCAATCAGACTACACGACTATGCCAATAAATCTAATCCAATGAAATGTTGATTGATAGCTAAGAGGGTAGTCTGGCAGTAATTATGAATTCAGGCACTTTTACTATGAGGTTAATGCTCACATACAAATTCCTGTTTGTTTGCTCTTTGAAGTGACTAGAGGGGAGTAAACTAAGTCCAGAAACTTTACAGTTTTCATAGTAATCACTGGCCGATTAATGGAATCTGAATCTCTGGATTGGTGACTTAACTAATTGACTTGTAAGTTGGATAGAATTCGTATTTTTTAAAGAACATTGTAACTAAGAGCACCATTCGTGTTTGGGATACAGATAACTAAAGCCATCTTATTGGAAATTATTCAAATATTCATTCTACTCATATTATTAATAATTGGAAATGGTTTATGAATTTATGAAAAAACAAACTTTATTAACAAAAAGAATTAAGTATTTTGATTTTAATTTTTAATTTTCATAAATTTATTTATGATATCAACAGAACTCGTATTTTCATTTCATTTCACTTTATTGAATGAATTGAATTTTAGTTTGAGTTTTTAGTTTGGAAATTAAAATATATTCGTCGTCATTTATTTATTTTTTTTTATTTGGAATTTTATTTATTTACTTGTACTCGAACATGTTCTTCTATTCATTTGTGCTTGTTTGTTTGTTTGTTTGTATTGTTGTGTTAATATGTGTTTTAATTTTGATCGGATATGAGTTTACCTTGATCCCTCCGCATTACTGTCGGACTGCAGCAGAACGTATTTGAGATCTGGTGCCACTAGAAATGTTTCAGCATTCAGTTGGCGCTATAAATTTCAATTGATTTTCATTTCGATTGTTTTTGTTCGAAACACACAAAGAAATTGAAATAGAAAAACAAACAATGAATGAAATAAAAAAAAATTTTTTTTTAATTGTTTTCAAATTAAGTTCATTGATATTGTTTAATAAAAAACAAAATAAAAAAATAAATTCCATTAAAACTTACAAACGTTGAATTGGTCATTAAAACTCGTGTTGTATAATTATCTAAATTAACTATTGATAGACCACCGCTGGGATCACGAAACACCAATTCAGTGTCTGAAATGAAAAGAATGAACGAAAGAAAGAAAGAAAAAACAAATCAATAAAATTGTTATAAAGTTGTAATGAAATTAATATTAACAATAATACAATTCGGTATAGAATAATAGAATTATTTGGTCTTAAGCTATGCCATAATTTATGAGTTTTTATTCTTAACAGCTTAACGTCTTAAACTGAACGCTTTATTGGGAATATGGAGTACTAATCTATTTGAGATTAAACTTTGAGTATATAAGCACAAATTACATTAATTTTTGTTTCGTACCATAGGTACATAACAAAGATCAGCAATGAGTATTCAAAAAGATGAGTATAATCAAATCATACTCATAATTTCTGATACTTATACGCATTCATACTTATTTTAATATCATAGAACCTCCTCTACTCATATTAAAGTTCGAAGTACTCATAATATTCATACTTAATCACACATATGATGTTGTTGTTGATTTCGAATCTCCATACTCAACATTTACACGAATCATAAAATAAGTATGAGTCGCATACGAACATTAAAATACTCACTAAATGGTTGTATGTTTGCTCTGTCTGGTTGCTGGTCTGTCTTTTTTGCTTATTTGTCTGTTTTCTTTTTTGTAAATGCAACAACAACTAAGACTGTAAATTTTGAAGAATTATTCGAGTCACTCCAACCTTTTATAAGTATTATAGGTATTATACTAAAGTTATGAATCTAAATGAGTAGGCTTATGAATCCAACATATTTCGAATGGTATGAGTTTGATGGCAACATACTCATTGCAACCTGTACTTATAAATCAACGTTATAGTGAGTACGAATGAGTCAGAGTACATAGTTAATTTCAATATTGTTGATTCACTTATATTCAAAATTTCATTAGTGCTTATGAGTAGCGAAAAAACGATTCATTGCTGATCTGTGGTACATAACTCCTGCCTAAAGCCTAGAATTGTTTATAAAGTAACGTGTAACATTCGGATGTAGTCCAAAATAACCTTCTTATCTCATAGTCAGAAGAGTGCCGCTGAAGTTGTGAATGTCGTAATAAATAAGAATAATGATTCTGATCGAATGAACGACGGCTGATGATGCCTTCAATATAAATTCGTTCTTTAGAAAGCCTAGATCATTTTAAATGAATGTTGTACACTTTTCCAAGCCTTAAGCAATGCCGGCCAATATCCGAAGTGCTATGTGCAGAGAATAATGACTGCTTAATTTTTAAAACGTATCCCAATATCTTTCTCAGTCTAATATGTGTACACACATAGTTGGTCATTACAACGCTTCAGTCAGGATTACGATCTAGCTTCTCAGTCCTCGTGGTCTAGTAGGTAGTGTGCTGGCTTATTAGACTGTTCTCAGTCTAATATACTGTAAATAATTTAGTGCGAGACATGCTGCATGCATCTCGAAGCCTGAACTTTATCAACAAACCCCACTTATTGTATGGAATACCTGGCTACGAAGGGATGTAAGAAATTTGAATGGAGAACATATTATGAAATGAGCAAATAAATTGAAGACGTCGTTCTCTCAATAATGTTTGTCATCATAATCGAATTCATGGCTACCCATTTCGCTGTTAAGTCAATAACTGGTTAATTCAGTGTCTCAGGTTTGATTAAATTAGTTTCTGATACATGAATTTTGTAAGTGTCGGCAATTCCGAAAAATATACTTAAAACTATTAAAATGTTTAACATCTAGTCTAGTAGCCGTAGTCTGGCTTATTAGACTAAAATAGGTTAAAACGAAATGTAAAAAAATATTTCTTCGGCGACTTCCTCTCAGCAGTTTTCTAGAAAATACTCTGAGAGCAAAAGCATTGTCATTGTTTTTCGGAATCGACGTTAAGTCATGGATGAAATAAAATCATACAACATGGGGGATATAAGTATAACCATGGCAGAATAACAGTACCAGGTATAGGCAGAATTTTGTTCCAACCTGATAAGGAATATTTCTTCATAAAGTTCCCATGGCAACTATTCCCTGTTTGCACATCTAAAATAGAGTTTTTTGAAATTTTGTCTCCAAAAGTATGGTTAAGTGGTGACAGATGCTATGATAAATTGTGGACACATGAAACCTTAGTGATTTACAGGACAGCGAAGAGTAAAATAAACAGTGTCAAGTCTGTAGTACTGTCAAGTCAAGTCAAGTCAGTTTTGAGGGATTCATGAATCCGCATGACAAAGTAATGGGCGATATGAAGGAGGTATGAAATAGAGGTCTTGAATAGAATAAGTCCGTGAATCGCTGTTTCCTACAAAATCACAGGCGGTCAGATATCATTCCCCTGAATTATTATATTATATTCAGAATTTTTGTACTAAAGATTGAAATTGTACTGCGTATTACAAATTTCCCTTTTTAAATCTTTTGTTTACTTTGACATTTATTATCAAAATTTATTATTTTACTTCATCTTAAGTTGTATTACAAGACATAACCTTCAAATATTTAATCATAATAAATACTTACCACTGTGCCAAGTGCCATTGAATGGTTTCCATTGAAAACGTTTACCTAAAATATCACTTATTGTTAATCTGCTGCCACGTATGCGTAAACCTTCATCCTCTGGTCATCAAATCATCATCGAAGTAATCGAATTCAAATGGAAAAAATGGAAAAAAACACAAACACACACAAAAGGAGAATTACAAAGAAATTTATCGATTGGAAAATATTACAAATATTTGTTGAAAGGTAAACAATTTCATTTCATTTAATAAAGGAAATCGAAAAAAACAGAAGTAAAAAAAAGAAAAAGAAAATATGAAAATAATAATAATATATGTATTCTCTCTCTTACCTGGCGATAATAAAAATATGGAAAATATTATTAAACTAAATACGGCTGCTATGACCAGTAATGCTATAAAAATGCCACGCCAATTACGTCTTTCCGGGGAAATGGCCACCAATTCCTAGGAAAATCGAAAACAAAAGCAAACAAATAATAACAATTAAATACAAAAAATTCTATTCTCTTGTTTTTATTATTAAATATTTATTATTTATTATTGAATGTAATTATTGAATTCATTCATTTGTTGTGGTTAAACTACTAATTACACTATGCGACAAAAAAAAAAAAAATAAAAAAATAAAGAAGAAATACACCCAGCTAATGACATAGTGTAAGTTGTGAGTTTTGTTTAGCAGAACACAAAAATAGTTTTTTTTTATATTTCTTGAACCCTCCAAACTTATTTTATTTGACAAAAATCTGTTTTTTTTTTGGACTTTACGCCCAAATTTATTAATTACACAAATATTTCTGAACCGATGTCTAAAATTTATATCTTATTAGAAAGGAGAGGGATGGACCTTTAAAACAATATACATATATATATTATTTTACTTAATATTCTATGGGGTTTGATGAGGTAAACTTGTCACATTTTCTTCATATTTTTTCACGTTTGTTCATTCATAGTAGCAAAATTTAATTAAAAAATATAAAATAAGTGATTACAGTCTGAAAGTGCATTATCTTGTGAAGAGATTGATACATCGTTTGATCAAATCGTACAAAAATTACCATAGTTATTATTTAAAGAGTCTAACAGTCGAGTTATATAACTTGCTGACATTATTTAGTAAACCACTGTTCCTGCTGATAATAAACTGGGTTTAGGTCCGTGCTAGAATACATAGAAGTCGTCGTAGTCTAGTAGGTAGTGTGTTGGCTTATTAGACAAGAGGCCTCGATTCAAACTCTAGGTCAGACATCAAAACAAAAATAATATTTCTTCGGCGACTTTTTCTCAGCAGTTTTCTAGCAAAAACACTGTGAGTTAATAAAATTCCTACGAAAAGTTTCACACATATCTGTCGTTCAGAGTCGACTTTAAAATATAGGTCCCGTTATTTATAGATAAAATTAACACACACAACATAAGTGGTGTGAGAAACTAGGTCCATAATCCCGACTGAAGAATTGTAATGACCAATTATGTATGTATGTAGGTCCGTACTGTAAAAGATATGCTTAAAAACCTATTAACAAACCTCTTGCATTTTCAATTGATCCCAATTAAGAGTTAATCCTTTTAGGAGAGCTTCTTATAGTAAATGATTTCCTGTCAATTCCGCCAAACATGTAGCAAAATCTATACGACTTGTAATTCAAACTTAAAAATTATGAATACAGAACATTCGTATCGTAAATATGCTCCGCATTGTCTGAATATAATTCAGTTGGATTTATTTAAATTTAATTGTTTTTACGATACCTATCTAATATTTTTATTTTTTGCTTTTCATTCAATTTATCGAAATGAAAGAAATTTATTGCTTAGCACAATAAGTTTTTGTTGAAATTTAAGGAAAATGCCGCGCAGTTTTTATTTTCAAATGTTTATTTCAAGGAACAAAGTAAGACTAAAAAACTTAAAACTAAGATTAAAGAAATTCCAAAAATATATACATAGTTGCATCAGCAAACTGTATTGCCATATTTTCAATACTCCTTCTCAATACAATTTACTGATAAATTCAAAATTACTAACGAAATAAAAAAAAACTTCAAAAATAAAAATTCTATTCATATAAACCCATACATCTTTTAAATTTATTATGCTTTACTCTGCATAAATTCTTCTCTTAAAATATCCGGTATCATCTCGCCAATCGGCATATAAGTCACCACTATTTCATCCTTGGCATTCATATGTCGAACATGATGATACTTAATTGCTATATGTTTGCTCCGTCGAATATATTTTGGGTTCTTGACTAAGTACTGAGCACTTTGATTGCCATAGGGCCAATGTGGGGATTTCATTCATTTTCGCCAGAAGTTTTCGTATGTAAACTGCCTCAATTGTTGCTGCTGAAATTGCCACGTACTCTGTCTCGGTATTACTGAGTGATACTACATTCTGTTTTTTAGCACAACACGAAAGTATACAATCTGCTGCCACAAATATGTATCCAGAAAATGACTTTCTATTGCTAGCATTTCCAGCCCAATCTGCATCCACAAAGTATTCGATGGGTTTACCAGTTTTCTTGTAGTGAAGCTTGTAATCTGAGTGTTATCTAGTGAGCCTGGTGCTCTGATTGGGGGTCACAGTTTCGTTGGGCCAATTTAGTGACTGATAGTAATATATCTGGACGAGTGGAAAGAGCCAGATTTATCAGTACGCCAATAGCAGACTTTTATTCTGTCTTATCAATATGTCTGCATTTGTCACTTAAACAATTTACCTAGAAGCCTGGCTACAATGGTGTTGCTACTTCTCTACAGTCCTGCAAGTTATACTCTACCAATATATCTTTTATATACTGTTCTTGCGAAATTGTCATAGCCCCAAACTTTCCTTCACGACTAAACTTCATTCCAAGAAAATAGGACAATTCACCGCCAAATTTAAATACAGCCGATATTGATTTCAATTATCTGCATGTGGGCCATTCAAAGCTTCTTCAACATTTTCAGGAAATTCCATATCACATTTGCCTATGGCGTGAATTTCATTGAATAATTTTCTAGGGCGGCCTCACAATCCATTTCGTACTATTCTAGGTCATTCTGGTGCAATTCTTCAGCTACTTCTTGATGAGTGCTTTCATTTGTATCCTCAGATGTTTCATTTATGCTTTTGCTGGATATGTTTTCATCATCATTCGTTTCGGCTTTTACGCCATCTCCCACTAAGATTGAGTCATTATCTCCATTACAAATTTTAACGTCACTGCTATTCTGTTTATTTAGTTGGTCTTCAAAGAATATTACGTCTCTTCCGGCGATTAGTTTACGATCGTTTGGATTTTATAATCTATAAGTCTTACTCTCATTACTACATCTAATCATCAAACTCTCAACACCTTTTGACAAAAGTTATTAAATGACTTACGGTCGGTACCATACCTCACACGGAGTCTTATCGACCAAAATACTTGTCGTACGATTTCTTATGTACACCGCAATTCTAACCGGTTCAGCCCCAATAAGCTTCTGATAAACCAGAACGAATTATCATAGTTCTAGCCATCTCCATCAAGTCTACGATTTGCCCTCTTCGCTACACCGTTCTATTGAGGCGTATATGCGACCGTTAATTGTCTTTTAATACCGTGATCGTGATAAAAGTTATCGGATTCTTTATTTAAATACTCGCGACCGTTGTCAGATCTTAAACGCTTTCTCTTTTCACCCGTTTGTTTTTCAACTCCGGCCTATAATGTTTAAATACACGTAGTACTTCATCCTTTGATTTTATAAAATAAACCAATATATGCCTCGAATAATCTTCAATAAACAGTTTTTAATTCAATTAAATTTTTTACAAACATGCCAACAACATGACAGGTCACGTCAAAGATGTTGAAATAAATAAAAAAAAAAATGCAATGATTATGACGATGATGATGATGCCGATGTAGATGGAGATGGTGACTATTACAATATTGATGGTTTTGTAAATATTTAATTTAAAATATTGGACACACGTGTTTTACATGCCCATCTTTCAATATGACCCCTTAAATGACCCCCAGATGGATTATTTTTTATTATTATTTTTCTCTTTATCTTTTTTAATTTTTTCTTTTCAAATTTGATTGATGTGCCAGTAAAATCTTTGACCATGCGAAAAAGGGTACAGTTTAATACATTGAAATTTAAAATTAAATAAAATATTAAGAAATAAATTTAAAAAGAATTAAATTAATTGTAGTGAGACATGTTTCGAGATCTTTAAACTGCAGGTAATTTTTGGGATAAGCAATAACTTCAACTCTTCATTCATAGAAACAAAAATGTCTACTTTTAAGTAAATAAATAAAACAAAACATGTGAATTATTGACAAATAAGTGATTGATTTTCTTTTCTTCATCTACGTGTTGACTTTGTGTAGTCTCCTCTGGCTCTAATCACACGAGAACAATTTTTAGTCGGACAATTTTTGTTCTTTTAAAATCACACGGAATGAAAATTAGTTTGGCATGAAATATATACGTAACACAGCTTTGTATGTATTAGTGTTTTTGCATTCATTTAATGTTTGGCTTATTTTTAAAAATGTGCATGTATTATTTTTGTGCTGGTAATGTGGGGTTGTAGCTGGTCGAAACTTTACGCCACCAAAAAACCATCCTCTTCACCTCTCTTGCCTATAAACTATCATTTTACGCCAGCACAATTGTTCTCGTGTGATTAGAGCCTATAAAAACAGAAAATAATTCAACTTTCCTTCTTATTTTTCTGTTTCTCTTCAATCGATATGAAATAAAATATCAGTCTGGTATTAAATATTCTCTGGTCGTTTTCGATTATGAATCAGTTGAAGGTCAAGGTGACAGCACATGGCTAAAGACCGTGCAATGAACGGCTGAACTGATGAATCTGTCTTACTACGTACAATCAAATTTTAATTTTGCGAGCATTTACACATCCGTCCACAATAAAACAAGATACACACATTAAAAAAAGAATGAAAAAAAAACAAAAAGTATTTGGAAAATATTTTTGGAAAACCAATCAATCGTTGAAAAATTATAATAAAAATTCAAAATTAAAAAAATGTATATAAATAAATACAAACAACATATAAAATTAATCGTATAAGGGGTCAATGTAATTGAAAAAAATTAAAGGAATTTAAGACTCTAATAAAAAATTAAAAATAAATCTACTTAAGAGATATAAAATACTGTCAGTAAATAAAGGCAAAAATATCAGTATTTTGGTATCAATTTTTCTCTTTATCTTCCACTCTTAAATAGTCTTTTATTTTAACATTAACTCTGTTTAAGATGGTCCCTCTATGATTTTTTCTCTTGTCCTGCAATCCTTTAAAGATTTTCACTTGGTTCGTTTAATACTTCACGCACAAACAATCGTTTCAATGCAAAATATTGCAAAGAACAGTTAAATATTAAATTGTCGCTCGACACAATAGCAACAGCTACAGCAATTGCAACAACAACAACAACAACAAAAACAACAATAACAATTGCAATCAAAGAAAGAAAATATGACAGTAGACAACAAACATCTAAAGACGCGGCTGGTAAAGTTATGTGGAAAACCCCTAAAAGGCTCAGGCATGTGTTGTGTTTCTGTTTATGCTTCCTTTTCCTTGCCGCTCACCGCTGTCATGTCTAGAGGCAATAGCGATGTTTCATTGTCTGTTTATTGAAATTGAAATTTTTATCAGCGTTTACATGACTGGCAACAAACAATGACGGCCAGTCTTACAAAACCATTTCACATTCGCAGTTACATTCATATTCACATTTCTATATGCCTGGTGCTGGTGATGGTAATGATGTTTCCATTTTTATGAATTTCACTTTTGTGGATAACTGACTGACTGCCTGCCTGCCTGCTCGTTCATGAGCTTTTCTTTTTCGCGTAAATACTGAAATTGATTTTCCTTTTCTTTTTATTATTTTTGTACAATATTTCTGCTTCTTCTTCTTTCTTTTTTTTTGTTTCTTGTTGCAGTCGTTGTTACTGTTGCATTCTGTTTATACGAGCAGAAGAAATCATTTTGGCTTAAAGCCAACACTTTTACTGTTTTATAGGTTCCAACAACATCGTATGTAACTTGCATTGATTGCCCGCTTCTTATGTGCTCTTCTTTGGCGCAGCAGTATAAAACCTATTCGCGAAACGTAGTTTTTTGTTTTCATTTATCGAATGCGTAATACTGTGTGTGAATATTTAATTTCATTTTCTTAGTAATTACTTAAGGGGTGTGTGCTAGAGAACTAAGAACTTTAATTGTGTGAGGATTTCTTTGCAAATTAAAGCAGTTTTAATGAAATAATATTTGGTGAGGTGATGAGGTGGAGAAGAAGAAGAAATGCATTTTTAATTGCATAAAAACATGCACATGATGACTGGCTAAATGGTTGGTAAAGATTGCCTTTAAACTTAATGGGTTATTAAAAATAAAAAAAAAAGAAATGGAAAATAATGCAATAAAAATACAAATAATGATCATTAAATATTAGGAAAAGAAATTTTTATGGGTGGCAGTTATTATTACGAATTTAACCTTAAAAAATAAAAAGAAAACAAAAATAAGAAATCGTAAAAAATATAACGCCTTCATAGAATACATAATGTATTTGTATATATAATTATATAACGAAAAAATATTTATAAATGTTATTGGGGGATAAAACAGGCATCAACGATTTCTTTCTGCTATAAGCAATCTTTAGAGTGGACTTTTATTTGGTATTTCAGCGTTCATTCCTTGGCAATTTGATTCAAGGACCTCGAGACCTAACCACCTCATTATATGACCTTTTCAGTAGAATTCATTGTGTCATTGATTCGATTGGCTTGCAGTTGACCATCAAGAGTAGTAGCTCATGCGACTAGAAGAAGGTATGAAGGCATTGCCTTAAATACTGGTTAACGAACGTTTGTAGACAACTGCTAAAACTTTGAGTACAGCTCCAGGTGGAGGATAGATTTCAAGTTACAGTTGAAGTTTTGTAATTTTGTTGTGTATGGGCCGAGAAACGGACTTTTCATGTAATGCACTGTGCGAAATATTGGCACATCGATCCTGATTAAATATTCTCTACGAAATAAACGTATCTAACGTAAAAATATAAAAATAAGAAAGACCGTGGCTATCCTGCAAACTTCAGAATTTCGAAAAATTACATTTCATTCTCCTTTGTTGCAATTGATTTAATTTCATCCACCACCGTAGCCTAGTATGTAGAGAGTAGGCTTATTAGACATGAGGCCACGGTTCAAACCACAGGTCAGACATCTCTAACTAAACGAAGTATGAAAAATATTTCTTCAGCGACTGCCTCTCAGAAGATTTCTGACAAAAACTCTGAGAGTAACTAAAATTGCCATGGAAAGTTATCTCGAAAATCTGTCGTTCGAAGACGACTTCAAACTGTAGGTTCCGCCACTCATGTATGTATAATTGAGAGATCAATAATTTTCAATTTATTTTATCTTTTCATAACAGGTTCTCCATTCAAATTTTTTATATCCCTTCGTAGTCATGAATCCCATACAACAAGTGAGGTTTATTGATATACATAGTTCAGTCTTCAAGATGCATGCAGCATGTCTCGCTCTGAATTATTTACAGTATATTAGACTGAGACAGCACACTACCTACTAGACCAAGGCGAATTAAAAGCTAGGTCGTAGTCCTGACTGAAGAGTTTTAAATGACCAATTATGTATGTAAGGGCCAAGTAAAGCATTTTATATGTAATACACTGTGCTTAATATTGAGACATCGACCCTGAATGGATGAATTTAACGTAAAAATGTAAAAAAAGAATATCGACTATGGCCTGAAAAACTCAGAATTTCGAAAAATCTAATCTTATTATCCATTATTGCAATTGATTTCATTTCATCCAAGAGCGACGTATATTTAAATTTAAAACTGCGTCACTTGGTGTTTTTATTTTTATTTTTTGCTTTTTTTAGTCGACAATAAAATTTATAAATTAAAGTTGTTTTTAAATGACAATAAAAAAGCGAAGAAAAAACTAAAAATAAATAAGTAGAAGTTAAAAGAATTGTATAGTTTTTATTTCATTCGTTAGTCAAGAAATAAACCAAATTGAAAAATAGATGGAAGAGTAGTTTCCGTTTCCTTTTCTCATTTTTTTTTTAGAATGAGACCAGAAGAGTACAAGAGACCAAAAAAATTGGTGGCTTAAAAATAGAAAACGATAATGAAATACAATACTGCGAAATGTTATTTTAATTTTTTTTTATAGAAAAATCTTTTTTAAATGGCGACAATACGCGATCTTCTAGTCAATAAAAGACAAACTAATGTACCACGAAAAAGATTCCTTAATGACGACTTTCTCTCTCTCCCTCTATCTTGTGTACGTATTTAAAAGAATTGTTATTGGATATGGTGTAGTGGATAAATTTTCAAACCTCGATTATCATGACTACTTGCTTACTTCTCACATCACTTAAGTTGTGTGAGTTAATTTAGGTCATAAGTGTCGTCGTTAGGTCAGCTTAAAGTCGACACCAAACGACAGATTCATGAAAATTTTATTTACCTTCAGAATTTTTATCATAAATTTGCTGAGAGGAAGTCGCCGAAAAATGTTTTTTCATTTTTCGTTTTGTTCGAGATGTCTGGGCTGGGTTTGAACCACGACCTCACATCTAATAAGCCAATACACTACCTATTAGATCACAGCGACTAAAAAAAGTTCTCCATCACGCAACAAGCCAAAACAATTTCATAGAAGGCGTTGTTTCTAGGCCACGATAAATGGTTAAATATTTAATCTTACTTGGCTTGAATCATTTCTATATTCTATGCATGTGTTTCTTATCATTTTCTTCATACAAATTGTTTAATTCCTTCGTAAAATAATGTTTAATTTTTAATGACGTCATACAGCGCTAAATCTGAATAAATTAAACTGAGCTCTGTAAAAGCCTAACAGGAAATACATACATATGTATGTATGTATGCTCAAAAACTATTTTCAATTTCAATTCTCTTCTTTTTATCCTTTGGCATACAGGATTAATTGACAACTAAAACCCATTATGACAGACATTCAACCATTTAGGCAGTCCCACTCAGTTGGTTTCATTGCTTTCATTTGAATTCTTTTAGACAGACAGGCAGGCATGCAGTCAGTTATTTAGGCAACCAGTTAGTAATCGTATGTCAATTCACAGTAAATGAATATTTCGTACAACTTTTCCCACACAAAAAAAAAAACCAAAAACAAAAAATGAACAAGAAAAGAACAATGACAGGCAACCTTCAGTGACAATGATTTCAAAACTGCACTCAGGCATGTTCCAAAAATACAACAGACTTACATTTGCAAGTACAATGTGAATATGAGTATTTTAAAATTAAAGGGTGTTCTAAAACAGAGTGTAAAACTTATGGATACCAAAGGCAACTTATGGATATTGTGGCAATGATCTAAAATTCCAATTTTCTTTACTGAACGGAATTTTTCTTAAAAAATTTAAATTTTTCAACAGTTTTACTGCCCTTTTTGTAATACTCTTTACAATGGAAAGTAAATTTCGTTGATTCATACCTGGTTGATTAAAGTGATTTGAAGTAAATGTTAGAAGAGCATAAAAGTATGAAGGCAGTTAGTCGTTTTTAGCATTTAAAAATATATGTCATATACACTCAAAGAAATCTGACAGTGAAATGGGTGCGGCACGTAGTTATTATATATAAAAAGGAAAACAAAATAACTTCAGTTTCAGTTTTATTATAAGTAAAGTAAAGTAAGAAAAGATCAACTCTTTGTATATGGCCCACAGAAAAAGAAGCGGCATTTATATCGCAGAAAATATTCATAATAGTGGGTATGAAGACATTCAACGCATCATGTTTTTGGTTATAACCACATCGTTTGAAAAAATTTTCTAAACTCAGAAGACTTTATCAGACTTTTAGACTCCTATAATAGCAAATAAAATTCCGCTCGCACTTTTCGCAGCATTCAGTAGCCGATCTTTACAGAATACAATCATTTTTTGATGGGACCTGAAATATGGTTGCACGACACATCAGGAGTGTCCAAATAATATGGAAATGAAATTGGACCTTAAGGTCTAATGATCGTGATACTTTAATAGTCAATTTTGGTTTCATCTATTTCGGTTAATATAATTTTGATCTCAAAGATGTCTCACGTTTCGCAAGACAAATTATTTAAAATGCTCCTGAAACAGGCAGACTGTGTCCAGGAGTTTAGGTTGAATAAAGATTGTTTGGAATTGCGTACGGTTGTATGCAAAATAAGACTAATTTATGGGTTCTAATCTCATAAAACATGCTGAGAATTACAACACAATTGGCACATTTCTTAAGCAGATATTAACTGTTGTCGTTCGCTGTTGAATTGCAATGAATTCCAATGGTGGTCAAGCTTTTCGGTGAAACACCTAATTCAGACCATTACCGTCTAAAGGCAGCAGTCATAAGAAAGTGTCAATATTTGGTTTTTAGGAGCACATAGCTGGCAACAAGTTATGAGCAGCTGTTCCCGTATACGATAAATATGGGTTATTATCTCGATTCGACAACAATTATTAAAATAATTTCATATCATTTAATTTAATACCAAGTAAAACTGTACAAATTAGAACAAAATTCGTTTATTTTGACTGTTGAGGTATTTTTAAAAGCTTTTAACAACGTGAATTTCGTGATTTTTTTTAAATATGTTCTCTTCTTTGTTTTCTTTCAGTGTGACACTGTTGTTTAGCTTACTAACAGCCACAGGACTGCCATGTTTCTAGTATATGTGTTTGGGTAAGTGTGTTTGTGCGTTTCTAACGTATGCAGCAGCATTGTGTTAAAAGTTTGATTTTATTTTTGTTTTTATTTTTCATTTCATTTGTTTTTTTTTCGTTTTACTTTTATTTTTCCAATTGCAGCAGTTATTTGTGGCCTCTCTCTCTCTTACTCTCTCCCTGTCGATAAACTAACGAACGAACGAACAAGCAAACGACCGAACTTTGTTTTATTTTACTTTCAGCCTTAAAACTCAAATTTTCCAATATCCAACACTTTGGTTGTTATTGCAATTATTGTCGTTGTTATTGTTGCAAGTATTACTTGTCTAGAGAAGAGCAACAACAAACAAAAAACGAACAAAAAAAACAAGAGTGTTAAGCTGTGTGTGTGCAAAATTCCGAAAATAAATTCAGATTTATTCTTCAGTTTTTAATTCCAAGCTTAACAACGTTGAACAACTTAAATGAATATTGATTTGCCCGGATTAAGGACGAACTGCTAAAGTGCCACACAAATAGAAAGAAAGAGACTAGTTTAAGTGGTTTACGCTGTTAAAAATTTTGCAAACATTTTTCCATATGCTGACTCTAAGAAATATAAAATTGTCTTCACGAGTAAACATACTTAGTTTTGCATTTCAAGCCAATAGAAGTGACGGAATTTAATTATAATTTTATGAACACAAATAAAAATATGAAATTAAAAAATGCTGGAATCAATTAAATATGCATTTAGATGCAGTAAAAAGGGGAAAGTAAAAATGAAAATATATTACTGAACCACACAACCACGCGTTTTAATGCAATTAATAGACGATATGTAGACAAATTAAGGAGTTTGCTTATGTTTTGAAATGTAACGTCCTAAATTCGTGTGAATTCCATCAACTAAAATTAAGCCATAAGCTCTAGCTAAGCGGTTGAAAGATTCCCAATATGTTGGCATCTATTATGGGCTGCTAACATCAGGTTAAAGAACCAAATTACTTAACTTAATTGGTCATTATAACCAAATAGTCAGGACCTAGTTACGACCTATCTTCTCACATCACCAATGTAATGTGACGAGACCTACAACATAAAGTCGACTGCAAACGACAGATTTTTTAAGAAACTTTTCATGGCAATTTTATTTGACGCTCAGAGTTTAGGCCAGAAGTTTACATACGTAATACATAATTAGTCATTACAACCCTTTAGTCAGGATTACGACATATTTTCATTTTTCACTTATGTTGTGTGCGTTAATTTTTTTGACATGAGTGGCGGGACATACAGTTTAAAGTCGACTCCGAACGACAGATTTTTGAGAAACTTTTCATGGCAATTTTATTTACTTTCAGAGTTTTTGCCAGAAATCTGCTGAAAGGAAGTCGCCGAAGAATTACTTTTCATATTTCGTTGAGTTGAAGATGTCTGACCTGGGGTTTGAACCGAGGCCTCACGTCTAATAAGCCGACACACTACCTACTAGACCACGGCGACTTCTTTTGCCAAAAGTTTACGGAAAGAAAATCGCTGAAAGATATAATTTTTTTCATATTTCGTTATGCTCGAGATGTCTGAGTCAGGATTTGAACCACTGGCTCTTGCCTTATAAGGCAACACTCTACCTACTAGACTGTGGCGATTTCAAGAACAAGAACCAAATAAATAATCATTTAAATGCTCTTCTTCTCTGCAAATAGTCAGTTAATCATTCTGTTTAAAATATTTCCAAAAAATTTTCATTTTAAGTAATTAAAAAGCAAGTCCCTGCAGCAACCTTGTCATAATTTCAATAAAAACTTCTGGCACATCATTTGGTTGATCACAGCTTTATTAAAAAATATTTTTTTGTCAAACACTTTAGAGTTTTATAGTTTAAATGACGTTGTTAAAACATACAGTTTGCGTCAAAAGAAACTCTACACTACGGATAAAATTCTAATAATCACCAAACTTAATTTTTTACCACTTAAGGAGAGTAACCGAAAAAATTTGACAATTTTCGAATTTTTTTTGTTTCAATTTTAAAAACTGTTAATGAAACAATTTTAAAATAAAAATAACGGTAATTTATTAATGTATATATTTTTTTAATGTGCATTTTCTTTTGATGCTCAATGTTATTGATACAGTACATTACAAAATTATTCGAAAATTAATCTGCTTTAACTAAAATTTGTTCTTAAACCTTTTTTTTAACCTTTAAAGGATTTTCTCTGTCGACTGTCCCTACTTTTGCCTACAACGTCCCTGTAATGTGCATGTGTATAGTTTGATGAAAATCATTTGCTTCAAACAAGATTTTCAATTATTACATCTCATATCAGTTAGCCAGCCAACAAAGAGAAGTCCAACAACATTATTATTCCCTATCATTCTCATCAACGTCATCATCATCATCATCATCATCATCATCATCATTATAAACCTAATCAAAATCGTGATAATGATGTTAATGAGGAATGTACAGTATTGAGAGATACATTTGGCTTAAGGTTATGACTGATGACGATGTCAGCCATCTTCGGCACAGATTTACACTGACATGCATCGCAATTATCGCTAAAGCCACCACATATGAGCTGAAATAAAACCAAAAAAAAATTTCATAAAAATGTCATTAAGTTACTCGACCACAATCAGAAATTCAATTGCAGGGGAAAACACTGCTGAAATCGGAATGCAGAGAGAAGAATCGTCAGAAACCGAACAAATTGTTTCATTTTAATTGTTTTAGTTTTGGCAACGATAATTAAGAAAGACAAAGAAAAGATGAAAAAGAAACGGAAATTGAAATTCATTGACAATTTAAGCAGAAGACATTATTTAAACTGTGTTTGCTTGCTTTTCTCCTATATCCGCAATAAGTTGTCTTAAATGAATATAAATTTAATACGGAATAAACACCATTTCCCAAAGAAATTAGAAGGAAATGAGTTGCCTTAGTTAAATAAAGCAAATTTACTGGTGTTTTAAGGCTGATAAACTGTCGACCATATAGTCTGAAGGTTTATGTCAACAGCTAGCGTTCGAAAACGGCAACGTTTAAAAAGTAAGCTACTTAGGTGGTCACACAGTATGTATGAAATGCAAGTCCTTTACAAAATACGCTGTAGTGTGTATTAACATCTATTTTAAGAATAAATTATAATACAATCCGTTGTAATAATCACGAATTGCTTAATTACCAGAGGAATTAAATCAATCCAGTGTTGAGAGCATGAATTATGTATGATTGGATTTGTTTTGTTGAGATTTTTATATTCTCTTCAATTAAATTAGCAATTATTTACATGATTTACATTTTTCCAATGTTATAATAACAAAACTACAATACAGAAATGAAAGTTATATAAACGTTGACCGTGTAATTAAGTGTTAAATTGCCAGTGTGTATCAGTATGTTTTTTTTTTGGTAGGAATCTCCATCAATTTTGGCCTCCATTATTGAAATTTTCAAAATTTGTTTTTCTAACTCTTGACCACAAAATAAAAAGTGGTTTTGGCCAATATACGACTCAACTTAAATATGAAAAACTCTTCGAATACTGCGGCATAAATTAAATTGTTACTCTCGTACTTGTATTATTTGTTACTTTTTTATAGGCATCGTGGGGAACAAAATTGGCTATGCCTGATGGTTTTCTGCTATCGAAAGAAACGTATTTCGAAATGAGACAGCATGAAGGGCATTATTGTCTATAATATTTTCATCTCTCAGGCTTATATTTTGTTTTTAAAAATCAAATACCCAACATAGTTGAACTCGTCGTAGTGTAGTAGGCAGTGTGTTAGCTTAGTAGGCGTGAGGCCATGGTTCAAAACCAGAGACACCAAGTAGGGCATGATTATCTATAATAATTGTCTTTAAAAATCGAATACCCACCTCACAGTTGAACTCACCATAGTGTAGTAAGCAAGGTGTTGGCTTATTAGACGTGAGGCCATTTTTCAGAACCCAGTCCAGATATCTTCAACACAACGAAATATAATAAAGTTTTTCTTTTGCGACTTCGTCTCAGCAGTTTTCTGACAAAAAACTCTGAGAATAAAATAAAATTGACATGAAAACTTTTTCAAAGTTATTGTCATTCGGAGACGCATTCGTACTCACTACCACCTTGATTTATAGTACAGGTTGCAATGAGTATGCGTACAACGTTGATATCAAACTCATACCATTCGAAATATGTTTGATTCATAGCCAGCCTACTTAAATAGATACTTTAGAAAAATACTTATAATACTTATAAATGATTCGGGTGAGACACAAAAGCGCAGAGCAAACACACAACCTTTTAGTGAGTATTTTAGTCTTCGTTCGCAAATCATACTTACTTTGTGATTCGTGTAAATGTTGAGTTATGGAGAGTCGAAATCAACACCATCATACGTGTTGTTAAGTATGAATGTGATGGGTACTTCAAACTTTGAACATAAGTAGAGTAGAGGTTCCATGATATTAAAATAAGTATAAATTCGTATAAATATCAGAAATTATGAGTATGATTCGATACTCATCTTTTTTAATACTCATTGCTGGCCTCTGGTCCTTATGCAATGCACTATATGAGCATTTGTCATACCTTCCTTACTTAGATACTTAATTGGTCATCAGCCATTCCCTCCATTGTCTTTAATTTATTGTGGTTTTGAATCAATTGAAAAATAAATTGAAAATTACTATTGAAATTACAAGCTTATTGTCTCTGTTATTCTGTAGTTGGTGCCATTGGGTATCAAATAGTCGAGTCCTACCATCTTTACAGGTTTTGTGATAGCAATAATTGACGACATTCTATACCTTCATTATAATCCCAAAACTATTTTCTGCATTATTATTTTCAAATTGTTAACCCTACAAAATTCCTGGTTACCAACATTTCAACACACTTAGTATACCAGTCAGGACCATACACAAAATATGAATACAAATGGCGACGAATGGGCGACAATTTCAAATGCCAGCAGCTGTTGCTATTGACAAAGAACGTCACATAAAATGGCAAAATGATAAGAAGAGGAGAAAAAGAAGAAGCAGGAAAAGAAATTGAATAAAAAAATTCTTCTTCTTTAAAAATAAATTAAGTCATATTGCAGCAAACAATACTTAACTACAAATAGCAACAAGAACAACAACAACCACCACTACTACTACTAATATGAGAGTAATAACGATGATGTGAATATGAAAATAATTGACTAAACCAATGACTTTTTTCCTTATACTCATAGAATCATGTGGCACAACAACAGGCAACATGTCGTTGGCAACAGTTATAAATGACGTACAAAAGATTTTCTTTAAATCAACGGAAGAATAAGTGTGAAAGAATCACTGGCATTAACTTCCATAATATCTTCAAAAAATTATAAATCGACGAGATTCGTTAAAATTATTTTTAATTCTTTACACTTTGCGGTTATTGATACTGTTTACGTGAATAAAGTCGCTGTAGTCTAGTAGGTAGTGTGTTGGCTTGTGAGACGTAAGGCCACGGTTCAAACCATAGGTCAGATATCAAAGCGAAAATATGAAAAAAATATTTCATCGACGGCTTCCTCTCAGCAGATTTCTGGCAAAAACTCTGTGAGAGTAAATACAAGAATTGTCGTGAAAAGTTTCTCAAACAACTGTCGTACGGAGTCGACTTTAAACTGTAGGTCCCTTTACTTATAGATAAAATTAACACACACAAAATAAGTGGTGTGAGAAACTAGGTCGTGATCTTGACTGAAGGGTTGTATTGACTAATTATGTACATATGTATGTATCAGAGATCAGCAATGAGTATTCAAAAAGATGAGTAGAATCGAATCTTGATCTTGACTGAAGGATTGTAATGACCAAGTATGTATGTATGTATCAGAGATCAGCAATGAGTATTCAAAAAGATGAGTAGAATCGAGTATACATATTTTGATCTCATGGAACCTCTATTCAGTATTCAAAGTTTGAAGTACTCATCATATTCATACTTAGCAACACGTACGATGTTGTTGATTTCGACTCTCCATAGCTCAACATATACACGAAGCACAAAATAAGTATGATTCGCGTAAGAACACTATTATGAATCTAAATGAGTAGGTATGAGTTTGATGTCAACATTGTACGCATACTCATTGCAACCTGTACTTATAAATCAACGTTGTAGTGAGTACGAATGAATCAGAATACATAGTTAAATTTCAATATTGTTGACTCACTTATATTCAAAATTTCCTGAGTGCTTATGAGTAGCGAAAAAACTATTCATTGCTGTATGTAGAAGAATAATAATTTTGTAGAATGGCGTATGAGTAATTTTTAATTCACTAAAATTCACATTAAGCATACGACCCTTACTGATATGAGCTCCCTTATGAATTATTAAACAATTTCGCCAGTTATTTAAGTCTCTTTTGCTTACGGCATACGATATTAAATAAATTTAATTGTTATACTCTTACACACACACACATACATACAGTTATAAATATTTGTACAACAACATTTGTTTATCTGGGTGCTACCATGTGTGGTTGAGAAGTATGTATGTGTGTTGTCTCTATGTGTACCGAGTGTGCTGGGTAAGTCTATATTTGTAAATATTTTACTCGTTTTTTTATTTCGTAAATAAACGAAAATTGTAATTGTTCTAGTTGTTGTTGTTGTTGTTGATGAGAACAGAAATAGAAGAGAAACAAAAAACTGTAAAACAAAAACAAACAAAATGGATATTTAGTACACACAACCACAATCAATAATACAATGTTGCTGATGTTATGTTTGCCTGTGTTTTAGATGAGCTCCTGTTACAATTCATACATAAAAATACATACACACAGTATAAATGGAATTTGTTAGTCGATCTCTCTCTCTTTCTCTATTCGTTGATACGTTTGTTTAATATGTGAGTGGAAAATAAAATGAATGTATTTCGTCTACTACTACTGTTACTCCAGTTTGTTGTTGTTGTTTCTTGTTTCAGTTTAGGGTGTAAACCAAACACGTCCTTAATAAAAGAAAAGAGTCAAATTAAAAAAGGAAATGATACTAAGGGAGAGAGAGTAGAGAAGACAAAGTTTGTTTATTTACGCACTGCCATTTGTAATAATGTTTTTAAAAAAAAAAACATAGACAAAGCAGCCAAGAACATATTTGAGTATGTGTGTGTGTGGTGCCTTTTTTTGGACAAGGACAATATCTTTTGTTTTATTTTTTATTACAAAATTAGCCTTAATATCATTTTGGTCTTTGTGTTTTAATCAAATATATGAAGAGACATTTGTTGACTGTCAATTCTGTCTGTACGTCATGCTACACTTCAATAATTATTTCGACGTGGGTTTTTTTACAGGCGCGTTTTTTAAGGCGCTTTACTTGGTGCATTTATCTGGAAGTAATGCCAGCACAATATTTGGAAGTCAGGCTACAAATATTTTAATCATTTGAAATTTTATAGCACAGTCTTCTTTACAGGGGTAATATAGGGTTACCTTTGTGCCATACACACACATATATTTGCCTGAAGTAAAAAAAAAGAATCGACAAGCTTTCAGAGAACAGAACTTGAAATCCATTAGAATCTTGTGAGCCTCAAGAAAATTTTTAATAAGAAGTTGCAGACGTAAATTTACAACCGCTCCTGTAAACTGTGTGGTAGATGTAGGTGTTGCCATAGTGGTGTATTCACACAGACCGTTTGCTGTAATTCGAATGGTAGATACGCCTTTTTCTAGTGTCTAGTGAAATAAAATATCATTATATTTTGCTCTTAAGATCTTTCTAATCTCATGATCGACTTAAAAGTAACTAAAACCGCCTTTAAACTTGCAACCGTCAAGCGATTGTAAAATTTTTTCTTAGATGTTGCAAAGGCAAATACGATCATAAACTTTAATTGTGTTGTAGGGTATCATCACAAAAGTGAAAATAATATATCAATCAAATACACAGAAACAGAAAAGAAAATGTGTGTTGAAGAAAACAAATGTCTTCATGTCACTGCCTGTGTCTGTGCCTGTACTCTGCCTTCTTTTATTCTCTTTTCTTTTCAAATTTTTATTTAAGGACCTTTTTTTGCTGTACAAACTTTACTGTTGGTGGGTTATTTAATAAAATTTCCATCAGGGCTAACTTAAAGCATATGATTCTGTTTAATTTCATAAACAAGACTGCGGGTAATCATAGCAGAAATCCTTAAAGTTTTTCGTGCAATACTTGCCTGAACTTTAAACACTTAAAGTTGGTTCTACCACCTTGTGTTAAATTAGTGGCCATAAAATTTAATGCCCACTTATATGTTTAATAATTATATTTTTATTAATTAATTTTAACATTTGCATTCTATATTGCATTTACATACATTTTTTAAAATAAATTTTTTTAAAATTTCAAGAGTTTTTATTCATGGCTTGTATTCTGTTCATAATTTATTTATTTATTCCAAAAAGATTCTCCCGAGTTTATTTATTATTTTCAGCTGTCAAGTGCATGGTGTTGTTCATGATTTTGAGTGGGGTTTTCAATTAAAATTTTCCACCTTAATAAACATGTTGATGCCAAAGTATTCATTTGATTCGATTTGATTTGATAGTTATTGATTATTAAACAATAAATAAACAAATGGCTTATATTTCATATGTATGCATGTATGTTGTCATTAATATTTAATATTGTTTAAGCGTATATCGATTGTCAAATAGTTTATTTGGTTTATGACATAAAAATAGAATAGAATTTATGGTTTTCATTTATTAAAGTTTCCATATTAATCCGTAATGACAGTTTTGGTTTCGAATCTTTTTTAAACAGTTCCTGTAGTCACTTGTCTTCAGGCCTTTTTACGAAGAAGAAAAAATTCACCATCCAATGTGTTTATACGGGTTATTATATCGAGGTCTTGATTGCGGTATTTTGAAAGGATCTGGGAATTCAATATTTTTATGTCTTCAAGAATACGATCCTGTATTGCCTCCATTTTCATATTCTTTCTTACGTACTTAATTAGCCATTAAAAACTCGATTATTGGATTTCGGTCTGCCTTAACACATCCTTTCAGGCGGCTCTGCGTCTTGTACGCCTTCTTCAGTTGGTCACACCAATCGATGGCAGGGCATCCTCGATTTGGTACTTCTAACGCATTTTGATAATATTGAATTTCGGCCTGTATTAACACATCCTTGCATTTCTCTGCGTCTTGCGTGCCTTCGCCAGTTGAGCATAGCAAAGGATGACAGGCTTTCCTCGACTTTATCCTTCCAAAGCAGACAAGGTCGTACTCCATATCGAGTTCCGCTAATCCTCGCCTGATATACCAATGGACTATCCTCTTCCATCCGAACGGAATTGTCGACCCAGCTCAGCCGCTGGATGTTAAAGCACTGCACAACGTCCATGTTGTATTGGATGCGGAAGCCATTGCCAACTCCCACTTAACTGGAGATCTTATGTACAATTTTTCTTTCGAATAACGAGCAGAGTTTCGAGTAACTTAATAGCGTCCAAGATTCTCCATAATGAAGCTCGGGCGGATGAGCGACTTGTAGAGTATTCGTTTTGTCGTAAAAGAGAGGTCTCTGCTACTCATTTGCGTATTGAGACCATTGTAGCACCTGTTGGCAAGAGTGATACAGCTTGATATCCAGACTGACATCATTTTTACTGATAGCCTCAATACCGAGATACATAAATTCACTGGCAGCATTTAAAGTATAGTTATCGGCCGTAATCTAGATGCCGATAAGCGGCATGTCCCTACTGGTGGACAACGTATACATCGTTTTGCCCTCATTTACTATCAGACCCTTATTTTGATCTTCACTTATAATAGGCCTTAACTCTAAGCTATATGTATACAGAATTTTTTACGGCCAAATGTATGTCAAAGTCCGTTCATAATGAAAACGTTTAAACCTGGTAAAATAATCTGTTTGATCAAGTGAACTAACGATATTGGTAACGTAAGTATTCTTAATTTTTCTCTTAAGATTTTTATAAATACTTACAGGAGTTTTGAAAATCTCCCACTTATAATGAGAACTTACCTGAAAAGATAAAAAAAATTTTTAAAAGTTAATTTTCTATAAAAGTTTGTAACTATAAAAGCATTTGATGATTTCAAATACATTTTGAAAACCACCCAGTTATTATGAGTTGTGGTTGGGTATTTCACAAAATAGAGACACAAAAAAGGAATAAGGAAACGTAAATAAATAATAATTTGGGCAACTTTATTTATTTTATTTACCATTATAGAACAGGAGATTGAAATAAAACCACAACCAATTTAGTTTATTTATATTTAGTTTAGTTTAGTTTCGTTTATTTATATTTACAAGGAATTTCAATTTCAATTTTATTTTCTATCTTGTATATGGGCACACTGAGCTTATGATTAATGTAACAGCAGCCTAAAAATAAATATCACTCATACGTTCGTTATGTAAATAAAGTCACACTCACTCAAATGCACGCACATACAAAATGCCATAGTTTAGCATTTGTTTTGTAATTTTCCGTAAATTTATTTCCGTTTGTATACGGCTACCAATAACAATTACAAAACACAACAACATGATATCAAATAAAGTGGGAGACATGTTTGCCAATGACTCTCTTATCTCTCTTTGAAACCAAACAAAACAAAACTAAACGCAACATTTCAACAAAACAAATTGACACCTTTTACCCGAACGCTATTTTAACCAGCACACTAACAAGCACTTGTTACAATTTGTAGATAAACACTCTCACATTTCCGCTGTCTCTCTTGCTCTTGCTCTTGCCACTTCTCTTTCATATTTCATTTCGTTCTCAGTAGTACATTACTCTGTGATGTGCTGTGTTGTGTTTTGTTGGCTTCGGTTTTATTTTGAAAATTATCAGTTTGTGTGTGACTTATTTCAACTTCCTCGTTTTCGCACTCACGCACACACACTCACACGAATATACTTTGAACAGCACATTAAAATGTTTGTTTACACCATTATTCTAAACTCCTGTTAGCGCACAATAACAAACAGCAATGGCGTCTGTATGTACGAGTATATGTCACAAGTGTTGATGGAAAGTATTATTTTTGTTATTTAACTGTATTATTATAATAACAATAACAACAATAATATTTTATATAATGTAATGTACGTCATTTCCTTGATTTTTTTTATTTATTATTCCTGTTCGCATTAAAGACACTTTCCGGATATTATCATATTGACATTTTCCTTATCGTTATTGTTGTCTATCGACACTATCACAAAAATTGTTAGTTTTTTAAGTGTATTTAGTATATGTTTGTATGTTTCAAAGTATAACACAACAATTTTTCTTTTACTAATGGCAGCTGTCAGTGTTTTGTAAATGTATTTTTATTTTATATAACGGTAAACACAAGCAGATGATACAATATGTTAATTTAACTTTACTTTACTTTACCTTACATAACTTATTATTTTATTTTTGTTATAAAAATGGGAGAGAGTGAGCAAAAGAAAGAAGTATTTCCTTGGAATCTGTTTTTTTTTTTGTATAAAACAGTGTCACTGTTAGTGTCTATTATATTGTGCATAATGACGATTACAAATTACACTGTTTCCATAGTTGGTATTTAAAAAAAAAAATTTTAAATTAAAAATTTATCACATATTGTAGAATAAGTATTGCAATATGATTCGTTAGTATTGTTAAAATTATAATAAATTTGTGACACTATTTATTGTATAACCTTTGAAGTCACCGTAGTCTAGTAAGTACATAGTATATTGGCTCACTAGACGTGGGGCCACGATTCGATCTCCAGGTCAGTCATCTCGATCAAAACGAAATATGAAGAAAGTATTATTTTGACAAAAACTCTGAGAGTAAATAAAAATTGCAATCTCAAAAAAAAAAAAAAAATTTGTCGTTCGGAGTCGACTTTAACCTGTAGGTTCCGCCACTTATGTATAAAATTGTGTGACAAGCTAGCTCGTAATCCTTACTGAAGGGCCAATGTACGTAGTACGTAGTTGAAGACAAACTCGAATACTCCCGATTCAAACATACGTAAAGGTACACAAATTTCAGCTTGGTTTTAAGATTTTTGAAACTTAGGAAGTTTCTACAACCAGCAAAAAGAATCCTTCATTATTCATAATGCCGCTGAGAGGAAAGCATTAAAGCCTATTGAGAGAGTAGAACTCAGCAGAGTTCATATTTAGTACACACAATGCAAGTCCTTAATATCTTTCAAGGTAGTGCTACAGTGATACCAATAATCTTGTAATAGCGTTACTAACAGGAACGAAAAGAAGTTCAACCCAATGTTTACTCGACTCATTACTGTCTGAGGGAGTGTCACTGTCACACCGTGTGAAACATTTTGTACTGTATGCGAAAAAAATCGCAGGGCCAATTGGAATTAGGGCGTCCAAAGAATTTATTATTTAAAAATATTCGATTTTCTGCTCTAAGTTCCATTGTTTTACTAGAGTACACTTCGTTGAGGGCCAATCTACATTAAGTTGAAGCTCTTATGAATTAATAGTGTTGAACACCAATCTGTCAATAACAATGCAATGGAGACACAAGGCCAAAGGATTGATTTATATTCTGTCTACGGTCGCATGTTATGCTTGATGCGATGCTTGATACTGTATGCTATTGCATCGAGTACTGCATAGGATTTTCATGCCAAGATCTTTAAGAGTTTCTGGCTAGTATTGCGATTTCGACTGATGAAATCCGAATAATTTTTGAAATGCTTGATGCTATGCTTGATGCAATGCTTGATACTGTATGCTATTACATTGAGTATTGTGTAGGATTTTCATGCCAAGATCTTTAACAATTTCTGGCTCGCGTTGCGATTTCAACTGACGAGATCCGAATCCTTTTTGTGATGCTTGATGATATGCTTGATGCTTTATACCTTATGCGAGTATTGCACAGGAATTTCGTGCTAAGAACTTTAAAGTTTCTGACTTTTGTTGCGATCTCAACTGCCTCAACCATGACCTGTCTACGATCAGTAAGAACATCATACATAAAAGAATATAATCTTGTCGTACGTCTGAATTGATGCTGAACTCATATCGACTAAGGCTTGACACGAACCGAATTTGAATCTTTGATGAATCACAACAATTGGCCCACTTCGGAAGCGGTTAGCGTTGACTAACAATTGAGTTACTTAGGGAAAATTCTGTTTAAGTTTTGCTATACGTTTTATGGTTTGAACGTCTAAAGGCTCTTTCAAGTTCAAGATAGGATTTTTAATTATATAATTTAATAATAATTTATTTTATTTTATTTATGATTTATTTTATTTATGAATTTATCATATTTATGATGTATTAGCGGCAAACAACCCTCCTTATTGATGAAATAGTTCGCAGGAATTGAATCATGGCCGTAAGAACGTAATAAGTTCCCTTCCAATATAAAGTAAAGTTTTTCTTTAAACATTTATTTTCGGTTTTTTTTCTTTATCCACATAAGTGTTTAATGATGAATTCATGTATTTTTGTTGTTTCTTTATGCCAAGGGAAGCAGAGAACCCTTATTATTATCTTTATTGTTTTTGGAAATTTTTTATTCAAAATGGATTTTGTTGTCATTGTCTATTGTTGTCCCCTAGAAAGTTATCTCAAGTAATTAGTATTAATCAACAATGATTAACTTTAGGGGACGACAGGCTAACTTTAGTCACAGCGCAGCAAATTTCTTTCTATTTTTTTCTTTTTTTTCGGTATTTGTTTGCTAATGAAACATTTTTAATCCTTTTTCGTATATGTTCATGTATATTTGCTTAAAAATAGCTGAACAAAACAAATTTTTATTTTTCTATTAGAAAAAATGCCGGTCAAGGCTTAAGACAACGCCTCGAGTTTAAAATGTTTTTATTTTTTTGTCATGGTTTTCAAGAGGCCATAGAGTGAGTTGAGTTGGCAGTATGTGTGCTTTGGTTTTTATGATTTAAAATTTTAATTTTTTGTGTGTTTTTTTCAAGATTTAATTTAAATATTAAAGCAAACATTAGAAATATTTAATTTCGTCAAAATGTTGTTGAGTAAGAAATGTGTTTTCGCCTTTAAAAGCAAACAAACGTTTAGAAATGCTTTTGAAGCAGTTTTTTGTCCAAACTTCAGGTCAGACATATGAAACAAAATAAAATATGGAAAAAATATTTCTTCTTCTTCCTTTCAGCAGTCACATAACATACATAATTGGTCATTACAACCCTTTAGTCAGGATTACGAACTAGTTTCTCACACCACTTATGTTGTGTGCCTTAAATTTACACATGATTGGTGGGACCTACATCTTAAAGTCGAATCCGAACGACAGATTTTTGAGAAACTTTTCATAGCAATTTTATTTACTTTCAGAGTCTTTGCCACAAATCTGCAGGCGATTTTAAACAGTATGTCCCGTCATTTATGGATATAAATTGACACACACAAAATGGTTGATATAAGAAACTAAGTTGTCATCTGGACTAAAGAGTTCTAATAATGTATGGTAAAGGAGTAGGCAGAAAAGCCTGCGTTAACCTAGAAACTATGGATGTTTGGATGACTATAAAAGGCGAAAGGGAAAATGAAGAGAGGCAAAGTCTCTTCTCAAAATATCTCCTCTTCAAATATGCTTCAGACAATTAAAACTTTTATTGGTAAATTACAATGAAAAGATATTTGAGTCATGCATGAGACTAACCAGGACCAGCTTGAAGTTAGTAACCGGCCTTTTAAAAGAGCACTGTGGATTCAAAGTACACTTGTTCTGAAAAGAGAGTGGCTCAAGCCAAATGTATACATTCTATCAGAACACATAATTGAAATATGTACGACACCCCAGAAGTAAACCCCTTAACGAGGAGTTATCCTTACTGACATCGAGCAATATTCGGAGGTTTGTCAGGGCAATTATACTGGGAGACTCATAATAGGGTGTACAATGGTTGATGTGGTTGCAGCAATATGACGTTTTTACACGACGATAACAATAACTGTCGTGCTACTGTTGATGTTACAGTGAAGATAATGAAAATGCCAGTTTCTTTGCTAGCAGTTGCATTGCAAGTCGGTAGTGAGTTTTGAAAATTAATTTTCCGACAGTGGTGCTTTAGGTTGTGATAAAACGGAACAATTTAAGAAGTTTTTTTTTTAGAAAAAATCTATCTTAGCTGACGAACTATTTGCTGCCTATGGACAGTTTAATCAAAAAAGTGCTCCTACCTTTAAATTGGATATCTGTACGCAGTACTCAGTGTATCTCACTTTGCATTCCAGAGCAAAATCGTTCTTTAGTTGCAGTACTTGTGCGTAGCAAACTTTTTTTATATTATTTGAAATTTAAACAAATATAACTCAATTACAGACATATGCTATTACCTCACCTCTTTCCTCTTAAATATTGTTACGAAAATGAAAAAAATTCAGATACAGATGTTTTGCCTTTACATCGTTTAACATTAAAATTGTAAACAAAAACTTACAAAAACAAAACAATACAGTAAACAAACGTGCTTACAAATTATCGTACTGCTTAGTGTAACAATAAACACCAGCATAAAAAATGGTAAACAAGTAAACAAAAATACAACAACAAACGCCAGCTTAAAAAATGGCAAACAAGTAAACAAAAATACAACAACAAACGCCAGCTTAAAAAAATGGCAAACAAGTAAAAAAATATACCAACAACACTAGAATAATAAACGTAAACAACGATGATTACAATCGTGAGAAGGCGTAGTAATGAACGCTCGCCTTCCAGAACATTTATCAGACTGTTTACCCTGCCATATAAAAGGCAAGACAAATCAGGCAACGGAGTCAGTAACTGTTCAGTCAGTCTTGTGTGAAGACGCGGTGTGTTTGAAGAGAGTAATCGTGGTTTGAAACAAAGATCTGTCGAACAATTGTCTAGTAATTGTTATTTTTTATGCAAAGAGTGTAAACAAAGGAATAAGAAAGAAAAGCAATTGTTGTTGTTTACATCAAGTTGTGAACAGTGGCGCATGGAATTGTGCGTATAATAAGAATTTTAATTGAAACTAAACACAAATTTATTTTTATTTTATTTGCAATCTACGAGCTCAGATTTTAAATGTTTTTAAAAGATAAAAACGTAACAATATGTTCCTACAACAAACATAATTCTTAATATCAGTAGGGCTCACTCTCTGGGCAACTGGTTTAGGAAGAGAAAGAGAAGAAATAAATTTCCAATAGGTAAACAAAAAACAATTTTTCTATTGACAATATGATGTGAATAGACATAAGGGTGTTACCCTCATCTATAGTCCATACTCCCACAAGTATTTTTTGTTTTCTTTTTTCTCTTATTTTTTTGTATTTTAAATTACATTTAAAATATTATATTTCAATATTTGATTGGATATGACTTCTGGCATAAAACAAAAACAATAAATAACAAAAAAAGAACAAAAACTAGTTAAAAAATCCTAGAATTGGATTTGCAAACGTTTTTAACAAAACTGTCAGTTGATAAACTCAAGTCCCTTAGGGGAATAATAAGTAAATTTTTTATTAAAAATTTATTTCCAATAACATGACATATGAGTTTTAAGAAAATAAATATTTTGTTAAAGAAAACAAAACGAAATCTTAAAGGAAAAAAAATAAAAGAATTGTTTTGCCTATTGGCTGAACAAAGAAAATAAAAAAAAAATTAAAGAAAAGACACATGAACTGTTACTTCGAATGATAAAACTTTTATTTCCAAATTTAAATACAATAAAACCTAAACGGCTTTACAGTCTTTCCAAGGGATTATAATTTATTATCGCGTTTTGATTAACGCTCTGCAATTTCTCTCGAACCTAAAGAAAAGGAAAAAAGGCCACGAAATTATCACGAATACGAAAAATAAGAATTTCTTTCCATTTATTTTTCATTTCATTAAATGAAGTTGAAATAGATAAAAAAGAAAAGAAAAGAAAAATATAAATAAATGAAGAAAAAGGGTCCCCATTCATACCCAAATCAATTATTTGCTTTGAGGCATAAAACCATAAATTTTATGGCAGGCAAATGAACAAAAAGGGCCACACCAAAATAAATAAATGATGGCTACAAATATTGCAATTCAAATTCAATAAAGAAAGACGAAATCAAAATTTTTAACCGTCAAATGTCCTTAGCGAATCTTATCTCTTTTGATTATGAGACTTTAAAAAAAATTACAAGATTTCATGCTTAAATTTTAAAATTTTCGTTGCATCTTTTAGGGGCCATTAAAGTACTGTTAACAGGTTATTAAAACATTTTTAGATTACAAGTTCAATACGTAGTAGTTTCTTGAGTTCCTTTACAGAGCACAGAAAATCCGTCATATTTGCTTTAAGTTTTTTCTTCTACCTTGTATTGCAATGTAGAGAAGGAGAGATCTTAATGATTGGCCCACTTTTTTTTACCGTTCATCACAATTGTTTTCACTTACATGACTTTCACACATTAAACACACATTATATCTCTCTGTTACAGTGCAAGGATTGCCGATTCGGGTATTATTTGAGTGTTATTGTTTGCCAAAACCCTATTATTTCTTGGTAAGAGCACATACATATATTATCATACATAATCATTTACAAGCAGAAAACCAAAGTCGAGTATACTCGTCATTGGCAATAGAAAGGCAGAAGGACTCGATATCCTTTTTCGTATTTGAGTACGTTTTAGTAGAAAAACAAATAATAAATCACGTAGATGGATAAAATAAAGAAAATGGAATAAAACGAGACACATTGCGAAAATTGGCAACACTTAGAAATTTTTGCTAATTCAAAAGCCTGCATGTTATAATATATTTAAAGTAGGACGAGTATACTCGTCTTGGCATTGGGGGATACCCTGTCAAAGACGAATATACTCGTCCTTGGCCGCGAATGGGTTAAAGAAGAGGAAACCAACTAAGGATCTCATGCCTATTGATATACACCGAAGCCATCATGTATGCTTGTTGTGCTCTCACCATTAGGAATGCCACCTTACTTTCTATAGAAAGCCCTCTGACGAGTTATGTCTGGTATAGTGTCATACCCAAAATATTGGGATCTCCGTCTTATGAAAGCTGGGCAAAAAAATAAAAAGTGTTCCATGGTTTCGATGTTTTTAACGCATTCCCTTCATTCCTCCTTGTCAAAAAACTATCAAAATGAGAGATCTTTGTCTTGCTTAAAAATGGAAATAATTTGTTTTTATACGTGTTCACATTCAGACCCCTTGGGCGTGCCCAATTATATACTATGTTCAGAACGCATTTCCACTCTCTTGCATAGATGGGATTCTTACCCCTCAGAAGGTTGGATACGCAGATGATATTGCAGCTGTTATCACGGCCAGGAACATGGAAGAGGCACAACGAAAACTGAGACGTGTCATGCTGAGAACGAAAACATGGCTGGATGCCCACGGTCTAGATCTGGCCGTGCATAAAACGGAATTACTGCTGATCACTGGTCATCATATCCCCTTGCAGGTGGACATGAGCATAGGAGACGGGGTAATTAGGACCAAGAGCTCGGTGAAATACCTGGGAATAAGGCTGGATCCCAGACTAACATTTTCACATCAGACTCAGTACTCGGCTAACAAGACCCAGAAGATCGTTGGACAGCTCAGTAGATTAATGGCGAACTTTGGAGGCCCGCTACCGGCGAGACGGAGACTCCTGATGGAGGTTGGAAACAGCATTATGCTTTATGGGAGTGAAATTTGGGCCGAAACACTGGATGTTAAGAAGCGGACAAACGCACTGTATCGGTACAGAGTTCGGCTGAATTGCGTATCGCATCGGCATATCGTACGGTATCCGCTCCAGCCGTAGTGGTGATAGCGTGTATTATCCCTGTGGATCTGCTGGCAGCGGAGCGGATGGAGATTTATAGGGCAAAAACGGCTGGAAGTCACATAACCGCTCATTTCAGGGAAAACACCATTTCAAAATGCCAACAACGATGGAACGAGGAAGGTAGAGGAAGATGGACGGCGAGACTTATTCCGGACATAAGGCCATGGATTGGTCGGAAATTTGGAGAGGTAAATTACTACGTTACACAGATGCTATGGGGTCACGGATATTTTAGGAAATATCTGCATTCTAAGACTGAAGAAGAGGGATCTTGAGGCTGCGGAACATGTGGGCACGCCGGAATAGATGAAACTGGCACACGTGCCAAGCGGAATTCGAGGCAGGGACCTGGACGAAAGGAATAGTGGAGACACTTAGATGTCTCTTCAACTTTCGACACGCAGTCCGGACGCGGATATGAACACGCAGGGGCCAAATGGCCAAAGGGACTCCACTCCGAAGTAATACCACCGTAGTTCCGGAGTGGGCACAACAAGTCCACGAGACGATGGGGGGATTTAGTGGGTGAGGACCCCACACACAGGGGACGTGACGACCTCCTCTATGGTACGGTTAGGTACATTTACCCCTCCTCGGCGTGAAAAAAACCCCTCAGAAGCATTGGCACGTCATCTGCGTGTTGTTAAGTATGAATGTGATGAGTACTTCAAACTTTGAATATGAGTAATATGAGTATGATATTAAAATAAATATGAATGCTTATAAGTATTAGAAATTATGAGTATAATTTGATAATACTCATCTTTTTGAATACTCATTGCTGATCTCTGATGCATACTAACATTACAGTTCGTTGCTCGTTTTTGAGAACATTTAACTTGTTATTGAGAAAATTATTTGCGACAATTCAATTCACTTTCATTACTTAATGAAGATTATCTCTCTGATCCTCAACATTTTTTATAAGACAATATAAAATGCCTCTTTACCAACTCATTTAAATTGTTTAAAAGACTCAAAACCCCTGGCGGCAATTTGTTTTGCTCTCTTTCGTTTTTTTTTTTGTTTTGATCACACTCTTAATAGCCCGCATAATAAATTTTTGAATGTTTTGTAATTGCGGAGACTATTATTTAAATTACAACAACATCAACAACAACAATAAAACATAAATCCTTAAGAACAACAATAAAGTCTACAAGCAAACTAATGGCGTACAATTTTAAGAATATTTTCACCTTTTTTTGTAAGTGTGGCCTTCATTTTAAATGATACAACAACAATAACAATAAAAAAAGAGAGAAACTGAATTATGGCTCAATAACGCTTAAATAATTCACTAGGCCAGGCCAAAAACCAAATGAACATTAAAAAGCAAACTCAGTGGAGTGTGAGTGTGAGTGTGAGAGGCAATAGCAGCAGGACATTTGTTTGTGATTTGTTTGAAGCTGCAATATTCTTAAAACGTCCTTAAGCTCTTTTAAAACTTTTATTCTTTTCCCCTGTTTTTGTTGTTATTGTATGTGGAGTGTCATAAAATAGTTTTCAAAGTATGAGCATCTTGTTACTGTTGCTACAAAGGAAAACGGATCCACAATTTTTTACCCGTAAATTAAATGAAATGAATTCCTCTACTCAACTCGCTGGAGACGCTGTTGTGTCATTTAGCCAGTCACACTCTAGAACAGGGCTGAAACTCTGGTGTCAAGCAATTTAAAATATTTTCGCTGATGTTGAAAACAAGAATGAAAAAAAAATTGTAACGAAAAAAAGCTGACAAAAACTTTTGACAGATTTTCGTTCTTCTTCTCACCCTCTCTGTAGTTTACGTAGTTTTTGTTTTTGCTTTTGGCTTAATTTCTGTAAATGGCTTACAAAAAAAACAAGAAACCATGGGGAGGCAACTTTAATGGGACTATTAAGAACAAACATTTACAATTTTTTTGTTTTTTGCTTGCAACAACAGTAACAACAACATTAATAACGGTAAATTTTTCTTTCTTTCTTATTTGACTGTGTTGCTACATGTTTGGCCAAAATTCAAAAAATGGGGCCATTTTTCTCTTTTTTTTTTTTGACTGAATACCAACTTTTTTTGTTTCGTAAAAAACGAACGTTAAAACGGATTTAAAAAAATGCGCGAAATTTGCATGAAAAACAAATTGGCATAATTTTTATTGGAGAACACAAGAAGAAACATTTCACTAAATAGTGTACACTGTACATTGATAAAAAGTACTTTTTTTGGTACAATTTAAATTTTTAATAGCTTTTCCATAGGCAATCAGGAAATGGAACTTTAGGCTTGTATTGGTTTTTAAAATACTTCGCACTTTTAGTATTTTTTTTAATTTTTTTTTTGAAAAAGTACTTTCTTTTGAGTTTTAGTGCTGGCGGTACCTATAGTAGAAAGTCGACTCCGAACAAGAGATTTTAGAGTCCATTCTCATGGCAATTTTATTTACTTTAAAAGTTTTCGCCAGAAATCTGTTGAGAGGAAGTTGGCGTAGAAATATATTTTTGTAGTTCATTTTATTTGAGATACCTGAGCTAAGGTTTGAATCTCGTCATTGACAAAACTAATAACGTAAGTTTAGAATTAGACTGAAGAGTCATTCTCATTAACAGGTGGTATTGATGTTTAGAAACAATTCACTCTCTCGATGGATAAATTATGCATTCTAAAAATAGAAAAAATGAAACCGAAATATTTAGATTAGTTGAACAGAGTTAGTGCTTCCCAGAATTGGAAACAGTTTCAGATAATGAATGAAATCCTTTTACTGAAATTGCAGTTGAAATTAAAATTTTTTCTAAGAACCGTAACAGGAAATGAAAATAAAACGCCAACTGAAGTGTTCTTACCATGTTGTTGTATAGAGAAGATAGAAGAAGAAAATTGTATTGAAAATAAATTTCCAAGAATTTGATTGGAAAGTTTTCCGGGTCATTTTAGTTTTTTTTTCGGAAACACCAAAAGCTGAGAATGATTAAATGCAATTGAATTCTTTGAATTGAGAATCCTTTGAAGCCACATTTTAGTGGTAATTTTAAATGTATGCCTATAGGGGGGCGTTAAGCAATGTTCAGACTGTGATGGTTGTGTTCTTTGAAACGAAATCTATCACTCTCCAAGTATATTCCTGTACTTCTTAGAAGTGTGGCTTAATAGAATTTAAATATATGAAGAGATGAACTGATTTCAGCAGAAATCTTCCTGTATAATTGGAAAAATACAGTGATGCCATATTACTATGAAACTCTAATGAATCAATAGAATACGATTTCCTTCTATCTGCAACGGTAACATAAAAATCAGGTCCATCTTTCTGTATCAGACACCTGACACAATGGAAATTGCAATTGAATTCACACGTCTGCAAAATAAAGATGAGATGAACCCACTTAAACCTGATTCGTGATTCTATCTTACAAACCCTATAAGAGTTTTAATGGGACACTGACCTCTAGGTACTCATGTTCGGCGACTTCTACACAAGCTATAATAATTTCTTGGGCATTCAGAATATATTAACGGAACGTCTGAAGTTGAACACAATCCGAATAAAATTCACAGCTTCATAAAACTCTTAGGAGCGCGTTGGAGATGCCAACCAGGAGTTGTTATGGTTTAAGGGAAGAGGTAATATCGGTGTTAAAACGGGACTATGTAGGAGGAGCTAAGTAAACTAAGCCTATTAAGGCGGCTGTCAATAAACCCGGTATATGGTTCAAAAACTATTGTCGTAAATTTTATGCGAAATTCTCAAAGACATCGAAATGGGCATTCTGGAGACGATTCTATAAGAAGAAATCACCTGAATACATAGGCATGCAAGTACTGGCGACAATAAATCAATTCTTCTGCTTGACAAAAAGTAAGTAAAGTATTGAGATTAATACGCTCACAAAAACCCTTAAAATTCTGAGAATTAAAATGGAAATTTTTATAAAAAATATAATTTTTTTTTCAATTTCAATAATCCGTAAGCATTTTTTAATTTTCTAAACCAACGGCAATAATTTAATTGCCTCTAGAAGTAATTGATGGCTTGCTTTAATTATTAATTTTATTGCAAAATTGAAAACTTTTTACATTTTTTTAATGTTTTTTCTTTAATTTCCTTATTTCATGTTTTTCCTTCACGCCCGTTCTGTGAGTGACTAATTGCCACATAAAAAAGAGAAAAAAACCAGAAAAGAAAGAAAAAATCAAATTAAACGCAACCTATTTTTATGAAAACTTTCCGGCTGTATTTTTTATTTTTTATTTGTTATTTGACATTGAAACGATTAAAATTAAACGCCTTGCGTGTTTTTTATATGCGCCGAGTCAATTAAATTCAAATAAAAATTGAACTTTGGAAAAATCCAAACGCCTACCTTAACTCATTTGTTGTTACTTGACTGAATAAATTCAGAAGAATGGTAGACTGGAATAAATTTCTGTCAAGGCTTAAATTGTTTTGTAGAGAAATACAATTTTTACGGAAAGGATTTACAAAATGCTCTCTCAGTGTGTACGGATAAATGTAAGGAATAATATTGTGTGTGAATAACATTTGTCGAGTAATAATATGCCTCCTGCCCGTGGAGGATTTTGTTGAAATTCACGCATATTTACGGATTGCAAATCAATACAACTTGGCAAAAAACATAAGATTTCAGTCTTCAACAGAAAACAACAACCATTTATGTATTCCGAATTGATTTTTATGCTGTATAGGTAACCGATAATCAACACTAGTATACTCACAGCAATGCCAAGCAAAACGGTTTTGATCGAAAGGCATTGAGCCGGCCAAACTAGTAAAGACGATCTGTGTAGTCAGACCTTAGGAAATCGCCGTAGTCTAGTAGGTAGTGTGTTGGTCGGACATCTGAAACAAAACGTAATATGAAAATACACTTCTTTGGCGACTTCTTCGCATTCCTGACAAAAATTCTGAGCGTCAAATAAATTTGCCATGAAAAGATTCTCAAAAAAAAAAATCTGTCGTTCGGAATCAACTTTAAATTGTAGGTACCGCCACTCATGTATACAAATTAACGCACTAGGTAATAATCCTGACTAAAGGATTGTCTGTATGTATATTATAAGCTGATCTTCGTGAAGTAAATTGAGTTCCATTAGCACAACCAGACGCAGTTAACGTTGAACTGTACGGCCCGCTACTCATGGATAAAATTAATATACAGAACATGGCTGGTGTGACAAGCTAGGTTGTTGTCCTGACTAAAGGATTGTGTACAAAAAAAATTAATAAATAAATAAATATCCTTATAAGATAAATATGCACGTAGATATAATCTAAATTATCAAAGGAAGCAATTACAATTTAAATATTATTTTTTGTGAATAGTTATGCAATCCCTTCTAAAAAAAATACTTGCTAAAGCCTCTTTGGTGGCTCAACGACAAAGTTCTTTTTCATCCTTCTCTTTCAATTAAAATAAACAGAAAGAGAAAGTTTCTCTACATTTTCTACTTCATGCCACCCCAGCCTTTAAGCTATTTTTTCATTAAATTTTCGTATTCCTTTGTAATTTTATTGACATTGTTCCACTTTATTTGTGTGTCAGTGTCATGCATATGAATAGCAATTGTATAAGTATGTATGTATGTGTATGTGCACATGTTTATTTTGTATGAAATTTTAGAAATTTTTTTCTCCATCTTTGTTGCTGTTGAGCCAAATTAATATAATAAAATTTAAAATAATTCTCTTCAATTTTTTGTGTGTGTTATTTTTCCATTATAATGGTAAAATGTAAATAATAAATGTATTAAAAAAAAGAGAGAAAAAGTATTAAAACTTTATCTTTATTGGATTGTATTTCCAAGGAAAACATATAAAAAAATATTTTTTATTATAAATATTTTAGAGAAAACTACATACGAATATTAAGGAAATTCTAGATAAACACACGAATATTTATAATAAATGAAAAGTTAAAAGAAAAATTCCTTAATATCTGTTTTATTCATTAATAAATTAAATTAAATTAAATTCATTCTGTTCAATTTTTTAGTATAAAATAAAACAGAAGCAGCAGAAGGCCTTTTACAATATCTGTGTTTTGTATTTACCAAAAACATGTTTTTCAAGCAATGAAAATGATGTTTAAAATACTTTGTTTTAATCAGTAATTAAAATGCAATTTATAGGTAATCATTTTAATTTGTTTATTATTTAAAATTCCATTGATTTAAATCGCAATAAAAATACCAGCAATTATCAGCAAAGCTTTAAAGTGCTTTTAAAAATTCCAAAATAAACACCACAGCAACACTGTTAACAAGAACAACAAAAACAAACATAATAAAAAAATTTAATTGCAAAACATGAAAAACAACTCTGATGTTCAAAAATAATATTGTGAGCGTGTGTGTGTGTGTTTGTGTATGGATTGTATGTAAGGAGGATATAATTGACCATTAACAGAGTAGAGCATACTATTGGTTTTTTATACTTCTACTGATAAAGGATAATCATTAAATTGAGAAACAAAATCCTTTACTCAACCAAAAGCAATAAAATTCACAATAAAAATGCGAATTAAATCGTTAACAAATATCCCAAAATAACCGTCTTTCACTTGCTTTACTGCCAGTTGAGTTCAATAATTGTTAAATAACTGTGTTCACCACTCACCATTCACCACCACTCTTTGCTCTTTGTTCATGGCTTTTTATCTCTCAGTCTCAATGATCTCTGCTTGCGTTCTTTGTCTTTAAACACACGCTTTCGTTTGTATTTGTGTTGTGTTGTGTTTTCTTTTAAAACCCATAATAAAACTTGATTTTATAACCACAGTTTTGTACATAAACACACACACCCGCACTTACTCTCATAAACATAAAACCATTGACAAAATAAGTGCATGCATCTGACTCTCTCTCACTTTATTTATGAGAGAATGTAAAATGTTAAAAAATTTCTCCACATTTCTTTTGTTTGTTTGCTTAAGTATGAATGACCTTTAGTGTTTTGCATTTTTATTGTTGATGTATGTAAGTTTCACTGTCTCTTTTTCTCTTGTTTTGCCACACTTTCTCTTAGTTTGCTTTGTTTACATCTTTTACTTGTAAGTTCGACAGCCAAGCTATACTTTTTTCGTATATTATTGTCTCTTCTACACTGAGAAAAATAAGCATTTAAGGCCGAAACGGTATGAATGTTGTTTGTTTTGTAATCAATGATACAGACTCTGGTTTGATAGTCCTCGTTTTTCTACTGTGTTCTGTATGCGAGAGTGTTAAAAAATCTAAACTTAAATCTGATGATGTAACTACACAAGGTGCTCTTTGCCTAGAATTTCCAAACCTAGTCTTCCAAGCCTAGACACAACAATGTCTTAACAACCTCAAAAGACGTAAACATATTTAAAAGTGTCTATAAAAGTGATGACTATAAAAGTGCTAACTTTTTAGCTTCCCACATCACTTACGTTGTGTGTGTTAATTTTATACATGAGTGGCGGCACCTACAGTTTAAAACCGACTCCGAATGACAGATTTTTTTGAGAATCTTTTCATGGAAATTTTTGTATGTACTTTCAACGATTTTGCCAGAAATCTGCTGAGGGAGGAAGTCGTCGAAGATATATTTTTTCATATTTCGTTATGTTCGAGATGTTTGACCTAGGGTTTGAACCGTAGCCTTACGTCTAATATGTTGGCTTATTAGCCTACTAGACTACGGCGACTTCCACAAAAATTTTCATCAACGCTGATTTTTATTTCTCACTCGATAGTTACTTCAGAAAGCATATTTCTTGCTTATGGAATTGGCGAAATGGTAGTTGATACTGCCATTGCCTCCGTAAATAGTGACTCGTCGCCTTCGCATTTTCGAGAATAACTTTAAAAAAACCAAACAGAGCAATATGGTCGTATGTTAATCAATATGTTCACCAATTGAAGATGAGTAACTAGACGAAAGGCATTATATTGAATGGAAGGTTTCCAGAAAGAATAATTTTACGTTGTGTTGACGTCAATTGTGATTTGACGCCGTTGGGCTTTTTTTATGTGGTCGAGTTAAAGATCATGTCTACGCAAATAATTCCCAAAGACGGAGATGTGCTTCTGGTAGGCCATTGGTATGTACCAAATTATGTTGATTTTGTAAGATAGCCTTCAAAATTTTTTTCCAGTGTATATTCTCTTTTATAAAAATCGACTTTTGGGCTGAATCAAAATAAACAAATCTTCTCATAATAAAAGTATCACATATTAAATGGCCTTCAGTTGCTTTGATTGCCTTTAAAGCTTCACATTAATACGGAAAATAAAAAAACGAAAATGATAGAAAAACAATGGAAAATAATGATGTATGACGACGTCCGATAGACGTTATTATTGTCATCACTTTTATGTGGAAATAATCGTGATCATTATTTGGCAGTATAATGGCTTTTGGTCTCACGATATACATTTTAAAAATAGAAAAAATTCAATCGAAAACTTCAGAATAGTTGAACAGAATTAGTACTTCCCAGAATAGGAAACAGTTTCAGATAATGAATGAAATCCTTTTACTGAAATTGCAGTTGAAATTAAAATTTTTTCTAAGGACCGTAGCAGGAAATGAAAATAATAGAGAAGATAGAAGAAGAAAATTGTATTGAAAATAAATTTCCAAGAATTTGATTGGAAAGTTTTCCGGGTCATTTTAGTTTTTTTTTTTCGAAACACCAAAGGCTGAGAATGCAATTGCATTCTTTGAATTGAGAATCCTTTGAAGCCACATTTTAGTGGTAATTTTAAATGTATGCCTATAGGGGGGCGTTAAGCAATGTTCAGACTGTGATGGCTGTGTTCTTTCAAACGAAATCTATCACTCTACAAGTACATTCCTGTATTTCTTAGAAGTGTAGGTTGCTAGAATTTAAACATATAAAGAGATAAATTGATTTCAGCAGAAATCTTCATGTATAGTAGCGAAAATACAGTGATGCCATATTACTATGAAAGTCTAATGAATTAATAGAATACGATTTCCTTCTGTCTGCAACGGTAACATACAAATCAGGTCCATCTTTCTGTATCAGACACCTGACACAATGGAAATCGCAATTGAATTCACACGTCTGCAAAATAAAGACGAGATCAACCCATTCGCGGAGAGACTAGACAATTCTGGCCCATATATCGGTATATGTGGAAGAAAATTTAAGTTACACCTGATAGACTCTATCTTAAGAACGTTATAGCAATTTTAACGGGACACTGACCTGTAGGTTTGCATGTTCAGAGACTGGAAATACTTTATAACTGCTTTTGCACAAGCTGTAGCGATTTCTTCGGAATCTAGAATATATTGTTACGAAAATGAAAAATCTAGATGCTGGTATTTTGCTTCAATATCGCTTAAAATTAAAATTATAAACAAAAGATATTAAAACAAAGCAATGCAGTAATCAAACCTGTTTACAACCTATCGTACTGCTTAATATAACAACAAACACCAGCATAAAAAAATGGTAAACAAGTAAACAAAAATATACCGACAACACTAGAATAATAAACGCAAACAACGATGATTACAATTATAGAGATTTTTAGAAGGCGAAGTTACGCCTTCAAGAACATTTATTAGACTGTTTACTCTGCCATATAAAAGGCAAGGCGAACCAGGCGAGTGAGTTAGTGAAGTTCAGTCAGTTTAGTGTAAAGACGCGGTGCGTTTGAAGAGAGTAATCGTGGTTTGAAGATCTCCGTTACAAAGATCTGTCGTATAATTGCTTAGTAATTGTTATTGCTTATGCAAAGGGTATAAACAGAGGAATAACAAAGAAGAGCAATTGTTGTTGTTTACATCAAGTTATGAACAGTGGCACACAGAATTATGTGAATAATAGAGAATTTTAATTAAAATTAAACACAAATTTATTATTTATTTCATTTGAAATTTACGAGCTCATATTTTAAACGTTTTTGAAACGAAAGATCGTAACAATATTAACATAACGTGTCAAGTGAAAGACGGTCCGAATAGAATTCACACCTCCATAGAAGTCTTGGGACGCTGTGAGAGATACTAACCAGGAGTTGTAATTGTTTGAGAGAAGAGGTAAGATCGGTGTTATAACGGGACCCTGTAGGAGGACCTAAGTAAACTAAGCCTATTAAGGCGGCTGCCAATTAAAGCTAACCTAAGCATGCTAGTAAAGGGTCCGCCAAATAACTTTTTTTTTTGAAAATGCTTTAAAAAGAAAAACTACTGAATATTTTCTCAAATTTCTTTTTTTATTTGAAAGTACAATCCTTCCGGTTAATAATGGAAAATAATTTCATTCAAATGGCTGCCTCGGCTGGCCATGCAGTAGCCTACACGATCGGTCCAATTTGTAAGCACATTATCGATTGTGTGCAGCTGTATTTCACCAATGGCTTCACGAATATTGCCCTTTAAAGCATCAATTGTCTCTGGCTTGTCGGCGTAACACTTATCTTTGACGGCACCCCACAAATAATAGTCCAACGGTGTCAAATCGCAGCTCCGAGGTGGCCAAATGACATCAGCTCTGCGGCTGATAATGCGATCTTCAAAAACAGGGAGCAAAACATCAAGTGTAGCTTCGGCTGTGTGGCACGTAGCACCGTCCTGTTGAAACCAAATGTTGCCAATATCCTCCTATTCAATTTTTGTGAACATGAAAATTCGTTCAACATGGCCCGATAACGATCGTCATTGACTGTAACGGCCACTCCTTGCTCATTTTCGAAGAAAAATGGCCCAATTATGCCTCTGGACCAAAATACTTGCGAAAATAAATCAATTCTCCTGCTTGTCATATGCGAGAGAAGATAATTTGAATTCTATGAAGCTTCAGTTTGACCAGACAGGCTACTGGAAAAGACAATTAAGATTACTCTTAGAAAGACTTGATGGAATGTAGTCAACAAATGCAGTCTCTAAGAGTACGTAAGCGAAAATTGGTAATTGTCTGCAAGATTTCTTTACTATTAAGGAAGAAATGTAAAGGCCAACCTATAGAGTGAATAATAAAAGCGGTGGCTTAACGACGTGCATATTTTGTCTTAATAACGATGCTCAATTCACATATGTTTTTAAGCTGCAATAAACGCTATCCATAAAGCAAAATGCCATCCCAACCAATGAAATAAAAAACGATGTGCCAACGAGTTTTCTTTGAAACGGCTTAAAATATTCAAAGTTTTTTTGTTTTTGTTTTCTTCACATTCAAGTCAAAGAAAGAAATGCAATATCGATGTGCTTAAATATGATATTAATGGGTGGACTTACTTACCTCCTCCTTTGGCACCAGCGTTACTTTCTTCATGGGTGCACTGTTATTGACAACCACCGTTTCACGTTTCAATGATGGACGTTTTAAGGCTGAATTGGGTTTTTGTATCTCAACCATAATGTTTTCAGCACAACAACACAGGAAACACGTAAATGGGGAAGGATAGGATGGGAATGGGAATGAGGATGTAAGGAATCAAGGAATAAAGACGTTGAGTGAAGACAAGGAAAATGATTGAAAGGAAATGGTAATTAGAAGGAAAGTGTTGAAAATTAGAAAAAAAATTAGGGAAAATAGATAAAAATAGATAAAGGATGAAAAGGAAGAGAGAAACGGATTCAAAGGAAATGGAAATGAATTTCTATTTTGTTATTTCTTAGGAAAATCGATAACGATAACGGAGGGAGAAGAAAGAAAGGAGCTTAAGTAAAGGAAGAGAAATTTACTTTGGAATGTTGAATGTTTTATGGGGAGAATATTATCTCTCTCTTTCTTGTTTATTTGCTTTACTTTTATTTGAATAACAAAATTTAGAGTTTTTTTATTTTTCTTCTTCCTCTTCAGTTTTTTCTTAAAGGAATTTAAATTTTTGTTTTAGGAAATCGTTGCTTTTATTATGGGTTTGTGTTGCTTTTAAAATCATTTTTAAGACTTAATTTTTAACATTTTCTTTGGTTTGTTTTTCTTTGTCTGTTTTCTATGTTTTTTTTTTTCAACAAAATCAAAAAAGAGTTTTTCAATGTTTTTTGTTTGGGGTCTCTTATAAAAGGGTTTTGATTTCGAAGTATTTTTTTTCTATAAAATTTATAAGAAATAAAGTTTTTCTATTTGCTTAAACAATAGGAAATTCTTTATTAAAGTTTAAATTTCTTTTCCTTGCTTTTTTTTTTTTGGGAAAAATCCTCATCATTTTATGCTGTTGCTGCTGCTACTGCTACTGCTACTGCTGCTGTTAATATTGCTTTTTAAGGATTTATTTGGTGTTGATTTTACAATCTTCTTCTCATTCATTCCTTTGTTGCTGTTGTTCTTTTCAAATGTCGGTAAAGCTGTTTCATTATCTGCTTTATTTTGCTTTTGTATGTGTGGCTTATTACCCTGCGTTATGCCATTATAAACCCAATAATATGTCATCGTATGCCATCGTATGCCATATTATGTGTTCGTAATTCTTCAAAACTTCTTCTTCTTTCTTCTTATTCGTTTATGTGATTTGGGTTTTCAATTTTTAATATTAAAAGGAATCGTATTTTTCTTTCCTTGTAACAAAAATCATTTTATAACGAAAACATGAAACCAAAAACTTTTAAGAGAAATGAAATGTTTTGTGAACTCAAGGTTCTATTCATGGTATTGAAAACATAATCTAAGAAGAGTTTCTTCAAACGTATAACTGTTTGCCTTAAGCCTGTTCATGAATACATCCAGAACACAATAGAAGAACTTTGTGTAGGCTATGCTCGGCAAATGAGGTAAGGATTTTGTGTATAAAATTTCATTAATCTAGGCTTAATATGGAAGTAAATCGATAACAGTTATTTTCTTCGGCTTATGACTTTAGCAAACAGTACCTCGTGTTATAGAAGTGAATCACGGAAGAAGAATCACGCTAGATGGAGTTCAATTTATACTTTTTTTGAGTTTAACGTATAGAGATTTCAATACCTTTACGGATAATCAACTGGAAATTAAGGCAATAGCATCCAGAAATATAGGATCAAAGACATGTGTGTGAAGATAAATTCAAATTTAAAACCAAAGTCTCAAACCCACACTTTTAGCAGCGCCACTTTTTGCCTTTACCAGTTAACTGCACTGTTAACTGTTTAACAGTGGCAGTAAGTAGATTAGTCTTCTAGCTTGATTATTGACATAAATTTTATTCAAAATTATTCCAGCTATTCCACTACCACAGTTCGAAAGAGGACCCTCTGACCTACCATTTGCATATAGTCTGTATGGTTTACTATTTCTTATATGTTCCAAAATGGCCACTGATCTTTTAGAGAAATTTCAATCAAAAAATTCATATTTTAAAAGCCAATTTTCTCAATACCATATCACTTTATATGTGACCATGTTGCTGATTATATTAAGAGGCCTTGGAACCTTCCTTTGCATATAGTATGGTACTCATAAAGCTAGAGTATTTCCCAAAATTATGCCCTAAACAAATGGGCTGGTTCAGATGGATACTGTTAAATAACTAACAGTGCTCCGTTAAGGGCAAATTTTGTTCTGTTAAGAGAAAAATTTGCTCTGTTAACGCCAAATGTGGCGTTGCTAAAATTTATGGATTGCGTCTTGGATTTTCAAATTCGAATTTATCTTCACACACACACATATCAAAGACAATCCTGGAAAAAGGCGATTATAAATTACCTCAGACATGGAACCGTACTTATTATATCCATTCCTAGTCCTCACCGAGGGATTAGAAATGAGAATGTGAATTATCTGGCTAATAGAGCACATATCATTACATAAAAATCATATCGGCTATTACGGTATAATGACTGGGTAGAAAGAATTCCAAAAAAACGTTGGGGCGATTGTAATGAGAAGAGGAATTAAACAAGGGCTACAAGTGCTGATTTAAAAAACATTAAAAATTTATCAGAATTATTATCGATTATTAGAATCCTTAATGATATCGTGGTGTTATGTACATTTAAAATCAAACATTACAACGCCATAAAGAAACTGAGGATTAGATGACCTGTAAATCGTTACTCGCCGATGACAAGTTAATATTTGTGGATTTGCCAACAGGTGTTTTGCTAATATAGATAGCAATTGCTTTCTAAAGCGTTGAATGCGGGCACTATTTCAAAGTTACAGTGAGCTTCAAAAGACCCTGTATATTAAAAAAAACATACGTTAATAAATTCCAGTTAATTTTATTTTAAAAATGTTTCATTGCCAGTTTTTAAAATTGAAACAAAAGAAAAAAATTACAAAAAATTTCGAAATAAAGTTTCGGGCACTCTCCTTAAATGGTAAAAGTTGAGTTTAGTGATTGTTAGAATTTTATTCATAGTGTACAGTTTCTTTTAACGCTCACTGTATATAAGCCTAAGTGGAATATGTTTGGTAAATATATTGTTACGAAAATGAAGAATCTAGATACTGGTGTCATTAACATTAAAATGGTAAACAAGTAAAGAAAAATACAACAACAAACACTACAAGAATAAATGTAAGCAACATAAACGAACAACAATAATGAAACAACAATGTTTACGTTTATAGAGATCTCGATAAGGCCAAGCCACAAACATTCGCCTTCAAGAACATTCATCCGACTGTTTACTCTGCCATAAAAAATGCAAAACAAAACAGGCTAGTGAGTTAGTGAAGCCAGTCTTGTGTGAAGACGCGGTGCGTTTGAAGAGAGAAATCTCCGTTACAAAGATTTGTCGTACAATTGCTTATTGATTGTTATTGTTTATACAAAGGGTATGAACAGAGGAATAACAAAGAAAAGCAATTGTTGTTGTTTACATAAAGTTGTGAACAGAGGCACACAGAATTGTGCGAAGAATAAAGAATTTGAATTAAAACTAAACACAAATTTATTTTTATTTTATTTGCAATCTACGAGCTCACAATTTAAACGTTTTTAAAAGGTAAAAACGTAACAATATGCTGGTTGTGTACTCAATATTTCAACTACATAGCCTTTATATTTCTTAGCCTTTTGTCAAGAACTCTAATACTTATTGTAGGTATTGGTGAGCGCCGTATTGGTATGATAAAGCATAAACACCTCCATACCTGTCTGTCGAATTTAGTGTTTTTTAATTACAGTTTTCAAGTGCGTAAATAAAATCCTCCATTCCCAACACTTCCATACATAATCAATTATGGTCAAGGATATCTATGCGAATGGCTATGTTGGAACATTTCGTGGAAAATGAAATTGAATAGAAAAACAAAAAATAATTTCAATTCCTATTAGCTTAGTAAAGCTGTTTTGATAACAATATTAAAAATATGAATTTTAAGTAGTAAACCATGTGGCAAATACCCAAATACAAACAAAAGACACAAAAAAAAGGAGGAGACTTACAATTATTTAGCCAAACAACACCCGCTGTATTGTTTCTCTCTTATTTTGAAGGCCAAACAAACCTTCAAATGGAGGTAAAAATAATAAAAAAAACAGAAACAAAAACAACAAGAAAAAATGTAGTCCAATGCTAAGGTGTGCTGTGTGTGCTCTATTCCAAGAATTTGAAAAAAATATATACATTAGAGATGTGGTGGGTAAGGGAGGGAGGGTAGTACAAAAACTTTTAATGTAATTTGAAGGAGCAAAAAAAAAAACAGGACAAAACAGACAGCCAGTTAGCAAGACAGACAGACAAACACCTCCAGACGAAAGTAGTTGTAACACACATAACAATTTCAACAACAGCAATTGTAGAGCATAAACAGGGAAACGGAAATTTATTACGTTTAAAACCTTGTTCTTAACGGTATACACGTACTTCACAACGCAAGGCTTCACAAGGTAAATTTATGCTAAAAGGATACGTGTTTACGACACACACAAAAGAGTATGAATGAGTAAAACACAGGATGAAATTATCACAATTTTTGTTGTTGTTGTTTAAACCGATAAACGATAACAAAAAAAAATGAAAATAAATGATTTATGGCTTGTCGAAAATAAAATACCTCCCCCCCCCACACAGAAAACCATAAGCAGCCGATAACAGATTTAAAAGAAGATGACAAAAAAAAATCCTCTTGTTTTTTTTTTAAATAAAATTCGTTTTTATTTAAAAGAAAAATTGCCATTCATTAACCATTTGTTATGAAAAATAAACAAAAACAAGAAAAAAAAGGAAAAGAAAAAGTATCTGAACACATATAAATCTGGAACAGAAAATTCATTTCGTTTTTTCACACACACTGATAATCTTTCTTTATTGTAAAGCCCGATGTTTGGCTGTGTACGTGCGTAAAATGATTTGGGAAATATCGCCATAATCACTGCCATTATATTTATTTTGTGAAGATAAACTCATACATATGCATACGCCATATAGTTATCCATGCTTTTATGTAAATCTTCTTCTTTCTATGGCTCAGATTTATTCTCTCCCTCTCTCTCTCTCTCCCTGTCTGTGAAGTATTGAAGTAAATTATGCGTAAAAACCCAGATCAACTAAAAATGATGAGTACTTTAAACTTTCAATATGAGTAGAGGTTCCATGATATTAAAATAAGTATGAATGCGTATAAGTCTCAGATATTATGAGTATAATTCGATTCCACTCATTTGAATACTCATTGCTGATCTCTGATACATACATAATTACTCATGACAATCCTTTTGTCAGGATTATGGACCTAACGTCTCATTCCACTGATGTTGTGTGTGTTAATTTTATATATGAGTGCTGGGACCTACAGATTAAAATCGAATCTGAGCGACAGATTTTTTGAAGAAACTTTTCATGGAAATTTTTGTATTTACTCTCAGAGTTTTTGCCAGAAATCTGCTGAGAGAAGGTCGCCGAAGAAATATTTTTTTTTCATATTTTCGTTTTGATGTCTGACCTGATCAAATAGACTGAAAAAGGCATTCAATTTGACAGATATAGCGCCAACAAAATGGCCGTTATCTCCTGTCAATTTTTCGAAAGTCTCTGTAGGAAGAGTTCTTTTAAGTGTTTATTATTGAAATATAAATCTGGAAGCAGCGGACTTAACCTTGCTTCTCAGTAAATGTCATCAATATTGGCCAAAATCAATGATCAAGAGGAACTTCACAGAAGTGCACTTCATTTATAGTTTTCCTTTTAGAAACTGGATATCAGATTACCAGCTCTGCATTAGAATTCCAAGAACATGTTTTCTCGCCCTAGTCTAGTAGGCAGTATGTTGCCTTATTAGACGTGAGGTCGTGGTTCGAATCCCAGCCCAGGCATCTCTCATCTGTAGTATAAATAGGTTACATTCAAAGCGTATCAAATTTATTATTTACAGTCTATTTTATAATAAATAAATAACGATACTAAAATATGAAATTCTAATGCTCCTAATCGTAATTATATTTGTGAGTTTACAAGGGCCAAACAAATAAAATCGAATTCATTTAACAGCCTTTAAGTATAACAACTATTATAAGGACTCCATAATGATATTCTGACATCTAAATGACAGGACATCAGTTTGCCAAAGAGAAAGAGAGAGTAATTGTTAAATTATGCTGGGAATAAATACAATAAATTTGATTGCCTGTGGAAGGGCGCCATAAAAGGACTCGTTAATACTAATTTATGCTTTAAAAATAATATTTTTACAACCAACCTCGTTAAACTTAAGATTACTTTAACGACGTTAAGGCTGTAAAAGCTCTTAAAAATGTTTGTGCAGTTAAATGTTACTTAAACACTGAGTACGTGACAAATGACGCACATTATCATTTCGATTTCTGGGATACATTTTCGTTCAGTGTATGTTACACTGGTAAACGAAATAGTGTTTCAATAATTTAACAAATGTTTTTCTTTCGAGATTTTAATTTCATTCGCATTTAAATTAAATGCCAAAAGGTAAGCAAACATTTATCAGAAATCCTTTTACACGATTGGATAATTCGAATTTACCATCCTGATAATGATGTTTGTGTGGATGAAAGGATAATTTAATTAATTTTTAACTAAAACCATAATTATTGATATTTGTAAAAAAACTTTTCAACATATTTTTCTCGTTTACTTTGCGGAAATATTATTTTTTAATTTCATTTAATCACACTGGGAAAAAACAACATGCAACACTTGGCCTTTATTTGGTTTGGTGAGGTGCAGTTGGGTTTGGCTGAACGATAATTTCTCTTCCTATACTTTTTTTTAATGCATGCAAGCAGTATAAAATAATTTAAAAATGAAATTTATATATCTATTGTCTCTCTTTCTCTCTCTCTTTCTCTCTGTCTCTTTCTGTCTCATATGTTAACAATTTTTAAAGAGTCTGTTGCACTATAAAATTATGGAAAAAAACAGAAAAAAATTCTGCTACAACCAAAACAACAATTTCCCAGGAAATTGTTTAAAAAAAGTCCATCAAGAATTTTCAATGCATGTTTTAAGATCGCCTTAAAAGTTTTAATTAAAATTGAATTATTTTCGTATAAATTTCTTAAAAATTGTTTTCAAACAAGTTTTTTTCCGTTTTTGGTTGTCCTTAATGAGTAATTCGTATTATTATGAAAATGAACAGTCTAGATACTGGTGTTTTGCTTTTACATCACTTAACATTAAAATGGTAAACAAGTAAACAACAATACAACAACAAACACTGCAAGAATAAATGTATACAAAATACACAAACAACAATAATGAAACAACGATGCTAACATTTATAGAGATTTCGAGGAGGCGAAGCCCTAAACATTAGCCTACAAGAAAATTCATCAGACTGTTTACTCTGCCGTATAAAAGGCAAGACAAAGCAGGCGAGTGTGTTAGTGAAGTTCAGTCAGCCTTGTGTGAAGACGCTATGTGTTCGAAGAGAGTAATCGTGGTTTGAAGATCTCGGTTACAAAGATCTGTCGAACAATTGTTATTGCTTATGCAAAGGATATAAACAGAGGAATAACAAAAAAGGCAATTGTTGTTGTTTCCGTCAAGTTGTGAACAATGGCACACAGAATTGTGCGAATAATAAAGAATTTTAATTAAAACTAAACACCAAATTTATTATTTATATTATTGGCAGTCTACGAGCTCATATTATAAACGGTTTTAAAAGATAAAAACGTAACAGTATGTTAGTAATTGTGTCTTATAAATAATATTCTTTAGTTATACTTCCCTTCAAACAATTCAATCAATTCAAAATGGAAACAAACTACATTCCTCAAGTAAATGTTTAGGTTATCCAAGGCAAATTAAACGTGATTATCAAGGTTTTAAAACAAGTCCTCATCGAGAATAATATACTGCTTCCTCCTGGAGTCGCAAAATTACAATAAGCGATGCTCCCCTTACTTAGGGGAGTAGTACTACAGCAGTCATGAACCCGCGGTGGTTTAGTAGGTAGTGTGTTGTCTTACTAGACGCAAGCTCGTGAATTCAAAACTCGTGTAATTCTTTATAATGTCTCATTATTCCACAATAGTCGATGTGATGTTTCCGCCTACTTTCTCAGTTTCGTCAATAATGCATTGGAACACACTGGGTTGTATTATACTTTAGTATCGTTTTCTCATTTCCTCTCACCGTTCCATACCTGAAGTAATTTTTAATCCCCTTTTTACACTCTAAAAGGATATTTGATCCTGTATTCCTGGATGTGATTGTCCTAATTGTTATTTGACTATCTGTCGAGATATTTAAATTCCTAAATGCAATATTCCAAATGATTACGAGCCCAGATCATACGTTTCCTGATTGCGCGTACCTCCGCTTGATAAACCGTATTATGGTCCGGTAGCCGGCGGCAAAGTTTTGGTTTCTGGTTCCTCTATATAGAGGACCAGTCCCGTCCTGTGACCATGTTTAGAGCCAACTAGTCCCCATGGGCATCTGTAGTATGCATCTGTTTGACCAAGAAAGTCGATCTGGTATTAGAGCGATGCAATTGGTTGTTATTCATACGTTCGGCATCCTGTCGGATAACTGCGCGTTAAACGAGAAATCGTGCAGTATCTCAACTATATTCTGGTGATAACATTATGGCTCTGGTTGATCTATCCCTCAAAGCCTGAAGACTTATCATGTTAATTAAGTGCTACAGCATTACTTGCTAAGTCCATAAGCTCATCTATTCACCTAATTTGGATAAACTAATAAAACCAAGGGTTTTTGGACCTTTTTTTTTAATAAACAAGAGTCTGTCTAAGCTGTAAATTATGCCTGATCTTTGGCATCCCTTGTATGCCTTAATATTCTACAATGTCAGCAGAATATGTATGACGAACTTAATGCTACGAGAGTCATACACTCGTAGGTACCATAAAAATCTCAAACGGAGCCTATGTCTCGCATTGGTTAAATATTTTGATTCAAATACAAGGCTTATATTCATTTCATTTACTAGGGCATCTAGCTGCGAATAGTTTAAGTGAAACTATCGGGACACTAATGTTTCCATGGTAATTAAATCCTCGACTCTATTGTGGAATATACTGAGAAACAAAATGTATCTCATATTTGTCTCCATGGTAAAAAATTGAAATATGACAGTGAAAAGTGAATCTAAGGATCCATACAGAATTACTATGTTTATGATAAGAGCAGTGCGGCATATTTTTCATTTCATTATTCCAAACGTTTACATTAAGGCGTAGGTTGTAATATAAGTAGTCCTGACCAACTGTATATTTATTTTTGTATTTTTTCTTTATTATTTACAGCTACTTTGTGCCCACATGCTTTTATTTTTTCGTTTGTTTTTCAATCACTTCCTTCCAGTCATTTACTTTCAATTCTTGTTTTTTTTATCTTTCAATGCAAATATTTTCGAATACCATCATCAGTGCCGGGGTACTTATTTCATGGGTATTTAAACGCATTTTAAAGGAAAACGGCGTTATCCTTCAAAATAGTGAATATGGTGAGTGAAATAAATGCATTGCTACGGAGAAATCAAGGGAAACGGTAGCTTAAATATGAAAATAAAACTGCATTAACAGTGGCATTGAAATTCGTTGAAAAGGAAAGGAAAGAAAAGGAAGAAAAGTACAGAAATATTTAAAGGAATCAAAAAAAAAAAAAACAATAAGTAGAGAAAGGATAGGATCCATATATGTTCTTGGAAATAGTAGATGGCTTGTTATTATTTTAAGTCTTTTTGTTATTTGGATTCGATTCTAATTTTCAAAATAGACCTTAGATGTTATGAAACCTTATAGAAAGAATTAAAAGATAATGAAAAAGAGAAAACAGAAATGAATTATGAAAATTCCTAAAGGCCTTTGTACAATATTTTTCTGGGGATTTGAAAAAAATCCTATCAGGCTATCCACAGTCCTACTAAGTCCACAGAAGAGTTTCTGTGTTGTCAACAAAAAGAACAATTGTTAAGAAAATGAAAAAATCAAGATACTGGTGTTTTGCTTTTACATCGTTTAACATTAAATTTATAAACAAAAGCTATAAAAACAAAACAATGCAAGTAAACCATCCTGTTTACAAATTAGTGTACTGCTCAATATAACAACAAACACCAGCATAAAAAATGGTAAACAAGTAAACAAAAATCCACAAAGAACACTACAAGAATAAATGTAAACAACGATGTTTACATGTAGTGGAATGTAAACAACGATGTTTACATTTATAGAGATTTCGAGAAGGCGAAGTCACGAACGTTTGCCTTCAGGAACATTCATCAGACTGTTTACCTTGCCATATAAAAGGCAAGTAAAGCAGGCGAGTAAGTTAGTGAAGTTCAGTCAGTCTTGTGTGAAAACGCGGTGCGTTTGAAGAGAGTAATCGTAGTTTGAAAATCTCCGTTACAACGATCTGTCGAATAATTGTCTAGTAATTGTTATTGTTTATAACAGAGGAATAAAAAAGAAGAGCATTTGAAGTCGCCGTGGTGTAGTAGGTAGTGTGTTGGCTTACTATTCGTAAAGCCCGGGTTCGTATCCCAGGTCAGACATCAAAAATGAAATATGAAAAAAAAAATATTTCTTCGGCGACTTCCTCTCAGCAGATTTCTGGCAAAAACTCTGAGAGTAAATAAAAATTGCCATGAAAAGTTTCTCAAAAATATGTCGTTCGGAGTCGACTTTAAACTGTAGGTCCCGCCACTCACGTATAAAATTAACGCACACAACATGAGTGGTGTGAGAAGCTAGGCCGTAATCCTGACTGAAGGGTTGTAATGGCCAATTATGTATGTATTTGTTGTTGTTTACATCAAGTTGTAAACAGTGGCACACAGAATTGTGCGTATAATAAAGAATTTTAATTAAAACTAAACACCAAGTTTATTTTTATTTTATTCGCAATCTATGAGCTCATATTTTAAACGTTTTTAAAGGGTAAACACGTAACACTATGAAGAGTATTCGCAGTCCTAATATGTAAGTCCATAGAAGTTTATGTGTGCTGTCAACAAAAATATTTCTTCCGCACCTCCAGCAGCGTGCTGCTTAAAATCGTTGTGAACAGATAAAACCTTTAAAAACATGTTTTTCTCAAGCATTTCCGCGAAAGGAAACACTAAAAAAAGAAACAAATTTTTGCATGCATTCCGTTAACTACGAAATAAATTTGTTTTGTAAGTGTATGGGTGAGAGTGAGAGTGGTTTAGTTCTGTAAACAATAAGTGGTTTTCACATACCATTTAACGTTGCATTCATTTAGGCGTTACATGATGTAAAAATAAAACATTTCCTGGAATATTATTTAAATTTGTTTTTCTTCTCTCGTCTTAAAGCAGATGCAATTTAAAATAAAATTTAAAAAAAAGAACTAAAATAAATTTATGCATTCATAAGTAAATAAGGTCACATGTTGTAAATGTAAAAAGCGTACAACACATACATATTTTTATAGAGTCAATAAATCTGATAATTAAAGTCTTTGATTTCATATTTATGAGACTCCATTAAAATTTCATTTTTTTATAAGAATTTTTTTATCATAAAAAATGGTGATTATTACGTACTTATGAATTTCAAAAGAGGCTTGTATAATAAGGTCCTGGCGTTGAGAGTTGCAACGGCATCAACGCAGAATACTGTTATTTCTTAAAGCCTTATTGCATATAGAGATCAGCATAGAGTATTCAAAAATATGAGTAGAATCGAATCATACTCATAATTTCTGATACTTATACGCATTCATACTTATTTTAATACCATGGAACCTCTACTCATATTAAAAGTTTGAAGACTTATTATATTCATACTTAACAACACGTATGCTGTTGTTGATTTCGACTCTCCATAACCCAACATATACACGAACCACAAAATAAGTATGAGTCGCCTACGAGCACTAAAATACTCACTAGAAGGGGTTGTGTGTTTACTCTGCTTGCTGCTCTGTCGTTTTTCCTTTTTTTGTAAACGCCTAACAACTAAGACTGTAAATTTTGATGAATGTTTCGAGTCACTCGTATCATTTATTAGTATTAAAAGTATTTTTCTAAAGTTATGAATCTAAATGAGTAAGCTGGCTTATGAATCAAACATATATCGAATGGTATGAGTTTGATGTCAACGTTGTACGCATGCTCATTGCAACCTGTACTTATAAATCAAGGTTGTAGTGGGAGTATGAATGAATCAGAGTACATAGTTAAATTTCAATATTGTTGACTCACTTATATTCAACATTTCATGAGTGCTTATGAGTAGCGAAAAAACGATTCATTGCTGATCCCTGATACCTATTCAGCTCTTTCCAAAATTCCGGTCTCCTGTTCTAAGCTTTGGAATGTGGTTAGTTTTTCGAAAGAACAAGAAGCAACTTTTATTAAATATCAGTTGATTTCAGTGGCTAGTGGCCATAGTAGGTTTCTTTACACAATTCTATCAAAAATAAATTTAAAAACCTAAGAAGAGCGGCATCATTTCATTCAGCAAGCGTTTATTTCAGAGAGTTTCTTGAAATTCTTCCTTTTTTTCAATTTGTTTAAAACTTTTTGCACAACCCTCGTTTTGAAAAGAAATCAAAAATCCTTAAAAAAATGTTAAAAATAAAAATCAGTGCCACATTATTGTTGGTGGATGCACTTGCAATTTTATTTTCGTTCAATATCCTTGAAAGTATTTTTGGAACACAGAAAAAGAAAAACAGAAAAAATGGAGTGAAAGTATTTTTATTTTGCCATTTTTATGAATGATTTGGCAGTTTTCTGCATATTAAAAAATAAGAAACAAAAACAAACACAAAAAGCACAATGATTTGGTGTCTTGTACGGTGCAGTAGAAACTGTGTGGAAGAAACTGTAAAAGGAAGGAGAACCACAACAAAAAATGTTTTTCTTCAAAAGGGTTTTACGCTAAGAGCACATACGAGAGTATTTAAAAAGTTTCTTTTGCTATATTGCGACCAAGTGAAGTTCTAAATCAGGTTCAAACAAGCGAGAAAGTGATGAGTTTGATAAAAGATTTTGAATTCTCAAAATACGCTATCTAGACAACCTCTTCACTTCCTCTGTCTCACTGAATGGATAACATTTGAAATGAATATGACAGGACAGACAAAGAAAAGAGAAGGACTTTGTCAGCAAAATTTATTTTTACTAGTGTACCAGTGTATGATGTACGCAGATGGTGTTGTTTCTCGCCAGCTACTATTGGCAACCGTATTGTTCTAGAACTGTTTAACTGAACGGATAACAGCTACGATAGGTCAGACAAAGAAAAGAGAAGGACTCTGTCAGCAAAATTTTGTCACTAGTACACGCAATAGGTAACACGCAACGATGGCAACCCTATTGTCCTAGAACTTACTGTTTAACTGGAAAGACTTCACTAACGAACGTGAAACAAAGTCGAAAGTGAAAGGAAAAAGCATTTGTGGATAAAAAATCATTTCAAAATTGATTCACAGCTTTTTGTATATGCAACGCGTTTATCACTTACTTACTTACATATTAAATTGGTCATTGCAACCCTTTAGTTAAGATTAAAATCTAGTTTCTCGCATCACCCATGTTGTGTATGTTAATTTTATCCATGAGTGGCGAGATCTACAGTTTTTTTTGCCTCAAAACTGCTGAGAGGAAGTTGCCAAAGAAATATTTTTTTTATTTCCTTTTGTTTGAGTTAACTGGGCTGGGATTTGGACCAAGCCAACACACTACCTACATATTAGCCTATGGCGACTTCAGTATTCTATGCTTACAATAATATAAAATGCCTGACTAGAAGCTTCATTAACTGCCATAAGTATTGGTCCTGTAGGAAATATTTCACAATAAAAATTAAGAACGCAAAAATCATTTCAAAACATTAAAACCCTTTAACTAATAAATAAAATTAAAATATGACTAAGGTTTACATACATATGTACATAATTGGACATTACAACCCTTCAGTCAGGATTACGGACTAGCTTCCTAGCACCACTCATGTGTGTTAATTTTATTCATGAGGGGCGGGACCTACAGTTTAAAATTGTTTTGCTCTCAGAGTTTTTGCCAGAAATTTGCTGACGGGAAATCGCCGAAGAAATACTATTTTTTCATATTTTCGTTTTGATGTCTGACCTGGGGTTTGATCCATGGCCTTAAGTCTAATAAGATAACACAATACCTACTAGACTACGGCGACTTTACACATCTCAAGTATATCTTCGGTATGGATTTAATCGCGTCTAAAGTATTAAAAGTTGAATTTGACTTTCAAGTTGAGATCTATAAAAGGACAGCCAGTTTCTTTTAAAATGTTACTTTGTGAGTTTCTATTAATTTATTTGAACACTTACAAGCTATCCCTGAGGCTAAATTTTTCGTTATGTTCTCTTCTCTTTCGTATGACAAATACACAGAAACAGTGTATGCGACTCTATACATAAATGCCAAGAATTCAAATGTAAACAAAAATAAGAACTTTCAAGGGAGTAAATGAGTTGGATAAAGAGCTCTTCAAGTGTATGCTAATTGAATGGCACTCACACACACATAATATTCAATTTGTAAACAAACTCTAACACACACACAATAACTAGCATAATAGTAATGGCTGCTGGTCATAAGACTGTACAGTATGGTACATGAACACTTACTTATAAAACTCATGAAATACACATACACATGCACAATTTGTGTATGAAAACAGTAAACAAAACTACAATTATAATCACAACAACAGCAACAATTAAAGATGCTTGTTGTGTTGTCTCCCTGAGTCAACAATGTTTGCTTTCTTTGTATTGTTTTTGCAATAAAAATTTACTTTGAAATTGTTTTTATTGTTTTCCTGTTTTTTTTTGTTTTTTCATTTTAATTTCAAAATATTTTTATGTAATCTAGTGTAAACAACAACAAGCAGCAGTCGCAGTAGCAGCGGCGGTAGTATGTAGCAGTAATGCAGCAACAACATTTTTAGTTGTAAATACTACGATACGTTGTACGTACATATGACGCATTAAATGAAAATTTCAATTTTTTCATTTCAATTGTTTGATTAACAAGACAAAATAAAAACTATTTTTAGAGGAAAATTCTTTTAGATTTTGTTTAAATAAAAAAAGAAAACGTGAATGAAAGAAACTGAATTAATTTTTTATTTCAATCCCAAGACGAAAGCAAACCTGAGTTTGAAACCCAAACACTTCACACTTTCACATTCTTTTTGAAATTGCGCGCCAATTAATATTTGTTTGCTTTTGTTTTTATTTTCTCTTTCTATATTTGACTTCAACACTTTCACTGTGTGTACAATTTTTTTTAAATTTATTTCCTTTACTGATCCGTTAAAGCGTTGTAAAGCGTTTAAAGGTAAACAATTGACTGATGAGTGCATGGGTATATGTTTTGTTCTCACAGCCGTTCCAAGAAGCTTTAAATATCTGTCAAAACATTAATTTGCCAACAGTCTGATGCCTTAAAGAAACACACAAGGTGTCCTAGAGAGACCGCTTGTCTAATAATTCACTGGTTCTGTGCCGTTTACTTTGATGTATGGCTGCTGTGTTACTGTCAAATTCATTGTTGCCATACTGAGTCTCAGACGTTTAAGGGAAATGCCAGAAAGCTTTCACAGTAAATGTTAAAAGTAAAGAAAGCTTTTTGATTTAAAATTCGTATGATTTTATGTAAAAGAACACAGCTTCAGAGCTTTTTGTTAAAACAAAAGTCCATCAAAGGTGGTGTTTTATAATAAGTTTGTTTATCTAGCCGTAAAAAAGAAAGCTTTTAAAGCTTTAAAGGAAATTACATGGAAGGGAAATCATTAAACTCAACAATCTAAATTTAAGAACAGGGTGTTTATAGCAATTTAGAAGATTTTATGTTTGTCCTGACTTTGTAGAAGAGTATAACAGTTTAAACAAAGGCTACATAACTTATACCAGAGGGTTGAAAGGATACAATTTACTAGAATAGATTAAATTTGATTCCAGAACCATAAACAAATAATCAAAAACATAAACCTAAAAAGGAAAAGAAAATTGTGGAAATTGCAGTTATTTTTGGTTATTAAAGGCGGAATAAGAAAATTGTTAAACCACGTAGATGTAATGACTGAGTATAAGCCACAAAAATACTACCGACTACCGCTCGTTCAACCTAAAATATGATCGCATTAAAAGCAAAAAATCCAAATTTGTCTACGTAAACTCATACGAAAAACTTTACTTTCCTCTCACGTTCTTGTTTGGTACTTTTCATTGGTATCATTCAGCCATTTTTCTTTGAAAATAAATTTTTCTTTATCTGAAACTGTTCTTTATCTGACACCGTTACTTAAACTTGTTGACAACTTTTATCTTGGCAATGTAGTCTACAAGCAATCGAAAATCTGAAACAGTTTCACGAAATCCTTAATCGTTTCCGGCGCTTAGATTGCTTAGATTAACGCCTATTTTAGGCTTGCTCTTACACAGAGTTTATAGCCGAAACAGCTACGCAACGTACATTAATTTGTAAAAAAAATTTAAAATCAGAAGACCCTCTGTTGTATTTTACAGTGGATTGTGACGTGCTTATCTTATTATTATTTATCCCTCAGAAATCGTTTTCCACTCAAGACATTCATCCAAAGTTTTCGAACTAAAAGAGGCTTTAATCACTAATCCCTTCTAAAAACTTCACTGAGAGAAGATAGCATCGACAAAAAACATCATAGGAAGGTTAGGATCTTGAGGAATTAATCGCAACACTACAACCAATATATGTCCTCTATCATCCTAGCATCCTTAGTTGGTAATTACAACCATTTAGTCAGGATTACAACCTAGTTTCTCATACCACCAGTGTTGTGTGTGTCAATTTTATCCATGAATGGCTGGACCTAAAGTTTAAAGTCGACTCCGAACGACAGATTTTTTGAGAATATTTTCATGGCAATTTCGTTTTACTCTCAGAGTATTTACTAGAAAACTGCTCGCGCATGTTCACGCATGTTCACGCATGTTCGCACATGTTTTTCACTTTTTAATTCACATAGTTCCGTCAAATAAGGTCAGCAAGAACATTTTCTATTATTCTACACCTTTACTGTTCTCTTTTTTGAGTTTCAATTTAAATTTTTTAAGTTTTTTAAGAATGCACACTAACATTGCTAATTTTATATGTGTGTGTGTGTTTTTCTTTTAATTCCCTAAAATACTTCCATTAGCAGTAAGTTACTAAACTTATAACAGGACATTGCTGATGTGCAATAATTCAAACATCTCAGCAATTTGCTTTTGCAACTTTTCTTCCATTTATTGCAGCAATTTTAACTTAAAACCCGTGTTTAAACTGAACATTTACACACAAATTTTTGCTTGCAAACTCTACACGAAGTATTTCTCGTGGCTTTTCGTTTTGCAATGAAACAATCGAAGCAAAAACTAATGCTACTCCCATCATATGCATCGCATGTAAGGCATATGAGCACAGAGACGAGCATACTAGTCTGGTAGAGAAGAGAAATGTGTTTTTAGTTCAGAAACTATGAATGTGTTTGTGTGTGTGTTTGTATATGTATGTGTGGTTTTCCATTATTTTCGTCAATGATGCCCCGGGTGGAAAATTTCCTTAATTGAGTGCAGTTTTCCATAAAATTATTGTATAATTTGTATTAAAACAATAACAACAACAACAATAACAACAATAACCACAATCTTTATTGTTATTATTGCTGTTGTTTTTTTCTCCCAATTTGGTTGTGATTGTAATTATTTGCTTCGTTAAGTTACCACTACATTTGCATTACATTACTGTTACTGTTGTTGCTTTAACCAACGAAAGTGTGAGTATGACTACGAGTAGGAGTACGAGAGTGCCATGAAATTGTTTTTTTTTTACAATGGAAGTGTTACTTGCAAATTCTCTTTTCTAGAAATGAAGCTGTAGTTTTCTTAAATTTTTAATACAAGCAGAGAGCGAGAGAGTGAGACAGTTAGAGAGAGGGGAAGAGTATAAATGACAATTTTTGAATGTGTGGTTGTTATTTTAACCAAAAATATGGGGAACAAAATTAAATGTGAGTGAATGTGTTATATGTGTGGAAGAGTATATTGTTTATGTGCTTGTATGTAATTGAATTTTATCTCGTGTAAAGCCGATGGAATGCAAGCGTATGTAGTATGTATGTATGACTGCTGGCGTACAGAGTGGTCTCGTGTGTTAATTGCTGTTGACTTATTGTCGATTAAATTTAATGGTTTTACGAATGAATTTATTTAATGCATTAAGGAGGCATGGAAAAAAAATTTAAAATAAATTACTAGGGCAAGTAGTGTTTTCTATGATAGTGTAGCGTTTATTATAACAAACAAGAAGGGGCATTTAATACAGACGAGGATTTACAGTCTCAAAGAGATGAAATAATTTCTTGTATTTATTTTAACACCCAACACCTTCTCACACATTTTTTTTATCAAACCAAAAATATCATTACCACCCTAATAAGAGTGTGTCTGATTACCACAACCTTACTCAATTCACTTATTTCCTGTGGCTGCCAGCGAAATTCAATTATTTTTACTGCCAGTCAGCCCGAGACACTGCCGTTACCAACAGGTAATAGGGAAAATTCAACGATAAATGATGCTGCATAATAATGAAATTATGCCAGACAATGTGAAAGAAAAAAACAAAACGTAAATAAATAAACGTGGGAAAAATGATTTCTTGTATACGTTGAACATAAATTTCGAAGCATGGCAATAAATTATATCAGTCACGAAGCAGCGGAGAAGAGCGTTTGCATAGGGAAAGTGCTTGCAGAGCAAATGATTAATAAAATAAATTCATCCTTATGACTCCACTACACTATGTGAAGGCATGTTAAAGTTAATAAATGTTACGATTTTATTTTTATTATCCTTGTTATGCTGCACGATGATTATCATTGACAGTGTGTTTTATTATTTTCTAGAAGGCTTTTAAATGTAATTGAGAGTGAATATTCATAAATTATTAATAATTCATAAGCTACGATAAGTACTTTCACATTTATTTCATATTCATTAAACTATAGAATCTTTATTTATTTTTATTGTGGTATTCAAGGCTTCACGAAGTGAATGACAAATTTATTAAACAATTTGTAGATTAATATTTTAATATATTGTGTACTGAAATCAGGAAATCAGGAAATCACAAAATCCAAATGCTTTGAAATGTTATATTTATTTGGTTTCTCTAATTGAATATTTAAATTCTAAACATCAATTACAAGCTACAAATGCATAAGCAAATGAAAAATTTTGTCTTTAAAAACAATTTAAACAGCGACAGCAAAAAGGCATTAAAAATTCATAAAAAATTTACGCCTCCATCGCTAACGGTTACACCATCAGTGGCTCGAATTGATGTTGATTTTTATCATGAAATTTAAAATGAATTTTTCGTTTCATTTAAACATTTTAAAAATGCAAATACAATTCAGAAAAATCATTTCATTTTGTTGTTTTCATTTCAAGTTTTAAATTTTATTTCAATTTTTTATGCCAATTAAATAAATAATTCAGAGAAAAATTTTATAAATTGATGAACATCAGTGTGAACATCGTTCGGGAGTTTATTCTGTATTTTTACATTCATTTAGTCAATCATTGATGCATGCATTACATTATATTATGCATGATTGTTTAATAAAACAACGAATAATATTTTATTCTTTTTGTTTTTGTTATTTTATGAATGTAAAATTATTATGATTGTTTTTAAATAAAAAAAAATTGGAAAAATCAATTAAATTTTCTTACTTGACTTACTTGCAAACGGAAATTTATTTTTTAACTCATTGCAGTTGGTTTAACTGCAATTGTAACATTACGTGTCTTTTATTATTGAAAAAAATAATTATTTTGTTGACACATTACATGCATATTGTGAAGAAGTAGTAGTAGAACTGAAAAAGTGAATATCCCGATATCTCAATCCTTTCTTGACGATAAAATATTTGAAAAGAAAAAAGAACCGTTTGAACCGTGGCCTCACGTCTAATAAGCTAATACACTACCTGCTAGACTACGTAGTATAGTAATAAATGAAGAAAATATTACTTCGGCAACTTCCTCTCAGCAGATTTCTGGCAAGAACTCTGAGTGAATAACATAAAATTGCCATGAAAAATTTCTCAAAAAATCTGCCGTTTGGAGTCGATTTTAAACTGTAGGTCGCTTTACTTATAGATAAAATTAACACACACAACATAAGTGGTGAGAGAAGCTTGGTTGTAATACTGACTAAAGGGTTGTAACGACCAATTATATATGTATGTATGGGTTATGTATCGGACTTAATAATCCAACATGCCGAGAGTCGTGTATGATAGTTTGCTGGTGATCAGAGCGGGGAAGTCTTACAGGAGCTATACTTAGCAGTGTAAGGTCTATAGAGCTACCAGAATATTCTTGAATGGTTCTGTTTTCCAAACAGAGTTAATTAGCAATACGTTAATAAATGTCGAGTGCAATAAAAGTCGATCCATTGCAGACATCCTCGGTGGGCATAGTTATCAACTGAGCCATGAGGAGATAGAGAATACATCGGGAATATACCACTATGGCTTACAAAATTTATTTAATAACAGGAAAGCAGTCGAAGTCATCGTATTCTAGTAAGCATTGCGTTGGCTTATGAGGCGGTGATCAAAAGCCAGGTTAGACATCTCAAATAGAACGAAATCTAAAGAAATATGTTTTTGGCGATTTCCTCTCAGCAGTCTTCTAGTAAAAACTCTGAGGGTGACTCTGTGAGTAAACTGTAGGTCTCGCCACTCGTGGATAAAATTAATACATACAACGGACGGGTGGTGTTAGAAACTAGGTCGTAATCCTGACTAAAGGGTTCTAATGACCAATTACGTAAGTAAGTAATTTGAAGGTGACGAATGAAATTGAAGAGTTTCTTTGAATAACTTCATACGACATACGATACATAGCATAGTATACTTACTTACTTACTTACTTAATTGGCCATTAACAACCCAATTAACGGATTGCGGCCAGATGGTCACACCAATCGACGTCAAGTCTTCTTTGATTTGGTGTTTCTAATGCAAACAAGGTTGTCCTCTTCGCCAACTTTCGCAGATTCCCGCATCAAATACCCGTCTCGAGGGAACATCCTCCTCCATTCGAATGACATGGCCGAGCCAGCACTGCCGCTGGATGTTATTACGCTGCACAATGTCTATGTCGTTCAGAAGCTCATTTAGCTCACTGTTGGATCGGATGCGGAAATCATCGCCAACTCGCACTGAACCGAAGATCTTACGCAGGACTTTTCTCTCGAATACTCTCAAGGCTGCTGCATCAGTGCTTAATAGAGTCAATGCCTCTGCGCCATAGAGCAACACTGGGTGGATGAGCGTCTTGCAGAGTATATAAAATATAATTAATTTCCTTTTTTGTGTATATAATATCACAGTAAAGTTTTGTAATAAAAAAAAAAAAAAAAAAATTCCATCGTTTATTTAACCCATCATTGCAGACAAACTTGTAACACTGATTTGATTTTCAAATGCTGAATAATGTTGTTACAAAATAGAATCGTTAAATTTGTTTTCAGTAAATATTTGTATATTTTAGATGAATGATTTGATAGCAAATAGGACTTAAATTAATTGATACGAAATACAAATACAACAACTAAGAACTCTGCAGTCGATTATGACCGACTAAATGCAGCTCTACAGTAAAATTTTCAGTTAAGAATACTTGGCATGGTAATGTGCCTTATGTATTATGTAGTACACCACATGTAGTGCTGAAGTGTACAATAGCGGCTGCATTGAGGGCATGTAACGAGTTTAATTGAATAGAATTTTCCTTTTTTTCTGCTAGAATTTCAATTTTAATGCGGCCCAATTGTAAGTAATGCATTGACATTTGCAATAAAACATTTATTTTTAAATGAAAATGCCTATAAATAAATGGAGTTTGGAGTGCATATCAAATAATTTCATTTTCCCTTTGCTTGAATTTCATTTGATTTGAATAAATTTATGCCAATGAAAAACACGAAAAGATACAATTAATTCGACATGAATTATTTTTCTATTGTGTGTACTTTAAACATCCTTTTAATGTGCCATATAGAAACAATTTTATTTTCATGATTTCCATTCGTAGACATTTGTTAACTTTATTCGACAGTAGCATCAATCCGTCCAACTGAAATTCAATATTTGCAAAATGCTGCTACTGATTGAAGGACAAGCGATTGGTCAATCAATTTGCTGGCACATGATGTTTGAACAGGTTGTCACTATTGATTGATGATTTTCACAAAGATGGGTTAGAAGTTCACCACACACATGTAGTGGTATACACTTTACGTATAAGTTTCCAAAAAAAAAAATAAAAAAAATAAAAACAGTATTGCCTTGCAAACCAAGCATTAAACCAATTGACTGAACCCCCCTTCAATCATCTGCAAACAAAGTCAACCGAAATCAAACATCAAATTACCAATCACATGAAGTTAAAAGTGATTTTTTCTTCTTCTTCTTAATAGCTTTCATTTGTTGGTTGGAGTTCCACTTTTAATTAAAGAATTGCTTCAAATGGCTTAATGTTTTGGGCAATGTTTTTCCATTTTCTTCTCTTTTCAATAAATGTTGTAGTTTTCAAATTGATAACAAATTTCTTACGACACCACCACAGAATTTTTATAGACCTTAAAAACTATAAGCTTTTAAGACCATGATTTATGTACAGTGAGCATCAAAAAAAAAAAGAGAATTACAAAAAATTTCGGAAAATTGTAAAATTTTTTCGGCCACTCTCCTTAAGTGGTAAACGTTGAGTTTATATACTGTTAGAATTTTATCCATTAGTGTACAGTTTCTTTTGACGCTCACTGTATTATGATATACGAGAATCAACAACATCTATAGAGACTGTGTATGAAATAATGGTGGCATGAAAATGAAAGCTTTATTGAACGTAAAATAATACCAATCAGAGCAAATAAACACAGTTTTATTGGATACTTTCTTACATACTTTATTGGCTATTACAACCATGCAGTCGGAGTTAGGGTTTAGCCTCATACACCACCCATGTTGTGTGTGTTAATACTGGACGTATGACGGATTAGTAACCTATTAAAATTACTAGAACGTTACTAAATTCTACAAAAAGAAAAACAAGTCTAATTGGCGAGACTCCTGGTTGGATTATAACTGTAAAGTACATCATACATATATACTTAATTGGTTATTTCAACCCTTCAGTCGGGGATATGGACCTAGTTTCTCACACCACTTATGATGTGTGTGTTAATTTTATCTCTAGGTAAAGGAACCTACAGTTTAAAGTCTACGCCGAACGACAGATTTTTTTTTGAGAAACTTTTCATGGCAATTTTATTTATTCTCAGAGTTTTTGTCAGAAATCTGCTGAGAGGAAGTCGCCGAAGAAATATTTTTTCATATTTCGTTTTGATGTCTGGCCTGGGGTTTGAATCGCGGCCTTACGTCTAATAAGCCAACACACTATCTACTCTTATTATTTAAAAGTTCGTTTATATAACCTGAGTTTCCTTAATTAATGTTACTCATACGCTTGCTTGCCTTTCGTTTCTTAACAAGAATTTATCTTCTCTTCTCTTTCATAATGTTGGTCGTTGTGTGAGTGTTAATTGCTGGTTACTGGTTAATATTCAATTCACACAAAATTTTTTTTCTTTAATTTTCTTTTTCTTTGTGTTTCTCTCCGGCAATTTTAGTAGAAAGATTTTTTGTGGATTTTTTTTTTTTTTTGGAATGCAGCTTGAAATCTAAAACCTTTACAGTTTAATTTCATTCTTTCTTTTTTTGTTGCCTTTTTTCTTTTTGTCCTTTTTTTGTTTCTTTCTTCAGTAATTTGCTGTATTGTTTCTAAGCACTGGTTTTGTTTTTCTAAATAATTTTTCCTTTCTCTAAAAAAACTAACAAAAAAGAAAAGAAAAAAAAATACAGTAAATTGCACAATAATAGAGAAATAGACAAGAAGACAGAGCCTTTCAGCAACACACAAACATTGTGTGAATACACTTACACACACATGTAAACAATTGTGCATGGAAAGCAGAATTAAATAACACACAGTGTATGAATGAGTTATTCAACACAACTGTTAGTTGTTGTTAGTTATTGTTGTATTTTTTTTTATTCATCAAGAGACATAGAAAAAAGAATTAAAAAATAAAGAAAAAAAAATTCACAACAAGAGAGTCAGATTAGCAGTACAAAAAGAGCAACAACATTGTAACATTACTCTCTTGCATTGACAGACAATGCAATTAAAAATATACGCAAAGCATACCAAAGTAGAATTGTATGCCGTGTGTGGTACTCGTACAGCATTAGAAACTCAACAGTCACTCAATGCTCAGTTGAGTATTGAAGGCGAGAGCTAGATTAAGTAAAAGAGAGGGGAATATTTGTTGTTGTCTAGTGATATCACATTGTGTGTTGTATGCTGTCTGTTAGTATGCGTGTATTAGTTGTGCAGGTTGATTAACATTTTAATACAAGCCATGTGCAGAAGCATTACTTTTGTGTGCGTTAGGTGTAGGGGATATAAACAATGCAAGACTTAAGCTCCACGGTAAAAGCCAAACATTTATGATTGACATGGACAAACATGTACTTGAGTTTATAAAATTCCACAGAATTCATCAAATTCTAGAGACAAAAATTCAGGTTGTGTTCGACTAAATTTTAATTGCTATTTACCACTGGCCCACGAATAATTCTGTCTTTAAGTTTCCTGAATTTTCTTTAAACTTTAATAAATTCTGTCCTATTTTTTGATAATCGTTTGCCCCATAATTTATTTCTATTAAATTTCTATTTTCATATTCATTTATTACTACGACAACTTCATGATTAATTACATGTTTAACGCTCCACTTTTACGAGCACAACAAGAAAAAAAATAAAAAATTAATTTCGTTTTTATGCAAATTTTTATTTGCAAAAAAAAACCCAAGACATTGTGCTTTTAATCGTTGGGTGACACAGAAAACAAAACACTACAGCCCACACTTACACCAAACAGCAATAGAATGCCAGACATAAGCATGTTCTTTGAACAATTTTAAGGATCCTGCTCTTTGTCACACACACAGGCATGCTCAATACACTTATACGTTCTCATGTTATTGTTTAAGACTGAATTCTTGCAAAAGGTTTGTGCTTCCAAGTACAGTTGTATGCATGCTGAGGTTTATAAAAAATTTAAGCATTTTTATGGTTGATTATTAAAATAAAACAACAGCAACAACAAGAAAAACTATTACACACACACAAACACTAAGTATAACGATGTCAACTGCGACTATTTTGTGCTGATGAACAAACACTTGAAATGTTGACGTCAGCCAAGACAGATTTTAATGATGAATCCAGTTGAAGATGATGAGAGAGACTCTTCCGTTGAAATATTACAAGAGATTTCCGTGCTTAATTCATTACGTAAGTCGTTCGTCGTTACTCATTTACTTGCCTTCTTAGGAATTTATGCATGAATTCCTTACGTTTGTAATCAATTCGAAATTTATTACGTTGCCAACAGCGTTAACTAAACATGCTGAGGAATGACTAGCTTGTTTGCGAGAAGGACGGACATCGTTGATTTATTTTATTCGGTGCTAATTTTTGCAAAATAAATACAAATTTTATTACGTGATTAATTAATGCCACTCACTTCCCCGAGCTGACAATGTTATTTTGATGGCGATTTAATATTTTGGCAGCTTTTTTTTATGAGTTTGCTGTTGCTAAAAAGGAAATGATGATGAATTTCGAATTAACACAAATAAAAAATGATAAAAGAGTACAGATATGTTTCAGAATATAGTGTTTTCTAAGTTTTATTCATAAATTGATTACTGTACTATAGCAGCTATTATTTAAAATAAGCGATCCTCAATCAATAGACTTTTATAGCCGAACTACAGTGAGCATCAAAAGAAACTGTACATTAAAAAATGTATGCATTAACAAATTACCGTTATTTTTATTTTAAAATTGTTTTATTGCCATTGTTTTTAAAATTGCAACAATAAAAAAATTAAAATTTTTTTTCGAAATATTGTTAAATTTTTTCGTGCACTCTCCTTAAGTGGTAAAAGTTAAGTTTGGTGATTGTTTGAATTTTATCCGTAGTGTACAGTTTCTTTTGATGCTCACTGTAGTATGGGATACACTCAAACAAAACGCGCGACTAGAATCCTTTGACTGCATTTACCACCAATACTAGCTATTCTATGGATTAATAAATATACAGGAGAAGTTAGCTGGCCTTTCTTTAAGGCGGCAAAGATTCCACAACGTATTAAATGCCTATCGATGCCTACTCGAAGGATACTAAGATTCTTCTAAAAACTCTAGTAAATCTTCTAATAGAAGAGTATCACACTCTCTGTAGCATAATCATGGAAAACTATGGCCACTTTTTGTCCTAAAGAATATCGCTCTCTTCTGTAATAAAATAAATGAGTTGACTTTGCTCTTGCACCAACTGGGCTTTGATTAAAAGTTCAAGTTTAAAATAAAATTCTTTAGGCTCAGTAGCCGTAAGTGTACAGTTTGTGCCTCTCAGTATTTCTAACAGCGTTGCCAGTTGATTCGTTTTTTAAATATTTTTCAACTTTCCGTCTCTGTTTTCTTAGATTCTCTAGTTTGAAGAAAATTATACAATTTCTACTTGCCTTGATATAAGATGAGAACGTAGAGAGAAAGTGGTGAATACCAATAGAATAAATATTAAAATAAATAAGAATGACAGCCGCCACAGTCTAGTGTGTTGGTTCATTAGACATGAGGACACGTTTTAAATCCCAGGTCAGACATCTCCAACGAAACGAAAAAATATTCTTCTGGCAAAACTCAGAGTTAATAAAATTGCAATGAAAAGATTTTCAATTCTGTTGTACGGAATCTACGTTAAACTATAGGTTTCGACACTCATGGATACAAATTAACACACACAGCATAGGTAGTGTGAGATGCTAGGTTGCAATCCCGACTTGTAGGGTTGTAATAACAAATTATGTGTGTATGTGTAAGTATTTATTACTATTTTATCACCCACTGCTGTAATTCGTGTTGACATCTGACTGTAACTGCCATTATTCCACTGCCATGTTTATTACAGAGTTTTTCTAAATGTGCCAACGAAAGAGAGAGAAAATGTGTTGGTATGTGTAACTATGCATGTAGTATACCACAGCTGTCAAGAGTAATTGTATTCGCATAACGGTAAATATATGTTAAACCGTTTGCTTGTGTTGTCAACAAAAATTTATTTGAAGTCAGCATTATTTTTGAAAAATTATATGCAAACACACACAGTGAAATGAGAAGTTATTGCAGCATCCGAGCAATACCAACGTTGTGGTTTAGAAAACAAAACCCACATAGTACAGACATATCGGTGACATGTAGTTTATAACGGATAATAGTTTTGGAAAATTAAATTTTGTGCTTTTCAAAAATGGATGGATTCCGCAAATATTAACTTGCAAAGACTCTTGAAATTGTTTCAGTTTTTTGTTAAAAATTCCTCGAAAATCACATTTTCTTTTTTCAATTTAATTTCATTCTGAAAATTTTTTTGTTAAAAAACCCGTGCTAAGAAAAATAATATGAAAACACTAATGATTGAATATTAAATTTAATAATCTTACCGTCATAATGAACACTTTCTCTGTGTATGCATTTTGCTACATTTATTTTTTTCTTCTTTTTTTTTTCTTTTTTTTTCGAATAGCCTAAGACCTCAGTGTTCATTAATATCCCATTCATTGCTTTTCTCTCTCGCTCTCGCTCTCTATCTCATGCTTTCAAACGCTTTCTTTCATACTTTCTATTCACAATAGCAGCTGCTGTTTCCGCTTTATACTGTTACAGTGCCATCATCATATTGCCACAACCTGCACTATTTAATACGAAATTAAAAATCATGAGGCGTCTCTTCATTATACAAAGCTAAAGCAAATGCATGTGTTCAGTGCCCTTGTGTGCAAATGTGTGTGTGTGTGGGTGCAAAAATAAAAACTAATTGGAGAAATTAATTTTCAAAAGAAAGGATGAGGGCATGTATGCGAATGTATATGTGTACTCGTATATATGAGTGTAGAAACGGAAACGAGTGTAACGGAGAGTCTTGATTATTATCGACGACTCTTGTGCCGATGGTGACCAATCAAGTGTTATTAACAACGGCTACACCACAGAAGTGTTCAATAAACACTTCTACAGGAGACTTACGTTTCTGCTTTAATCAGAAACTAAATGAATGGAAAGAAATTAAAAGTAGAAAAAGAAGAAAAAATGAAAAGCAAAAACAGATACGTTGAAATCAAAAGCGAAAACACGTAAATATTTTACAGCATCGATGACAACAGCAGTATACTTTAGTTTTTTTTTGTTTTTTTTTTGTTTTTGTTTACATGGACTAATTAGAAACCGTGATTTCCTGATTGATTGGATCTTATTTGTTCAACGAGCAAATGTTATGCAAGCGAAAACATAGCATAGAATAGAACATAGAATACACACTTCTACACACACATTTTCAATGTTTTCAGTTTCAGAAAATACACAAAACTTGCAACTTTCGAGTGGTATATGCGAACTATCGGTGTTTGTGACCTGACGACGTCCTCATTCGGACAACTGTTGGCATGTTCTTTAGAAGGTACAATCGGTGTGAATTAAACGCTTGTTTGCTTACATACAGCACATAGTAACTGACTAGCCCTGCTTTAAAGTAGACATCAATTGCTCCGTCGGATATCAATTAATATATGCTCAGCTAACTATTATCACCAATCCCACCATCGTGTCTCTTTTGCTTTCATTTAAAGGTAGTCAATAGAAAGTATCTTCTGTGATCAAGAAATTGTCCGATTTTTCTTATGTTAAGACATACATAATTGGTCATTACAACCATAGCTGCCAGATTTGACGATTTATCGTCATTTTGACGATTTTGAGCACCAAAAATATCATATTGACGATTTATGCCCTTATTTTGACGATTTTTAAAAATTAAAAATTTACATCATGTTCTTTACTTTCAGAACATTACCGATTTTTTTGTTATGGGAAAAAAGTTTACTTCCAAATAACTTATTCCCATAATATTCACGATAGGGCTGATTAAGTTGAACTTAATATTATGATATTATCAACGATTTAATATAATAATTTCACTGATTAAAAGTGTGACTTAACAGGGATAATTATTGAATAACTATAACACGTATTTAAATTTGTTCAGTTCCTAGAGACGGTAATACTGTCACATATAAATGTTCAAAATACAGACTATGAAGATGCAGGTCATGATGTATTACCTACTAGAATATAGCCTAGAATTGCATAGAATCGAAAAATCATGTATCTTAATTACAAATATACGTTCTTTTTAATTGTATTTGAAATATATTACTCATACGCATCGTATTACATGAACTGGAATAGTTACCCTGAAAAGTATGCAATAAAAAAACTTCGATATTGTCATGTATGAAACTAATCGAATTAAATATAACTCATACGTCACATATGTTCTCTGCATAATAAATTTTACATACATATTAAATATGAGCATAATGTGAGTAAATATAATGGGTTGGCGATCTAAAAGTTTAAATTTAAAAGTCTAACAGAACAAAAATAGTTTAAAATTTTGATAAATTTATTAGTTTGCTTTGAAATGGAAATGGATTTTTATATGGCTGCCGCAGATTTATGCCCTTATTTTGACGATTTTTAAAAATTAAAAATTTACATCAAATTCTCTACTTTAGTACATTAAAAGGCACTTTAAGCTTTGTCTTTACTTTGCATTTGTTACTATTGGAAATTTATGTTAGTTAATAAAAACAAGGAGTAAAGTATTGTATTTTTAAGTTACTTTGGAATACCTGTGATGATTTTTCTGTATTTTATTCCTTTTTAAAACCTTTAAAGCTGAAAAATTACAACTCCTGAAAAACCTAATAAAATAATAATAAATTATGGACACTAGGCTTGTATATTTTTATACCATAAGTAACAGGATAGACCTCTGCAGGAATTGAGTTCCACATACGGATAATCCGACTAAAAACCGTATTTTTACTGTAATGCAGTGTGCGATCCAATGGCCAATTGACCACATACGGATGTTCTGGCCAAAAAAGACGAGCGTTATGTAGGAATATATGATTTTCGAAAAAGTCCCCTTATGCAACGATGCTGCAATGATTCAATGGAGTTGGATAAACTACCGTCATTAACGAGATACTATGGCCTCTCCTGTACACGATCGAGAAACCGCAAAATAGACGTTGAGGCACCAACCCATACATGAGGGTTGTATTCCATTCTCTGTCAGTTATAAACGGTGTAAATAGTAAGATCAGATGATAAGAACTTAAAAAGGAACTGAAAAATATGTCAGCATTACACTGATTTTTCATGCTCAGAACATCAAAAGCTTCTGAGTCCCTAATACCTACACCGCCCATAGATATAGATGATGTAATAATATTGCTGCGCGTATGTGTCAATAAACAACGCTGAGATAGATTGTTTAAACCTTAAAAAATTTTGTCCTGAAAAAAAAAAAATGATTTCTCCATTTTTGGAAAAACTAATATTAAATGCAGATGAGGGACGCTAGTTTTTAATTTCCAATAAATTCTTTGTTAAATGTTTTATTTTTGAACTCAGATATATACATACATATATTGACTTATATTTTGTTTTACTACAATAGAAATAATTTTGGTTTTTAAAAACTTTTAATTTATTTATTTATTTTTTTCTGACGATTTTTTGACGATTTTAATAAACGTCTTTGACGATTTTGACTATTTTTTCTTAAATATTTAACGATTTAGTGCCTCATTTATCTGGCAGCTATGATTACAACCCTTTAGTCAGGATTACGACCGACTTTCTCACACCACTTATGTTGTGTGCGTTAACTTTTGTACATGAGTGGAGGGACCTACAGTTTAAAGTCGACTGCGAATGATAGATTTTTGAGAAACTTTTCATGGCAATTTAATTTACTTTCAGAGTTTTTGCCAGAAATCTGCTGTGAGAGGAAGTCAATAAAGAAATATTTTTTCTTATTTCGTTTAGTTAGAGATGCCTGAGGTGGGGTTTGAACCGAGGCCTCACGTCTAATAAGCCAACACACTACCTACTAAGCCACGGCGACTTCGTTAAAACATGCGGATTAAATAAATTGATGAAGATTTTGAAACTTTTTTCTGACGAGTAGTTTATTAGGTTCGAACCTCAACTCTGTTATCTCGATCTCTGTTATTTCTTCGGCATTCTCTTGTCAGCAGTCTTCTGGCAAGCAGCAGTCTTCTGAGAGTAAATAAAAGTACCAGGAAAAGTTTCCCAGAAATCTGTCTCAGGGAGCCGATGTCCCGCCACTCATGTTTATAAATTAAACACGCAACATGGATAGTGTGAGAAACTAAGTTGTAATCCCGACTACAAGGTTGTAATAACCAATTAAGTAAGTAAGTCAGTAATTAAGTATCAAAGTAGTCTGTATTCCTGAAAGACCACAACGCTATCAAGATAGTATTTCTCAGTAGGTAAACATAACGAGTCCAGGCACTTGAGAAAGTGCTTCAAGCACTCTTAACACTTTGATAATTTTGATATGCAGTGAGCGTCAATAGAAACTGTACGCTAAAGATAAAATTCTAACAATCACCAAGCTCAACTTTTACCAGTTAAGGAGAGTAACCGAAAAAATTTTAAAACAATTCGAAATTTTTTTGTTTCAATTTTAAAAACTGGCAACGAAACAATTTTAAAATAGAAATAACAGTAATTTATTAATGTATACTTTTTTTAAAGTCCGATTTCTTTTGACGCTCACTGTATGCTTAGAGCCTTATGTGCAGTCAAGTACTTGAATGCCGCATCTATTACTATCAGACAGAGAAGAGTGTATAGTAAGCAGTCCTGTCCACTCCTCACATAGTGTCAAAAATGCCCTCTGAACTATGGAAACAGCATGATTTTGCAATTTCACTCATACAGATTCTCTTCTTTAAAAGACTCAAATGTACTCTCATGAACAACGTTCCTCTTTGGAACATATTGTTACGTTTTTACATTGCAAATAAAATAAAAAATAGATTTGTGTTTATTTTTAATTAAAATTCTTTATTATTCGCATAATTCTGTGTGCCACTGTTTACAACTTGATGTAAACAACAACAATTGCTTTTCTGTGTTATTCCACTCTTTTCACCCTTTGCATAAACAAAAACAATTGCTAGACAATTATTCGACAGATCTTTGTAACGAAGATCTTTAAACCACGATTACTCTCTTCAAACACACCGCGTCTTCAGACAAGATTGATCGAACTTAACTAACTCGGTCGCCTGCTTTGCCTTGCCTTGCTTTTTCGTAACAATATGTGCTTATAGCATTTGTCCATATTTATTGACCATTTTTAGTCAAACTAGAAAATATAAACGGCTATGGAAGGAATGTAGTTTTAAAACCAAACATAAATCAATCATACTTCGTTTTTATGATGGGCATATGCAATAATAATTTGTAAAAAATTTCGAGGCATATATTTAACGATGAGTGATACTTTATTGAGCAGACTTTTCCCTAAAGTCGTTCATATTGTACACGGAGACTTTTTATTATTTCTGTTCAAAGTCATTAATCTCTTTTGTTTTGGATTTTCTTTATTGCTTTCAATTTTTCTTCTTTTTGGGTTTGGGTTTCATCAAACGGCCTTGTATCTGTCACAAAGTCAAACGCTTGCTTGAGTTAAAAAAACACTTTCACAAACACACATACACGCACTGTCTAAGTCAAGTGCCAACAACACAGCACAACACACAGTAAAAGTGATTTGAAGAATTCGTAGCCTATCATAAGCGAATAGAGGATACCCTACAATCGAATAAAAGAAGTTTGGCTGGCATTTATCAGGTTTAAATGCTCTTGTATTGGTAACACTTTTTTCTTCTCTGTGTGCGTATTTTAGATTTCTCCCGCCAATACAGCGTATTTGGAAGAGTTTTTGTTTCGCACAGTTGCTGTACCAGCACACACATTGTCGCTGTCGGTGTTCACCCTGATTGTGTTTTTCACAAACAACGATACATTGTCGATAACAAAGTAAGTCACAATGAAAATACCTGTCATTTGACAATCAATCACCGGAGAATTGAGAAGAACTAAATGAATAGACGAACGAACGAATGAATGGAATGTTACCAGCAGACATTGAAGAATCATTTTATAACCGGACTGATGCCACAAAAATCTTTGAATATATGGAGTGAGCCTTGAATGTCGACAAGTTTTTGGGGGAGTTAACAAATAACAAGCAATAGATTTATCGTTTAATGACAAACTCTATGGCCCAATGACATACATACATATGCATGCGCACATGTACATAAGAATGTACATTTTTGTTTGGCTATCATGGATATACTTTTGTGGTATTAGGACGAGACATTAATACTTTGGAAATGTGATTGATATTGGGGAGGGGAAAATGTATATACAAGACCAGCGTTGCCATTTGCCAAGTTTTCCCTTTTTTCAAAGTTTAAATACCAATATAGGGCACCGGTCTCCAGTGTTTCCTTTAAAAATGTTGATACTTTTGTAGAAAACAAGTTTTTTTTTTGTAAAAAAAAGAGTTTTTTCCCAGAAATAAAACGTTAAAAAAATTAGTGGCAACGCTGTACAAGAAAAATATTGTGTTAGAAAATTTCAATTTTAGTCATAAAAGACGTAAATTTGATTTAGAAAAATTTGTCAACATTTGTTAAAGGAAGTGCAAGAGTTGAATACCCAAAACACAGCCGAAATAATTCATGTGAAGATAAATTCGAATTTGAAAATCCAAGACGCGATCCATAAATTTTAGCAGCGCCACATTTGACGTTAACAGAGCTAAATTTCCTCTTAACATAACGGAAATTTGCCCTTAACAGAGCACTGTTAGCCATTTAACAGTATCCATCTGAACTAGTCCACTTGTTTAGGAGCTAATTTTGGGAAATACTCTATGTCTGTGAGTACCATACTATATGGAAAGGAAGGTTCCAAGGCCTCTTTAATATAATCAGCAACCTAGTCACATATAAAGTGATATGGTATTGAGAAAATTGGCTTTGAAAATATCAATTTTTTGCTTGAAAATTGTCTAGAAGATCAGTGGCCATTTTGGAACATATAATAAATAGTAAACCATACATATTATATGCAAATGGTAGTCCAGACGGTCCTCTTTCGAACCGTGGTAGTGGGATAACTGGATTCATAAATAATAATGAACATAATGAGAATTATATGTAGTCGCCGTAGTCTAGTAGGTAGTGTGGTGGCTTATTAAACGTAAAGCCAGGGTTCGAGCCCCAGGCCAGACATCAAAACAAAATACAAAAAGTATTTCTTCGGCGACTTGCTCTCAGCAGATTTCTGGCAAAAACTCTGAGAGTAAAATAATTTGCCATGAAAAGTTTCTCAAAAATCCGTCGTTCGGAGTCGATTTTAAACTGTAGGTCCCGCCACTCATATATAAAATTAACACACACAACATAAGTGGTGAGAGAACCTAGGTCGTAATCCTGACTGAAGGGTTGTAAAGACCAATTATGTATGTATGTATGAGAATTATATTTTATTTTATATTTGAAGACTATTGACTTCAATAATTGCAAAGTAGAAGACTAATCTACTTATTGCCACTGTTAAACAGTTAACAGTGTTCTGTTAATAAAGTTTACCCTGTTAGAGGTAAGATGTGGCGCTGCTAAAAGTATGGGTTTGCGTCTTTGGTTTTTAAATAATTCACATTAAATTTTTTTTCCACTACTTACAGAAAGTAGGATTCGGTCGACCACATGCCCATTAAAAACTCGAGTATAAAATATTTGTATTGAAAACATTACCTTAAACTCTTGGAAACCCATTTTGCTTTTCAAATTCATTTTCTACAAGCAATATGTACCTTGCCTATGGCTATTTAATATGCAAATTTATTCCACCACACATATTAGCATTAGGAAAATAGCCTCGAAATTTTTGTAATTTCCCCAATTTTTTATATTTAAATGTCACTTAAAAGAAATTGCCATCATAAACCGCCTCTGCCTGGCTTTCATAAAGTGAAATAAAAATTTTTATTTTCAACCAAAAAAAAAGAAGAAATGTTTTTAGCGTTTTAAAAGTCTTTCTAAAACGTCCTTAAACTGCATTTAAGCTGCTTAAAGTATTCAAATGAAAAGTCAAAAGAATAAAAATTCTGCCAAATAACATGGAAAGTCAAAAAATAAATTGTCTTGAGTTTTATTGTTTTATTTTCATGGGCGATTTTATTCAGCAGGCATTTTTCTTTATGAGTAACAACTCACGTCAGATACACATGACATTTTTTTTGTATGAATATTTGCCATTTTATTGTTCTCTTTGTTTTGAAGTGGCCACCAACCAAGCGTGTAACCTTGAATTGTAACTTTGTAGGAAGCTAGAAGAGAAAAATATATACAGTAAGCGTCAAAAGAAATTGTACTTTAAGGATAAAATTCTAACAATCACCAAACTCAACTTTTACTACTTAAGGAGAGTAACCGAAAAAATTTGACAAAATTTTGAATTTTTTTTTGTAATTTTTTTTGTTTCAATTTTAAAAACTAGCATTGAAGCGATTTTAAAATAAAAATAACGGTAATTTATTAATGTATATTTTTTTATAATGTCCAGTTTCGTTTGACGCTCACTGTTAACACTGAAGTGAAAAATAATCAGGACAGCAATGTATTAATGTGATTTTTTAAGAGCTATAGGAAAATTTTTCAAAAAAAAAAACACATAAAATTCAGCGAAATGCATAAAATCTTTATTTGAATCGATAGTACGATCCATATAATTTAATGTTTGAAGATTATTTCATGCAACTGTTGACCGCGACTGCGCCTAAAATGGTCCATCTGCTTAGTCCAATTTTGGCATACTCTTTCCAACATTTCGGCCGGTATCTCACGAATAAATGCTTCAATGTTGTCTTCCAATGCGTCAATTGAAGCGGGCTTGTCTGTATAGACATGAGCTTTAACATAGCCCCACAAAAAATAGTCTAAAGTCGTTAAATCGCACGATCTAGGCAGCCAATTGACCAGTCCCGAACGTGAAATAAAATGTTCACAGAACTCTCCTCTCAATAAACCCATTTTTACGCGTGCGCTGTGTGGCATGTGGCACCGTCTTTTTGAAACCACATGTCATGCAAGTCAAGCTCTTGCATTTTGGGCAAAAAAAAGTTGGATATCATCTCACGGTAGCGCTTACCATTCACAGTTACGTTACGATTCGCAGCATCTTTGAAGAAGTACGGTCTAATGATGCTACCAGGCCATAAACCGCACCAAACTGTGACTTTTTCTGGATGCATTGGTAGCTTTTGCAATGCTTCTGGCTGATCTTCACTCCAAAATCGACAATTCTGCTTATTTACGTATCCATTGAGCCAAAAATGAGCTTCGTCGCTGAACACAATTTTTCGATAAAGAAGTGGATCCTCGGCCAACTTTCCAAGAGCGCATTTTGATAATAAAATTCAATGATTTGCAAGCGTTGTTCGTTTGTAAAACGATTCATGGTTAAATTATAGACCAAACTGAAGATGTTTGACAGTGAAACAAAACACGAAACGTGCGTGAGCTATTTAAACCAGTGTTGCCAAAAAGATAATAGCTAAAAAAATCACCCGTTATATAAAAAGTAAAGAAAAATATTTTTTAATACATTTCGTACCAGAAATTAATATTTTAGTCGAAATATTTTCATATCAAATACTTTACTTTCTAAATAATCCTTTAATTCTGTGTTTTTTTCGCCTAATTTGGTTTCAGGTTTTATTTCTTACAAAAGATGTCATTTGATTTGCTTAAAATTCTGTTTTTTTATTCCTTATTTTGTTCGAGATGTCTGAGCTGGGGTTTAAAACATGGGGTCTACTAGATTACGTTGCTTTCTCGAATCAACACTTAAAAAATGTGTTTACCTTGGATGCATCCAAGATTTTTAATTAGAATTCAGAATTATTTTATTTACTCTAGTATTTCTTTAAAATATAATTAAATTCCTTGGCGGTTGTTTATAATCTTCCATTACCCATTTCGACTTACACATTACCCTCCATGATAAATGATTTTAATTTGCTTTTCTGTAAGCAAAAAAATTTTAAAAAAAGTATAGGGGAAGGTGCTGCCTTTGCGAATCGAATATGAATGATTTTCTGTCATGACCATAAATTCCATTTTGCTTTTTATTTAAACAAATGTAAAGGGTGCGGGAGGTGTGCAAAAAACTCTGCTAAAAAATTAGCTTAAATTCCATCAGCCTTAATTGAGGTCAATAAATTCAAAATTATTGAAATTAAAACATTTTTTAGCATTTCAAACACGCAATTTTTATTGACAGTTCTTTGCCGCTAGGCAATCAACAGAAGATAATATTTTTTAACGCTCCGCCCTTTACAAAATTACAAGAACAGATTTATGCAAACCATCCCTAATTTTTTGTCAAAAGTGATTAAGTCTGGGATAACATCTAAGTTTCGTACCAAAGAAAAAAAAAAAGGAAAATAATTTCAATTTCCAAAATAAATAAATTTATAACCGGATTATTGAATTCATTCTTATGAACTTGAATAGTCTTTAAAACAAATTTAAAATTTTTAATTACTGGGTATCCAGGTTATTTATACACGTCATCTGATCAGTGACGTATATTTAGTTTCAGACGTTTCTTTATTAAACATAGCCTGACACGCACAGGAAATTTGTTTTAATCGAACAGCACATACCAGCAGCAGTAAATGCTTCAAATATTCGCGTGCGCAAATACTTGTAAAGCAAATGAGAACGCAATGTATGGGAGGGAGTGCCTGCAAACAAATGAAAGTTACGTGTGTTGTCACAATAAACTTGCCACAAATACGTAGCTATCTAGCCATATGTGGCCAAAATGTATTGGTTTGATTTAAATTAATGGATTCCATGCAATTAGGACCAATGAAATTAAATGAAGATTTTATGAGGATATACTAGAGAACGTTTTTTAGTTTTTCTATTCATATTAACATACCAACATATGGTAGTAAAGATGAAATAATTTTGAATGTTTTTCCATTCTAAGCAGTAGAATAGACATGCATTTTCAATTATTTAACAATCGAACAACAAATTTAGTGGCATCCGATGTAGTCATCGGAACCAGAGGTCAGCAATGAATCGTTTTTTCGCTACTCATAAGCACTCATGAAACTTTTAATATAAGTGAGTCAACAACATTGAAATTTAACTATGTACTCTGATTCATTCATACTCACTACCACGTTGATTTATGCATACATAAGTACAGGTTGCAATGAGTATGCGTACAACGTTGATATTAAACTCATACCATTCGAAATTTGTTTGATTCATAAGTCAGCCTACTCAGATTAGATTCATAAGTTTAGAAAAATACTTATAATACTTAGAAATGATTCGGGTTTGAGTTGTTGGGAATTTACAAAAAAAAGAGAAAAAACAGAGCAGCAAGCAGAGCAAACACACAACCATTTAGTGAGTATTTTAGTGTTCGTACGTGACTCATACTTATTTTGTGATTTGTGTAATGTTGAGTCGAAGTCGCCGTAGTCTAGTAGGTAGTGTGTTGGCTTATTAGACGTAAAGTCAGGGTTCGAGGCCCAGCCCAGACATCAAAACAAAAGACAAAAATTATTTCTTCGGCGCCTTCCTCTCAGCAGATTTCTGGCTAAAACTCTGAGAGTAAATAAAATTGCCATGAAAAGTTTCTCAAACAACTCTCGTTCGGAGTCGACTTTAAACTGTAGGCCCCACCACTCATGTATCAAATTAACACACACAACATAAGTGGTGTGAGAAACTAGGTCGTAATCCTGACTGAAGGGTTGTAATGTAATTATGTAATTATGTATGTATGTACAGGTTATGTTAGGTTATGGAGAGTTGAAGTCAACGACATCATAAATACGATGAGTACTTCAAACTTAGAATATGAGTAGAGGTTCCATGATATTAAAATAAGTATGAATGCGTATAAGTATCAGAAATTATGAGTATGATTCGATTCTACTCATCTTTTTTAAAATACTCATTGCTGGTCTCTGATTAGAACATCCTCCAAACTATTTTGTTAATTACGTCCCACATGTGTTAGCCTCAATGCGTGTTTGTCTGGCATTGTTTTGTTTTGTTTCTCTGAATTGCTGATAACACAACTGTCGCTGATTCTGACAATAAGGCAACAATGGAGGACAAATTGTTTGCTTATCCAGGCGTTAACAATTGTTTTCGGTAATAATTTTAAAGTTTAAACTTAAATTTCGCAGTAATTTTTATGGCTGAAATAATTTGCTGTGTTAAACAATATCAAACGATTATAAAAATTCAAGCCAATCCAAGAACATGTGACAGGAATTTGTTCCATAAAATACTCATAAAAAAGAATGTGCAACTCATAAAAATACTTGAAATTGTTAAAATAGTTGTAAAAAGAGTAGTAATTGTGAGGAAATGATGCAGAGGTCATATTAAAATACCGCAACAACAATAACACTCAATTTCATTTGTCTACACAGACTCTCATTTTACATGGTACTTGTGTATTGTACTTTGGCATTGTATAAACCACTAAAAATTTCTTTACTTTAATTAACAGTAGAGGCCAGAAGAATAGTTATAAGAATTCTTACTTCTAAATTAAGATTCGGAAGTAAATTCAAATCGATGTATTTAAAAGTAAATACGAAATATTTTGAAATGAAATAAAATTTCTAATGCTACTACTTATACGTCTGCCACTGTAAAGGGGCACATTATGTTGCAGAAAGTATTCCAAATATTTTATTGCCACTGATGATGGTGATAATAATAATGCTGCGGTTTCTAAACGTTAAAGCGTCAAACAAATTGCATGAGGAGAATCTATTTCGATGGTTTAATGATAATTTTACACTTTTTATGGCAAGGAATTGCTTGTGAAAAAATTATAAAAATTATCAAATATTTGTTCGATGTGACTCAATTCAAAGACAACAATTCCTACATTTTTTTTAATTTATTTGGCAATTGTACAACATATTTTTTTAAATTTATATAAAGTTTTACTCCAGGGATTAAATTGTTTAAACAAATTTACAAGAAAACTTAAAAGAGACTTCAGGAAATTATAATTTGTTGCCTAACAAGCATCAATTTAAAGCAAATCAAATGAAATCTTTTGTACGAAATAAAACCTCAAACCATAGTGAGCAAAAAACAGAATTAAAGGATTATTTAGAAAGCAAAGTATTTGATATGAAAACATTTCTACTAAAATATTAATTTCTGGTAAGAATGCATTAAAAAATGTTTTTCTTTACGCTTTATATAAGATATACGAGGGTGGATGAATAAGTGCTTGAAATTTTAAATGAAACACAAACTTTTGGATGAAAAATTATTTACAAAGTGTATGTATGGCCAGAGAAACTAGGTCGTAATCCTGGCCAATAATGGCCAATGTGAATTCTTCGTAGGTAGTGTGGCCAGGTCAGACATCTCGAACAAAACGAAATATGAAAAAACTATTTCTTTCGACGACTTCCTTTTAGCAGTCTTCTGGCAAAAGTCTGAGTATAAAAAAAGTTGTCGCGGAAATCCTCTCAAAAATATCTGCCGTTGGAATCGAATTTAAACTGTAGGTCCTGCCACTCATGGTTTAAATTAACACACATAGGGGGTACTAGAAGTTAGTTCGTAATCCTGACTAAAGAGTTCTAAAGACCAATTAGAACCAATTTGTCTCTAATTTTTCAATACCTTTCAAAAAACAGAAAGTAAGTCTTTAAAATATGCTTGTTTGTGAGACGCTTTATCTTTGGAGCCAAATACCTTTCCGCCAAATCATTTATTCATGTCTAGAAACAAGAAACTGTCATTGCAAGATGGATGAGGAAGCAATTCGTAGTTTAGTTCATTAATTTTACGAAATTCTGCTATCAATAGCTTCTAACAGAGTCAACTAAAAGGAAACATTTTGTCTTTCAGTTGAGCAACAAGAAATTCCAACTATTACCGAATTTTTGAGGCACCCTCGTATTTATAATAAAGAATTATAAAATTTACAATATTTTCTCATCTAAAGACTACAATTTTTTTTTTAATAATTTGTTTAAATTTTAACATTATTATACTGTATGTGCCACAGTCTGTAATAATCTGCAGAAAGTTTTTCAACATTTCGTTTTAATCTTCGCTGTGTGCTTTGTGTGTCTCTGGTTTTCCCTTTATTGCCATAATTTTTGAATGACCTTGTAGGCGACATATTTTTTTTTATAATATGAGACCAGCGAGACCATAAAAGAGACAAAATAACAGTTATAATGAAAATTGCTTATTGTATAATGGGCGTATATTTTTTAATAAAAATAAAAGAAAATTGCGGCGCAATAAACAAAAAAAAAAAAAAACGTGTGGATATCGTTGAATTTTATTATCAAAATTCATGCTGTGGTAGAAAAATTCTTTTCGTTAGTGAAACTCATTTTTGACTCAATGGGAACGTTGATAAACTGAGCTACAGAATTTGTCGTGGCTAATGCATCATGAAATGTGTCCATATTAATGAACTAATATTGGCATTAAATTCTAATTAAAACATATGATAACCCTGTAGAAGGCCATGAGATATTTAAAATCTGTTGTACAAGAGAGCAAATGATTAAAAAAAATACCACTCAATTGTACATGCAAATAATCATGAATACAAACACTTGCATACTTTGAAAGCTTGCATATATATATTGGTGGCCCTTTACCTGATTTAGCGTATCATGTATGGCGTTGTGGCGTATGTGTAAGTGTTTTCTGCGTACGGTTTTGTTTTGATGTAAACAATCCATCAAAACAACAAGAATGTTAAGTTTTATGTGTACATTCGTGTTAAAAAGTGTTTAAATGTTGACGTTCAGCACTTAAATATCTTCCATATGTGAACATAACATAACACTTTTTCTGCAATCGTATACTTTTGCTTGCCAGCGTATTTATTTCTCTTTCAAGCTGGTTTAATGCTTCCTAAATAACTTCAAACAAAAATGTTTACGTGGTTACTGTTAGTCAAGCAACAAAAGAATACATTTTGTTAAGAAACAATTCATATTCGTGTAGGTGTGTGTGTCCATGTTTATATAAAGTGCTGAGACTACAGATTTGCTTTGTTAATGCATTTTCCGTTATTGCATTCTGTATGTGTGTGTGCAAGAATTTATTGTTGTTTGTTGAAAATCCTTAACAATTGTATACAAGAGAATAAACGGTAAATCAATGAATGCAGCCACATACTTACCATACATGCTCTCTCACTCTTTCTCTCTCTCCCTCATATTTAATTATTTTGTGGCATGTTTACAACATACATTGTTGTTGTATGCGATTATTGGTTTGGTTTTGGTTTTCAATGCAGAAATAAATTCTATTCTTTGTTTTTTGTTTTTCAATTATTGTTTAAACATTTAATTGAAGACAATACTTGTGCAATAACAGAAGAAAAACAAAATTAAATAAAAATTTAAATAAATTGTTGCTGTTGTTAGCATGGGATTATATTTGTAATGAATCTAAACACCATGTGTTTTTCGTATGCAATTATGCGATGTAAAGGATTTAATTTAAATATTCGTTCAGCTAGAGGGAAATATTGTTGTTATCATCATTAATAATATTAAAGGACAGACGGGAGAGGTTGCTTTGTTAAAATCTAAGCACATTGGACACACAGATCGGCATCCAAAGCTTATTGATAAGAGCTGCTTGATTGTTAACGACAATCAGGATCAATCGAAGTCATCGTAGTCTAATAGGCCTCGGTTCAAATCCCATGTCAGACATCTCCAACTAAATGAAAATATGAAAAAATATTTCTGGCAAAAACTCTGAGAGTAAAATGAAAATTGCCATGAAAAGTTTGTCAAAAATCTGTCGTTCGGAATCAACTTTAAAACTGTAGGTCCCGGCACTCATGTATAAAATTAACACACACAACATAAGTGGTGTTAGAACCTAAGTTGTAATCCTGACTGAAGGATTGTAATGGCCAATTATGTATATAAGTATGTATGTATTTTCATATGTTCCTATCAGAAAGCGGCCGCTCATGATAAAAATTTAAAATTACTTTTAATTGCTACTTCTAAACGAAAGAAATATTTAAACGATACAACTTGAAATATTTAACTTGATTGGAAATAAAATTTTATTCAAAACTGAACTGAACTGAACAAAAACAACGATATTATTCTCCTCTTATCTTTAAAACAAATTGAACAATTGGAGCCAAAAAAAGTTTAACAAACACAACAAGAGTGTATCTAAAGTATCAGATATGTATGTATGTATGTATCCATACTCAGATACGTATTAAGTTTTAAATTTTTTTAATACTTTTATCGTAGATACAAAACGAAAAACGGATTTCAATACATATTTTTGATTAAATTTTCAAAGATTTGTTTGTATTTGTATTTGCGTTTGAGATAAAAATCTTTTCAATTGTATTTGGCCAAACAGTTTTGATTTGATTTCCATTCTTTTTTGGCATCGTTTTTTCAACGTCATGCTCAATTATTTTTTAAAACTGGCAACTAAGTAAAGTGCTTTCATGATTTCAGATAAACTTAGAAATATTGTATCACAATTGGATTGAATTTGGTTAAGCATTTAAACTATGTTTCAGGTGTGGTAAGAATTGATTTCTCATAGCTATAAAGGGGGGAGAATTAAACGAAATTAAGCTTTTGTTAGTCAATGTATGTATATTGTCCACATAAGATTCTTTCATAAGAATGAGAGGAATTAAGAATCCGAAACGCCTACTTTATGATCGATGAGTAAATATTAAAAACGTCTGAAGGCAGCAGTCGCTTACAAGTAAACATATTCAGTTACTAAGGGAGTATTGTATTCTCATAAAAGCCCAGATCGAATATGTTATCTTAGATCATTTTTGAGAGGTCCTGTTTAGTTATGTACCATACCATTTACTATTTAATACTACGTAAGGCCAGAATATCTTCATGATTCTTTGCAAATTCGAAATTTTGCAGATCTACATACATACATGCATTTGGTCATTACAACCCTTTAGTCAGGATTACGACCTAACTTCTTACATCACTTATGTTGCGTGTGATAATTTTTATGCATGAGTGGCAGGACCTAAAGTTTAAAGACGACTCCGAAGGACAGATTTTTGATAAACTTTACACGGCAATTTTATGCTATTTACTCTCAGAACTTTTGCCAGAAATCTGTTGATAGGAACCCGCTGAAGAAAACATATTCTTTTTCATTTTTTGTTTAGTTGGGGATGTCTGACCAGGTGTTTGATCCGAGGCTAATAAACTAACACACCAGAGATTAGCAATGAGTATTCAAAAAGATGAGTAGCATAGGATCATACTCATAGTTTGTGATACTTATACGCATTCATACTTATTTTAATATCATGGAAGCTCCTCTACTCATATTCAAAGTTTGAAGTACTCATCATATTCATACTTAACAACATGTATGATGTTGTTGTAAATGCAACAATAACTAAGACTGTAAATTTTTATGAATGATTCGAGTCACTCGAATCATTTCTAAGTATAATAAGTATTTTTCTAAAGTTATGAATCTAAATGAGTAGGCTGGCGTATGAATCAAACATATTTCGAGTGATATGAGTTTGACGTCAACGTTGTACGAATACATACATACATACATACATACATACATACATAATTGGTCATTACAACCCTTTAGTAAGGATTACGACCTAGTTTCTCACATCACTTATGTTGCTTTTGATAATTTATATACATGAGTGGCGGTACCTACAGTTTAAAGTCGACTCCGAACGACAGATTTTTCAGAAACTTTTCATGGAAATTTTATTTACTCACAGTGTTTTTAACAGATATCTGCTGAAATATTCACACTTCGTTTCGTTGGAGATGTTTGACTTAAGATTTGAACCGTAAACTCACGTCTAATAAGCCAACACATTACCTACTAGACTACTCGACTATAGATATCGCAGATCTGCATTGCCGTAAACCCAGTTACGGCTATGTTCCGCATTGTCTAGCAGTGTAAGAGTAGTATTAATAGGAATCAACTTTCTTTATACAGACTTTTAATCGCTATCCAGCTGTAGATGTACATGCAGGAAGTTAAGTTCCCATCTCTACTATAGATGGCACTGAGCAGGCAAATATCTTCAGCACAGCCAATATCAAGTAGACTTCCTTACAGTCACCCAATATATTCCATAGGTATATTCATTGCATTCTTCATTATTACGATCAAAATAATATTGTCAAGTAAAAGCCCAAGATTTCTATGAGAGTGTTATAATACCGCCGTGGTCTAGTAGGTAGTGTGTTGCTTATTAGACGTGGGGCCTCGGTTCAAGCTCCAGGTCAGGCGTCAAAACGAAAATGAAAAATATTTCTTTGTGGGAGTTCCTCTCAGCAGATTTCTGGCAAAAACTCTGTGAGCGTTAAATAAAATTGCCATGAAAAGTTTCTCAAAAAGTCTGTTGTTCGGAATCGACTTTAAACTGTAGATCCCGCCACTCATGTATAAAAATTAATGCACACAACATAAGTGGTATAACAAACTAGTTCGCAATCCTGACTAAAGGGTTGTATTGACCATTTATGTTATGTATGTATAATATCCTATATAATCCTAATACGGTCTTCAACTTCCTGAAGGCTAATGTAGTATACTATCTATTGATTCCTATTCTCCTTGAACAAAATACAATTGCACTCATTTGATCGCTACTATCCATCAAGTACCTTTTCACATTTTCATTTTAATTTCCAATCTTTTTTGTTATTTTTAAGGTTTTATTTTATTACACTGCGATTGAAGTTCAATTTCCATAAATTCGATTGAATTTTTTGATTATCCACACAGCTAAAGCAGTAAGTTTTTGTCATTTACCTTCGAAATTGGTTGGAAAGTAAATAAAAAAGAAGAGACACGTAGAAATGCTAACATCCTTGCTATTGGAAGAAAATAAACGATAAGAGAGCTAGGCAGGCAACTGTGTTATGCCCAGATACCATATAATTCTAGAAAATTATGTAAAAAGCTTTACTTGCTCAAGGAAACAATCAAAATACAATTATTGGAACAATTGACATCAGAATAGACGATAAGGAAAACGGATATTAAAACGTTTTTTCTTCTTTTTTATTCGTATTTTAACAGCGACATGCTAATGGATTGCAAAGGAAAAAAAGTCAAAACGTTTAAAGACATTAAAACGAAAAGAGATTCAAAGAAGTTCGAATGATTTTTTGGTAGAGTAATACCCATGACGTATGAGTAATAAGATTTCAAAAATAAAAAAATAAAACATACGCAACGGAGGCCTGTAGTAAGTAAATGGTGTATTATAAACTGTTACAGTGAGGGTCAAAAGAACTTGTACATTAAAAAAAATACATATTAATAAATTACCGTTATGTTTATTTTAAAATTGTTTCCTTAACAGTTTTTAAAATTGAAACAATGAAAAAAATACAAAAAATTTCGAAATATTGTGAAAATTTTTCGGGCACACTTCTTTATGTGATAAAAGTTTAATTTGGTCATTGTTAGAATTTTATCCACAGTGTACAGTTTCTTCTGATGCTCACTGTATATATTAGAATAAAATTTTAATTTTTAATAAACAACAATCAAACCAAAAATAAAAATCTTAGGAAATTAAAATAAATTAAAAACCTTAAAATAATATCCTGCCGAATGCTTGTAACATCATTAAAAGTTTGTATTTGATTTTGCCATAGGGGCTCAATAACATGCCGTACGTGTTTCGCTTTCATTGTGGGATTATAACAGAAAAATATACACAAAATAACTTCTGTACCAGTTGTGTGTGTGTGTGTATCAATACTGTTAACTTTTTACTGCCAAAAAATACTTGAAAGTGTATTGAAAACAGATAGTCAGACAGACAGACAGACAGACAGATGTACTACCGTTGAGGTTTAACTTCATTTAACCGTAAGTGTTTGCTGTTGAAAACTCAATGAAGAGCCATCATCAACAGCACAATAAAGGCAGCCTCTAATACCTGCCATTTAACCATCGCTTAGACAGTGCGATGAATGAAAGAAGAAATGAATGCAAGGAGAACTAAATGAAAAGAATGAAATTAAGGTTTTGGAGTGGCATTGAAAAATCACATGGTCTTCACTAAAACTACATAAGCTAAGCATGTATGGAGAATGAAAAGGCAGAAGGAGATGTAAATACATTGACTGACAACAATTACGCGATAATATTTCGTTGATTTATCGCATAGAGCTGCATATTGGCACCAAATACACACATGTTAGGTTAAATAATGGATGTAAATATTTGTAGATTTAAAAAACTTTTAAATTAAACTTGTATTCAGGATTAATTATTCTCCTTTCAATATGAATTAAATAGTTTCTGTTGTAAATATTTGTAGTATCACTGCAACCATGATATCGATACTCTGCCTGCAAATGCAAGCATATCGATAATGTTGTCGGCCCAACATTATTAAAAAACCAAATCTGCCACATGTCAGCACAATCAGCATAATTATTATTGTATCGCGGACATTCGAATTTATACATGCACACATACATACCGTATTACCGTATTACATAATTATTTGTGCAAATACATAAGTTTTGTGATTTCATTTATTGAGACAGATTCGCCTATAATCAGTGAAACTATTTCATGAGTACACAACACATTCATTGTTTTATAAATCAAAATTTTGTAATCGATTTTCAAACGGTGAATGGTAAATGAGTTTTGTAGACAACAATGCAATCACAATAACAACTAATGACAGCAGCAATTGTGGTTTCAACAGTTTGAGGATATCAAAACCAAATCAACATTTCAACAGTTCCGCTCTATTAGCAGGGGTTTTAGGAAGGCAAGCGAATGATTTTTCCAACAATTTTTTATGACTTATTTATGCTGGTCGGAATACAGCAAGCGCCAAAAGAAACTGTACACTAAAAATATGTATACATTAATCAATTACCGTTATTTTTATTTTAAAACTGTTTCATTGCCAGTTTTTAAAATTGCAACATAAAGAAATAATTTTCGAAATATTGTCAAATTTTTTCCGTCACTCTCCTTAAGTGGTAAAAGTTAAGTTTGCTGATTGTTAGAATTTTTGTGCTTAGTGTACAGTTTCTTTTGACGCTCACTGTATAAAAGAGAATTTTGATTGAATAATTTATCGATTAACCAATGTTTGTTGAAAACAATGAATTGAAGAAGCAATTGGAGGAAAAAGTATTTAAAATGGGTTGCTTAAGGTCCATGTTGCTTGATGTTGTCTGAGTGCCTTACTGAGTACCAATCTTAAGAATGGCTGAAGAGCACGCACAATATTAGCAGCGACGTAACATCGAGTTGAAGTAATCTAATAAGTAATAAAAACAACAGTAATTTATTAATTTATATTTTTTTTTTAAAGTACAGTTTCTTTTGATGATCACTGTATATAGTTCTTATATTTTTGAGAAACTTTTCATGGGTAATTTTATTTACTCTCAAAGTTTTTGCCGAAAAAATACAGAGATAAAGTCGCCTAATAACTACTAATAAGCCAACATATTACCTACTAAACTATGGAGATTTAAAAACAAGAGGTTGGCAACCATGAAGAAAATCGTTCGTTTTGGTTCAAGTGTAAATACTCAAATGAAGAATAAAATTTAAACGGACAGTACGTTATGCTACTGAACTTTAAGTTCCAAGTATTCATATCCTTAAAAATAAATATTAAATGTTCTCCAGAACAATTTACAGGCATTTAATCATTGTATTAGTTTTTCTATACTAAATACCAGTATTGTGTTGTAATGTTGAGCAAAATTAATTATCGCCTTAAGCTCTCCGTAAAACACAGCTTTTCCGAACAACATACAATAGGTCCTCTAGGACTTGTTAAAATATGAAACACATGAGGTAAAAAAAGAAACAAAAACCTTTTGTTTCTTCCACAAAAGAAGGAAAATTAAATGAAAAATGCCTACAAACTACAACAACTACAGGCTCAGGTAGACGCATAAAAGAACAGTGTAATACTACGTTTAGCTTTTTTCTGTAGCATATAAGACTGTGGGCCTAGAGGACTACAAGTTTAAAGGGGAAACTGTTTGTGCCACAAAATCAAAAGGAAAAAATCAGAAAAATCAAGGCAATTCAATTGGATTTTATGATTCCATTGAATGGGAAAATGTGATTAGAAAGAAAAAGAAAAAAGAAAAATTATGAACAGTAAGACTGTAAAACTGACAAGTTGTTGATGAAGCCTAATGCAATCTGACAAAGTGTGTATAATTATGAAGAATATGCAGAATATGCTCAATAATTACATGCTATTGGAGAAAAGGATAAAAAACGAAACACATTCATATGAATAATGTTTATAATATTGTTACGAAAATGAAAAATCAAGGTACTAGTGTTTTGCTTTTACATCGCTTAACATTAAAGTTATAAACAAATGCTACAAAAACAAAACAATGCAGTAACCAAACCTGTTTACAAATTATCGTACTGCTTAATATAACAACAAACATCACCATAAAAAATAGTAAACAAGTAAACAAAAATACAACAACAAACACCAGCATAAAAAAGAATGGTAAGCAAGTAAACAAAAATCCACAAACAACACTACGAGAATATATGTAAACAAAATACACAAACAACAATAATGAATGTAACCAACGATGTTTACATTTATAGAGATTTAGACAAGGCGTAGTCATGAACATTCGCCTTCAAAAGCATTCATCAGACTGTTTACCCTACCATATAAAAGGTAAGGCAAGGCAGACGAGTGAGTTAGTGAAGTTCAGTCAGTCTTGTGTGAAGACGGGGTCCGTTTGAAGAGAATAATCTCTTGGTTTGAAGATCTCCGTTACAAAGATCTGTCGTATGATTGCTTAGTGATTGTTATTGTTTATGCAAAGGGTATAATCAAAGGAATAACAAAGACAAGCAATTGTTGTTGTTTACATCAAGTTGTGAACAGTGGCACACAGAATTGTGCGAATAATAAAGAATTTTAATTAAAACTAAACACCAAATTTATTTTTATCAAATTTGCAATCTACGAGCCTATATTTTAAATGTTTTCAGAAGATAAAAACGTAACAATATGAACAAAATTATGTGAAGATTTATTCCATTTCGCATTAAAGTTTTGTTTTTATATAGAAAAACTCTAAAATTTGGGTTGCAACTTTAATTTTTTTGTAAATTGTTTCTATCACAGGTTTTTTCTTTTTTTTCTATAAATTTCTTAAAATACTATTGAAATTCTAAACTAGCAATGGAAGTTATTTAGTTTGTCATTTAAATATTTTCCTCTCTGGGCTGTCTTAATGGCCACGGATTCAGTTCGTCAATTTGCAAATCACAACCATAAGCACGTTATTTGAGAACGTGTAACACGCGGTTTATCTTCTTACGTCCTTTATTCGTGTTGGTACACGAAATTTTTATATTTTAGCCACCTTAGATTGCCAGTATTGATAGCGAAACAAGAAGGAAAAGAAGATCCCAAGTCACGTTATGTGGTGGCAGTAAGAGCAGAGAATAGAATGTAAAAGAGAAACTTCGAAAGTAACTGTAAAACTAAATATTCGTATTTTATTACGTAAAATGTATTCAAAAAATATACGATTTTATTCAAAATTTCAAGCACAAAGATGTGTTAAAAAGAAAACCATTACATACATACATACATACATAAATGGTCATTGCAAATTCTCAACTAGGACTACGACCTAGTTTCTTAAAAAAAAAAAATCATTAAATTTTCCAATATTTTTCTTTAGAACTCTGTACCAAGGATCAGCAATGAATCGTTTTATCGCTACTCAGAAGCACTCATGAAATTTTGAATATAAATGAGTCAATAATATTTAAATTTAACTATGTACTCTGATTCATTCATACTCACTACAACGTTGATTTATTAGTACAGGTTGCAATGAGTTGACATCAAACTCATACCATTCAAAATATGTGACTCGAATCATTCGTCAGAATTTACAGACACATAAGCAAAAAAGACAGAACAGCAAGCAGAGCAAACCACACACAACCTTCTAGTGAGTATTTGAGTGTTCGTATGCGACTCATACTTATTTTGTGCTTCGTGTATATGTTGAGTTATGGAGAGTCGAGTCGAAATCAATAATATCATACGTGACGTTAAGTATGTGAATATGATGAGTACTTCAAACTTTGAATATGAGTAGACGTTCCATGATATTGAAATAAGTATGAATGGATTATGGGTATGATTTCATTCTGCTCATCTTTCTGAATACTCATTGCTGATCTCTGCTTTGTACAGAGGAAACGATATGATTGAAAGAAACAACGATATGAAGAAAAGGTTGAAATTTTGTTATTGATGAGTCTGATCAAACACTGCTGAAATGCTTCGAATACCCAATAAATTTGAAACAAATCAAAAGCAGACTATGAACCTGAAAGCTTTCCACAAACGACTTTAAAGCCTGGCTTAATGGCTTACAGAGTTATATAGAGTGCTTAGTAGATTTGAAATAGAATAATCCAGTAATCTTGGTTCCAATTGCTACAACAAACATGAAAAAGAAAACGGAATTTACCAACAGAAAAGTGCACAATACGTTGATACTTACTTCCTTAGCTAATTTGTCATTACAACCTAGCCTCTCACACCACACATGTCATGTTATATCAATGGGTGGTGGAACCAACTGTTTAATGTCGGCTCCGAACGCTAGGTTTGAGAAACTTTTTATGGCAATTTTATTTTACTCTCAGAGTTTTTGCTTGGAAGAATGCCACCAAAGAATATATTTCTTCATATTTCATTTTGTTTGACATGTCTCTGAGCCTGGTATTGATCCAAGGCTCTCGTCTAATAAGCCAACACACTACCTGTTAGACTAAAGTGACTTCTTAATAACTCATCAAACATTTTTTGCAATTGTAAGTGATCTTCCCATCGTTTAAATGGAGGTTGGCCAGTCAAAACAATTGTTATCACAAATTTAAGTTCTCTTAGATGTGAACAATCAACTACTGAGGGTATCAAATATGGCATATAGACTTAAAAGATCTAACCTAACACCTAAAATTTCTTTTCTTTATGATTTTCCTATAGAAAAGCATTCAAAATTAAAACACCCACTATTATCTGGTACTTGGTAAACCACTCCTTGGAAACTGTATTTGTTTAGAATCCTGCAAGTAACTGTAAGCCATGTTTTAATAAGGAAAACTAAGTTAAAACCACTCAAATCTGTAACCAACTTTGTATTTGTTTTCGCCATAGGGGCTCAATAACACGAAGTACGTGTTTCGATTTCATTGTGGGATTATAACAGAAAAATATACACAAAATAACTTCTGTACCAGTTGTGTGTGTGTATCAATACTGTTAACTTCTTACTGCCAAAAAATACTTGAAAGTGTATTGAAAACAGATAGTCAGACAGACAGATAGAAAGACAGACAGACAGATGGACAACCGTTGAGGTTTAACTTCATTTAACCGTAAGAGTTTGCTGTTAAAAATTCAATGAAGAGCCATCATCAACAGCACAATAAAGGCAGCCTCTAATACCTGCCATTTATCCATCGCTTAGACAGTGCGATGAATGAAAGAAGGAATGAATGCAAGGAGAACTAAATGAAAAGAATGAAATGAAGGTTTTGGAGTGGCATTGAAAAATCACATGGTCTTCACTAAAACTACATAAGCTAAGCATGTATGGAGAATGAAAAGGCAGAAGGAGATGTAAATACATTGACTGACAACAGTTACGCGATAACATTTCGTTGATTTATCGCATAGAGTTGCATATTGGCACCAAATACACACATGTTAGGTTAAATAATGGATGTAAATATTTGTAGATTTAAAAAACTTTTAAATTAAACTTGTATTCATTCTAATTATTCTCCTTTCAATATGAATTAAATAGTTTCTGTTGTAAATATTTATAGTATCACTGCAACTATGATATCGATACTCTGCCTGCAAATGCAAGCATATCGATAATGTTGTTGGGCCAACATTATTAAAAAACCAAATCTGCCACATGTCAGCATAATGCGCATAATTATTGTTGTATCGCGGATATTAGAATTTATTAATGCTTTAATGGATTGACATTAAAGGTCACTTCACATACATGCACACATACATACCGCGTTACATAATTATTTGTGCAAATACATAAGTTTTTTTGATTTCATTTATTGAGACAGATTCACGTATAATCAGTGAAACTATTTCATGAGCACACAACGCATCCATTGTTTTATAAATTCAAATCAAAATTTTCTAATCGATTTTCAAATGTTGAATGAATGGTAAATGAGTGTGTATTGCAAACAACAATGTAATCACAACAACAACTAATGACAGCAGGAATTGTGGTTTCAACAATTTGACGATATCAAAACCAAATCAACATTTCACTAGTTCCGCTCTATTAGCAGGGGTTTTAGGAAGGCAAGCGAATGATTTTTTCAATACTTTTTTATGACTCATTTATGCTGGTCGAAATACAGTGAGCGTCAAAAGAACGTATACATTAAAAAAATGCATCAATAAATTACCGGTTTTTTTATTTTAAAATTGTTTCAATGTCAGTTAAAATTGAAAATTGAAAAAAAAAATTAAAAAAATTTCGAAATTTTTTCGGGCACTCTCCTTAAGTGGTAAAAGTTAAGTTTGGTGTTTGTTTGAATTTTGTTGTTACAATTTTTGGCCTTAGTGTACAGTTTCTTTTAACGCTCACATAATTTATCGATTAAGTAATGTTTGTTGAAAACAATGAATTGAAGAAGTAATTGAAGGAAATTTTTTTAAATTTCTTGCTTAAGGTCCATGTTGCTTGCTGTAGTCGTTTGAGTAGCTTACTGAGTACCAATCTTAAGAATGGCTGAAAAGCATTGCGCAATTTGGCAGAGACCTAAAATCGATGAGTTTAAGAGTTGAAGTTTTAAATGTGTGTGAAGATAAATACGAATAGAAAAACCAAAGACGCAAACCCAAGCTTTTAGCGGAGCCACTTCTTGCCTCTAACAGGGTAAACTTAGCTATTAAAAGAGCACTGTTAAATGTTTAACAGTGGCAATTAGTAGATTAGTCTTCTACTTTGCAATTATTGCAGACTATTGTTATCAAATTTAATACGCATTGTAATCATTATTATTTGTGAGCAAAAGCAATGGAATGGTTGGTGGAGATGGAGGACAGAAATTTTTCTCAACTCTCAAAATTATTCCAGCTATCCCACTACCACGGTTCGAAAAAGAACCCTCTGGACTACCATTTGCATATAGTCTGTATGGTGTACTATTTCTTATATGTTCCAAAATGGCTACTGACCTTCTAGAGAATTTTCAAGCAAAAAATTGATATTTTCAAAGACAATTTTCCTAATACCATATCACTTTATATGTGACTAGGTTGCTGATTATATTAAAGAGGCCTTGGAACCTTCCTTAGCATATAGTATGGTACTCATGGACCTCGAGTATTTCCCAAAATTAGTTCCTAAACAAGTGGACTAGTTCAGATGAATACTGTTAAATAGCTAATAGTGCTCTGTTAAGGGCAAATTTTGTTCTGTTAAGAGTACATTTTAATCTGTTAACGCCAAATAAGGCTTTGCTTAAATTTATGGATTGCGTTTGGATTTTCAAATTCGATTTTATCTTCACACACATAGGTTTTAAATATTTTTAAATTTTTAAATACCGCTTTATATTCCATTCTATATTTCCGTTTCTGTTGTTGTTATAAAGTGACCTCAAATTGTATGACGTTGAATCTTAAAGTCTACTGGCTTTTTGAATTGCGGTCGAAAAAATTACAAATACCACGCAAGGAAAAGTGAAATGAAGAATTATTTGTTTTTGACATTTTGTGACTGAAAGTTTTCATTCAATTTGAATTTCGTTTTTTTTTTTGGAGTGCCTACACAGGAAATATGAAACCATTATTCCGTTTGCCAATGACAAATAAAAACGAAGTTTAAATTTGAAACAAAAAAAAAATGGAGGAAAAAAAACAAGAGAATATTTTGGTTTTTGTCTTTCAAAAATTCCTTCAAATGACTCATAAGAAAACATGACATTTTGAATGCTTTTCTTTAAGAAAAGGAGGAGGAATAGACAATGGAGTGCAAATAGGTTGGCAAATCTTTTATTGTATAATCACAGTGTAGTTGGAAAAGCTGTTTAATTTATATTCATCACCGAAAGAAATTTATAATATGATGCTGGTTTCGAAATTAATTTCGAGTGTCTTTCTTTTCTAGGCACATAATAAATTTCAAATTTAATGTGTTGCCATTAAAAAAACACATCGTTTTGAAAACTTATTCGAATTCATTTTGAAATGCTTTTTTCTTTTGGGTTATAAAACGTTAATAAATTTTAATGTTGATTTCGTCATTTTAGCAGGTAATAAAAATGAATAGAAAACCATTCAGTTTGGTTTATTAGTTCCTGTGAATGATTATGATGTGTGAACGAAATGGTACGAGTAATAAATTTTAATTTCCAGTCCTTGGCTATAAATTTAACAACGGATGGAATGGAATAAATAGTTATGATTGGAATTGTTGGCCTGCAACTTCATAACTAAAATTGCTAAAAGTCTCCAGGATTTATTGATCAGCTGTGGCTGTATAAGAAGAAGAAAATCATAAAAATGTTTCATTAAATTCGAATGAAAAAAAGAAAGTCATTTCATTTTAGTATTCATCTATTGCAACGAAAAGAAATTATGTTAAAACATAGGAGCAAAACATTTAAATGAATTTTAAGAAGAAATTTTTTGCTCATTTAATAAGACATTGGCTTTAGCCCCACCTGATAACAGCTTCTTCAATGACGTCCTTCATATAAATGAAGAATGATTATTGCTACTTAAACTAGTTTACTCATGCATAGTCAAAGAAAAAGAAATGTGAAATTTAACGAACATATTTTTAAACATCTTCAATGACTTGTTACATCCATACAAACATAATTGGCCATTACAGCCCTTCAGTCAGGATTACGGCCTAGCTTCTCACACCACTCATGTTGTGTGCGTTAATTCTATACGTGAGTGGCGGAACCTACGACTCTGAACGACAGATTTTTGAGAAACTTTTTCGTGTCAGGTATATTTACTATCAGAGTTTTGCCAGAAATCTGCTGAGAGGAAGCCGTCGAAAAAATATTTTTTTCATATTTCGTTTTGATGTCTGATCTGGGATACGAGCGCGGGCTTTAAGTCTAATAAGCCAACACACTACCTACTGGACTACGGCGACCTCAATGAATTGTTATTTTTAGTAATTTCGTCAGGAATAAATTCCTTTTAAAAGTCTCGCGATGGGTGACGTGTACTCGTATATACGGCAGTCACTTGGTGCATTATAATGGCTGATGGCGTCTAGATACACTGTCGGTGTCATAGCTGCAGCGGTGTCATAGCTGCAGCGGCAGAGTTTATTGTTAGAAAAATGAAAAATGAATTTTCCACCGTACATATAAAGGCAACACAGAATTGTTTTGTTTAAAATTCCAGGATACGAAAAAAGTTCATTTAGTTTCTTATGGTCTGACGTTTTATCGCGAACAGTTGTAAAGTGTGGTTTAGGCTAGCCTGAACTTCATTAATACTTGGCATCATTTAATTGATCATTACAATTAAAATTCTTTAGTCATTATTACGACATACATACATAATTCGTTATTGCAACGCTTTAGTCAGAATTACGACTTGCATAGCTTCTCACACCACTTATACATGAGTGGCGGGACCTACACTTCAAAGTTTTGATTTTTGAGAAACTTTTCATGGCAATTTTATTTACTCACAACACACATGTTGTGTGTGTTTATTTTATTGTTCATTAGTGCCGTGACCGTTGCGTATTGGACTTACTCATGACTCGATATTGGACTAACATGGAAGAATTAAAACCAAGAAAAGCACACCAACTTCAGGATACTATTCACTTTTTTTATGTAACCGTAGCATACCGAATTTGTAGTTGTTGCTTCGGCATTTTTGTTGCCGTAGTCTAGTGTGTTTGTGAGGCTATGACACACATATTAACCCGAAATTTTAAAAGAAATATTGCTTTGATCAGCTTTTTCTATAACTCTGTGAGGAAATAAAATTGCCATGAAAAGTTTCTTAAAAATCTGTCGTTTGGAGTTGACATCAAACAGTATGTCCCTTTACTAATAGAAAAAATTAACATAGTTGGTGTGGGAAGCAAGATTGTAATCCTGTCTGAAGGGTTGAAATGACCAATTAACCAAGTAGTTAAGTAATCTTCGGCTTAGTACTGCCAATAGAGAGTATAACCTGTATTGTAAGTTGTGTATCCTTAGCGCGGGACTCCCGAAAACATGGGCATTTGCAACAAGAATTTGGAAAAAGTTATAGGAATTAATTACGAAGGGTATGGAACGTATATTAATGATTTTGTACTCCTTAAATAATTCTTGCAACAGAAAAGTAGACACGTGATAAAACGAAGAAGTTGTGTATTTTAAATTATTTCGTTGTCATATTTTTATGGCTTTGGCTATTGCATTACTCCTATCAGTTTTTTCTCGAAAAATTTTTGATTTTTTTGTACTCGATGCCTTGCATAGGAACTGGACATGCCTGTTTTCTTAACGATTTAATAAAAGCATACACGTACGTATGGTACAATTATTCAACACAATTTGGCTGTAATTTTTTAATTGAATGCAGAATTTTTTTATCAATGACTGCGAAAATTCGTTTTAATAGGATCCGTAAATTGTAAACGTGTTTGTATAGCGCACACGAAAAGCAAAACAAATGGTTAATTGAAGATCACGTTTTTATTCGCTTTTGATTCTTAAAGCTTTTTGTAATCCTTTTGCAATTTATGAATAAAAATTTTAAATTAATTTTTTTTAATTCCAAAATCCTTTTACTTTCAACATTCATGTTGATTTTCATTTGTATTTTTTTAAATTTAAATCACCTTTACAAATACTAAGTATGTATGTACATACATATGTAAGTACGATTCCATGTGGCATTTAAACATTCCTTTTATTTTTAATTGCCTCCTGGTGTAATGTGGCTCTTTAAATATCTTGTAAGAAAGCAGAAAAAAAGTATTTTTAGCTTGTGCCATAATTTATCAGAATTAACCTTGAACTGGCCACTTGACATTTAAGCCGGTGACAAACAGAAGACGAAAAAGAAAGAAATCTTAAATGTTTTCTCCGTTTTTACCAACGCTGCACCATATTCTCACATCAAATCGCTAGGCTCATGTTTGGCTCAAAAGCTTTCGCAGGAAGGGAGAGAAAAACAACGTGTGATTTAATTAAATCATAAAACAACAACAACAACTACAACAACAGAAATAAATATGTAAGTAAACATGTCTGCCATGTAAGACAGACAGACAGAAATAAACAAAACATGACATTTAATGTCATGCCAATTAAAAATAAAAGGAAAAAACAAGGAAAACAAACAAGTCTAATGTAATGACATTTCAGTTACACATACTCGTACATACGCTCAAAACAATGTTGACATTTAAGTCGTAATAATTACAGATGTTCGAGTGAAAACACAGCAATTAGTGCAGATGTTGTTGTAGAAACATTTCTTTAATCAGATTGTTAAGGGGGGGGGCATCATTATAAATTATACAGTGAATGGTATTGTGAAAATGATTTTTATCGTTAAAAAAAATTCATAGATTTGGGGCATTCTAGTGGACTTGAAAACAGACGTACGAATTGAAAAATAATCAAACGCGTCCATGCATTGAGAAAACATTCCTTATTTAATTACCCACTCGTCCACAATTAGGTGATCCCAAAAGAATTTCTTAGAATATTTTCGGGAGGCGTTGACACTTATAAGTCATCAATTGATACCTTTTAATTACCGATGGCTATACAGGATACACTTATTAGGCGATTTTTATGGAAAGCACCAATTAAAGCATAAAATAGCCCACAACATGAATGTGCCACATGGCATGTCATCTAGAAGTCTTGCCTAAATGATTCAGGAGTCGAAGCAGAAGTATTATGCCTAACTAGAGACTATTCGAAAAGGGTACCAAGCAGTACAGATCAGAGATGAGCAATGAATCGTTTTTTCGCTACTCATAAGCACTCATGTAATTTTTAATATAAGTGTGTCAACAATATTGAAATTTAACTACAATTGCACTCTGATTCATTCATATTCACTACAATCATGATTTGTAAGTACATGATGCAATGAGTACGAGTATGCGTACAACGTTGACATCAAACTCATACCATTCGAAATATGTTTGATTTATAAGCCAGCCTACTCATTTAGATTCATAGCTTTAGAAGAATACTTATAAATGATTCGAGTAATTCGAATCATTCATCAAAACTTACAATCTTAGTTATTATAATATTATATATATATTATATATTATATTAAAAAGGGAACAGACACATAAGCAAAAAAGGCAGAGCAGCAAACATAGCAAACACACAACCTTCTAGTGAGTATTTTAGTGTTCGTACGCGATTCATATATGATATATGTTGAGTTAAGGAGAGTCGAGTCGAAATCAATAACATCATACGTGTTGCTAAGTATGAATATGATGAGTACTTCAAACTCATTTGAATATGAGTAGAGATGCCATGATATTAAAAGTATGAATGCGTATAAGTATCAGAAATTATGAGTATGATTCGATTCTACTCATCTTTTTGAATACTCATTCCTAATATCTGGTACAGACACACAAAAAAGTCTTTAAAAAAGTTGGCGAAAGATTTTAAAATTACTTTGTAGTGCAATGCAAATCACTGTGACATATAGGCAAGTAGAATTGCGTGAGTCGATCAGAAGAGGGAATGCAGACATTAATACACATACATACATACTTGGTTATTACAACCCTTCAGTCAGGATTAATACCTAGTTTCTCACACCACTTATGTTATGTGTGTTAAATTTTATACATGAGTAGAGGGACCGACAGTTTAAAGTCGGCTCCGAACGACAGATTTTTGAGAAACTATTTTATGACAATTTTATTTGACGCTCAGAGTTTTTGCCAGAAATCTGCTGAGAGGAAGTCGCCGAGAAATATTTTTTTTTCATATTTTGTTTTGATGTGTGGCCTGGGGCTCGAACCCTGGCTTTACGTCTAATAAGCCAACACACTACCTAATTGACTACGGCGATCAATGCAGACATTAATATTGGGGTTTAATTGGCATACTGAAGGGAAATGGCTCATTAATACGGATAACTAAGCCTACTTTGGAAGCAGTTTGGATAAGTAAATCGAGTGGGTTGGTAATTACAACCTAGCTTCTCCCACCAACCATGTTGTGTGTTAATTTTATCATGAGTAACGGGACCTACTGTTTAAAGTCGGCTTTTCATGGCAATTTTATTTACTCTCGGAGAATTTGCCACTGTACTGGTGAGACAAAGACGCCGAAAGAAATATTTCGGTTTCTTCGCAATCTCTGAGCTGAGGGTTTTAAGCACGGGCTCACGTCTAATAAGATAACAGACTATTTGCAAGACTATGGCGACATCTTTTATCTTCGAAGCAAGAATGTTAGCGGAGCTAAAATCAGCGGAAGCAGGGATTAAAATTATGTAGAGGTACACTTCGATTTCGTCAAGTGATTTCCGAATTTTGTCAAGTTCTGCAGCAGAAGGCAGAGTGAGAAGGAGTGTTGATCTGTTACTAAACTGATGTATGATTTTCATATTGAATTTAAAAATTGGAATTCTTATACAAAGTCCAAGGGGTAGAAAGAGTATTAACAGCTTGAAATTTATAATTTATTCCGATGATTGAAAACAGTTTGCGTTTGTACAGTCAAGTAGCGCTAGAATTTTATTAAATATTTTTCTTACCGAGTTGCAGTTCCATTTAATATTTTATGGAGTCAAAAGCAATCATATTTCGATAACTAAGAATTTCTTACCTGAAATGAAAGAAAAATAAATAAAGTTTGAGTTCCAAATGTGCAATAAATATGAAATTTTAAATGAAACAGAAGAATACAAAAGACCGATAATTTTATAACCAAGATTTAATTGAGAAAACTTCTCCAGAGGACGTCTTTATTCAAATTTTTTAAAATTCTTTGATAAAAATAAGGAAAATTGATAAAAAAAAAAGAAAAGAAAAAGTTCTGGCTACAAGACTAAATTGATAAATTGTTAAAAAATCTTTATTTTTTAATTTTTTTATCAAACATTTAAAAGTATAATAGAGAGCTGAACTTAACCACACATGTTTCTAGAAGAACAGAATAAAAATCTTTGATAGATTATCACTAAGAAGAAGAAGAAAAACAAAGAAAATTTATAAAATTTTATTAAAAAATTAATCTGACTAAACACGGCCATAAATTTTCTTTTCGTCTTCTGTTCTTCTTTAAAGAAAAAATATGAATTTTAAAAGAGCACAAGCAGTGTGAGCTTTTTAATAAGGATTAGTTGGCATCATTTACAACAGCTTGCCGTGACAAGTCAGCAAACCATCTGCTTTAAGTAGGCGTAGAAAAAATAAAAAGAATCTTAAAACGAAGCGTATGTCTACAGCCCATAAAAACAAAAAAACATATCATTTGCATATGATTGTAATTCCAAGAGCCTACTTAAAGTACACATTTTTTTATTATGCTTTTCAATATTTTTTTTGCCGTTGGTAGTATGTCTGTTTATAAGGCAAACTACTTATCATTACAATAATTTTAAACAGTATATGGGAATTCTTTAAAGGGTAGTATTGGCTACACGCGGAAAATGAAAATTTATGATTGAATAGAAATTTTTATTTTATTTACTATTTCAATGCAAATATATTGTTACGAAAATGAAAAATCTAGATACTGGTGTTTTGCTTTTACATCGCATAACATTAAAAACAAAACAATGCCGTAAGTAAACCTGTTTACAAATTATCGTACTGCTTAATATAACAACAAACACCAGCATAAAAAAATGGTAAACAAGTAAACAAAATATACAAACAACACTACAATTATAATGTTTACATTTATAGAGATTTCGAGAAGGCAAAATCATGAACATTCGCCTTCAAGAACATTCATCAGACGGTTTACTGTGCCATATAAAAGGCAAGGCAAAGCAGGCGATTGAGTTAGTGAAGTCCAGTCAGTCTTGTGTGAAGACGCGGTGTGTTGAACTGTGAAGAACTCCGTTACATAGATCTGCCGAATAATTGCCTAGTAATTGTTATTGTTTATGCAAAGGATATAAATAGAGGAATAACAAAGAAAATCAATTGTTGTTGTTTACATCAAGTTGTGAACAGTGGCACACAGAATTGTGCGAATAATAAAGAATTTTAATTAAAATTAAACACAAATTTATTTTTATTTTATTTGCAATCTACCTACCTTGCAATACAAGGTAAAAACGTAGCAAAGTTAAATCGCATTTAAATATAAATTCTTTTTTATTAATTTTCTCCAAGTGTAAAATGTCAATATCATCTTGAATACTTGCCTTGGCATATTGTTTACTCTTTCGAAATTCTCTTTATAAATGCGTGTGTGTGTGTGTGAATGAGTATAAATGGGTGAGAATATCAAAATATAAAACGGCAGCATTATTATCATCATCAAGCACATCATCATTGTTATTATTGTTATTGCTCTCGTGTAATGTTATGTTCTGTTATGCAAAAAGGAGTAGCAAGAGTAACAAGAGAGAGAAAGAGAACAAAACAAAAATACCCACATAACATAAATAAATAACGGAAATAAAAACATATGCTTGTAGTCGTAAGTGTATGTGTATATTTTGGCTTCAACAGATGTAGTGTAGCAGTACTCATGTACTCATGTACTCGTACTCGTACACGAACGTATGAATGATGACTTCTTTGTTAATTTTGTTTACAAGACAAAACAAATATGTGCCTTGGTGCTATGACAGTACGTTGGTATTACACTGAAAGAAAAGTTTTACAAATATTGAGCAAAAATAAAATAAAAAATTGCATCGTATTTGGAGCTCGATTTATTTAAGTAGGCCTAAAGACAAATTCGTGTTTCAAAACAATTTCTGTAATTAAAAATCTCATCGTTGTATGAACGTTTTTATGTAAAAGGAAATTCTTAAAAGTTTATTCTGAATACGCAAAGGCTGAACATGAGCTAGGAAGATAGTACTGAAATTGAGCACACGATATAGTTCGACGAAGTCGCCGTAGTCTAGTAGGTAGTGTGTTGGCTTATTAGACGTAAAGCCAGGGTTCGAGCCCCAGGCCAGACATCAAGACAAAATACAAAAAGTATTTCTTCGGCGACTTCCCCTCAGTAGATTTTCTGGCAAAAACTCTGAGAGTAAATAAAATTGCCATGAAAAGTTTCTCAAAAATCTGTCGTTCGGTTTCGACTTTAAACTGTAGGTCCCACCACTCATGTATAAAATTAACACACACAACATAAGTGGTGTGAGAAACTAAGACGTTGTCTTAATTGACAAGTACACGTCCTCTAACGTAACGTAACGTAAAAGGATAAGAACATGCTTTGAAATGTATTCAAATTTATTTTTTTCAGTGGAATATAATTTCTGTAAATCTTTGCTTAAAAAGACTTTCTGTTGGCAATTTATCACTTGAAATAATAATAAAAAAATAATATCTTGAAAATAAATTACAAATCTAAAAACAAGTTCAGATTTTATTTAAAATAGCCTATGTATACTTAACTTTAAATAAAACGTCTCCCTTTGCTTTGATTAGAACTTAAATAAACCTGCCACAAAGTTGTTTTCTGTAAATATTTATGCTTTCTGTGGCCAGTCTTGAGTTGTACAATAATTTATGCAAAAATTTATATTCAAATGAAGAAGAAAAAAACAAAGGAAAAAATGAATAAAATTTGTTAAAAAAATAATTTAATTTTATGGATCATAAATTCTTATGAAAGTTTTGAAAAATGTTTGAATTTTTTAAGGCAGACTTGGAAGAAAAAAAAAATAAATTTCTAAAAATATTTTCTTTAAAAAGAAATTATTCGAACGAAACTTTTTGTTTAAGGAATATTTTTAGACCTTAAATGTTACAAGCATACATATGTGCTATAATTTCTAAGAAAGAACGCTTTATTTCTTTTGCATGCAACATGCAACGTTTGCAAAACCAAAATATAAATTAAAAACACAATTATCGATTAATAATGCAAAAAAAATAATATTTTATCGAGAAAAATCATGTGAATTTTGTAAAACATTAATAAGTATGGAAAATTAAAGCCAGACATGCACTCACTTCAATAGCTGAACTACAACAAGTAAAATTATTTGCAACTATTCTGCAGGCATTTATATTGTTACGAAAACATTAAAATTATTAACAAAAGCCACAAAAACAAAACAATGCAGTAATCAAACCTGCTTACAAATTATCGTAGTGCTTAACATAACAACAAACACCAGCATACAAAATGGTAAACAAGTAAACAAAAATACAGCAACAATACTACAAGAGTAAATGTAAACAAACGATGTTTACATTTATAGAGATTTCGAGAAGGTGAAGTCATGGTTTGAAGATCTCCGTTACAAAGATCTGTCGAATAATCGCCTAGTAATTGTTATTGTTTATGCAAAGGGTATGAACAGAGAAATAACAAAGAAAGCAATTGTTGTTGTTTACTTCAAGTTGTGAACAGTTGCACACAGAATTGTGTGAAGAATAAAGAATATTAATTAAAACTAAACACAAAAGTTATTTTTATTTTATTTGCAATCTACGAACTCATATTTTAAACGTAACAATATTGTTAAGGTTAAAGGTCAGATTGCGATGTTGAGCGTCCAGTCGCCATATCCGAAATTATATGCAAAGTTTAGTGACGTTGCATTATTATTGTATCAACCAAGCAAGTTTCAAAATTTTAGTTTTTTTTTTAATTTTAATCCAAAACCAATCTGGCAGTCACTTAAAAAAGAAAGGGCCTTTTGAAATACATGTTTTGAATATAAAATAGAAAATATTTCAAATATTTATTAGACACTGAATGTCAATTTAAATTCAAATCATTACAACAATGTACAGTGTAGTACACAGTGTAATAGCAAAAAATACTACGTTAGAAATGAATTAATTTTTATTTGTTTTTGGCTCGTCCTGCTGGCATTTAATCTGCCATTGGCATTTACATTTCCATTAGGGCCCCTTTGAATTTGCATTTACATTATAGGATGGCTCTTCTTACTTCTTAAAATCTCAATTTGCCTTGAAAGTCTCTCAGTGTCATACCACTTAGTGTGGAGGCTTTCATGTCTCGTGTTTTTCTTTTGATTTTGATATTTACTTTGAGTCTTGACCTTAGTGGTCTTATTATAATGGCTACAAGGCCATGTAATAATTTATTGTTAAATAAAGACACCATTTTCCCACACAACCACATACCCACACACACATACATATACGCACACATCCATAAAAATTTTATAAATTGAAAAGCATTAACAAAAACAAGAATTTGTTTTAGAAAGAAGAATTGAAGAGAATGATTTCAAGTTGAACACATAAAAGGCCAATCAAAAAGCCAGAATTTTATTTGAAGACAAAGAAAATAAAGGCTTTTGCTGTAAAAGAATATTTTTAAATTTAAATTTTAAGCATGGTTTTATGTCTTAAAAGGGCGCTTAAACTGTCTGATTTTTTAATTCCTAAAATCCTTAAAGAAGGTCTTCAATAACTGTGTTGTTCAACAAACAAATGCTGTTTTTTAACTCGTTGTGTTGTCGTACTCAAAATATTCCAAAAACTTTGGGTATTTTACGTCCAAAGAAATTAAAAATGCCTTCTTTTAAAGCAGAGGTCTGAGATGGTGGTACTAAGGCTCAATGCAGTTGTGTATCGTGGCCCAAACTGGACTAAGGTGGTCATGCTGTGAAGACATGGACACATACGGGTCAATGCTATAACTTTCTGAGTAGAATATTTGATTTTAGCGACAAGGGTCACCCGGGTCGTCTGGTCTAAAAATTCGAACGTACGCAATGCGACCCATAAAATTCAAACCGATGGCTCAAAGAAGCATATCAGGGTAGATTGTACCGTAGAATAGCCGTAGTCTGGTAGGAAGTGTATTGGCTTAATAGATGTAAGACCTCGGTTCAAACCCTTGGTCAGACATCTCCAACTAAACTAGTAATGAAAAAATATTTTTTAGGCGACTTCCCCTCAGCAAATTTCTGGCAAAAAATCTAAGCGTTAAATAAAATTTATCAAAAATCTGTCATTCGGAGTTGACTGTAGGTCCCGTCACTCAAGTATAAAAAATTAACACACACAACCTCAGTGTTGTGAGAAGCTAGGTCCTAATCCTGACTAAAGGGTTGTAGTGACCAATCAAGTATGTAAGAACCACTGGTACTTTTGTCCAATAATTTACAAGACAAAAACTCTGAAAGTAAATAAAGTTGCCATGAGAAGTTTCCCAAAAATTTGTAGTTCGGAGTCGACTTTGGTCCCGCCACTCGTATATAAAATTAACGTATACAACATGGGTGGTGTGAGAAGCTAGCTCCATAGTCCTGGCTGAAGTGTTGTAATGATCAATTATGTATGTATGTATGTATATATGTATGTATGTATGTATGTATGTATGTATGTATGTATGTATGTATGTATGTATGTATGTATGTATGTATGTATGTATGTATGTATGTATGAATGATATTAACGCTTCTGATAGGTTGCCTAAACACTGCAATACTTTCCAGGCGAAGGTTATGGCCATTTTGAAATTGGCGCTATTTTTATTGCACGGCAGAATTTTCCCAGAGAATCTCTTAATTTCCTAGAAAAGTCATCCTGCGATCATTTGTCTAACAATCAACATTTCGACGTCTGTTATAGTCTATGAAGGCTGGTTATTTTTCAGTGAAATTTACATGGGCTCCGATACATAAGGATGTACTCGAAAATTACATTGTTTATGAACTGGCTAGGGCCGCGTCGGAGTTCACAATCTCGGTCACGTTACAAGGATACGTTACCCAATTGCTTGGGTATTCTCAAATATCTCCTTCAAGAAGGTACGCTACTGAACATATGTACAGTAGCGAGCAAAAAAAATGCAACGCTAAGCCGATTGATCTTTGTGTACGCCTCTTTCAAAAAAACAGTAAAGAAATTAAATACTTTTATTTTTATTCTTATGCTCCACAAACTTAGTTAACAAATGCAGGTTACAATATCACAATTTTTCTATCCACTTATTTTTATTTTAACATTTAAGAAAAAAAAGTGACTTGTGTCCTTAATTCGCATGACTATCCAGACGAAGTACTCTTTAGCCATCGCTTTTTCATACATCGAAGTCTTGAACTCTTTCAGAGATGCAGTTCTTAATCACTTGAACTATTTTCGTACGTTCAACTACACACTTATGATTGCTTAATTAACTGATAATATACACGTATGTAGGGAGAAAAAATAAATAAAATTTATTTATTTATATTCATATCATATTCTATACACTGATGATAATGTTAATGAACATTATAATTTAATAATCAATTAAATTTATTAGTTTGGATTCGTTAACAAATCAAAAAGAAATTAAAATGTGTGTTTTTTTAATCCATTTGCTTTATTAATTTATTGTGTTTATTTATTGTGTTTATTTATTTATAGAATTGCATTTTTATTTGTTAATCATTTAAAATCAAATAAAATTAAAAGCCACATCCACTACTGTTTATTACGAATGAAACATTAATGGACTCACAACGCTGTTCTCCTAGCACTTAATTTATATGCACCTGGTGGGTGGTTTATTAATATGATTTCTAAAAAAACAACACAAAACAAAATGCAATAAATTCTCTTTAATAAACATTTAATTTGCAAAAAAAAAAAACTATTTTTTTCTGTTCAAAATCGTTGTTTAGCAATTTAATTTAAAAAAAAAAAAAAATAAGTATACGGCATACCGATATTCAAAATATTTCTAATGACAGCATGATTAATCGTAATTGGATTATTAGCAGAATTATTAATCATGCATTTGAAGATAAAATCACTTAATTTAGCTCATAACGTTACAGAATTCCACAGCAAACATTTGTGTGGGTTGTAAGAATATATGTATACAGTGAGCGTCAAAAGAAACTATACATTAAAAAAAGTATACATTAATAAATTATCGTTATTTTTATTTTAAAATTGTTTCCTTAACAGGTTTTAAAATTGAAACAAAAAAATTTCGAAATGTTGCGAAATTTTTTCAGGCACTCTCCTTAAGTGGTAAAAGTTGAGTTTGGTGATTGTTAGAATGTTTATCCTTAGTGTACAGTTTCTTTTAACGTTCACTGTAAGAATTTTCTTTGAATGATCCGAAATTTCTCAGCATGATAACAAATGTAGAGGCGTCTATCGATAGGAAATTCATCGCAGACTGACTGTCCTAGAAAATTAAAAGATTTTCAGAGAAAACACCATCATGGAAGAAATATTGCGTAGTGGGTCAAACCCTCCTAATATATGTATATACCACAGACATATGGAGGTGTGCTGTGATACCCATTATAAACTCTTAAAGTTTCTTTAAAAGGTTCATTTCAAATCTCCTTAGATTCATTTTAATACTAGTGCAGCCCACACACCTTAAGGTAGTTAGCCTTTACAGTAATTATCTTTGGGTCAGTTAGGTCTTTCTTTTATATGGCGCATCTTTCACGGCCACGCATTGAAAATGTATTCCCACTTCCTATCCATATGAGTCTTGAAATTATAGCGATCGTCAATCATTAAGCCCAGAATTTGATTGACCCTGAGTAATTTTTATCGCTCTGATTTGTTAGAATCTCGAAAAATGTTTTCTTATACTGTTGCTAGCCTTAGAGTACAGTTTGAAGCCTTTTTACTGCTAGATTTGGGTTAATTTACTCCAGTCAGAGAGAGAGAGAGAGAGAGAGAGTACTTATGTACATGTGTTTGTATCAGAGACCAGGCATGAGTATTCAAAAAGATGAGTAGAATCGAATCGTACTCATAATTTCTGATACTTATACGCATTCATACTTCTTTTAATATCATGGAACCTCCTCGACTCATATTCAAAGTTTGAAGTACTCATCATATTCATACTTAACAACACGTATGATGGTATTGATTTCGACTCTCCATAGCTTAACACAACATGTCGTTTTTTTCTTTTGCTGTAAATGCCTAACAACTAAGACTGTAAATTTCGAGTGACTCGAATCATTTATAAGTATTTTTCTAAAGTTATGAATCTAAATGAGTAGACTGGCTTATAAATCAAACATATTGCGAATGGTATGAGTTCGATGTCAATGTTGTACGCATACTCTTTGCAACATGTACTTATAAATCATCGTTGTAGTGAGTACGTATGAATCAGAGTACATACATAGTTAAATTTCAATATTGTTGACTCACTTATATTCAAAATTTCATGAGTGCTTATGAGTAGCGAAAAAACGATTCATTGCTGATCTCTGGTTTGTATACGTGTGACATGTTAACAATGCAGTTTTGCTTTATTTCCCCGCGTAAAAGATAACAATTAATTTTTTTCATAAATAGTGTGTTGAATGAAAATTCCCAACAATAGCCAGTCAATAAGTAATGTGTTGCCAACCGCTTAATATATGTATGTATATGCACACATACACTGTAACACTGTCATATTAACGGTATTATTGGCATTTTACAATAATGTTTACAACGCTCGCTTCGTTATTGTATACAGTTGTGTGGTTTTGGCTTTCAATGAAATTCTTTGTTGTGCGTTATTGTTTAAAGAATTTTTTTTTGTGGAATATTTTCTTGTTTTTATTATTTTTATTTAAACAAAAAATATTTCATCGATATGACTGAACCCAGCGTGCTATTATTGGCAGAGTGCTTAAACCGCAGGGATCTTTTCAGCATAATTATTATGGGGAAAAACAATAAAATTCCAGCTGGCGGCCAGGTCAGCAGCAGCATTATCGTTCTCTTCATTATAAAATCTGTTTAAACGTTTGAGTGTATGTATATCAATGTATACAGTGAGCCTTAAAAGAAACTGTACATTAAGGATAAAATTGTAACAATCATCAAACTCAACTTTTACCACTTAAGGAGAGTAACCGAAAAAAATTTGATAATTCGAAATTTTTTTTGTTTCAATTTTAAAAACTGTTAATGAAAAAATTTTAAAATAAAAATAACTGTAACTATTAATATATATATTTTTAATGTACATTTCCTTTTGATGTTCACTGTATATGCAGATATTAACATGTATAGTCATATCCCTCTGACCATAAATAATGGAATTTATTTTTAATTTAAAGATACGCTTAATTTACGTTATCAAAAGGGAATACATTTATTGCATTTCAATGAATTATTGAAAAAAAGACACGCATTTTTGAAAGGACTTTAGTAAGTACAAAAAAAATTGCATTTAAATTGGTTTTCAATGTTTTTCTTTGAACTTTTTTTTTTTATCAATTATTCGACGATAAGAACAAACATTTTTTGCGAATTCAAATTCTGGATAGAAAGTTAAAAAACCAACAGTAAAACAAACAACTATCGATGGAAATTTTTGTATACGGATATTTCTTTAGGATAAAAGAATAAGAAGAAAATTGGTATGCCTTCCTTATGGCGAATGTTTTGTTTTCACTTGTGTTCTAACCAAGCTGGAATTTTGTTTCCATCAATACATGCCTATATTTACCGTCTGTCTCCCTCTCTCCTTTTGATTTTAATTTCATGCTAATTTTTGCATTAATATTCATGCATAACGTAGTTGTTTAGGTGTCTTGTTAAACTCACAGCCAACAAAAGAACTCATGATTATGTTAATTGCATGTGTAGTAAAACCCGTGCAAAAAAAGGAAAACAAAATGTAGAGTCAACAAGTATTTTCTGTGGCTTTAGTGACAAAAATGGGAAACAGTATTGGTACCAGAGGTCAACAATGAATCGTTTTTTCGCTACTCATAAGCACTCATGAAAGTTTGAATATAATATTGAAATTTAGCTATGTACTCTGCCTCATTCATACTCACTACAACGTTGATTTATAAGCACAGGTTGCAATGAGTATGCGTACAATGTTGACATCAAACTCATACCATTCGAAATATGTTTGATTCATAAGCCAGCCTACTCTCATTTAGATTCATAACTTTAGAAAAATACTTAGAAATGATTCAAGTGATTCGAATCGTTCATCAAAATTTACAGTCTTAGTTAAAAACAGACTCATAAGCAAAAAGACAGAGCAGCAAACACACAACCTTCTAATGAGTATTTTAGTGTTCGTACGCGATTCATGCTTATTTTGTGCTTCGTGTATGTATATGTTGGATTATGAAAAGTCGAAATCAACAACATCATACGTGTTGTTAAGTACGAGTATGATATGATGAGTACTTCAAACTTTGAATATGAGTAGAGGAGGTTCCATTGATTTTAAAATAAGTATGAATGCGTATAAGTATTAGAAATGATGAGTATGATTCGATTCTACTCATCTTTTTGAATACTCATTGCTGATCTCTGGTTTCAACCGAGACCTTACGACTAATGATCCAACACACTAACTACTAGACTACGGCGCCTGGCACAAGTTACTGTTTAAAAAAACTTGTTGCATTAATTGGCAAATCTGTCAAAGTTTAAACTTTGTAGGTGAAGTCGCCGTTGTCTAGTAGGTAGTGTGTTGGCTTATTAGACGAAAAGCCAGGGTTCGTGCCCCAGGCCAGACATCAAAATGAAATACAAAAAGTATTTCTTCGGCGACTTTCTCTCAGCAGATTTCTGGCAAAAACTCTGAGGGTAAATAAAAGTGAAATGAAAAGTTTCTCAAAAATCTGTCGTTCGGAGTCGACTTTAAACTGTAGGTCCCACCACTCATGTATAAAATTAACGCACACAACATAAGTGGTGTTGAGAAGCTAGGTCGTAATCCTGACTGAGGGGTTGTAATGACCAACTATGTATGTGTATGTAGGTGTAGTTAGTTTACATATGGTTTTAAAAATTCTTCTTTTAGTTTTTAGAAATGTGGTGCACGCACTTCAAGACTAGCAAACAGCACGTTATAATAGTTTTTTGTTTCATGAAATTTTCAAATATCCTGATACCATTATTTTGTGTAAGTTTTAATAGAAGTTTTTAGTGAAAATAATTTAATTTTTTTGCGTATAATGCTTGGGTTTCATGGTTTTGTGGCAGGATAGAAATAAGTGATGGTATTATCACGTAATAGCTACGGTTTATCTACGTATATACGTTCCTAGATAATTTACATGCTTTTATTGGACTTACAACGTGTAGTGGAAACCATAAAAATAATTTAATTTTCTTTTCATCTGCATAAGCACATCTGAAGGGTAAACCACGACAATTTATAGTTTCTCAGCATGGAATGCGTATGAGTGGCGGTTAAGTTATGATAAATTTTTTTTATCAATATTTGACGCTGTATTGGCGATAAGCAAGTGGTATCATATATCATATGCGTTTTTATTAATATACAGTGAGTGTCAAAAGAAACTAGACATTAAAAAAAATATACATTAATAAATTTACTTTATTTTTATATTAAAATTGTTTCATTTCTAATTTTTAAAATTGATACAAAAGAAATTTTTTTTTTAAAATTTCGAAATAATGCCAAATTTTTTTGAGCACTCTCCTTAAGTGGTAAAAGTTGAGTTCGTTGACTGTTGGAATTTTATCCTTAGTGTACAGTTTCTTTTGACGCTCACTGTAACAGTAAAGCAATAGGAATCTAGTGAATATCAACAAAAATATTTATGCATGTATTGAAAGAGAATTATAAACCAAGATTAAAAAAGAGGAAAGAAACAAAAGATGAATTTAAAATAAAGTTCAAGAGGGAGGGAAATATTTTCTGAGAATTACAAAACGTGTGATAAATTTTCTTACAACAATGTGTTCCTTTAATTCATGCTCACAGAATCTATATGCTGGGTTCGTGACCACACCATTTCTGAATAAGTATACTGTGAGTCTATAGCTCTCTGTTAAAGGACCAGATATCAATCTCAGGTTATTCCAGGATAGTCTGATGCATGATTCAAATTTCCTCCTATTGAAATTTCTCTGGCTTGAGAAGAGTCTTTACATACATACATAATTGGCCATTTCAACCCTTTCGTCAGGATTACGACCTAGTTTCCAACACCACGTATGTTGTGTGTGTTAATTTTATACAAGAGTGGCGAGGCCTACAATTTAAAGTCGACTTCGAACGATTCTTTCAGAGACTTTTTCACTGCAATATTATTTGCTAACAGAGTTTTTGCCAAAAATCTTCTCAGAGGAAATCGCCAAAGAAATATTTTTTATATTTTTTCGTTTTGATGTCTGACCTGGGGTTTGAACCGAGGCCTCAAGTCTAATAAGTAAACACAGTACCTAGGCGACTGCAGAGAAGAGTCTTTACCTCTATTTATTTGGCCTGTCGTTGAGAACACTTTTTCCCATCAGCGGCGTGAAAGTTTCTCTCTTCGCGAGCTCTTTTGTTTGCTCATTGCGAGAATTCTCACATAACCTGGTACCCAGGAGAGGGTAACCTTACTTTACCTACCTAAACCATTCAGCTTCTCTAGACAATATCATACTATTTTCCAATTAACCTCATAAGAGCCGAGTGCCAGATAGTATTGCTATTGTTCTGTCTTCTTAAGGAGTGATATAAGGAGTCAGTAACTCTAGATGGAAACAGGATACAATTACAATACGAAGTACAATCAAATATTGTATTATATTCTAATTATATACGAGCGGAGCAACTTGACCATATGCTCAGTGTAGGGTCATAGACCAGAGTCTCTGGTGGGAATTGAACCCACGACCCTTACCCTTATAGTCTAGCATGCTACCCACATGACTACCAGGGCACCCAAATAAATATTGTTTAATACGCCTTAATATTGTTAAAGACTGTGCAACAAAAGTGTCTCGCATTGTTTCACTTCATGTACGCAATTCGTTTTGATTCGTTGAATTTTTTTTCTCCAACAGCAAATATTAAATGCCCTTGGAGAATTCCTAGATCATTAATCCATTTAAAATTAGAAATTTTAACCCACACCTGGGATTTACGCTTCAGGATTTTTTTTTTTATGTGGGGATTACACTTATAATCACAAGAGCGTTGAAGTCTTAAGTAAATGCTTTCGTGATAAAACTCACACTCTTTTGTTTTATTCAAGACTTTGTGATGGACGGGAAAAAGAAGCAAAAAGAAGACAAAGTTTGTGAATTTTTAGAAAAAAAAATTTAAAAGATTTCTTAACAAAAATTTCGGTAGAAAAAGAAGGAAAGAAAACGAAAGACATTAATTTTTTATTTTTTTTTTTGATAATCACAAGTTTATCTTTCTATGATTTGACTACAAATGATTACCATTCAATCAAACAATTCCTTAATACTCTTGAAATGCTTATCGTTTTTCCTACTTTTTAATCTTCAATTCAAACACGATTCACTCTTTCACTCTATCTCTGTCTCCCTCTGATAAATGATTTGAATTTTTCATTCTCTTAAATTGAACACTCAAGTATTTATCATTTATTTTCCGAACTACAAAAAACAGGATAAAAGGGAGATGAACTGAAGGAAGAAGGATGTAAAATATTTGTAGAAAATGCTTGAGTACTTCTTCAATTACTATTCAAGGAAAATTACTTGCATTTTGAAGGTAAAACATTGCAAACTAAGAGTAAGACAATCTGTTTGTTGCAGGAAACGAATTTAAAAATACTTTGTAATCCGCGTAGAAAACAATTGCATTAGAATGTGTACGAAAAAATAAAAAAAATTTTTAAAGGAAATAAAAAAGAAAAAAGTAGTAAACTTGCGCATACAATACAGTGAGCGACAAAAGAAACTGTACATTAAAAAATATACATGAATAAATTACCGTTATTTTTTGTTTTAAAATTGTTTCATTGCCAATTTTTAAAATTGAAAAAAAAGAAAAAACAATTGAAAGACAAAAAATTTCAAAATATTGTGAAATTTTTCGGTTACTGTCCTTAAGTGGTTAAAATTGAGTTTGGTGATTGTTAAAATTTTATACTTAGTGTACAGTTTCTTTTGACGCTCACTGTGAATGCTCGTTTAAAAACGCTTAGTTTTGTATTTGCTCACACGAATGCTCATTAATATTGCTGCAAAACTGAGTATATTCTCATAATAATTCTTAACTGACTCGTACATAAGAAAACGAGCATTTCGTAACGGCGCCTACAGTCTAAATTCGACTACAAACGAAAGATTATTAGAAAACATTTCATTGCATTTTTATTTATTATTTTGCTAAAAATATGCTGAGAAGAAGTCGCCGAAAAAATATTTTTTTCACATTTCGCGCTGTTCGAGATGCCTGAACTGGGGTTTGAACCACGGCCTTTCGTCTTTTAAGGCAATATACTACCTACGGCTAGAGATACCCGACTAACAAACATGTTAAGAGCTTTTTCGCATTCAACTTAACAAAAAATATTATGAATATACGACTGTGGCTGCCTTCCAAAATGTTAGTTGCTTTGTGTTTGAACAAAGTATCGTGTTTCATAATGCCGCTGTACAAAATGTTTACAATGTATACTATTTCAAAACGTCGTCAATGTGTATTTTTAACGCAGTCAAAAAGCAATCAGGCATCGGATTTACAGTTGATGCATTGTTCGGTTACTTTGCATATCTACATAGTTTATATACAGTAGTAGAACTGCATACAAACTTTGTATTGATACATTTTGGAAGGCAGCCTGTTGTCTGTATCTTGTATAAACTTCCTACTGGAAGTAAGGTGGTATTCTTTAGGCTTAGCGCATGATGGCCTACATACATATGTATATAATTGGTCATTACAATCCTTTAGTAGGGATTAGGACCCACCTTCTCTCTTGTGTGCGTTAATTTTATACACGATTGGCAGTATCTACAGTTTAAAGTCGATTCCGAACGATAGATTTTTGAGAAACTTTTCATGGTCATTTTATTTACTACCAGAGTTTTTGCCAGAAATCTGCAGAGAGGAAGTCGCCGAAGAAATATTTGTTCATATTACGTTTTGTTGAAGCAATCTGGTCTGGGGTTTGCACCGTGGCCTTGCGTCTAATAAGCCAACACACTACCTACTAGACTACGATGACCTTGATGGCTTAGGTGCATGTAAATAGGCGTGAGACCTTTGATCGGTCTACGCTTCTTCAACCCATTTAACCTTTTTGGTATTGAATAACAATTTATTGGATAACAACGCTCCACAATCACTATTTTAAAATGCAAAGTTTAGTTAATGAAAACGATATTTTAACGATATTTTATTTTTACGCCAATTTGCCTAAGAGTATGCAAAATTAAACAAAAAAGGAAAATGTATTTCAATAGAATTCCTATAACAAATAATTTAATTATTATGAACGCTTTTATCGTTTCTTAAAATTTCTCTCTGTAACCTAATAATGTAAATGATGTGTTAAAGGAATTTTTATACTGAAGGGTTCAAGTGGCTGAAAATATGCTAAAAAACATATTAAAAAGTGGCAAAATTTAATAACAAAAGGGATATAAAATAATTGCCAATGAAATCCTTTTTTTGGGTAAAGGATCCTAAAAACATACAGAATAACAACACTTGTAGACAAATATCAAACACTTTTAAGGAAAAATTAGAAAAAAATGATAATGATAGGAGAGAAGACTGAAGTGAGGAAAATAAGGTTTAAAGTCAAAGAAACCCCAAAAATAAAATTTTATTTACTTTTTTTGTCCATCGACATTGTCAAGCAAGAATTTAAACTAAGATAAGAAATCGAACCAAAAATTCCACAATTTTTGTTTAAGATGTGGTCTGGCATTTTAAATATATTTATTTTCCGAAAAGCATACTGAAAGAATAATAAATTTAAAGAAATCTATTAGCTTGACTCTGTTGTTTTAATTTTATTTCAAAACTTTAAAATATTCCAGCAATGCGTCTTCCATCTGCACCCTCCTCTGCAATAAAAGCCTTATGCTTCTTGCGAAATTAAAGTAAAATAAACATTTTCATTAAAAGTTTTCCTTTCTAAAAATTAGTGGCCTTACTGCAGTATTAATTAAACGAAAATTTCCTAAAGATTTTCATTTAAAATAAAGAAAAAAAGAAGAAAATCAAGCCAAAAGTGTAATGTAAAGCAAGAATGGCAATTAAAACTGCACTGGCAGTGAGAGCAGTAAAAAAGAAAATAAATTTTCGAGAAAATAAACTGAAGTTAGATGGAAAGGAAGTAGAAATTACAAGTAATTTAATTAAAATTAGCAGTTAATTAAATTAGAAATCTTAGCAAATGGATTAAAATTCATTTACAATCTCTAAACTTAAAATTAATTTTTCCTTTAAATGTTAAGAATACTGGAAGTGCCTTACAGACCTTAAACATTTGCATTGGAGTGGTAAATATTCAATGAAGAGTCCTAGAGAAAACCCATGAAAAACACTCTCTATAGACTCATAAGGAATCGTCTTTTTGTTGCAATATCTGCGCACAGTATTTCTACGAAGCTGATAAAGCTATGCAGAATGTCGTTTAGGCACTCAGACAAAGGGATCGCATATGGGTGTGAAGATAAATTCGAATTTAAAAACAAAAGACGCTAACCCACACTTTTAGCAGCGCCACTTTTTGCCTTTAACAGGAAAAAATATGCTATTAACAGAGCACTGTTAACTATTTAACAGTGCCAATAGTAGATTATTCTTCTACTTTGCAATTATTGCAGACTATTGATATGAAATTTAATTTTCATTATGATCATTATTATTTGGGAACAAAAGTGTTGAAATGTAAAGGATGGTTGGTGGAGATGGAGGACGGAATTATTCCAGCTATCCCACTGCCACAGTTCGAAAGAAGACCCTCTGGACTACCATACATACAGACTGTATGGTGTACTATTTGTTATATGTTCCAAAATGGCCACAGATCTTCTGGAGAATTTTCAAGCAAAAAATTGATATTTTCAAAGCCAATTTTCTCAATACCATATCACTTTATATGGGACTTTTTTGCTGATTATATTAAGAGGCATTGGAACCTTCTTTTGCATATAGTATGGTACTCATAGACCCAGAGTATTTCCCAAAATTAGTTCCTAAACAAGTGGATTTGTCCCGATGGACACTGTTAAATACCTAACAGTGCTCTGTTGAAGGCAAATTTTGTTCTGTTAAGAGAAAATTTTGCTCTGTTAACGCTAAATGTGGCGCTGCTAATATTTATGGATTGCGTCTTGGATTTTTAAATTTGAATTCACACACTTGGATCCCTTACCATACGACTTCGTCAACTTCGTCATGGAGAGTGTTCGGCGGAAAGTATGAGTGAATCGCAATGGCAATATTTTCCATAAAAGAGTCCAGGTACCTGCGTACGCTGACGACATTGACATCATACGGTATACCAATCTAGATGTTGCTGTTAACTTTAGCGCTATTGAGCAGGAGTCTGTTAAGATGGTTGTGGAACTAAATGCGGGCAAAACGAAGCATATATTATAGACAAGCAGGGACATGCGGCATTTTGGATCTCAGATTACGGCCGATAACTATACTTTCGTTGTTGTCAGGAAATTTGTTTATTTTGGCTATGCCAGCAAAAATGAAGTCAGTCTGGAGATCAAGCATAAGATCAGTCATGCCACCAGGTGCTGCTATTGTCTCAATAGACAATTGAGTAGCAGAGACCTTTCTCTTACAACAAAACTAATACTCCACAACACGCTCATTCTCCCTATGCCTCCTTATGGTGTAGAGGCATGGACTCTATGATGCACCGATTTAGCAGCCTTGAGAATATTCGAAAGGAAAGTCTTACATAAGATCTTCGGTCCAGTGCGAGTTGGCGAATATTTCCACATCCAATCAAACAATGACATGGACGTTGTACAGTGCATTAACATCCAGCGGATGTTTAGTAGCCGTAGTCTAGTAGGTAGTGTGTTGGCTTATTAGACGTCAGGCCTCGGTTCGCACCCCATGTCAGACGTCTCCAGCAAGACGAAAATATGAACAAAAATATTTCCTCGGCGACTTCTTCTCAGCAGATTTCTGGCAAAAACTCTGAGCGTCAAATAAAATTGCCATGAAAAAGTTTCTCAAAAATCTGGTGTTCAGAATCGACTTTAAACTGTAGATCACTTTACTTATAGATAAAATTAAGCTGTGAGAAGCCAGGTTATAATCCTGACTAAAGGATTGTAATGACCAATTATGTATGTATGTATGTATTACGAAAATATTTCCACAATTTCAGTAGGACTAGTATTGTATGTGTGTTTTGTGTTTGACAAATGTTAGAATTGTGCTTAATATAGGGTGACCATAGTCACAAAACTATATTGAAATTCCGCAAATTGATTGAAATTCTAACATTGCAGCAGTCATGTGGTGAGTCTTCTTTGAGTAAAATAAGGTTAAAACTCCTTCACTGATATCGCTAAAAAGTGAAGGACGAATCTTAGACCCCAACATAAATAACTAATCGGAGAAAATAATGAACAAATGTTTTCAAGTGTTTTAACGACGATTCTGATTTATAATGTGTCTCGAACCATGGATAATTACAATATCAAAATTTATATTCAATTATCAAAATAAAATTGCCATAAAAGCAACGAGAAACTGCTGTATTGAGCCATTATATTAGCCTTAAAGGATATGCGAGTCTACATATGTATAAATATGGGTTAATTTCTACCATAATGATACTTACAAAGTTTACACATCCGTGCTTATGTACATATGTATGTATACTTGTGTACACATACATACACATGTATGTATTGTATCTAAAGCAAATGAAATATGTTTTCATTCATTACATATACAAACACGTGCAGATTGTTTGTTTTCCTTTTATTTGTTGTTGTGTTTTGGCGTGTCCTTTTAAAATAAATTTCCTGTGCGTGTCATCTGATATTTAATAGAGAGAGACGTCATCATTTACTGAACACAAACCTTAAATGTGATAGTCAAAGTCATGACGTGCCTTATAAGAAAAGTTTCTATTTCAAACGACCGCGTATCAATTCTTAAATTCTCAAGTGGAAAAATAGATGTCAATTGGACATGCTATTCAATGTATTGTTGCAAAAACATGAAACATTTCATGATGTCAACCACGATAATTAATTGTGATTGAATTATTTCAGTGCGGAAAGTACGGTATTTTCTAAATAATTAAACTCTTATAACTTTTCCTAACAATTTGTTTGGTTTTTTTTATTATTTTACCACCAAAGGCATGTGATTGAAATATTGTTATGTTTATACCTTTTAAAAAAGTTTAAAATATGAGCTCGTAGATTGCAAATAAAATAAAAATAAATTTGGTGTTTAGTTTTAATTAAAATTCTTTATTATTCGCACAATTCTGTGTGCCACTGTTCACAACTTGATGTAAACAACAACAATTGCTTTCCTTTCTTATTCCTTTGTTTACACCCTTTGCATAAACAATAACAATTATTAGTCAATTGTTCGACAGATCTTTCTAACAGAGATCTTCAAACCACGACTACTCTCTTCAAACACACCGCGTTTTCACACAAGACTGACTGAACTTTTACTAACTCAATCGCCTGCTTTGCCTTGCTTTTTATAGGGCAGGTTCAACATTCTGATTAATGTTCTTGAGGGCGAATGTTCGTGACTTCGCCTTCTCAAAATCTCTATAAATGTAAACATCGTAGTTTCATTATTGTTGTCTGTGTATTTCGTTGTATTTTTGTTTACTTGTTTACCATTTTTTATGCTGGTGTTTGTTGTTATATTAAGCTGTACGATAATTTGTAAACAGGTTTGTTTACTGCATTGTTTTGCTTTTGTAGCTTTTGTTTATAATTTTTATGTTGAGCACCATTTTTTATTTTCGTAACAATACTTTAGTACAACACTCTGTTCATTATTTATTTTCGCCTGAAATTGCTAAATTCATCGAACGTAAAATATTTACTAGGGATTTGTTTTAATATTTCAAATAAATTGTTAAGAAAAATACTGCTGAATGAAATCTTTTCCATACCATTGCCATTAAATAATTAAATTAGGGTTGGGTTCCGAATAAAAATCACATTCTCTTACAACTTGGGTTGGTTGTTTTTTTAATCGAATGTTAGATTAACTTGTTCATTAACAAACTGCCTTCAGGCATTTTGTAACGAACCCATAACGAACATATTTAAATAAAAGATTACCGTTATATTGTTTGAATAATAGAGGTTTGATATGCCATTGACTTTTTACGTGTACAACATATACTCCTCCTACATGTTCCATCATTAGAGCACACACCTTTCATAAATTAAAGGAAGTCAACGATGACGTGTTCAAATGATTGGTAAGTCACTTACTTATTACGTTGGCACGCAAAGCCGACACCATAATTCTATCATCTTTAGATTGTTGAGGTTTACAGAATAAGGGAATGAAGATAAATTGCTGTTTACAACAAAAAATTTGCTACAATAAATAACAAGTGTTTGCTGTGAACAGACCAAGCTGATCGATTAATTATTGGGGCCGCCTGCATGCATGTTTGGCGATTCAGTCATTAATTATTTTACCATGTCATCGATTTTTGTTGGCATTTAAGAAATCATACAATAAATATTGAAAGCATGTATACAATCAGCGTCAAAAGAAATTGTACACTAAAAATAAAATTTTAAGGAGTGTGCTCGAAAAAATTTGTCAATATTTCGAAATTTTTTGTATTTTTTTTGTTTCCATTTTAAAAACTGGCAATGAAACAATTAAAAATAAAAATAACGGTAATTTATTAATGAATATTTATTTTTTAATGTTTAATTTCTTTTGACGCTCACTGTATGTGTAAGTGCACCCTATATGAAGAGACAATATTGACTTGCAGAAATTTTGTTTCATGCAAAATTTATTCTTTTAAAGCCAGCATTTAGTGCCATTAACCACGTTAACTATTCAATTCATACACGAATATGTATAAAAAGGTCTCCTAAAACTGTTTGTGGTCATAAAAAGCATGCTTCTGGACAAAAAAAGAAAACAACAAAGGATTGTATGCCCCATGCCCCTAAATGGCCTTAAAATGCATTTAAATTTTTAACTACGAAATTAAGAAAACGTTCATATTCAAAAGAAGGACTTTCTTTGTGGAAATACAACAATAATGTTCCACAAATTTATTTATTTTTATTTCTATTTTCACAATTTCCTTTTATGGCCACAATCTCAGCAAGATATTTGTGTTTTTTTCTCGTTTTTCTTTCTTTTTTTAAATTTTTTAACATTTTTTTGTGTATGTTAGTCTTGCCATTAAAAAGTGACCAACGAAGCGTGTAACCACAAGTTTTAACTTTTGTTTGAAACAAGGAAAATGTTTATGAAAATATTTGCAACAAAATTGGGGCAACAACAACAACTACTTGTGCTGCAACAAAAGAAAATTTGCAATAACGAATTAGAAAAACAAATCCTTTTTTCTATGCAGGGGAAAAACTTTTATTAAACAAAAGCTGCTTAAACTGTTTTAAACAGGATCAACAATGGAAAGGCAAGTAAAATAATTACATTCGGTCGTGTTCGACTGTAAGGTAATGCTACATGAAAATTTACTTTTTGAAATGATGGCTGCTCTCAAGAACTTATTGATGTGTAACGAAAAAAGTAGAGTTTTATAACGTATAATTTACAGATGAAGTGGTAATTTTGACATTGAAGGCAAAACAAAGACAACTCTGGCTAAAAAAGCTCTCAGGTGTTCATTACTTCACGAAAATTCTTGTTAAACTCAATGAAAACTTGTAAAACCATTGAAAACCACTCAAGCAATAGTTTTAAAACGTTTTTAAATGTTTATCCAAAAGAAAGCCGAATTGATGTCGAAAGACATTGAATATACAGTGAGCATCAAAAGAAACTGTACACTAAGGATAAAATTCTCAATTTTTACCACTTAAGGTGAGTGCCCAAAAAAATTTGACACAATTTCGAAATTTTTTGTAATTGTTTTTATTTTGTTTCCATTTTAAAAACTGTTAAGGAAACAATATTTATTAATGTGTATATTTTTTGTAATGTACAGTTTCTTTTGACGCTCACTGTATTTCTTCGGCGCCTTTATTTCGGTATTCTTCTGGCAAAAACTCTGAGAGTAAAATGAAAATTGCCACAAGAAGTTTCTCAAATTTGTTGTCCGCCACTCATGTATAAAATTAACACACACACAATATAAATGGTGTGAAAGTGTGAGGGTTGTAATGCCCAATTAAATAAGTAAATAAGTTTGATTATTTGTTTGGTTAATTAAATGTTTGATTGATTAATTAATTAATTTGGTTAATAAATTAATTGATTAAGACATGAGAACAGTTTTAATTACTTCCCATAAAATCTATAAAATTAACCTTCATTTTTATTTGCCATAAAGAAAAAAAAGAAATTAAAACGCATTATAACTTGTGAACTATTGAGAATGATTACCTAGCATCCTACTCCAATAGTTTAAAGAGCATATTTGAGTTTAAAGGCCTGTGTTTAGCTTTCAATTATTAAAAATATTTTACTTGTACTGCCAATAAAAGCTCACTTGCCAGTATAGTTTGCAGATATTTAAGCCAATAAACCATAAAAAATTCATATTTCATGCTGTAGACATTTCTGGCAACGAAAACAAAATAAAACTGTTGGCAGAGTCTTGTTCTTGTTACTGATTAGGATGCCATAAAAGTTTGCACAGAATGCTTGGCTTCAAATTCATTTTTTTTTTTCATAAAAATTTTCTCTTTGATTAAGGAATCACTATAAAACTCTGTATAGAAATGTTTATAAAATTCAATTAAATACTCTTGCTCTAGCTTAAGTGTTTGACTTTTAAATTAAAAATTATGTGGAATATGTTAGGCAGATAGACTATGGTAAGCCTTTTTTTAAATAAGCAAAAATTGTTGCGTTCAATTTAATTTTGATTGCCACACTCACCATTGAACTTTTTAGGTTCAGGTTAGAGGACGTGTACTTGCCAATTGGGACAAATACAGTACACTGAGGTCCAGTTCAGCCATTGTACAACGTCCTAAAGGATTGTAAACTTTAGTTTGAAGAAAAAACAAAACTTTTCCAGTTTTTCCTTTAAGAAAAATGTACTAAAAATTAAATTTTCATAGGAAATGAAAAAATAATTGGAAAGAGAAATATTTTTATTTGTCTTGTCGTGTCTTTTCGATCGATTAAATATTTATTCTGGCTTCACTTAATGTTGGTTAAATCTACGCAAATATTTTATGTTTTATTAACAAAGTTTTCAGTGAATTTTTTTTTTGTGGAATACAAACAAAGTTTACTCATTGAGATGTTGTGGCTTATTTATGTTACTCAATACAATACAAAAATGTACAAATGTATTCCATGCTTGACGGTATCAAATATCATCAATCATACGCCCGATATGGCTTACAATGTAAACATGGTAGCCGCTCGAATTGAGTAACAAAATGGAAACAAGAAAATTATTGTCTTTTTCTCTCTCTCTGGGTGTTTATCTAAACAATTCCTTCAAATAAATCATGTTTCTATTGAATATTTACAAACTTTTTTTATTTTATTTATTGATTCCTTTGTGTTTCTTTAGTTTTTTCTCTTTTTTATTATTCTTGTATTTGTAGATGTTGTTGTTGATTATAATAAAATCATACATCAATACATTAATATTTTATCTTCGTAGTTATTTGTCATGTTTAAGAATTGTTCCCCACTTAAACAAATTAGAGATTTCCTTCTGTTTTCTTTGTATAGCCATTCACCATATTGTTCAGGGGGGGGGGGGGTTTATGTATATCCAAGAACGTATTACAACAATATGTTGTTGTGCACCATGTTAAGGCATTTTAAATCAATGCCCCCAAATATATTGGCGCTTCAAAACCAAGTAACCGCAAAAGATAAACAAAAGAAACACAGAGTAACGTATCCAGGACAATATATAAAATTGAAATACAGGATTAAAGAAAAAAGTAATCCTGCTCTACTCTATTTTGAGTTGTGATGGCAAAGTTTTTTTTTCTTTTTCGTCATGCATCAAAGGATTGGGTAAAGCCCAGATCGGTTTAATAGACTTAAACTCTTTAAAACATATGTTTTGTGGTTAAAGCAAACAAAGATTAGTTTTTTGATTACATACAGTGAGCGTCAAAAGAAACTGTACACTAAAGAATAAAATTCTAACAATCACCAAACTCAACTTTTACCACTTAAGGAGAGTGGCCGAAAATATTTAACAATATTTTGAAATTTTTTGTAAATTTTGAAACAATTTTAAAATAAAAATAACGGTAATATATTAATGTATAAATTTTTTTTAATGCTCATGCAAGTTAAATGAAAAAAACCAAAATAGGGCAACGTCAACGTTTTATCATTAGAAAATTATATTGACAGTGCATTACAGCGTGAAGTTGGCTGCAAAGAACTGTTTATGGTTTAAAAGTAATGCTATTTTAGCTATTTTGACATCAACCGTATTGAATCTTAGTTAAGTTAGTCACACGACTTTAATGCGCTTATTTAGGCACGCCGTTTTAGCATCAATGCCGGGCGGTAGTCAACACAACGTTCACAGCTCTTATTTCATTTGATCTGTAATTTTGGTTCAATTTATATTCGATTTAGGCATACATTTTTTTGTTTGTTTCGTTTAATTGACGAAAGTTTTTATGCTCTTTTTCCATTCAACTGGATAAGTTAAATAAAGATTCAATCATAACAATTCCATTATTTACTAAGTACTCCCCTAAGCATCCTGTTTGAATTTCAGTCAAGAGTTAATGCGTTAGAAGTCGCCGTGGTTTAGTAGGTAGTGTAGTGCTTATTAGACGAAAAGCCAGGGTTCGAGCCCCAGGCCAGACATCAAAATAAAATACAAAAAGTATTTCTTCGGCGACTTCCTCTCAGCAGATTTCTGGCAAAAACTCTGAGAGGTAAGTAAAATTGAAAAGTTTCTCAAATCTGTGCTCTTTAATAATAAGCTTTAATTTTCGAATCAAGAATGGCTCGCCTAAACAATTTGGTACTAACTGCAGATAAAACTAAACTAGTGAGATTTAGACCACATGCTGTTAATAATAATTTTAATATTTATGTTGATGGCAATATCATTTATGAATCACATTCTGTAAAGTATTTAGGAATAACGCTTCAAAGTAATCTTGCATGGGATTTGCACATACGCGAACTGAAATCAAAAATAGCTCCAGCTATTGGCATATTATACAAAATGAAATATAAACTTAATGAGGAAACTAAACTTTTGTTATACCATGCTTTAATTCAAAGCCTCCTAAATTATATGGCTATAATTTATGGCTTCAAAAGCACTACAACGTTAAAAACTCTGCAATAAATCGTTAAAAGCAGTATATAATTGTCCCATTCGATTCTAAACTTCATCCCTCTATCGTGACATCTGTGAAACAATTTTGCTTATTCATGGGTTGTATAAGTATCAAGTCTTGATGTATATATTTAAATCATTGTACAACATTGGTTATCATTTCATCAGAACCAAACAATTTTCAATACTCGGAATCAGCAAAACTTATGGACATCAAGGTGCATGTTAGAGACTACTAAGCAACGTACTCAATACAAAGGTGTTGCTGAATACAATAACCTTCCTGTAATTTTGAAAACATGTAACAGAATTCCTACTTCTAAAAACTGTCTTAAAGAGCACTTAGAAGAAAATTTTTAAACACTCCTATTGTAAAACTTTGTAATCTAAAAATATTTTTTTTATTTAAAAATTTTAATAATTTTAATAATAAATTGTACATGGAATTGTTTGCCAACTTGTCTCAATAATGCCTTAATGGCGCTGAGACCATTAGAATTTCGATTTAAGTTGTACATGAAATGTTAATAATAAAAAAAAATAAAACATTAAATTCAATGACGACTGCGTAGGTATCTCGCAAATTCAAAAAGTTAACTTACTTAGTAAACACACCTCGTACAAACCATCTTACCTGTGTTGGTATTAATCTAAAAGCCAACAAGTGTTTAACAATATTTGTGAGTTACTGTATCATACAACTTTTTTTTTAGTTTCCTTAAATAGGACTCTTAAGTTGGCTTATGGTTGACTTTGAACAAAGAAGAAAGCAAATATGAAAAAAGGAAATTCAAAATTGCCAAAAGAAAGTTTTTCAAATAAAAAAAACATCCGATGAATAAAAATATTCGTATAATAACCAATGATTTTCATGTATCTTTTTAGTTGATGAGATTCCCAAAGTTCTTAATAACTTTAACAGCACCTAATATTTGGTAAAGAATGAAGCCACAAATGAAAATCTCAGTCACTGCAAAGCCGTTTATGTGCAATAAACCCGAATACAATTTGAAATCGGGAATTGGAAAATTTTCTAAATATTTGGGATTACAGTTTTGCTCAGTGCATCATTTGAAGAAACAAAAGTCAAAGTCGTTAAAAACTTAGTGCCACTTAAAAAGTTTGTAACAAAAAAATTGAAAGCTGAAAGTAGAAGAAAACGAACAAAGGCAAAAGGAAATGAAAAGAAACGTTATTCCCAAAAATAATATTAAAAATCGGTAAAAATAAATCAAATTTATTTATTTATGATGTTTATTTAGTTGGTTTTTTCTGTTTTCTTCTTTTTATTGTTCAAACTTATGGCCAGTAACTTGGAAGAAAGAAACACAGCAGCAATGTGGAGAGTAAGATGACATCAACATCTAACGAGCGTAGCGTAGAATTAAACACAATTTTCCAACTTTTCTTAAAGATTTTATTTGAAAACTCATGAGTCAATGAAATATACTGTTACGAAAATGGAAAAATCCAGGTACTGGAGTTTTTCTTTTACATCGCTTAACATTAAAATTATAAGCAAAAGCTACAAAAACAAAACGCAGTAAACAAACCCTGTTTACATATTATCGTACTGTTTAATATAACAACAAACACCAGGATAAAAAAATGATAAACAAGTAAACAAAAATACAACAACAAACACCAGCACAAAAAAGAATGGTAAACAAAAATCCACAAACAACACTACACTAATAAATGTAAACAACGATGTTTACAACGATGTTTACATTTATAGAGATTTCGAGAAGGCGAAGTCACGCAAATTCGCCTTCAAGAACATTCATCGGACTGTTTACCCTGCCATATAAAAGGCAAGGGAAAGCTGGCAACGGAGTTAGTAAAAGTTCAGTCCGTCTTGTGTAAAGACGCCGTGCGTTTGAAAAGAGTAATCGTGGTTTGAAGATCAGACGAGCAATTGCCTAGTAATTGTTATTGTTTACATCAAGTTGTGAACAGTAGCACACAGAATTGTGCGAATAATAAAGAATTTGAATTAAAACTGAACAGAAATTTATTTTCATTTTATTTGCAATCTACGAGCTCACAATTTAAACGTTTTTAAAAGGTAAAAATGTAACAATACCATATGCCCGCGTAACAATCAATTTTAATTTGTACTGTGACTTCCTCTACGACGTTAAGGCTTAGAAATTCTGTGTCCAATATTTCAATTTTATTTCGGCCGATGGTCACTCATATTTGGAATTACCTTCAGCAAAATACAAATGTCGTCTATCGTTGGTGATCCGCTATCGCAATAACTGGTAGCCTATGCTAAGGCATTTTCTTCAGTTAGCAAAATGTATGTGGACTTTGGCTTTGTGATTAAATTTTCCGAAGCTATAATATTTGTGGCTCTGAAGGATAACTCACAAGAATAGCAATTTCCATTATGACCCTACCAGCCTAGCCCCACTGCCTTTTTATTGCATAGAGCTCTGCCTGGAAAACAGAACAATACCTAAGTAGCCAGCATAATTGTTGACTTTTAAAGAAGTTACCAGATCCCGTTCCTTCATCCATTCTCCTGCTGTACGTGAAAACTTTACGGTGATCACAGTGCATATCGTTTTAAGCTGACAGTTCTGCATTGAACTGTTTATCATAACAATTGACAATGCTGCGGCAGTCTCTGACTATCGAACAAAACTCCATTTTGCAGCACTTCAGGTTGAGACTAACCTGTTTTTTAGATTTCAGCTTTCACGGTTATTATAAATGCTTGGAGTTCTTTTCCAATCAGTTTTAAACAATTTTTCTCCTTTAAAACGTTGAATATAGAATCGTTAGTATAATGCTAGGTTTAGATTGATGGAACCTTAATATTACAGCGATTCGAGGCATTATGTTGGGCAACAAATAAATGAGTGAATGCCTCATTGCAATGCAATAGCATTGAGTTGAGTGTATAACTGACATGTCACACTCCTTATTAAACGTACAACTTTTTGCAAAAACTCCGTTGTTGAGCGGATTTTAGCTCGAAATTCCATCACATCATTGATTTCATTCAAAATGTTTTGAACACACCTCGTATAATCCATTTTACCTGTGTTGGTATAAAATCTAAAAGCACAACACATGCATGTACAATAAGTATCTCAAAATAAACGTCTCATCTTTATTATCCATTCACGTTGTTATGCTTGCTGTGTTCTACCACTATCGCCAGCAATCATCTCATTTGTATGGATTGTTACGTGTAAAATAATACACAGAGAAAGCAGAAGAGAATGGGATGAACAGAATGCCAACACAAAAGATTCTTTGTGTGATAAATTGCAATTGAAATGATTTTCTGCTGAATTCTTTACAATGTGATGGCAGGTAGGTAGGAGAACTCAAATTGAGACACGTTGCTGGTTGAATAGTTTTGGCTCGTGTTGGCATCTTAACAATGGTGGAGAAGAAAATGAAGCAAAATGAAGATACAAGAGAATAAAATATTAATTCTTACTGCTCCCCTTGGCACATCTAGAGGATGGAAATTATGTGTAAAAGTGTTTTTATTTTGTGCGCCAGAATAAAGATGTGATAAAAGGCAGGATTACGACGATTATGAATTTAAAAATATTGTTACCCAGACATCATTTTGGTTTGAAAACCGTAATGGGAGTAGCGCTATAATTATTCTTTTTTTTAATTTCTATTTTAGATTCTGATAATCAATTTAAAATGATTTTTCTAAAGATTTTAAATTTAAAAAACCGGAAAAGGGTTATGAAGGCAATAATTGATAGGCTGGTTGTAATTAATTATTTATAAAAAAAATTAAATTGAATTAATTATATTTCTATAAGCACAAAAACAGCAAAGAAAAAAGAATACATAATTATTTTGTTATACTGTGTACCTTTGCATTAAAAACAAAACATGGCCATAAATCTACCCTCTAAGCAAACAGAAATTTATTTTTAATTTTTTTTTAGAATTAATTTATTAGTGCATAAACAATCACACCATAACACAATTGATTTATGAAAATTAATTAAAAATTTATTAAAGAAAAAAACATAGAACAAAACAAAATGCTTTAAAAAAACGAAAAAAATTAAAATTCTCATTGAAAAGCATACAAAAAGGGAAATAGATTGAGGTTTTAATCAAAGTAATTAAAGTTTATTGTAATTATGATAATTTTTTACTTATATTGGCATATTCAGACACACTTCCTGTGTTGAAGGAAGTCGCCGTAGCCTATTAGGTATTGTATTAGACTTAAGGCCGCGGTTCAAACCCCAGGTCAGAAATCAAATCAAAACATCAAAAAATATTTCTTTGTCGATTTCCTCTCAGCAGATTTCTGACAAGAACTCTGTGAGATTAAATAAAATTGCCATGAAAAGTTTCTCAAAAATCTGTCGTTCGGAGTCGACTTTAAACTGTAGATCCCGCCACTCATGTATAAAAGTTAACACAAGCAACATAAGTGGCGTGAGAAGCTAGGTCCAAATCCTGATTGAAGGGTTGTAGTGAACAATTATGTATGTATGTTTCTGTGTTCAATTTTGCTCTCTTATACTTTCAGACAATATGTTTTGGTCCAAACATAGCTACTAAGTTTGCAATGACTTTCTTGAACCCTTTTCTTAATGTCAACTTGTTTGGGAATTCATCAATGACTAAAGTGCACAAAAACGTATCAAAATAATTGCATCAACGATATTTAAGACTATAATTCCTACAATAAAATTTCATTAGCTCTTTCAACTATCCCTGGCGAAAAAGTATTTCATCTCAAGTATCACATCTCACTTCTTCTACGTGTACTTTATGCCGCTCAGATCGGCTGACTAGACGAGACCTTGCACAAAACGAAATATGAAAAGATATTACTTTCGGCGACCTCTCCTTAGTGGTATTCTGTCGAAACCTTTGAGGCAAAATTGTGTTTTAAAACTGTAGTTCCGTGACGTGGGTGATGATTATAAATAAAGAGATTTGAAAAATAAGATTCTGTTCTACGAAATGAAAGAATTTTGATATTACTTGACTTAGTTTTTTGTCAAAACTAGCCACTATCAAATAGAAATGTTTCATTTTTATAGTTTTTCTTTGATAAAAATGAAAAATGTTAACCAGCAAAAGAAGCACCGCGATAGAGAAGGCCAGTAATCGAAAAAAATCGATAAGACAAAGAAATTCGTACCCGAAAGTATACTTACTTACTTAATTGGCCATAACAACCCGTTTATCGGATTTCGGCCTGCCGCAACACATCCTTCCAGGCGCCTCTGCTTCGTGCGCCCCTACGCCAGTTGGTCACACCAATCGATGACAGGGCTTCCTCGATTTGGTCCTTCCAACGGATGCAAGGTCGTCGTCTTCGCCGACTTCCGCAGATTCCCGCATCAAATACCCGTCTCGCCGGAGCATCCTCCTCCATTCGAACGACATGGCCGAGCCAGCGGAGCCGCTGGATATTAATACGCTGTACAACGTCTATGTCGTTGAGGAGCTCATACAGCTCACTGTTGTATCGGAAACCCGAAAGTATCCGATTTGCATATATGAGTTAAATATTACTGAATATGAGTTCAACAGAACAGATAATGGACAGAAAATCCCTCTGTGAATCGGTTTTAAGCAGCAACAAAAAAGGCTTACCAACGTTAAGTGCAAGTGATTATGGTCGAGGAGTCTATGCTGCTTAACAAGGATTAATTCAAGTGAGGTTTTTGTTAAGCGTTTTTTCCAATTCAATAGATTTGAGACGCTACAACTTTATGACACACTGCATGTCTATGATCAATAAAAAAAACAGCTGTATTTCATAATAACACCGGTAGGTCCGTACGTAAATAGTGAACTACTTGGAGTCCCAACAACTTGTTTGAGATATCCTTGTATATCTCTATAGTAACTCACGAGTTTCTCAAGTGCAAAATTGCATTAAGTCCTCTTCAATAGAAGCTGCTACAAAAAAAGCCTGTCTCATCCCACGATGCCAAAGAATACCCATGCAAAGAACAATTTTAATAGCAGCTTGAACAACACAAAAAGAAAGAAGAATTATCTGAAGTGATGCCTACGCTAAAACATTTCCATTCACTCTCAAGAGTTTCTTTTTAGAATTTTACAACTGCGTTGCCATTTTAAACATGCCAGAAATGAAGTCTTTCAAGTGGTAATTTGACACAAAACTACCACAAAGGTTTCTCATGCTTGTCTCGTAGCAATAAATCAATCATTTGTTACTGTGTGGCCCACAAACTGTTGCCAGTGAGAAGCATAATCAAAACATGCAGTCTGTATTAAAATTCCTACGCATATATACACGTACATCTCTTACATACAGCCGTAGCTGTATTCCCTTACGCTCCATACTTTCACTCACTCATATTCGCTTCTATTCAGTTGTGCATACATTGAGTTGCTTAATAAACTCTGCCTTGCATTTGCAACACACAGTTGAATGCAAAACTGCTCCTGTTTTTTTCTCCCTGTTTGTTTGCTTCAAACAGATACTCGGTTGGGGGAAAATGAATTTAAACCTCAACTACTCAACATGAATGTGTTTGGAAGCATAACACGCAGTTGTTTGAGAGGGGATTTCTTTATCTTCGTAATACATTTCCACACACATACGATGTATTAACACAGTGAAAATAGTACACACAGAAGAAGTACACTCAACACACGTTCTGTAGTTGTTCTGTGTCTGCTGTTAAGCGGTTTATGGCTGTTTTAACTTTTTTTCCGTTGCTAACAAAGTTTAGGAAAATGTTTTTAGACTAACTTTTCTTCATTTATTATTACCAGGCAAAGTGACAAACACGAAATGCTTGAAGCAATGCAACGAATTGGAGGCATGCAAGCTAGCATAGCCACCCATCACACAGCTAAGGCAACCACGTAGAAAACTATGTGTATTTCTTTCATGTTTATAGAACAAACCAAGCTATACGAGGTACATTTAAAAAGTGTAGCAATTTACTCTTCCCTTTTCGCTCAATAAAGATTTTTCCAACGTTTTAAATCTTTTATTCATAGTTCTTCTGCCAAAGAGTGGAGATGATTGAACTTAAATAGTCTTAGTCTTCCAGGAAGTATTTGACGTATTGACAGTGGTACACGGTGAGCCAGTTTTAATTAAAAATTGTGTAACAGTGGCACAAATTCTGACTTCTCTGGATACCACAGTACTCCCTAGAATGAACAAAACCTTGAAGAATAGAAAACAATTGTTTCCAAAAAATTGTTGAGTTTTCACATGCCAGTCAATTGTTCTGTATTTGACTTAAATCCGCAAAATATTGTTACGCAAATGGAACTGACCTAATATCATTTCATATGAAAACATCGTTCAACGATAAACAAAAGCTACACACACATACATATACAACGAACTTGGCTACATATACCACCAACAACATGAAAGAAAAGGAGATAGACTAGTAAGAAAGAAAGCAACAACAAACAACATAAGCAAAGTACACAAACAACAGTGTAGTAGCGATAGAGTTCTCGAGAAGGTGAGAACACGAGCCTTCCACTTCAAGAATGTTCGTTATACTGTTTGTGTTTGACTATAAAAGGGCAAGACAAAGCAGGCAAGAGTCAGTAATAATTCAGTCAGCCTTGTGTGAAGTTGCGTGTGAACAAAACAGTCGTGGTTTGAAGATCGCCGTTGTGAATAGTTGTGTGATAAGAATAACGAATAAGCAGATTATTGTTGTAGTTATAGTGGTACAAGTTCGAACAGTAGCACATAAGATAGTGCGGACAATAAAGAGTTTAACTGAAATTAAACACATATTTGTTTTTACATTGTTTGCAATTAACGAACCCATATCTAAACGTTTTTAAAAAGGTAAAAACGTAACAATATGATACGAATTGTTCTCATTTTGACCAGATTAACCTCGTCTGTGCTTAGTTTTCAATCGGATTGATTAGCAGAGATGATCTGAATAAAATTAAAAGTCTTATGGTGGGTTCATCATGGCAACAAAATTCCTACTTTTTTAATAAAATAGCTTAGAACAGCTAATCGATTTATTGTCTTATGTACATACATACATAATTGGTCATTACAACCCTTCAGTCTGGATTATGGACCTAGTTTCTCACACCACTTATGTTGTGTGTGTTTATTTTATTTATGAGTTTCGGAACTTTTGATAACAATTTTCATTTTACTCTCAGAGTTTATGCCAGAAATCTTCTACGACGCTCATATTCACCAAAATTGGACTTGTTGCGACCTCTTTTACTCCAAACAGTTATTGAATAGAGCCACCCTTTATTTTACAGGGCATTTATGATTCATCCATTTGCGGTAAATTTTGAAAAGAAAAAACTTTTTAAAAGTTGTGTCAGACAACGTCTTCTCTATTTAACTTAAGCAGGCGTTTGACACTTTGACAGCTACAAAACCGTTTTATGAAACCAAAAAAGAACGAAATGTTGATGGGATTAAAATGATTGGAAACGAAATTAAACGAAAGAGATAAAAGAAAGCTTCTGAACGAGAAAAATTCAGTTTGGTTTGGTATCCATACTCAAATAAAATCGCTTTAATTTTGAAAGAAACCTGAAATAAAAGCTATGCATTAAGCAGCCATAGAACTGAAAACTTATTGTACACCCAATAATGGAATTAAAATTTTATTTTTCTTCTTCTTCAGTAACTTTTCAAACATCTTTTTTAAACTTATCATCTCCATGTGGGTTTAGTCCCACTAAGCCATATTTGTGTACATGACTTAAACTTACTTTGATATTTTATTTTACTTTTTATATGGCTTAAATAGCAAAGAACTTTGGTAAATGCAGAAGGGTAAAAAAGACTGAATTTTTAAACAACGTGATCTTTTTGTTGATTTGCCAATTGACAATAAAAACTGGAATTTAAACTGACAATGATAAGAGAAAAAAAAGAAAAAAAACTTAATTATGGATTTAAAAGCGACTCAACATACACTCATACATACTTACATACATAAATACTTACATACATACATACATACATACTTACATACATACATACTTACATACATACCTACCAGGAATACGACCTAGCTTCTCACACCTCTTATGTTAAGTGCGCTATTTTTATACATGAGTGGCGGAAGCAACAGTTTAAAGTCGAGCCCCAACGATTTATTTTTGAGAAACTTTACACGGCAATTTTATGCTATTTACTCTCAGAGTTTATGCCAGAAATCTGTTGAGAAAGTCGCCAGCGAAATACTTTTTTGTATTTCGTTTTGATGTCTGACCTGAGATTTGAATTGTGGCCTTACGTCTAATAGGCCAACACACTACTTACTAGAATTCGGCGACTTCTAAATGCGTCTCAAACTCAAAAATAATTAAAGAAACAGTATTGTTGGGTTGAAGGTGCATGTGCAGAAAACCTTTGCAAGTAATTGAGCGGCTAATCTGGCCATAATTGCTTCTACTTTAGTGAGCAATATCACTAATACCCACACGCCCTTTTTAGGAGCACGTTAATAATAATTTGCTTACTAAATTTCGATAGAAGACAGTGATAGGGCTAGAAGTCCTTGATTATCTCCATGTTAGCCAACTTAAATCGGCTTTAAGGAATTCCAGATTGAAATTACCCACACCTGGTATTTCGTCGTCCTTTAAAGTATGACTAAAATGCACTTACGTTGCTCCTAAATTTTAATGGATGGATTTGAAAAATATGAAACCCATTAAATTACAGAATTGATAACAATGACTACAATGGGAACTAAAACATTCGATAGTCAACTGCGATAATTTTCATTTCCATTAAATCGGCTTATAAGTTGCTTTCTTTTCAATAAAATTGTTATGAAATGCTTCTCAAAAATCTTTCAACTTCGAGACTTTAAATTGTATGTTCTGCCACTCATGGATATAATTAAAATACACAACATGGATGATGTGAGAAGTAATACTTGAGCAAAATTCCAATGCCAGAACCAAGTGAAATTTTTATTATTATTCGGTCTTTTGTTTTCTTCAATAAGAATTTTCAGAAGATTATAAAATTCTTAAAATTTATTGAAAGTATCAGGTGTTCAAAAGCACTGTAATTGACTATATTTAATGCATTTCAGCAGATTGTTTTTCCGTTTAGTAGACATAGCAGAAAACAGTTTTAAATTGTCAAAAAAATGTCAAAAAATCCAACAAAATCGAAATAATCGAATTGAAAACCAGCGGGACGCAGATTCTGAAAATGTCGTATTAAATATTCAAAGCTAAAAGCATTTTTCAGTTTTCTTGCTTTCGCATATTCCACTCCCAGGTCAATTGATTTTTTAGAATTATTTTCAAATTGTTTTGAAGTTATCCTATTTTGTTATTGTTGTTTGCATTGTTTACGATGTTAAATTTATAAGCCAAGAGCACACACCATTTTTCCCAGCCATTGTTAGTACAAAACACCCGAATTTATTGTGTACATTTAAAGCCAACTACCACCATATTTCTCCAAGTAAACTAAAATTCTGAAATTTAAAATTTTTTTGTGCACAACTCAAAATGGAGAGAGAGAGATAGGGAGAGGGAGAGAGAGAGGGTGAGATATAAAAAAATTGTGAAATATTTATTACGAAAAACAGGAATTCAGGTCACATACATTCATGCATTCATTCATTATAATGGCGTACACAAGGAAATAAATCCTTAGCATGGTTAGCTTAACTTATGCAGCAACTTTAGGTTGTGATAGATACTCACTTGTATGTTTACGATGATACCGTATGTTGTTTTTCCAATTTACGAAATTATGTTTTTCAAACTTTTTTAAAATAAAAAAAAATAAAAAAATAAATTGAAACAAATAGTTTTGCTTTACAGCACAAATTTGTTATCATGTTTGCAAAAGAAAATCAAATTTTTTTATACACATTTTTCTTCTTTAAGTAGAAACTCTAAAGTTTCTCAAAAGTTTTCTCAATTTACTGCAGTCAAGTTTTTAATATCCCGTATAGGACAACTAAAGAAAGATTTTTAAATGCAGAAATTCTTTTATTTGAGAAACTTCGGTCTCCAATGTAATATTACTTGCTTACTTACTTAATTGGCCATCAACAATCCGATTAACGGATTTCGGCCTACCTTAACACATCCTTACAGGCGCCTCTGCCTCTTGCGCGCCTGCTCCAATTACTCACACCAATCGATGACTGGGCTTCCCCCATTCGGTCAGTCCAACGCAAGAACGTCGTCCTCTTCGCCGACTTCTGCAGATTCCCGCATCAAATACTCGACTCGCCGGAGCATCCTCCTCCATTCGAACGACATGGCCGAGCCAGTACAGCCACTGGATGTTAATACGCTGAATAACGTCTATGTCGTTGAGGAGCTAATACAGCTCACTGTTGGATTGGATGCGGAAATCATCGCGAACTCTCATTGGACTGAAGATCTTACGAAGGACTTTTCTCTCGATTACTCTTAAGTATACTCCCCTTCAATAGCACTAAAGGCAGCAGTAACATCTCGTTTGGTCAGCGTACGCAAGCAACTGGGCGCTTTTTTATAAAATAGTGCCACTGAGATGTACTGCCGTCTTCCGCAGAACACTCCCCATGACGAAGTTCAAGAGGTCACATGACCCTGTCTGAAACCTCTCACGGTTTCAAAAGGTTCCAATATAATATAATCGAATGTTTTACGATAAGATTATAGTTTGGGAATCCTAATAGCGATTCTGGCTGCAAGAATACACTGAAAATGTATGGATCTCCGAGTGGGTGGCGTATGAGTGGTATTTAATTTATTTTAATATGTCTCATACGCATAGGTGTACAAATAATAAATAATTTTATTGATTCATTTTAACCCTGAGCGTAAAAAAATATTTTGAAATGCTGAACTTATTTTGTCTCCACCCGTAAAATTGCTTTTTCCCGGCTCTCTCTTTTATTTCATGGGAGTATTGCTTGCCGTGTCCACCTAAAAAAGAAAACTTGAGAATATTTCTTTGGTTTATTGTTTTTGAAAAAATTCCAGATTCTTTAGCAATTTTTATTCCTGATTGTTATTCCTTAAGCAACTCTTATTATTGAGCGCTGATGGATGGTGGCTAAAAATCTTTGTTTCGACACCGAAACCTTTAAGCAATTAACACCCGCACAGCAGAAGCTTGTTATTTTTATTTGGTGCTTATTTGTTAAATCTTCTGTTCCTGAGAGTGGGTGCAATGAAGGGCCAAGGCTGAAGAGTACATTTTAAAACCAAAAATTGATTTTAAATAATTTCTAAATGATCTGTTCTCAAAAAGAGGTTATTTTACGACCTAGCTTCTGACATCACCCATGTTGTGTGTCTTAATTTTATCCATGAGTAGCAGGATTCCTACAATTTAAAGTCTACTCCAAACGACGACAGATTTTTGTGAAACTTTTCATGGCAATACTATTTTACACTCAGAGTTGTTGCCAAAAGACAGCAGAGATAAAGTCCCCGAAGAAATATAATAACAATATAATAAGCCAATATACTATCTACCTATTAGACTACAAGGACTTCAAGGCTATATGGCCCACAAACAGAACATACTACAAGGACTTCAAGGCTATATGGCCTACAAACAGAATCAGTGGTTGTAATATTTATTTATTCGGGCCATAAGTTTAAACCTAGTACTTTGTCTGCATCTTCAGACCATTACTGTGGTCAGTTTAAGCTACATTTATTCTTCGATTGGCTACAGCTGGCTGGTTTTTAGCAATTATTTCTTCAGATATAAGCAGTAGAATTTATACATGATCAGCTCATAGAATAAGCTTCTGCACTAAAGTCCTGTTCCAGAACTTTAAGCGGAACTCAGATCTTTCACTACGCATGGCACGATAGTTGTGACGTTGAATCAACTTTCTCTGCTTTTGGCAAAAATTGGCTTCTTTTTGGAGGTTCTATACATCCGCCTCCAGCAATCTCGAGTTGTATATTTGCTTAGGATACTCCTGGCTACTGGGTGGCTTAGCAAAACCTCTCGATCTTTTTATGTCCATCTTCTCTAATAAGCATTGTATACTTTTAATAAGGAATATCTTAAAATAATACCAAAAATACTAGAGATTTTGTACGGGAGGAGAAAAGAGAACTTATTTTCGTTTTGTATATTCACTCCATAGAAAGTGTATTTAAAGTTGATTAAATTTAAAGCAATTTGTGTTTCTCTTCTCATGTTTTCCTCTTTTTATTTCTCGTAATTCGCGTGCCTCATTCTCTCTCTTGCTTTTACGAATGTTTTGTTCGTTTACAGTTGCCATTGTTTATTAACGTTTGATATTGTGCGGTGGTACTTGTTTAGCAAATGAACTGCACAGGGAAAGCAAAGAAAAAAAAATTAAAAATTACAGAAAAAGAAGAAGAATAAAATCCGCAAAATATAATGAACTCCCTCCCTCTCATGTTTCACGAAATATTCATTCACAATAGAATACTTTACGGTTTACTTGTTAGTTTGTGTATATGTGTGCGCATGTATATATTATTACTCTTTGTAATGTTTGGTTATTAAAGCATTGCCTGTTTAACAACGAGTGAAATCAAAGCGTGTGGAATACAGTAGGATTGTTTAGAAGAAACAGAAAAACAAAAACCTTGACCTGTAGCACCCCTGTAGTTGTCGAACTTATTCATGCATTTAAATTGTTGTTTTTCGCATTCATTAGGTTTTTTTATATTTTTTTCTACTCTCTTTAATGTTCAGGTTTTGAAGTGCAGAACATGGCTGTTGAAGTTATGTGGTTACGAGTATAAAAGCTTTACTGTTGCGGGGAACTTGGATATGTTCCGCAATATATTTATAAGTTATTATCCAGCTATACAACACAAGGTTGAGAATATTTGTTAAAATCCAATTAAATAGCTAATGCCCACATATTTTCATCTTTTGTTGGTCAAATAATAAAAAAATTAAAAAAAAAAATTATTTTCTATTGTTTGTATAGCTTTTGCTATGACCCTAGAGCGTATGATTAATTTGGTTTGATGATCTACCATATGGAATTAAAATATCACTCATACGTCTATGCAATAATAAATTTCACAAGTGTTTTCAACTGCGGCCAACTACACTAGGCTGCTGCAACAGCATAGTATGAGACGTAAATGATTAAAAATTAAAATAGGAGTGTGTTGGCCAGACAGAAATCGCCGTAGTCTAGTAGGTAGTGTGTTGGCTTATTAGACGTAAGGCCACGGTTCAAATCCCAGGTCAGACATCAAAATGAAAATATGAAAAAAAATATTTCTTCAGCGGCTTTCTCTCAACAGATTTCTGGCAAAAAACTCTGAACGTTAAATAAACTTGCCATGAAAACGTTTCTTAAAAAATCTGCCTTTCAGAGTCGACTTTAAACTGTAGGTCCCGCCACTCATGTATAAAATTATCATACACAACTTAAGTGGTGTGAGAAACTAGGTCCATAATCCTGACTGAAGGGTTGTAATGACCAATTATGTGTGCTTTCTTGGTCAAATGATTTCTTATCATTATCACTTCAATACCAAAGAGGCAATGCTATGGAAATACGACTTACGTACTTTAATTTTTTAGTAAAGACGGTTAAAGAACAAACACACATAATTTTTCAGTATAGGGGTGTAATGAATCTGAGTTTCGCGACATAGAAACTCTATTGTATAGCGTTCTGTGTCTTTAAAAAAATAAAAAATACAAAAAGAAATTTTATGTGTGGATGCCACATAATTTAAAGTGAAAAGAAAATCGTCTAATCCCAATAGCATTGACTCATAACTAAAGGTCGTAACTCCATAACGGTTGGAAAAGTCAATTCTATTGTAAGAGTTTACAATCTCAAGCGCGAGTTTCTATTAATATTTGAAATATTTTGATTATGTTGATATTTATTCGGTGGGAAAGAAATGTTTCCCTTCGTAACGAGAAGTTCTTATGTTTCTGTAAATATGCAGACGATTACTTTTGTAAGCACAGACGAGTTATGTTATCAGCAATGGCGAAAGAGTGATTATGAGTGCTCAATGGCATACACAAAATATATATTAAATATGAGACCAGCTCAATTATATTACCCTGTGGGACACTAGTCTCGGCTAGCAACCTTTGAGTACTAAAAGGAAAATTTTGAGAAGTGTCTATAAAAAGAACAGCTCAGCATATTATTTGATTCGAAAGCAACTTTTATGACTTTCATCAATCTGTTGGTTTATTCTCGATAGTGCTGTGTTTCATTCTGAAGCCAAAGTAATGATGTGGTATACATACATAAATCTGCTTGCTGTTGCAATTGGGATTACTTTAGGGATCAAAAGCCCGTGCACTCTATTTTACGTTTCGTATGATCCTTGCCAGGCTTTGGCGTCCTTCAAAATAGAGCCACTTTCTACAAGAGTAACATTTTGGTAGTACAATTGCATTCAAGAATAAAAAAGTGTCCCCTAGGTTATACGAGGCAGCTCTATAAGCATCTTGTTAATGATTTTATTAACTACACGAGCTTTCCTTGTTGTTGAATTGAACATGAGCTTTCCAAACATAATAAAACTCAAGTGCTGGTGGCAAATATAACGTCCAGTGTTACACCAACTCTTCATTTAAATAAATTTAATCACAGAGAGAGCGAGAGAATTCTTTATGGTTTCACAAGCATTTTATCAAAATTCAATTCGATTTCTTTATTTAAATTGGCCAAATTGAAACACAGCAAAACATCATGAATTTGTTATCATTTCCCATATGATTGGAATTTTTTTCCATTTCTTTTATGATTTTCAAAACTTTTTTGTTTTCACAATCCAGGCAATACTCAAAAAATTCCCAATTTCTGTTCATTCATCCCGTTTCTATTATTTTCAGCCTCTACTACTCCTTCTAAGGAGAGAAAAGGATAGAGAAAGGGATAACGGTATACATTTTGAATATTGATGCCATTATTATCGTTATTGCCTCTCTTCGCTTTAACGATTGTTGTTGTTTTAAAAACGTCAAGAAACCATGTGAGTTTTTCTTACGCATTCCCAATGCCTTTGATAACGCTTGTGTAGCTACAATGACAGGAGTATTTGAGCGTCTCAAAGAGGAAAATTAAAATTCAAAATTCATGATTCTGTAACGATTTCATAAATTATTTCGAATTAATTTTTAATGTTTGCTGGTGTTTTGCGAATCCTAGTGATAATTGAAGAATTTAAAATGAAATCTATACCACGTTTGTATGTTTGTTTGTCTGTTTGTTGTAAAACAGGAGAAGAGAAGAATTTGAAATTCAATTGTGTTAAGAAACGTGTCTTGTAAATTTAAACGTTTTTACCACATTTCAATAAAAAAAAATTTATAATAAAATTTATAATTAAGGAAGTTTGTGTTTCGAAATACTTTTTGCAAAAATTAGCAATTCCGAAAGAACTTAAATAAATATTTCAAGAGTACAATTCTTTTAATATTTCCTTTAAATTAAACGGAATTCGTTCTGTTCCCACCAAGAACAAAATGTGTTGCTCCAACAGCAAGCATTGATTATAACCATTGGTAGTCCATTCATGCCGTGCAATATAATTCCGGCCGTTAAATGCTGCTGACTTCGAGCAGACTAATTGTGATAGTATGGTCCAAACCGGTGTTCATTTTTGATGTGCCAACAAACTGATACTGTGCTAAGCAATGACAAAATTATCCTTTTTGTTACGTTTTTACCCTTTAAAAACGTTTAAAATGTGAGCTCGTAGATTGCAAATAAAATAAAAATAAATTTGGTGTTTAGTTTTAATTAAAATTCTTTATTATTCGCACAATTTTGTAAGCCACTGTTCACAACTTGATGTAAACAACAACAATTGCTTTTCTTTGTTATTCCTCTGTTTATACCCTTTGCATAAGCGATAACAATTGCTAGGCAATTATTCGACAGATCTTTGTAACGGACATCTTCAAACCACGATTACTCTCTTCAAACACACCGCATCTTCACACAAGACTGACTGAACTTCTTGAAAAAAGTTTTTCGAACGCCTTTAAGAGTAAGAACAAATTGTTCTAAGTCACCTAATGAACTATGCTACAAATTAAATTCCAAAGTTTATGTTGTTAAGGAATTAAGCCATCCAAACATTGTTATTCATTAAAAGCTGCTGTAGCATTAATTTCTTGTATTATTTTCATATGTTTCCTTAACGACTGTGAATAAATTAAATTTGACAAGAGGCTTGGCAAATAATATTTGGAACGAGAACAAGCCAGAGTATGTCGCACATCATTTGCATTTAATTACAGGCTAAAAATAAAACAAATGACCTAAGTAATCTCTTTGTAACAAACTTACTTAACGAACAAAACAATGAACGCCACGGGAGTGGGGGTTAATGAATCGTGTTATTAAAAATGAATGTAATTTGTTGCCATGCTACTAAGGCTACTAAGACTGTCATCAAAAAAGATTTTCATTCTTACGAGTAATAAAATTGAAAAATTGTAATGAAATGAAGTCGAAGCAGAAGCACCATTGATAACAATTAAAAGGGCAATAAATTGTTTTTACAAAATTTTCTAATTCGAATTAATTGCCTGCTATCGGCAAAATATTTTTGTATTAATTTTTCTCCCAGTCCTTCAAATTGTAATTTTATTATTATTCGCTGCGTACATTCCAATTTCATACTCCACTGAGTAATCACTGTTAAAATCGTTGCCAGTGTTTATTCTTTTATAGCAGCCCGAGAGTGAGAAGCTATTGGCGTTTCTGATGTGAAAGTCAGTCATAATTTTAAAAACATGTCTGTATTTACGTGCAGCATGAAAGGATCACAATTTGGGTGGAAAAAATTTGCATAAAATTTGAATTTGTTGTTGCTGTTTTTTTTTGTTTGTAATTTTCCAAGTACGCTTGTAATCAATCACGCATATTGCTTATGGAGAACATTTTTAATCAAGTATCTGCGGAATAATAATTATACTCGCAATGAAAAGGAAAACAATTAAACAAAATCTGTATGTCTGACAGTGCACTGTGTCGGCTTATAGTCGCAAGAACCGTCATATAAAGAAAAATTATGAGGTTTACAGATCGTGAGTTTACAGATTGTGAGGCCATCTGATTTTCAATACTCGTATTGGGGTTTGAGTCGTTCTACCCATTTGTGATGATGTGTTTTGTAAGCGTTTGGGTTTCAACAAAGGCCTTCAAACTGAATTTCTAAAAAGCGATGCCGCTGAGTTCCATTCCAGAATACACCAAAGTATTCCTTCCTATGAATATCTTCTGGCCATTTTCATAGTGTAAGTCGTGAACATCAAATCACATTAGTCTAGTAGGTAGAGGCTCAGGCTCGTACATCTTGAACAAATCGAAATATGAAAAAATATCTTTTCAACGACTTCCTCTCAGCAGTCTTCTGGCAAAAACTCTGAGCGTCAAATAAAAAATTGTCTTTAAAAGCTTCTCGAATACTTAAAACAAAAAATCTGTCGTTCGGAGTCGACATTAAACTGTAGGCCCCATCACTCATAGATAAAAATAATCACACACAGCATGGGTAGTGTGAGAAGCTCGGATTTGATACTGACTACAGGGTTGTAAAATAAGTAAGTAAGTAACAAAGCATTGCTTGTTAACAGAATAAGGAAAGAAAAAGACAACCATTTCTCAGCAATATTTCCAACAAAGTCAGCGTCTTAGCTTACAAAAAAATGTGTGGACTTAGCTAGTCATTCTATTGGAAACTAAAACAGGAAGACTTGGTACCAAAGAAGATGCATTTTTGAAGGAAAACGTCACGGAATACTATCGTACCTTCCCACAAATATTGAAGAATTATGAGTTAATTTGTGAGACCATTTGATTTTCATTTCGGTTCCAGCATTACTTAACAATTAACTTTCTGAGCTTGAAAGACAAGATATTGTATGGCGATAGAAGAAAATCAATTACTGTGCTGTATTGCGTTATGCACTAAACATCTATTTCAATTCGAAATTTTCTATCTGTACTTCGCTCGAAGGCTTTAAGCTTTAAATTATTTATTGGAAAAAGGCATTGGTGCGTATGAGTGATATGCATTACTTATACGCAACCATACAACACATAAATATAAATTGGTAAGGGGGAGATGAGTTAAATTAAAGTTTCTTCAGTAGCTTCAAAACAACAGAAACTAAACATATTTGTACGATGAGAAAATAAATTACCAGGACGCACACACATATAGCCTTACATAGCCATGTAGAATGGAAATTTATTTGTTTACAGGAAGTGAAACCAAGAACAAGAACTACGATAAAGATTTACGTTTTTGTTTTCGTAAAAGTTTTCTGCAGGGGTAACCAAAATAGGAAGAGAATGTAAATTAATGAATGCTTTTGCAAACAGAATACACAGATTTTTTTGGGGAAAAAGATGGTCGTATAACATGCTTAAAAACAAAAATTCAAATCCAAATAAGTAAGTACTGCTGACCAAAGACGATGTCTGTATGTATGGGTACGTGCTGTTTGCTTTGTTTGCAAACTTCAGAGTAAAACAGTTATACGTGCATTAAATTTTAATTTTCTTTTTTTATTTTTTTCACACAAAGAAAGCAAAAAAAAGCAAGAAAACAAGAAAAGCAATTGCTCCCCCTAATTAAGATGCAGACTCAATGCTTGGCTTCATTAATAACTTCTTACAAGAAAGTCTTCTCTGTTTTATTAGCAAATAACAGTATTTCAATAAAAATGTCTTATAAAATACCTGATGTCTTACGTTAAAACAGATTTATTTAACACTTCATATCTCTTTGGTTTGCTCACAGAAACACAATATTGTTCCGATATTGGAAATGGTGTTTTGCTTTCATCCTCGTTTAAATTGTAAACAAAAACAATGAACTTGTTTACATGATAAACAAGTAAACAAAAATATAACAACAAACACTGCAAGAATAATGTAAATTAAAATACACAAACAACAATAATGAGACAATGATGTTTACATTTATAAAGATTTCGAGAAGACGAAGCTACGAATATTCGACTGCAAGATCATTCATCAGACTGTTGATTGTTATTGTTTATGCAAAAGGGTGTAAACAGAGGATTGACAAAGAAAATCAATTGTTGTTGTTTACATCAAGTTGTGAACAGTCGCACACAGAATTGTGCGAATAATAAAAACTTTTAATTAAAATTAAACACAAATTGATTTTTATTTTATTTGCAATCTACGAGCTCATATTTTAAACGTTTTTAAAAGGTAAAAACCTAACAATATATTGAAGGCAAAACCGTAACCATGAATAAATCGAATGAAATGAAAAAGAAAAGTCTAATTAATTGGTTATAAAATTATTAACGAATTCCTTAACACTTAAAAATATTAAATATTAATTTAGTAAAGTTGATTAATTAAATTCAATTCTTAATTTATTAAATAATGAACTGCAAACTTAATTTACCAGCTTCATTTGTAAAATTCTATACAAATCACAAAACCCTTCTTACAAATCAGACAAAAAAGAGTCTATGTGAACCTTTAATTATCTTTTCCATGATTTTTGCTGTATTGTTGTTGTTGTTAATAATAAACACAACAGAATTATTAAATAAGTTTATTATTGTTACTATTGTTGTTGTTTCTCTATTACATTTTATTACAACACAATAAAAATCATACTTTGAATAGCAGCGTTAAGCAAGCCTCCCTCTTTTGTTTGCCTTTTTTGAGGCTTGAGGCCTGAACAATGAGTAGCAATTCATAAATTGTATGAAGAAATGAAGAGGACTTTAACAGACTGACAACTAAACTTTAGTCGTTATCAAGAGGAAATGATTTCAAAGAAGTTAATTAAAAATAGGCAAACACCTCCTTTCGTTAAAGTGCTGTTAAAGTACATAAAATTGTTGTTTTTAACCGTGATGGTAGGCATTGGAAGTTTCGTTGTATCGCACATAGTGAGAGGTAGTGTTAAAAGAAAAAAACTTACAGAAGTTTAATAAGAGAACCATAATAAATAATGCCTCCAAATTAAGTTGAAATTGTAAATGAATTTGACTAGAAATTTATGGAAAAAAGCTGTCTATAGAATTTCCTTAGAACATCAATTTCCTAGAATTTCAAGTCATCTAATGAAATATGCTACAAATTAAATTCCAAAGATTGTGTTGTTAAATAATTAAGCCATCCAAACATTGTTATTCATTAAAAGCTGCTGTAGCATCAATTTCTTGTATTATTTTCATATGTTTCCTTAACGACTCTGAATAAATTAAATTTGACAAGAGGCTTTCCTCATTTCGCTCATCATTTACATTTAATTACAGGCTAAAAATGAAACAAATGACCTAAGTAATCTCTTTGTAACAGACTTAACAAACAAAACAATGAACGCCACGGGAGTGGGGGTTAATGAATCGTACTATGAAACGATATCCTATGATCGGTAACCTATTTTAAACTTAGCATACGTACATAATTGGTTATTACAACCCTTTAGCCAGGATTACAACATAGCTTCTCACACCACCCATGTTGTATTGTGTTAATTTTATGCATGAGTTTTAAATTTGTGAAGTCGCCGTAGTCTAGTAGGTAGTGTGTTGGCTTATTAGACGTAAAAGCCAGGGTTCGAGCCCCAGGCCAGGCATCAAGACAAAATACAAAAAGTATTTCTTCGGCAACTTCCTCTCTCAGCAGATTTCTGGCAAAAACTCTGAGCGCCAAATAAAATTGCCATGAAAAATTTTCTCAAAAAATCTGTCGTTCGGAGTCGACTTTAAACTATAGGTCCCACCACTCACGTATAAAATTAACACACATAGCATAAGTGGTGTGAGAAACTAGGACGTTGTATATTTGGTTCGTTCTATTATTTGGCTCACCCTCTCTGATAATCTACCGAAATAGTCGTATGGATCTTTAAACTCCCTAAACTTTCAATGACTGTAATGTTACCCTTCAAAACCATGAAGTTTCAGTAGTCTAGTAGATAATGTCTTGGCTTATCAGACATATGTAGCTTAAAAACCAGCCCAGGCATCACCAACAGAACGAAATATAAAAAATTCGTTCTATAACGAGTTCTTCGCAGCAGTCTTCTGACAAAATCTCTGAGAATAAAATAAAATTGCCATGAAAAGTTTCTTAAAAATCTAACTTTCTGAGTCGACTTTAAACTGTAGAGGCTGCCACACATGTATAAAAATTAACACACACAACATGGGAGGTGTGAGAAGCTAGATTGTAAACCTGAATGGAGTGTTTTAACGACCAACTAAGTAATCTTAATTTTTTTCTCAAATGATCCAATGATGAGAACTCATTCCACAATCACTGCACTCGCAGATCAGCCAACAACTTTCTAGACTGCCGGGATAGCCAATTAGCAATTCAATAATGAAGTAAGAAGCTTAAACGCATCGAAAGTAAACTAAATAACGTGTTATTTTTATTATGCTGTTGCGCATTTTGGATAAAATGACTTCATTTCCTTACGCTTCTTAAAACGCATATTTTTGCATATTTGCACATAAGCAGACTGTATTCTGAATAGTTTTTTATGATTTTTTTTTAGTTTTATATTCCAAATATGCTGGGGATGATTCAGATAGTATAGTTTTATGTTTTGAAACAAATCGTATTGTTGCCTTCTTTTATGTGCTTATAACAAGAAAGTATGCAGTATGCACACATGCATTAAATTGTTGCTTGCAAGCATTGTTATTTAATTTCCGTTTCCATGCGCAGCATTTCCGTCTGACATTGTTTTCTGCGTATTAACAGGGAGAAAAGGAATCACTTAAGAACACGCTGTGTTTGATATAAAATCGAAAATTTGTTTTAAGAGTAGCAAATAACTTTCAAATAATATGCGCGTAAAACCTAACAAATTGTTAAAACGAGAAGTGTAGTTTGATATTTAAATTGAAATTAAACAAACACTTGATTTGAAATTCAATTTTATTTTATTATTCCAACACTTTTAACTTCGTATATATATTTTTCTTTTCTCCACTTTATATTCCTTTAATTGATTTGTAATGTTTTCTAATAACTGTTTTCATTTCCATTTTCTTGAAATACTTCCCCTGTAATTTTATTTTCAACATTTTATTCTTATTCTACTCACTCAAGTATTTGTTTAAAATTCAATTTCTCTTCTTAGTTTTTTTATAGTCTTCATCAGCAAACAATGACTGTTAATAGCAGCACTTCTTTCCTTTCCCTCTTTAATTTCTCACTCTTCTCTTCTCTTTTTTTATTTTCTAACAATTTCGAAAGGAAATGACAAACACTTAAAATACTTAAATATTTAAATGATTTGATGCAAAACTGAATTTCATTTGACTAAAAGCGTACGGAAAAGAAAAGTGAAAAATGAAAATTTCTCAAAATATGGAAAATAATTTGTTGAAATGCAATGCAACAATGCATAAATAATTAACACGAAAGAGATGGGGATTCAATATAAAATGAGAATTTAAATTTAGTTCCACAAGTCATAATGATAAATCCATAGTCAGATCAAGTTACTTGGGGGCTTTGGGTCAAAATCAATCAGTTTTGGAACAAGCTTTCCCTAATTACTTTCCTCTAATTCCGGTTCACAGAAAACCCATCAGTATTTTATTAGCTTCGCCAATATTTTCACAAGGTATTGGTGAACTGTAAAGTCTGGAGCGGGATTTTCTCAAAGGTTTTTTAAAAGATTTTTTTTTTACAGCCAAAAACCTTTTCAATCTTAGCAGACACATTGCAAGCCACCATCCGCTGACTTTCAGGTGCCTACCAGTTCGAAGTTAATCACGAAGTAGATTGATCGGTTTAGAATCTGTTTCCTTTTTGGATATGATGTTGGTTCTGGAGAAATATTTCTTGGTTGACTTAACGTATTGTTATACCCAAGTGACCTAATCCACTGTACTATTGCTGTATTATTGTGTAGAGGTACTAAACGACTTTATATAGAGAGTACGCATATATTATCTCCCTTAACTCTGTTGTTGTATTAAGTTCCGCACAGTATCATGGACACTATTTATAAAGTACCCGGGTTTTTATGAGTGCTTCAACTTCGCAGAATTCCTCCACAACTGTCCTTTAAGGCTAAAATCTTCTGCTAGAAGGTTAATTACTATTCTCAGGCTATTTGTGGATAATAAAATGCAAGACTCTAGGCCGTGGTTTAAACCTCAGACCAGACATCTCGAGCAAAACGAAAATATGAAAAAAAATATCTGTTCATTGACCTTCTCTCAGCAGTTTTCTGGCAAAACCTCTAAAAGTAAATAAAATTGCCATGAAAAGTATCTCGAAAATAATCCGTCGTTCCGAGGCGACATAAAACTGTAGGTTCTGCCATTCATCGATAAAATTAAACATGGTAGTGTGAGAAGCTAGGTTGGAATCTTGACTGCAGGGTTGTAATAATCAATTAAGTAATGCAAGACGCAAATCTTTTTTTCTTACTTCGCAAAAGCTTCGCATTGCCTTTGCTTTGCGGACATTGTTCTACTTTCCCCATACTTTCTTTGGTCCTAACTACAATTCCTATTGCAAGCAAGCTGTAAGCTGCCCCATCAGCAGCTCTTTTCCGGGCATATTCATTTGCCATTTCCTTCTCTCCAATTCTCATACGACATAGGATCCAGCAAAGGGTGATTGTGTTTCCTTTGTCTAGCTGATTTAATTTAGTCAGACAGTTTCAAACTATTTTTTAATGAACCTTATAGGGTCGAAATGATTGCAGATTGACTGTCAGATGTAAGAAAATGAACGTAAGTTCCTCATGGTTTCTGGCAGCGTACGTCTTCGCTCAGTCTTTAAGGAATTCTGCATTCCACAGAATGATTCCTCTTTCCAAATATTATTACCAAAAATATTCTTTAAGTTCAGTTTCACTTACTCTTTTTTCTTTTAACTCTGAAAACAAAAAAATAAAATAAAAATGAGTAGAAGTTCTTTAACAGCAAAGCGATTCCGACACCATCCCTCAATGTTTCCAAAAAAACCGAAGACATTTTCAACGATTCATTCATTCATTATTTGCAATTTTTCTGTTAAAAGCAAATCAAATTTTTTTTAAATTGCACGGAAATCACTTTCATTTTATTTTTCAGAGACACTCTCTGGGAAGATGATTTTCCCTCGGCATGACTAACAAGCAATGATTGATGAAAATAATGAAGAGAAAAACGAATTTTTTTCCTCGAATTTATTTTCGTGTTAAATCGTTGAATTTTATGAAACTGAGATGAGAACTAAGCCATGTGAACAAATTTCTCTCTTGTGGGGATTTGTGTCGAAACCCATTCAGAAGCAACTTAATGTCGCTACTAATCTTGATACGTGAAGTGATAAATGATTATGTGAGATGTTTGAGCATAAAGGAAATAAAAAATTCAAAGAAAAAATTACGCACAATATATTGACAAAGACAGAAGCGCGGAAAAAGAGTTTGTCATCCAAATGCTATACATCGGGTGGTAATAATTTTTCCTATTTTGATTTGGTTACGCTTTAACTCTTTTATAAATCGTTTAATTTTATATACTTATTTCTTAAACCATCTCTTATCTCCTCTAGTTTGTAATGCTTATTGAATCCTTCCTAAATTCATGAGTTAAAAATGAAATTTTTAGTTTAAAATTGTTTTGCTTGCAGTGAGACTTACAGAATGTCCTTGAAACAATGTGTGTGAAGATAAATTCGAATTTAAAAACTAAAGACGCAAACCCACACTTTTAGCAGCGCCACTTCTTGCCTCTAACATGGTAAACTTTGGTATTAACAGAGCACTGTTAACTGTTTAACAGTGGCAATAAGTAGGTTAGACTTCTCCTTTGCAATTATTACAGACTATTGACTTGAAATGTAATTCTCATTATGATCATTATTATTTGTTAACAAAAGTGGTTGGATGGAAAGGATGGTTGCTTCTCAACTTTCAAAATTAATCCAGCTATCCCACTACCACGGTTCGAAAGAGGACTCTCTGGAATACAATTTGCATATAGTCTTCATGGTTTACTATTTCTTATGTGTTCCAAAGTGGCCACTGATCTTCTACACAATTTTCAATCTTAAAATTGATATTTTCAAAGCCAATTTGCTCAATACCATATCACTTTACATGTGACTAAGTTGCTGATTATATTAAGAGACCTTGCAACCTTCTTTGCATATGGTATGGTACTCATAGATCTGGAGTATTTTCAAATGAATAGTTAACAGTGCTCTGTTAAGGGCAAATTCAGTTATGTTAAGAGGAAATTTTGCTCTGTTAATATCAAATGTGGCGCTGCTAAAATTTATGGATTGCGTCTTGGATTTTTAATTTCGAATTTATCTTCACACACTTCCTTGAAGCATAAAGCTCAGGTGTGACTAGGTTAGGTTAGGTTAGATTAGAGGACGTGTACTTGTCAATTAAGACGTGTACTTGTCAATTAAGACAAGACCCGGAGGTCGAATTGATCCATTGTACAACGTCCTAGTTTCTCACACCACTTACGTTGTGTGTGTTAATTTTATACACGAGTGGTGGGACCTACAGTTTAAAGTCGACTCCGAACGACAGATTTTTGAGAAACTTTTCATGGCAATTTTATTTGACGCTCAGAGTTTTTGTCAGAAACCTGCTGAGAGGAAGTCGCCGAAGAAATAATTTTTGTATTTTTGTTTTGATGCCTGGCCTGGGCTCGAACCCTGGCTTTACGTCTAATAAGCCAACACACTACGGCGTCTTCTTCTTCTTCGACTAAGAATTTCTAATTCTAAATGGATTTGTAACGGTAGGACTTCGCTTCTGCTAAAGGAATTTAAACTTGAAGCAAAAGAAAAGTTGTTTAATGAAAAATAAAATACAATAAATACACAGTGAGCGTGTACATTAATAAATTACCGTTATTTCTATTTTCAAAATTGTTTTATTGCCAGTTTTTAAAATTGAAACAAAAAAAAAATTACAAAAAAAATTTCAAAATAAGTCGTTAAAGTTGAGTTTGGTAATTGTTAGAATTTTATCCATAGTATCAGGTTCTTTTAACACTTACTGTAGGTCACTTAATTATTCATTTATGTATGTTATGCCAAATCTATTCATTTCATTACGTCCATGTTCATTACTCATCTTTTCATTAGACTTTGCAATAATTTCTATACGTTGCATAAACATATGAGATGGTCAGCAGAAATTTTCAAATAATTTTCTTTTTGTCTTGTTTTTCCAAGTTTTCTTATAAATTTTCAACTTTCATCTCCTATCTCAATGTATGTAAATTCATTTCATCAATGAATACAATTTTACATAAATTACGACAACGTTTTCATTCTTAATTGCCTCTCCCACACAATCAATTACATACGTTAACGATGGCAATAAAAAAAAAACAATAAAAAATCTTTCTCGTTCTAGTGGTTCAAACAAAAGAATCAAAGAAAATGAAATGAAAACAATTTTTTTGTTCTTTTCGTCTTTTGTTCTGTTATATATGGACGTTACACAAGGAAAATTTGTAAACATTTTCAAGTTGCTCTAAAGCAAATTTTTATTTAATTTGGGCGAAAGTAAAGGAAAAAATTTCCAAAAAAAAAAAATCGCTTCCAAATGCCACATAAAAACAATTCTGAAAACAAAAGTAAGCTGCACTGAAAATATTGACAGAATTTAAAAGCCAACGAGAATGTAGGTGTCATCGTTAAGACAATTTAAAATTTCTTGATTGTCCTTAAATATAGAAAATTATAGACAAGAAGGAAATGAAACCAAAAAACAAATCACTTAAAAATAAACATTCAAGCACATGAAAAAATTCTATGGAACACAGCCAAAATAAACAATATTTTTTGGGACATTATTACTGAGAGTGGAAATAAATTTACAAGTGTTTGTAAAGCCAGGGGTGATATTTTGTTTCGAAATAATAAGAATTTTTTTTTCGTAATAAAATTAACTTTTGTTTTGTTTGTATGTGGTCAGAGTTCTTGTCACGTTAAATTAAAATTTGTGAATGCAAAGTTATTTTCTGGTAATGTTAGCTTTTGCATCATACTGTCCTTATCAAAAATCAAGTATCTCTCCTTATACATACGAATAACTACTGTTTTAAATATACAGTAGCGAACAGAAGAAATGGAACGCTGCTCTATATATTTACGATTTTATTTACTTTCTAATTTATGTAGAGAATAAAGAAAGTTCAAACGTAAACAGGAATACGTTTTAATTTAAAAGATGCATGATACATCGTACTCTACTACATTTTGGCTCTAAAAAATCTGTGAAGATAGACAGCCAAATATTCATGACTAATCAATGCGCGCCAACATAGTCTGAAGGTAAATTTTATCAAAGCAAAGGAAAAAAGTGAACAGGAAATAGTTTCGCCTACGAATACATAGATATTTTCTTTTCCGAATGTTGAAGATTGAAAGAAATGAAATTTTTCTACATGTAGAACGCTGTACATGTAGATTTATTAAATCAAATCCTTCGTTCGTTAGTTCGTTTTTAAAGCAGTAAATGTATTGGAAACGTTATTTTAAAGTAAAATTTCGTTTGCAGACCACTTCAACGAATGCCTTTCCAATATCATCATTAACAGATAAAATTGGTAGGCGATTATGGCGAAGGATTCAAGCGATACGTTGTTATGTCTCATATTTATGCGTCCTCCCGTATCAAATTCCATCCAATAAGGCAACTTTCTTACTTCTTTAATTGGTCATTACAACCCATTTATCAGGATTACGAACTATTATCTCAAACCATCAATTTAGTAGCAGGACCTACAGTTTAAAATCGCCTCCGAGCAACGGATTTTTGAGAAACTTTTCTCGGCAATTGCTGAGAGAAATTTGCCGAAAGAATAGCTTTTCATATTTCGTTTTGATCGAGATGTCTGGTTTGGGGGTTTAAAACACGGCAAACACATTAAAAAACAATATAATGCTCTACAGCATTGTATTATTTTGCTCACAACTGTTGCTTTATATTGTAAAAATTTTGATTCCATTTGTTAATGCCTGCGTAAACAGAATACATTTTTTGTAAAAATTGTTTGTATTTCGTGGTCGATTTATAAATAATTTTTGTTTATAAACGTTTTCTTAATGCAACTTGGCATTAAATTGAAATAAAACGAAAATATCGTTCCACTCAATTGCATTTTTACATAATTTAAGTGTCGAGCCGTCAACAACAACAACAGCAACAGCAATGAACTTGAAATTTCTGAAAATAATATTCAAAAGCATTACGACAGCAAATCTTGTGTTTTTTTTCATTCTCTTTATTACCACACACCACCACCAGGGTATAATAAATAAAAATATTTCCTTTGTTTATATTTTCTCTCATTTATTCCCATTTCTTCTCTTGTATTGTATAACGAGCGTTACTGTACATGTGTTAACAGCAGGCAATTAATTTTTTTTGTTTCAGTTTTCAAAACAACAACAACAACAATAAATAGAGAAAATAAACATAAAAATTGTCTCACCCAATAAAAACTCGTAAATTCGCTTTGCAACACACATACACAAATAAAAGAAACATGAACAAGAATAAGAACGACACCATAAATGTGTGTGTGTTCACACTTGTGGTACTCACAAGTGCTTGTTCGAATGTTTTGTACTCATGCACATGGGCATGCATATGCACAAGCACTCACTCACTCATGCTTATGCACATGAATTTCTGTGTGTGTTTTTACTCTACTCACAGTGCACTTTTACATCGATTGCTTACCCGGAAGAAAAATACAACACCAGAGTGTTTGCATGTTTACTTGTGAGTATGTGTTTATTTATCGTAAAACACACGTATTTTAGTTGCCCAGCATGCCGTGACTACCCATTAAAAGAATGTTTTGCAATGTAAACCTCAAATGTAATTTAATTTTTTCGAAATATTTTTTTTTTGAAATATGTCTGCATATGGACGACCTTCTAAATGACCAGCAGTTTGTGTTGTCTAACACGGACGATTCTTAAGTATGTCACAGAAGTGTATACATTAAAAAATATTTTTGAACTTCAAACAGAAATTGCGGATCGGAAGCTTTTCTAACAAAAATGGTGTACAGTTTTCTAAAAAAGTAAACGATTATAAGTCACCGTAGTCTAGTAGGTAGTACGTTGGCTTATTAGACGAAAGCCGTGATTGAAAAAATATTTCTTTCGGCGACTTCCTCTCAGCAGTCTTCTGGCAAAAGCTCTGAGTGTAAATATAATTGCCGTGAAAAGTTTCTTAAAAATCGGTCGTTCGGAGTCGACTATTAATAAAATTATACCTATTATAGGCAGAGTGAGAAACTAGGCCTGACTAAAGGATTGTAACGACCAGTTAAAATAAAAAAATATTTCTTTTGGCGACCTCCTCTGTGGGAAAATAAATTTGCTACGAAAAGTGTCTCAAAAATCCTCATTGATAAAATTACACACAATATAGGTAGCATGAGAAACTAGGCTGTAGTGCTCACTAAAGGATTGTTACGGCCTTGTAAGTAAGTAAGTAAAGTTCTAAAACAAACTTGAAGGAAAGTTATCGAAATATTTGTGATATATGCCACTACAATTCCATTTCTGAAAAAAATATTTCAATGAAAATCTATTCGACTTAATTTTATAAAATTATAATAACTTATGAATTGTCCTACGCATTACATATGGTGTTAATAAAACTTTACTTATACCTACACTATTACTGCAGCAGTTATACGATGTTTCCTTTTATTTTTTGCCTTTTAAAGCCATTGAAAACGCTGGTTGGTTTTCGCATTTCATTGTATGAGACTCGTTTTTTGTTCAGTTAATACAAAAACATGCATGAAGATGAATAGGAAATTCATAATAAATGTGAAGCAGGGAAAATAAAACGAAAGAGAAACACAGGTCAAGGTAAGAAACCCACATGCCAACGCTGGTAAAAGAAATACAAGAGGAATGTTACAAAAAAAACCTCCTGTATTTTATTTATTTGTTCTTGTATGAATAAGAAATTAAACATTTTTACCATTTTAAAAACAAAAGGCAGTTTTTTAAGTCTTGAAATTGTTTTATTGAAGACAGTAGCAGACGTTATAATTACACTTTCATTGGCAAAAAACAGACATCCTTTTTTTAATTTTAATGTTTAAAACGTTTTTTACTGAAAAACTTGTTATTGATTTAAGAAAATGTTCAGCCTTTTAATGCCATAAATTAAGCGCAGCTGAAACTGTTAATAAATTTCTTAATTTATGCACATTAACAGCTTACCACTATACACTGACATTACCTTTTGTAATATTAAACAGAAGCAATAATAAAAAGATTATAATACTGCTGCTGCTGCTGCTACTGATGTGACCACATTTTTAAAATTAAATTGTTTACACAAAATAATTGTGCCCCAAAGACACATGTGGTTAAAACACATTGCCAGCATGCCTTTATGCATTTACTTGCATAGCAGCAGCAACATTTTATTTAAAACATTTCATGAAATATTTAAAGATTGAAGCTGAAGAACAATTTCATTGAAAACCGCAAACCACATTATAAGCATTGTGTTGTAAACAATATTGTAAAATGCCGTTAATACTGTTAATATGACATCGTAAGAGTTCTTACAGTGTGCATAAAGTGGTTGACAACACATTATATTGTGACAGTATTGTTAAAAGCTTTCATTCAACACACACACACAACTTAATAAATAAATAATTAATGATTGTTATCTCTCATAAACCGAAACAAGGAAATAAAGCAAAGCGTTATTATTAACACTTTACTTTGGGCACAGTTACATACAGTGAGCATCAAAAGAAAGTGTACATTAAAAAAAATATACATTAATAAATTACCGTTCTTTTTATTTTAAAATTGTTTCATTAACAGTTTTTAAAATTGAAAATTAAAAAAAAAAATTCAAAATATTGTGAAATTTTTTTCGGTTACTCTCCTTAAGTGGTACAAGTTGAGTTTGCTGATTGTTAGAATTTTATCCACAGTGTTTAGTTTCTTTTGACGCTCACTGTATAAACACATTCTCTTACTTTCGCTCCTCTATTTAATCTTTTGTTTAATGCTTACATTCACTCTCTTTGCGAATTTTGTAAAACTTTTTCGCTCCCCCATTAGATTTGTTTATGTTTACATCAAATGTAAACAAAGCATATGTAAATGAATACAAAAACACATCATATTGTAACACCACTCACTACACACACATATTTGGTGGTATTGAAAACAATCATAATAACTAACAGAGAAAGAAAAAAAGTAGAGAGTAAGTGAGTGAGAGAGTGAATGCTCTTTTCTTTTCAACACTCATGAATGTTAAATAATAATAGTTTTTGTATGTTTGCAATCGTATATGTAGGCGTCATGTTTTTGTTTTTATTTATAACAGTACTTCAGAGAGAAGGAGAGAGTAAGAAAGTGTGCATCATTCATTCATTTGTTTACATATTGTCGTGTTGTGTACAATAAACTAAAAACAATGCTTGTCATCATATCTCATGGCCATTTATTCAATGTGAAATCATCATCTTTTATTCAATTTTATTTTATTGTTGTAGTTGTTGTTCGATGTTATTGCTGCTGATGTTGTTAATTTGTGTCATTTGTCGCTATTAAAGTGAAATGAAACATTTTATTACAGCACACACAGGCAGTTACAGGCAACAGATATTAAATTTAATGGCATTTCTTAAGGAATATTTATGTGAGGGAACTATTGCTGAAGCATGTTATTCTTTAAAGACCGTAGGATATATGAGATGTGGAATTTGCATTAAAAGGAGATCCTCTTTGATTGATTGTTTTAATGCATATGGAGTCCTAGTGGTTAAATATTAAAACTACGTTCGATTCTGAAGTGTTTATGTTTCAAACATCTCGATCAAAACTTCCTTTCCGCAGAATACTGTCAAAAATTCTGAAAGTAAATAAAATTGCCATGAAAAGATTCTTAGAAATCTGTAGTTCGGAGTCCATTATAAGCTGTAATTAACATTTAGAACTACTTTCTCAAATGCTGTAAAAATAATATTTATCTGACGTACCGTATAACTGCAGAGCTGATGAACTAGCCAGTGTGGGTACGACCATCGAATTCTCCGATGAATTCTCGACTTTGAGCATCCCTTTGAGAATCTGTAGGCTCATAATTGAAAATGCGATCGTCGATTCCGTCAACGTCAGATGGTTGTCGGGGTCATTACGGGGCATTGCATTATGGGTACGCATGCCAGGCGCATTGGACTTGGACACACCTTGCTAATGATTTCTGCAGAAGCTGCAGGGATAAGGAAAAGGAGGAGACTGTCCTTCACCTGCTGGGTACATGCCCAGCTCTTTGCCAGAGGTGGAAGAAGTACTTAGGTGTTTACTATACGGATGATCTAGAGGAAATGTCAAGCATTGACTTCATCAGGAGCTCCGGGTGGTTTCGAGACTAGGGGATAGCGGAAAACTGTGGTAACTTAATGGGCCCTATGTGGCCTAAGTGTGTCCATCCGATTCTTTCGGACCTACCGACACTCTGACAAAGGTCATGCATGCATGACGCTACACCCACAAACGAATTTAGCACCTACTCACCTGTATTCGACAACATCAGACGTCTGTTGCTTAGCAGTTATCGAAGAATTGAGATTGAATGCCAAACACTATATGTAACTTCTACAATTGTCTACCAATTGTTTTAACATATTTTTTTTTAACTGTTTTTCAAAGGTAATGTTCAGCCGTGTTGAATTCTCAAGACACTCCTTTCCAGTATAGCTACATGCAAAAATGTCCTTACTTTACTCACACACGTCTGGATACGCAATTTGAAGACAGTATAATGGCTCACCTTTTAATGTCAAAGTGAAGTGTATTTCAATCAGAATAGTAACCCATTAACTGGTGTGAAACGTTCCCTTCAATATAATTTTTATTTCAATTGAAAATGTGCAAAAGATAGTCTAGTTCTACTAGCATAATTCAATTCATTCATAGTGAAATCGATTAAATCATTTCCTTTCTAAAATGTTTAGAAACGATATGACTTATAAAAGTGTCGGGTTTTCTTTAAGTCTTGTTTTGTTTGTGTGCCTACAAAATTGGAAACAAAAAAATCTTTTTATGAAATACAAAGTGTCGCAACCATATGAGGCAATACAAATGCCGTTTTCATTTTCATTCTTTTGTTTCTTTCCACGTTAATTGCTTTAGAGAGGCTCTCATATGGAAAATGTGTTGAGCTTTTGAAAATTATTTAAGAGCATAAAAGAGAAAGGAAAAGTTGAAATAAAAAGAATAATTTGTACAAAAGAATTGAACAATATGGCGCCTCTGGCTGAAGATGAATGAATGAGCCCCCATTAATTTAATTGCATGAAACAAAAAAAGAACAGGCTGTGTGTGCTGTAAAAATTGTTTATAGAATTATTTGCTTATTCTTATTGGCATAGTTGGTACATGAATATCCCACACTACGACTTATCATCTCATGAGAAATAAACCAGAACTGGATCAGTGCTCTAACATAAGGCAATGAAAAGACTTAGAGGCCTTAAAAGATCAAAATTTATTAATCTTCTACAATATTTTTTATACAGTAGTAGCAGTGTAGTGTAGTGCTTGACTACAAAGCCTAGCAATTCAAGTTTAAACAACTAGAGGAAGCCAAAGATCACATCATCACAATTTTTGAATTTTAAAAATTAAGCGATTTTAGTCTCCTACAAATGACCCACCTTGACAGCTTCTAGACCACTGCCTTTATTGATTTAAATGTATCTGCAATGAACGTTATAGCAAGAACAGACAGAAACATCTCTTGAGAAAAGAGTAGAGTTCCATTTCAATGCCTACAATACATGTCTGCCATGAATCTATCACTGCGAGGTTCATTCACAATAGGTTAGTCACGTGTTTAGCTGGCAAAAACTTCGCTAATGAGACTGAAACAAAATACTAAGAATATTGAGGCCATTAGTTAAGCTGGTGAAATATTTCTTAAAGCAATGAAAAGGAATACAAAAAGAATTGTGCTACATGAGCTTAATTGTAGGTCGTTTACTTTTGACCAAGAACTTAGTACTTGAGGCCTATCGAATAATTGTTTGTTGATTTTAAAAAAGGTATTCAACTCTTTCGTAAAAAATGTTTCACATTAGTAAAGAACTACGATTTCAAAAAGTTGCATGCTGTTATACAATATGGCAACATTAAAGCATTCGACCATAAAACATGTGCATACTTTAGGGATTTTGAAAATATTAAAAATTAGTTGCATAACAACAGGCATGAAAGTTTCAGAAGTTAAGTAACAAATTAATACAGCTTGCATTTATATTCTCAATAAAATCATAAACAATAAAATTTCAAATGATTACAATTCAGAAAATAAAAAATATTTTTTATTTAATTTTTTTTTAATTTTTATTTGTTGTGTCTCAAAATATTTGTTTATCTATGCTGACCATTTGTTTATTTATTTATTTTTCCTTAATTCTTTAAATTTCTAATTTTGTTTAATTTAATTTATTCATTTATTTTCTTATTTTTTTTAATAACATTTTCAAATTTTAAACTTCTTAAACGATTGCTTATTGTCTCAGAATTAAATTCAATCTTTTTGTGTTTCGTATTCTATTTTTTTGTTTGTTTATCTTTCTTAATCGTCTTCAATTTATAAATTTAAATTTATTTGTGTGTGTGTGCGTTTGTGTATGTCATACTCTTTAATCTACATGTGATGCTTTTTACTCTGATAGTATTTATGTAAGCATTGTTTGTCTTTTTCTTTCCTTCTCTTTCTCTCTCTTTATCTGTCTCTGTATTACAATAAATTATAGAACATGCATGACCTTGTTGCCGATATATTTTATCCATAATGAGACCTCTGAGGTCAAGAGTAAAAAGAAACAAAAGACAAGAACGACAAAAAAAAACAACAAAAACAACAAAAGCAATCTTTGTATATAGGAAAAGTGAAGCTGTCATTAATGGCAAAATGAGATTATAACTGTAAATGTAAATCAGAAATGCAGGACATGGCAATGGTAATGTAAATGCAAAGTAACAAAGGATAACACATAGAAATCTTACTAAAATTACATGGCTTTCAAGCGAATTGAAATTGAAAATTTTGAAGGCATCGATTCCATAATTCCATTTCGTAAAAGTAAACGGAAATAAGGTTTTCTGTTTCAGACATGCGTCCAAAATCCATTTTTCCTTAATTTTATCACTTTCCAGTCTAAAAAATGGCTATAATGGGTCATCAACCACGCGATAAATCTGTGTTCTATACAACCAATGTATAACCAACTTTAGGCACGCTTCGATTAGCCCAAAGGAGTCACAGTCTAATTGTGAATCACGCAATTAAGTTTAGATGCCTGTAGAGTTGTGTCTGCTGCATCAGAAGGCATGCTATTTGTGGATTGAAAGCGGCTTTGTGATAGCATGAGAGTTACAGATTGATTCGGACATGTTTTACTGTTATGGCTAATGAAATAATACTTCCCTCGACGGTTATACGGTATTCAGATAAACACCTTAATTGCGTAAATCGCAATAAACGCCAATATTGAGCTCAATATTTCATATAAAGTTTCAATTAATTATTGCGCAATAAATACCCAAATTGTTATAATATTGAGTAAAACTTAAAATACAGCACTGTCATAAGTATGTTCAGTGAGTATATTATAATTATCGGAACACTTTCTATTGGTATTTGACAACTCAAATGTCAACAATGAGAAACAAGAAAAAAAGCAATAAAACAAAACAAAAACAATGTTGTTGAAACAACCAGCTGTTTTGTTTACCAGCTGTCAAATGAATATTGAAAAAGCAGCTGAACTGCGTATATTATTATGTCTGAACACTTAAAATATTATACTCAATAAACCGAATATTGACTCAATAAAAGTGCATATCTGAACATAGTGTTAGTTTCGTTCCATATGGACATAGAATAAAAACCTAAAACCTGTAGCCAAGTATGCAAGTATTATTGAAGCGTAAAACTTTTTTCTTCAGTTACTGCTTTAAGTATAATTCTATTCCTCCTTCATAGAAAGTTAGATAAACTTCTGAATTCTTTTTTATAGATTTCTCGTTCGAAAAAACAAATTATTCAGTACTGAGATAATTAAGCCTCTTAATTGATTATAATGCCTCGACAGTTTTTGTGAACGTCAATAATAAAAAGTTATTGCCGTGTATTAAATTCTAAAGCACAGCTGGGAATAAACAGATATATTACTAGGCTGCAACGAACATATCGAAGCCCAAAGTCTAAAGTGCCAAGAGACAATACACTCATGGTTTGTACTTGGGCGTTGTCATAAATGACCGAAATTCATGGTTTTTTTTAACCAAAATCGTCCCGTAGGAAATGATTTCTTCTTAATACCGAATAGTCTCTCTTGGTAGTCAATTTGAATAATAACTCTGAACTTGGCAACCGTTTGTGCTCAAGCTTATTGCAATGCCTTAACCAGTCATCAGCCACTTTGGACACAGCATGATTATTTGCAATAATTCTCGCAGTAGGAAATTTAATTTCTCAAGTTCTTTTTGCATTAACTCATTTGTATACTTTAAAGTATATTAAGTATATTTTAAACTATTAAGGTATACTTTAAACTATTTAAAGGCAGGATTTTAACGGGCAGATAAATTGTTTTTCTGTATTATAAGTGGACAATAACGTAGAAGTGAGCGTTAAGTTAAAGCGAGGATCATCCTATCTGTAACTTTTAAAGTAAAGTTTAAGTCTGAACTTGCCATATTATATATTATTTTCAATATGGCATCCTCAAATATAACAAAAATGAGCAAAAACCACAAAAAAGAAGCTTGTTGTTGCCACTGCCTTAAAAAAGCTTGTTTTATTTAGGTAATGTATCGACATTGCTTCTGCACTGCCATATTTTTGAAAAAGTTAACTTGATTTTATCTGTAGGTTCTAATAACGAAAAGAAGTTAAAGATGGCTTTTAAAGTTCACTTTAGCTAAAGTTACCTTTTACTAAAGTCAACTTTAACGGTAAATTGTAATAATGGCCCTTAGAGGTGTAGTCTAATGCAAGTGATTAGAAAAGACTTTTAATGTTTACATCCAAATTGGCAGATTGCAATCGTTTAAAGCGTGATTAAATAACATAGTCTTTACAGAGTTTGATGATTTCCTTTCTTATAAAGAAATTTATCGTGAAGTTAACAAAATTAAATGCGACAAAACAAATATTTGAATGGCTTGAAACAAGGAGTGTTTTATTATCAATTTTTTTTATTTCATATTCGAGTGGTTGCTACACTCATTAAGAAATAAATTTCCAAAGAACATGCCGCCAAAGGTTTTTGAATCAGAAACATTAACAGAGACTGCAGTTCTTATGTAATAGTATGAGTGTTGGCAGCAATATAAACGAATCATCATATTAATAAACAAATTATGTACATGCATGCCATTCTCTCTCTCTCTTCCTCACTTTCAATCTGTGTTCTGTCACACCGTATTCATTTAAATAAACAACTTACACATACCATACTCCACCTCCCTCTCTCTCTCTCTAACTTTCAATCTGTGTTGTGTGATATCGTATAATTCTTATTCTTCGTATGAATAATGTTGAGGCATTAATTCCTGAGCATTTGTTTGATGTTGCAATCAAACAAAGAAACAAAAAATTCTATTGTTCATACGCATTGATGCACGTTTATATGAAAATATACAAACAAACAAGAGTATTTTTTCTTTTTTTGTTTTTTTTTTATCGTCTTCTGTTTTGTTATTGTGCCAATTTGTTATTGCGTTGGATAAGTGAGCATGTGTGTGTGTGGGTGTGCTTTGTTTTATTTTTCTTTTTCATGTTTTCTTTGTAACACATAATAATGATGACAATTACGAGTGTGTGTTTGATGGCAATAATTTTGTTTATATTTCATGCTTTTATCCACTTACACGTTTACGTTTATAACGAGAGAAATATTGTAAGATGGAGAGCACAACATGCCCTACAGAGTATTAAAAATGACAACAATAACAACAACAATATGTATGTATCAATGTTGTTTCAATCATTTTGAAGAAAGGAGAAGGAAATTTAATGTTTATATAAATACACTTGGAAAAATTGTTGTGAATGTTTATGTTCATGACTCCACAATTTTTTATTTTGATGTTACAGCACTTTGTAAAATTATTGCTGAATTATTGCCTTGTGTTGTATAGCCCTGTAAGGCTTATTTAAGAATATCACATCCATTCTAAATAAACCGGGCATAAACTATCAAATGTTTTAAATCGAAATCCAAATCATTTATAAATTTCAGTGGAAGTGAATTAAAAAATGCTTCGGAATAACGAACTACAGTGAGCATCAAAATAAAATATACATTAAAAAAAAATTCTTTAATAAATTACCGTTATTTTTATTTTAAAATTGTTTCATTGCCAATTTTTAAAATTGAAACAAAAGAAAAAATTCCAAAATAATTTCGAAATATTGTCAAATTTTTTCGGGTCCTCTCCTTAAGTAGTAAAAGTTGAATTTGTTGACTGTTAGACTTTTATCCATAGCGTATAGTTTTTTTGACGCTCACTGTAAAAACGTTATAAGTGTGTTCAAAATAAAGAGATCTTTTCTACGTCATGCCGTAAAATTTTTACTGTCAGCTAGAATTATTTGAATAAATCAAGTTTAAGGTTTTCTGCCATTGCGAAGCTCCACATTTTCCGAACTAAACAATTGCGGAAAACTAAATCTAGCACATAAGATGGGATAAGGTATGATTTAAACATATTTCTAAACAAAATAGCAATAACACTACTGATAATTAGCTTTCAAGTGCAGCATTGTAATATAAAAATGACCTCACAAAAAACACTCAACACTCTCTCCTATGCCACCATAATCACTTAAATTTATCTTAAAATTTTAATTTCAATTACTGATGATTCATCCATTTTTAATTGATGCATTTGTTACAGTGTCTTACATCGTTATTGTTGATCAATGTTATCGATTATTTGCATCTAATTAAGGCAGTCATTCGATTGAAATTAACTTTATTGGGCCATTAAAAAATACATTCAATGCTTGTGTTGACTTATGCTGCTGCACTTACATGCAATTAACAGGTTGTCTTGATTAATTGGCCAAATTCATGGTGTTTGTGTGAAATATTGCTTCGAATGGAAGGATGACGATAACGATGGCAGTGTTCGTGGTACTGATAGATTGCAATGCAATAATGCTTTGAAAACGGCTAGTATTTTATGTCGTTAACACGGGCAGGGGAAAAAAACGAAAGTGTTGATAAAACTGTTATTTAATGTCCATCTTTAAATGTTGCAGATGCTAAACGTTGAACTACTTATTGAAATATTGTTTTCACTTTTCATAATTTCAGTTTGCTTAGTTACCATGTGCCTTATGTGTTACTTCTCAATCTAGTGTTTCGTTTTTTTTTTTACTTTAAGGCACTAGATTGCCAATGGCAAGGGAAATTAGATTTATGAAGGGCACTAAACCTCCAGTGATGTGAAAATGCTTTTAGACAAAATGCCTGTCAATGTAAAGTTTTATTGTAGGAAAGTATCTTTAAGTACCTGTTATATTATTTACTAGGAGCTCATAAACTTTGATAGTCTTCTAGGAAAAGCTCATTAAATGTTCTCAAGCCTATAAAATCTTGCAAATGCAGTTTATTCTGTAATACATGATGATTAACTTTAATACAGTATTATCTTGAATAGAACATAAGGAAAATTAAGGAGAATTTTTATTTAAAAAAAGGAAAAATAATCAAATAATTTTTATTTTATCTTTCATTTAATAAGCCGGTAATATTTCAATACATTTTTTGGTAAAAATTGCCAATTTTATTAAAAAAATTTCTTCTTAAAACATATTCAAATACAAAAAAATCAATGACAGGAAATCGTTAACCCATTTTTATCGTTCATTTGCATAAAAATTTCCTCTTCCGATTGCCATCGTTAAGGTCCATACGTACATACGTACACCTTTTGTATTCTGTTTGTTGATGGCATTGAAGATGTCGTTGTTGCGGACATATTAAGTGGTCACGCAAAATCAATAAAAAATATCTTTCTCTTCTTCTTCCCTTTTTTCAATTTTTCATTTTCCAATAGGCGTATAATAAAAACGAAATTATTTTCTTTTACAACAACAATAACGTAAATTGTTGTTGAATAAATTTTAATGGATTTCTGTGAACAGTCACAGCTGGTGAATACGATTGGCAGGAATACGGAATTGATTTTTATTCATCATTAATGACTCCGTCCCAAAGGCCATTTCTTAGGCATTTTCCGAAAATTATCGGAAATAAAATGAAATATGAATGGAATGTTGTTTCAAACGATAAAAGAAATTTAAAACGAAAAAATTGTTTGTAAAACGAATTTCCAAAGATTTTTTGGCAATAATAGGAGGCATTATAACCTAAAAAAATTTTTCTAACAAGTAAAGTTCAGATTAATTCAACGTTAGTAAGAAAATGTCGTTAAAATATTGTTATTGGTGTTTTGCTTTTACATCGCTTAACATTTAAATTATAAACAAGAGCTACAAAAACAAAACAATGTAGTAAACAAAACTGTTTAAAAATTCTCGTTCTGCTTAATATAACAACAAATACCAGCATAAAAAATGGTAAACAAGTAAACAAAAATACAACAACATACACCAGCACAAAAAAGAATGGTAAACAAGTAAACAAAAATCCACAAACAACACTACAAGAATAAATGTAAACGAAATACACAAACAACAATAATGAAACTACGATGATTACATTTACAGAGAACGTGGGCGAACCCACGAACATTCGCCTTCGAGAATATTCATCAGACTGTTTACCCTGCCATATACAAGGCAAGGCAAAGCCGGCGAGTGAGTTCAAATCGAAATTCAGTCACTCTTGTGTGAAGACGCGGTGTGTTTGGAGAGAATAATTGTGGTTTGAAGATCTCCGTTACAAAGATCTGTCGAATAACTGTCTAGTGATTATTATTGTGTATGCAAGGAGCAATTGTTGTTGTTACATCAAGTTGTGAATAGTGGCACATAGAATTGTGCGAATAATAAAGAATTTTAATTAAAACTAAACACAAATTTATTTTTATTTTATTTGCAATCTACGAGCTCATATTTTAAACGTTTTTAAAAGGTAAAAACTTAACAAAATGAAATCCGAAGAGGTAATTCGAATGCATTCCAAATTTAAAAAATTCAATTTATTCGCTTAAATTTATTGACTGCAAAAAGCAAAAAAAATTTGAAAATAAATTTAAAAAATTTTCACAATAAAAGAAAAGAGAAAATCCTGTGCGAATTGTTGTGAAACGAAATCCCTGATTTACATCGCCCAACAGAAAACAAGCAACCGCAATGATATTCGCTTTTAAGATAAATTGTTTACTTCTTACGGAATGTTGGCAATGCCAAAGAATTGTTAAAACATTAATCACAAGTACAATATGTGGCATAATGGAATTGATAAAAGAAAATCGAAATCGAAAAAAGAGAAAAACAAACATTTACGGGCAATAAATTTGACATGGTCACGGTAAATATTGGAACATGCAATGAAAAGTTCTTTTTAAACTTATAAGGCGTGTGAAAGGAATAAATTTTATAAAATAGTAGGCTTAGTTGAAAACCATCAGTCTTCTCTTAACCGCAGTTTGCTTTTACTCAATACAATTTGTTCGTTTGGCATCAAAGTCAAGGGGAACAGTAAACCAATATCTGGAATTTTTTTCTTTGATTCTTCCGTAGCTTTGGTCTCAAGGTCTGGTAACAAGATCCTCTGTATTCATCGCCAGTTTTTCTGCGAACATAAAGTAGTCCAGAGCGAAATGATGTCTTTGGTATCTTTACAGCCTCCTTAAGAGGCCTCTGTTCTTTAACGTTTTTTGAAGCTTTAGAAAAACTTCTTCCACCAAATTTCCACATGTCAGTCCACTTATGCCTTCTAATCGATTATTTACAATCAAAAATTTATCGCTTAACATCTTTTAGTCTTTAAAACAAATTGCTGCCATAAAAAAATCGTGACCCTCTTGATATAAAATAGTAAAAAGGCCACATTTTATATAAGAAATATTAATGAAAGGCTTTTAAGTGTGATCTTAAACTGCATTTGAGTTTTCAAGTGGAAAGTCATTTTATTTTTTATTTAACAAATTCCCCTTTTATGACAAGCCACGCAACTCAAATAAAAATTGGTTTTTTTTTGTGAGCATTTTTTCCATTTCCATTTTGCTTTTTGCCTGTCGCTGTTTTACCATTAAAAAAATGGCCAACCAAGCGCACAACCACAAAAGCTAACTTTATTGCCACAAAAGGAAAAGGAATGTTGAAGTCATAAAAACACAAAAAAACATTCGCTAATAAAGAAAATTTCATACAAAAAAAAAAAAAAAGAAAAGAAAATAAAATGAAAACTTTTCTCTAAAACAGTAGCAACAAAACGAAATTAGGTTAACAAACAACACAAAAAAAAAGAGAAAGTAAAGAAAGTTTTCTTCAATAAACATTAATTTTCATTGAATTTTAAATACAATTTAACCCGCAAAAGATGTCATAAGTTGTAGAATCTTGCAGAGAAATTAAGGAAAACTAACATACGATCTCTACTACATGTATCAGGCTATGTTCACTGGTCTTCAGATTATTTTGTGCAAAAATTTTCCATTTCTTGCGCCACAAATACTTTCCTTGACGCAATGCAAGCCCTCCTGTAAAACAAAAAAAAGTTTTTAACACTCACTTAATTCATAAACGCCTGATTCACAGCATGTATTCGCTTTTCCAAGAAGCACAATAAAACCAACACATTATGGCTTTAACGACTCTTTCTCAAAAACTATTGCAAACTGAAAAAACTTTCTAAACGACCTATAACACATACCTTTTCCTCTTCGACCATTAAAAAGTACTTTTTCTCTTCATTTTCTATTCTTCTAATGGATAAGGGCTTAGCAAATATTTTTTAGGCCAATAAGTCATAAAAGTTAGAAACCAAATGGCAAATGTTTATTGTTGTTCGGCATATGCCCAGCCATTATTCATAACAGACATAAAATTCTTAAAGCAAAAATAAACAAAAAAATTCTAAAAAGAATGTCAGGAATGTTAGGTTAGGTTAGTTTTTAGGTGTAGCTTTCTCGGGTCTTATAAGGTCCCTAATAATAATAAGGTAATACCTCATCCGTGAGCCTTATGAAAGTGTAGATTTTTTTTAAATCACCTCTGGCTGGACACGTTTTGTCCAAGAATTCTTCTTCTTAGATACCCAAGCGCCGTACAATGACAGAGAAGTTATTCTGTAGTCTCCTCTTCTTGCAGCTTCTGCATAAGTCGTTATGAGATGTCCTCAGTCTCCTGGCGTGCGCACCCAGAGGCCTGTGGCCTGTTATAACTGGTATGAGGTTCGTTAGATAGAATCTTGTTAGGTTCAATACAAATCCTGTTCTAAATAAATCCGTGTCAGGCCAGATCGGAACAGGAATGGCGAGAGCTCAAAAAAGTCGAGATGTATGAATGATACTCGTAAATTCTATCAAAAGGTTAAGCATCTACCCGAAGGTTTTAAGCCCGGAGCGTCTTTCTGAAAAGATGAGAATGGAAACCTGGTAACTCATTCGCAGAAGGTGCTGAGGTTGTCGAGGAAACACTTCTCTACGCTTATCTACAACAAGTGTGTTCATTAACCCATCTTATCTAGGAATTCAAATGAATTTTTCGTGGTGCCTGCTTTTTAGCAAGTGCGTTGGCCTTGTTGTTACTTTCGATGTCCTCATACCCCGGAAACCAAATGAGGATAACCACTGAACGTCTCACTAACTCTTCCAGAGACATCCGTCATTCTTGAATAATCTTAGATGTGGTGTACGTACCCTCTAGGGATCTAATAAACGATTTACTGTCGGTCAATATCACCATACGATATACGATAATTATGAGATGAACATTGAATGCAAAACAAAAAATATTTTCTGTAAATCGATAAAAAAAATTTGTAAACCTTTTAGGAGAGGCTTCTGAAACTTCCTTTGGAATATTCGATATATTCCCCCAAAAACAGTTTTCCTTAAATTTTCTTTTCTTTTAAATTGTTTATTCAACTTCTTACAGGACTTTTTTGTTTCGCGTAAAAAATTCATGGCAGTTAATCAAATTTTACAACAACCTCCACTTAATTCTCAACAACATGCCTCCTGTTATAATAAATATCGCAATAATATGACTGTGATATATTTGCGAGTGTGTGTAAACGATAAATCAATCACTGAATTGTTATCGCTTACGGTTACAAGTTAAAGCACTTTGTAACTACACCAGCATTATTTGCATCTTTCGTAATCGTCTGCTTATCAAAACACATTCATTGAGTGTGTGTGTCGCTTTTAATCGGTATCCATTTTTTAATTTCTTGTCATTCTTGTTGTCCCATTTGTTGTTTTTGTTTGTTGCTTTTTAAGTGCTTTTATTGAATTAAAGTCAAGTAAGAGATTTGATTTCAAACCTGTTCGAACCTGTTTTCCACCACCAAACACAGCAACGATAACAACAAACACTACCACTTAAACAAACCCGAATTGTTCAACATGAAATCACTTTCAAATATTTTTACACGAGGATGTTGTGTGTTAAGTGCCATGACACTAACAAAAACCAATGTTCACTGTTTACTCTGAGGAGTTTAAATTTCAAATATTGCCTCACACCTATTACATGCTGATATACAACATGTTGTTGTTGAAATTGCATATGAACGACTGCAGTTACATGTACGTTTTTCAATTTGAAAATAATATGTGCCTGCAGGTACAGCAACTAACGGATACGTTTTAAGGCATTAAAATACCTCACAGGTAAAGGTTATAGAAATGCTTCGAAGACTCTGATAATACAATAAAATTGCCATGAAAAAGTTTCTGAAAAATTCGATGTTCGAAGTCGACTTTAAACTGTAGGTTCATCCACTCAAATTTTAGCAACAATGCTACGTTTGCAGCTAGGCTAAACTCTCTTTTGAAATCAAAAAGTCAATTGAGAAAATGTTGCACAATTTTTTTTATAAACTGGCAATATATTGTTACTAAAATGAAAAATCTAAATACTAGTGTTTTGCTTTTACATCATTTAACATTAAAATTATAAACAAAAATACAACAACAAACACCAGCATAAAAAAGAATGGTAAACAAGTAAACAAAAATACAACAACAAACACTACAGGAATAAATGTAAACAAAATACACAAACAACAATAATGAAACAACTATGTTTACATTTATTGAGATCTCGAGACAGCGAAGCCTTCAAGAACATTCATCAGACTGTTTACTATGCCATAGGCAAAGCAGGCGAAGGAGTTAGTGAAGTTCAGTCAGTCTTCTGTGAAGACACGGCTCGTTTGAAGAGAGTAATCGTGGTTTGAAGATCTCCGTTACAAAGATTTGTCGAACAATTGTCTAGTAATTGTTATTGTTTATGCAAAGGGTATCAACAGAGGAACATCAAAGAAAAGCAATTGTTGTTGTTTACATAAAGTTGTGAACAGTGGCACACAGAATTGTGCGAATATAATAAAGAATTTTAATTAAAATTAAACACAAAATTTATTTTTATTTTATTTGCAATCCACGAGTTCTTGTTTTAAACGTTTTTAAAAGGTAAAAACCTAACAATATTCAGTAACTAGGAGGTAAGTCTTAAAAATGTTTCCAATCACTGTCATTGTGCAAAGGCACCAGTCGTTTTTTAAAGTTTTTCTAAACTTATTTAAATTCCTATACATTTTGACCATTAGTTAAAGGGTTAAAGGGTTTAACCCCATTTGAAAAAGGTCAATTTAAAGGTAAAATAAGTGTTGAAGCGTAAAAAGGTAACAAACTATGATGTTAATAAGCTGAAGGCATCATAAATTATTTTTCCTCTTCCGAACAAATGTACGCATAGAGGCCATTTCACATGATGTTTTCCTTTTTTAAATTATTGATTGGATTTTCAACATTTGCTGGCAGCACGGTCTTTCATCAACAAGTTTTTTATTTTATTTTATTTTCTTTTCACATTCATTCCCATGTGACTGCCACAAACGATGACCTTCGAATTCAATTGAATCATAAATCTTCATTGAATTGATTTGTTTAGTATTTCCTAAGCAAACAATTCCCCACTCAATAAATGATCCCAGAACATATGCTACAAAATGTTTACTGCCGTTTGTAGTCCTTTTTTCGATTTCTTTATTCTTCGTATTTTTATTAGTTTGCGTGAGCCCACAGGATTTTTGAGCACAATTGGACCACAAAACTTCTTTCCTTTTGTTTTAAGTGGCATTTTTAGGGATTTTCTTTAGTTCTTCTCTTTTTATTTGTTGTTGCGCCAATTACAAGGAAAATAAACAGAACACGTTGCTTGTGCTGGAAATAATGATAATTTATTTGAATTTATTATAAAAGGCCCTTGGGATACAAGCATGAAGGAATGTATGAGATTAGTAGCTGTAATCATAAACTGTTTTTATTGTCTTTATTTATAGCAATTTTTCAAACAGTTTACTCCGTTTTACCTGTAAGCCCATGGGAGAAATAAAAATGTTTTCAAATTGTAAAACACTGCGTATGAGTGATAATTAACTGCCGACGATATCACTCATACACCAAGACTACACAAAATTTTTTAAATGTCAGCAATTTAGCCCTCAGCCAACAACGCACGTTAAGAAATGTTTTTTCTTCTTTTTAAGTCACTACTGAGTTGGCTTTTGATGGTCATGTCCACCATAAATCTTCTTTTACAATGGTTCACCAATTTTATAGTTTTTTATTGTCCCTGGTTGTTATTGTGGTGTTCATCGTCCAACCACCTAAACAACCTTTGGAAAAACTTTATTTTATTGACAACATAACAATCGTTTGTGTGGTTGTTGCAAAGAAAAATGAACTTAAAATTGTTAAAAGTTCAAAATTCTCAAATCAGCTTGAAGATAAAATCATGCCAGCAAAACTTTGAAATCATTAATGCTGCTGCTGTGAAATGGGGGGGAGGCGGTGGCTTTATAAGAAATTGACATTTATTGGATCAGTTTACAGTGCACACAGCAGGAATATCAATATGATGTTTTTTTTTCAAATAAATTTTACCTTTTTGTAGGGGAAGTGGCTAGCGTTTCTTGTAAATTTAAGCAGGAAAAAATTTGGTTTTTTTCTTACTAATGTTTTGTTTGTTTTTATTGTTGTTATAGTTATTGTGTTACATATTTGACAAAACGAATGGGACGTGAAAAGAATAAAATGAAGAATAAAGAAAAGTAAAAAAAATCATGAAGTTTTTATTCCACAAACCCTGTGAGAATTCGAGCCTTTCACAGAGTATTTGTGTGTAAATTTGGGTGTGTTCCAGAGATCAGCAATGAATCGTTTTTTCGCTACTCATAAGCACTCATGAAATTTTGAATATATGTGAGTCAACAATATTGAAATTTAACTATGTACTCTGATTCATTCATACTCACTACAACGTTGATTTATAAGTACAAGTTGCAATGAGTATGCGTACAAACGTTGACGTCAAACTCATTCCATTCGAAATATGTTTGATTCATACATACATAATTGGTCATTATAACCCTTCAGTCAGGATTACGTCCTAGTTTCTCACAACACTTATGTTGTGTGTGTTAATTTTATACATGAGTGATGGGATCTACAGTTTAAAGTCGACTCCGAACGACAAATTTTTGAGAAACTTTTCATGGCAATTTTCATTTTACTCTCAGAGTATTTGCCAGAAATCTGCTGCGAGGAAGTTGCCGAAGAAATACTTTTTGTATTTTGTTTTGATGTCTGGCCTGGGGCTTACTACCTACTTGACTTCGGCGACTTATGTTTGGTTCATAAGCTCACTTATTTAGATTCATAGAAGAATTCTTAGAGTACTTATAAATGCTTCGTGTCTTAGTTGTTGTTGTTTTACAACAAAAGAAAAAAGACACATAAGCAAAAAAGGCGAAGCAGCAAGCAGACAGAGAGCAAACACACAACCTTTTAGTAAGTATTTTAGTGTTCGTACGCAAATCATACTTATTTTGTGAATCGTGTATATGTATGTTGAGTTATGGAGAGTCGAAATCAACAACAACATCATACGTGTCGTTAAGTATGAATATGATGAGTTTTTCAAACTTTGAATATGAATAGAGGAGGTTCCATTGATTTTAAAATAAGTATGAATGCGTATAAGTATTAGAAATTATGAGTATGATTCGATTCTACTCATCTTTTTGAATACTCATTGCTGATCTCTAATGTATTTCACTGCTTGTATTCGATTATTTGAGTTCGAATGCGATTGTAAAAGTAGTTTACTGGGTAGTTCTCATGGAGGTTTTTTTAAATACTGAATTAAATATCGTCTTATAAATTTACCAGTTGTGGCATAAGCTAGTGATTGAAATGCTTGACAAAAAAATTCATGTGAACTGGGATAAAACCCACGATATTGTTGTCAATTTCCTTCTCACTCAACAATTTTAAATTTTCTGTTTTAAAATTTTGAATTATTTTTTCTACATTAAAATAATTCTACCACTTAATGCTGAAGTAAAGGTTTTAAAACATTTTTAAATTTTTCATTTTTTTATGTCGTAACCAAAATTGCTCAGAATGAATGTGAACAAATTTTGTGTAGTTATGTGCACAACTACAAATTCTTGTTAACATCGTGGATGTATAGCAAAAAACAACAACAGCATCATGTATGTCATGTAAAAGATATTCTCGACATTTTGCTGACAACAATTTTTTTTTTTGTTAAATTTTTCAACAAAAAATTCTTCCACACCCGAATGTAAAAACTAAACATTCGCTTAAAAGTTTATTTTTTTTAAGTTTATGTCCTCAGCATAATATAATATGTGGCAATCCGCAATTTGTTGCTTTATTTGCTATTGTGATTGCAAATAAATTATTTGCACTAAAAATTACTATTAGAGAGAAAAAATGTTTGTATTTAAAAAGCTAATGAGAAAGGAAGAAAAATTTGGAAAGAAATTTTATGAGAATCTGCAAATCATATGAACTGAAGGCAAGTAAAATTAATTTAATATTTGATTAATAGCGGATGATATGATGTTTACAAAGACGTTCTCAACGATAAGTTCCAAGATGATTACTTAACTTAGTTACATACATTCATACATAATTGGTCATTACAGGCTTTCAGTTAGAATTGCAACCTAGTTTCTCACACCATCCATGTTGTGTGTGTTAATTTTAAGTAAAGGGACTTGCAGTTTAAAGTCCACTACGAACGTTAGATTTTTGATAAGCTTTCCATGGCAATTTTATTTACTGTGGGAGGAAGCCGGCGCATTTCGGAGATGTCTGACCGGGGACCTTACGTCCTACTAGACTACGGCGACATATAGATACTTACTTAACTTGGTTAGTCTTCACAACCCTTTGGTTAGGATTCCGAAATAGTTTCTTACACCACCCATGTCGTGTGTGTTAATTTAATCCAAGAGTGAGGAGAGAAACTTATCATAACAATTTTATTTATTTTCACAGTTTTTGCCAGCAGACTGCTGCGAGGAAGTCGTCAAATGAAATATTTTTCGTATTTCATTCTGTTCGAGATGTTTGAACTGGAGTTTGAACCACGGAACCGCGTCTAATAAGCAAACACAATTATGCTACGGCGACTTCAAGTTCAAACACATTCACCTCTTTACTAACATATTCTGTTTATATTCGTCACATTCATCATTAACCCGCATTATTCCGTTTGACAATATTTCGAAATTCTTTTTAATTTTTTCTTTTTGGGTCAATTTTAAAAACTAGCAATGAAATAATTTTAAAATAAAACAACGGTAATTTATCAATGTTATATTTTTAATGTGCATTTTCTTTTTAACGCTCACTGTAGTTTTTTATTTAAAAAAATTCTAGTATTTCCTGGAAAATCTCTCTTGAATGAAAAATTTTTATTTTTTAAATTTTTATTCATCGTTTGAAGTTATTTTATTCAAATCAACTGCATTATTTGAAATTACATTTCAAACATAACAATTGCAAAATTATGTGGAAAATTCTTAAATTCTTTTGCATATTTTCCTCCCTCTACTCTTACTACTTAATAGAAGATACTGTATTTCTATCACGAAATTTGTTTCTGTTCTGTCTCCCTGTAGTATTCAGTTGATTGAGAAAACTCAACAGCATGCAATGCATCTGCATCCAATGCAGAGCAGGTTAAAAGAAGGAACTGCAATCCTCTTGCTTAAGGAAACAAATTTTATTTCATTACGATTGGAAAAAAGAGAACAAGATAAATCAGTTGAGTGTAGAGTATTCATTATTACCGGAGTTTTATTATCGAATTGTACGTACAATGATGCCTAATCAAGTGGAACTAATGAAGTCTTCATCATCGTGCTCAAAACATTGAAAATTATTACACTTTTGCACTTGCACTTGCACTTCTTGTGCATTGGCACAGAGTAAGGAAAACTAAAAGAAGAAGCAGAAAAAAGAATAAATGTCTTAGGAATTACGGAAAAAAAATTAATGAAATATTGGCGACAAGTATTAGCTACAATGCCAACCAACCCATCAATCGCATGTCAATTATATTCTCTACAGGAATTGATAATAATTTCATGACGAAGAGGATTTTATTGATGATAACTTTTAAAGAAACATTGAAAAATTAAGGAAAATAATCGATATACAGTTGCAATTTATTATATATGTACAGTGATCGTTAAAAGAAACTGTACAATAAAATAATATTACTTTACTTTACTTACTTGGCCATTAACGACCCGATTAACGGATTTCTGCCTGCCGTAACACACCCTTCCTGGCGCCTATGCTTCTTGCGCGCCTTCGCCACTTGTTCACATCAATCGATGACAGGACTTCCTCGATTTGGTCCTTCCAACGCAAGCAAGGTCGTCCTCTTCTCCAAATTCCGCAGATCACCGTATCAAATACCCGTCTCGCCAGAGCATCCTCCTGCATTTGAACGACATGGCGGAGCCAACGCAGCCGCTGGATGTTCATACGCTGAACAACGTCATTAAGGAGCTCATACGGCTCACTGTGGAATCGGATGCAGAAATCCTCGCCAACGCGCACTGGACCGAAGATGTTACGTAGGACTTTTCTCTCGAATACCCTTAAGGCTGCTGCATCAGTGGTCAATAGAGTCCATGGCTCTGCACCATAAGGAAGCAAGGGCAGAATGAGGAACTTGTAGAGCGTTAGCTTCGTCGTAAGAGAAAGGTCCCTGCTACTCAATTGCTTATTGAGACCATAGTAGCACCTGTTGGCAAGAGTGATCCTGCGCTTGATCTGCAGACTGACATCATTTTTGGTGGTAACGGTGGAGCCAAGATAAATAAATTCCTTGAATATATCGAAAATTATCGGCCGTAATCTGAGATCCAATACGCCGCAAGTCCGTACTTGTCGATAAAATATACTTCGTTTTGCCCTCATTTACTTCCACAACCATCTTAATAGACTCCCGTTCAATATCGCTAAAGGGAGCAGCAACATCTCAATTGGTATGCCCTATAATATCAATGTAGACGGTGTACACAGGTAACTGGACACATTTATGGAAAATAGTGCCATTACGATTCACTCCTGCCTTCTACAGGACACTCTCCATAACGAAGTTGACGATGTCGCATGGTAAGGGATCACTTTGTCTAAGTGCCTCAACGTCATTCTGCATAACCTTATGAACTTCGTAGACATATCGTGCGTAAACATTGCGACAAAAAGACTCTTATGAGCCTCTTATGAGGCTATAGACGGTGTTTTTCATGGGTTTTCTCCAGGATTTTAAGAATTCTTCATTGAATATTTGCTCCTCCAATGCAAATGTTGAACTCTGTAAGTCACCTCCAGTGTCCCCGTCATTTAAAGCCAAAATCAAACCTCCATTATTTTTTTGAATGAATATCAATAAAGATAAACCCTCAACTAAATTCTTATGAAGAAAACAAAATTGTCGTTCTTTTAAAAATTTAATTCCAACTAAAATGAACACGAAAACATTTCTCCTTTTCCCCTACGTATACATATTCTTCCCCTAAATAATATGAACAATTTTCCTTGAAACTTTTTTAAATTGCAAGTCATTTTTGTAATTTTCTTTTAATATTTCACATTCTAATCTAAAACTCTATTCTTTTCTTCTTCTTCTTCTGTTTTTCATTTCAGGTAAGTCATAGAGTTTGGAAAGTTACTGTAGTTTTAAACGCTGACACTGACGCTGCAGCACGACACATGTGAGTAAGAAACTGCACAGTAATATGACACTTACAAGTATAATGTGAGAAGAATAAACCATTTAAAGTGAATGGGAGTGAAAAAGAGTGTCATGCGTTCGTGGTTGGGAAACTGAAAATAAATTTTATAGTGGATGTTGCCTTTTTCGACAGCGAACAAGAGCTCATGAGTTCAAAGTCTAGCCGTGTCAACTCGAACAAAACGGAGTATGAAAAAATATTTCTTTCGGTGACTTCTTCTCAGCAGTCTTTGAGTAAAACTCTGGGAGTAAAATAAAATTACCATGGAAACCTTCACAAATCTGTTTCATGGTTAAAATTAATATACACAACCGGAGTGGTGTTAGATAGTGTGTTGGCTCAATAGACATGGAGCCACGGTTCAAACCCAATGTCAGACATCTCTAAGAAAACGAAATATGAACAAATATTTCTTGGGCGACTGCCTCTCAGCAGATTTCTGGCAAAAACTCTGAGCGTCAAATAAAATTGCAATGAGAAGTTTCTCAAAAATCTGTCGTTCGGAGTCGACTTTAAAGTGTACGTCCCGCTACTCATGTATAAAATTATCACACACAACATAAATGGTGTGCGAAGCTAGGTCGTAATCCTGACTAAAGGGTTGTAATGACCAATTATATATGTATGTATGTATGTAAGTAAGTAAGTTCGCAATAATTATGCAAAACGTAAGCTCATTTCCTTTCGAAAATATTTCTTAATGCGTGTTTAAGTGACGCATAAAAACGTAGTCCAAAACAGTGTCAGTTGCATCTGCAATTTTGAGCCCCCCCTCCCATTTGACAACGTGTACTCAGAAACTTTACTAGCAGAACAACAAAGAAATTCTATCTAACGGAAGTGGAAACGACATGCTTTTATTTCCCGGAAGTTTTAATGCATATAAACAGCATGTTCCCCGTTCCTCTTGTTTAGAGTACATCCCTCTCACACACATTAAGTAATCCCCAGCAGGCAGACATTCTAAGCAAAACAGAATAACAAACTTTTTGTGTGGATTAATATGTAAATGCAATACAATTAACAGTAAACCATGCACACACATGCACACGCACATAATGACATGCAAGGCAAACAAATTTCTCTCTCTCACGTTCTCTCTTTCTCTGCGTGCAAACAATAAACGATTGTTTGTGTATACAGAACTTTACTTTGTTGGAATTGTTTTCTTTCTTTCGAAGAAGAAGACGACACATGAGAATGTATTGTTGAATTGCTAATTCAGTTTAATTTTCTTCATTTACAAGTGTTTTCTACAAAGACAAGCAATAAAAGCGTCGTCAAACATTTCTATTGAGGACATATTTTTCTTTTAAGGACATATTTTTTTAAAGGAATTATATGTAAAGCAAGTAAGAAGTGATCATAATTGAACATTACTTAGTGTCACTTACGCTCTCTTACGCTCACTTTATGTTTGAATTGGATTGGATTTTCAATTATTTCTTTACGAAACAAAAATCACTTTTTGATAAACTTAACCTTTTAAAATAAATTAAACTATAAGTAGGTAGGTTGGAGTAGTAGCCTTGCCACCAAAAGCACACTTGAACACGAAAGTTTGATAAACAAAGCGATATCCTTGACATCGATAGATAAAAGCTCCGAATTAAAACATGAATTGGAGAGCCAAATAATCTACATCTGTACCAGAGATCAGCAATGAGTATTCAAAAAGGTGAGTAGAATCGAATCATACTCATAATTTCTGATATTTATACGCATTCATACTTATTTTAATACCATGGAACCTCTACTCATATTTAAAGTTCGAAGTATTCATCATATTCATACTGAACAACACGTATGATGTTGCTGATTTCGACTCTCCATAACTCAACATATACACGAATCACAAAATAAGTATGAGTCGCATACGAACAGTAAAATACTCACTAGAAGGTTGTGTCTTTGCTCTGCTTGCTGCTCTGTCTTCTTACTTTTTATTTTCTTTTCTTTTTTTTTTTTTTTTTTTGTAAATGCAATAACAACTCAGACATTTATAAGTATTCAAAGTATTTTTCTAAAGTTTTGAATCTAAATGAGTAGGCTGGCTTATGAATCAAACATATTACGAATGGTATGGGTTTGATGTCAACGTTGTACGCATACTCATTGTAACCTGTACTTATAAATCAACGTTGTAGTGAGAATGAATGAATCAGAGTTCGTAGTTAAATTTCAATATTTTTGACTCACTTATATTAAAAATTTCATGAGTGCTTATGAGTAGTGAAAAAACGATTCATTGCTGATCTCTGTTATGTACCCAAGAGTTATTCTTTTGCCAACGATATGTTATCATATGAAAATCTTCACTTATTTACCCGCTTATTGGATTTCGACCTAACCACGGCAGTTGGCCACACCAATTGGTGGCAAGGCTTCCTCGGGACAAGGTCATCCACTACGTCAATTTCCGCTGATCCCCGCATCAAACACCCGTCGCGAAACAGCGCCGAGCTGGCAAATCTATACATACATAATTGCTCATTATAACCCTTCAGTCAGGATTACGACCTAGTTTCTCACACCACATACGTTGTGTGTGTTAATTTTGTCTATAAGTAAAGGGACCCACAGTTTAAAGTCGATTCCGAACGACAGATTTTTCGAGAAACTCTTCATGGCAGTTTTATTTGACGCTCAGAGTTTTTTGCCAGAAATCAGCTCTGTTGAATATGTCTTACCTAGGGTTTGAACTATGGTCTCACGTCTAATAAGCCAACTACGCTACCGGGACTTAATATTTTCGTAATAAGCATTCTGATTAGAAACTCACCACACCTTTTAAAACAACGACTAAAATTAATTATTACAAGTCTTCAAGAAATCTATGTGTTCTTCGGCTTTTAAAGTCTTTAATTGAAGCTAATAAGACTTTTTAAATATTTTTAAACATTTTTTGTGGTATGGATTATGCGTTTGAAAAATACTCACAGTTACAGACAAAAGTATTAAAAAAATCTTCTATTAAAACAAAAAAAAAAATTATTTTACAAGCAAACCTACAAAAATAAAAGCAATGTTTGAAATCTTTGTACTCCTACTGTACTTTCGTTGGTTTCAACATGCAAAATTTTGTTATTAATTCACATTCACATTCTCATTCCTATGCAATGCCAGGAGCTTTAAGGTAAACTGTACAGAGCACTAACAACTTCTGAAAACTACTACAAAACAAAACATTGAAACACAACAGAAGCAGGAGCAGAGTCTGTGAATGTATGTAGCATTGGCAGCAGAAGAACTCCTACTGTGGCAGCAGAAACAAACAATTTTAATTATGCTAATGGAAGAAATTAAATGTTGAAATTTATTAATTAAATTAAATTTAAATTAAATTCAAAAATTTTTAAAGTTTAAATAGAAAAATATGAATTTCAATTAGAATTTCAGAAAAGTTAAAACAAATGTTGTTTGAATATGGTTGGTTATGCTTTTACTAAATAGGGGCAGAAATTTAATATTTTAAATGGAAAATAAAATTGAAGAATTAATACGATTTTAGACTTTAAGTTGTTCATTTAAAATGTTTCAGATGTGTAATCATATTGGAGTATGGAGTTGTATTAAATATTTGTTTTTTTAACTTTAATTAAAATATGTGTGGGAAGATAAATTCGAATTTGACAATCCAAGACGCAAACCCACACTTTTAGCAGCAACACTTTTTGCTTCTAACAGGGTAAACTTTGCTATTAACAGAGCACTGCTATCTGGTTAACAGTGGCAATAAGTAGATTATTCTTCTACTTTGCAATTTTTGCAGACTATTGACATGAAATGTAATTCTCATTATGATCATTATTATTTGTGAACAAAAGTGTTGAAATGTAAAGGATGGTTGCTGGGGATGTTGAACGGAAATTTTCTCAACTCTCAATTATTCCAGCTATTCTACTACCACGGTTCGAAAGAGGACCCTCTGGACTGTATTACTGTATTACTATTTCTTATATGTTCCAAAATGACCACTGAGCTTCTACAGAATTTTCAATCAAAAAATTGATATTTTAAAAGTCAATTTTCTCAATACCATATCACTTTATATGCGACCTTATTGCAGATTATATAAAGAGGCCTTAAAACCTACATACATACATACATAATTGGTCATTACAACCCTTCAGTCAAAATTTCGACCTAGTTTCTCACACCATTTATGTTGTGGGTGTTAATTTTATACATGAGTGGTGGGACCTACAGTTTAAAGTCAATTCCGAACGACAGATTTTTGAGAAACTTTTCATGGCAATTTTTATTTACTCTCAGAGTTTTTGCCAGAAATCTGCTGAGAGAAAGTCGCCGAAGAAATACTTTTTGTATTTTGTTTTTGATGTCTGGCCTGGGGCTCGAACCCGGACTTTATGTCTAATAAGCCAACACACTATCTGCTAGGATACGGCCTTAAAACCTTTCTTTGAGTATTATACGGTACTCATAGACCTAGTATATGTCCTAAAGTTAGCTCCTAAACAAGTAGGCTTGTTCATATGGATACTATTAAACAGCTAACACTGCTCTATTAAGGGCAAATTTTGTTCTGTTAAGAGAAAGTACTGCTCTATTAATGCCAAATGTGGCGCTGCTACAATTTATGGATTGCATCTTGAATTTTCAAATTCGAATTTATCTTCACGCACATAATTAAAATATCCATTTGGGTTATTAATTAATAACTTGACATGTAAACGGGTAACAGGCGACTGACATTCTTAAACATTTGGACTTAACAGTCGCCATTATTTTCTTTTTTGATTTACGTGCCTAGTCTTGGCTTCAGTAGTATATGGCGTTTAATTAGAAGACTGTGAGAGAAGATAAATTATTTAATGAAATTACAAACACAAACAATGAAACACGTCCAAACAAACATGTTTAATATAAATATTAATAATTATGACATATAATGTCACATTTACAGAGAAGAACAGGGAACAGTTGAACAGGAAAGTTCAAATACGTGATGATTTACTTGTAAATAGATTTAGGGAAGAAGTTAGACTGGCAACTTTAGTTATTTAGATATTTGTATTTAAAAAAATCTCACTTCTTTATGTAAATCATTGAAAAGGAAAAAGTATGGTAAACCACGTTTACTTTCTAAAAAAGTTCTTCGTTTCCTCTTCTTTAAAAAATTTACTAAAAGACCTCACATGTACATAAATTTCCAACATGAAAGAATATATCAACACTGTTTAAAAATATTCCTGTTTTATTTTATATTCACAACTATTGTGACCTTTTTTTTGTGCATAAGGATTACTTGGCATCATTTACACCAGCTTGTTATGAGAATTTACTTGGTTTAGCCTTAAAGCCCAAATGAGACAAAAAGGATTTCAACAGAAATCAACACACATACTCCAAGGCATGGTCGTAAGCAATAAAGTCAATATCATTTGCATATGGATTGTAATACCTCAAAGCATTCTTTCTCTACTTAAAAGTAATTTTTTGACTTTTTGTTGTTGTAGTGTGATAGTTTTCTCTGCCAAGGGCATGCCACATACGATATTATCACTGACATTACTGTCTACAGAAGGATTTGAGTGGTTTTACGGTATAAGAGTTTACACTTAAAATAAATTTAAAAAAATGAGAGTAAACTACAGCTTATGTTGGCAATATTTTAAATTAACACTTGGAATGGTTTGATGACATTACTCAATACAAATTTAATTGACTTAAATTCAATGCATAAGTTAAAATGGAAATAATCGTTCGTGGCAAAAGCATGAATTACTTTTTTCCCACAGTGTAAACCCAGATGTTTTTAGATAGGTTAGGTTATGTTAGAGGACGTGTACTTTTCAATTAAGACTAGTACAGTACCCGGAGGTCGAATTGACCCATTTTACAACGTCTCACACCACTTATGTTGTGTGTGTTAATTTTATACATGAGTGGCGGGACCTACAGTTTAAAGTCGACTCCGAACGACAGATTTTTGAGAAACTTTTCATGGCAATTTTATTTGACGCTCAGAGTTTTTGCCAGAAATCTTTTTGTATTTTGTGTTGATGTCTGGCCTGGGGCTCGAACTATGGCTTTACGTCTAATAAGCCAACACACTACCTACTAGACTACGACGACTCCATATGTCTTTAGATAAATTACCGTTACTTTTATTTTAAAATTCTTTCATTGCCAGTTTTTAAAATTGAAACAAAAAAAAATTAAAAAAATTCAATTAGTGTATGAATAAATAATTTCTGTTTGCAACAACTAAGCAAACGAAATGGTACCCCCTCGTATGAATTTACATTTACAAGACAATATGTCATATGCTGGGAGTCTACATTTGATTTCTGTTTTTTCATTTTCTTTTCGTTTTATTTTAAAGAATGATGATAATGACATCAGTAATGTTGGTGATTCTCATCACCATGGCTTCCATGTTTTTTTCTCTTACTTACTACACCTACAACAACTACACAAGGAATATAAGGACGAAGAATATTTCTAAAATGGCTATATAAATACAATGAGCGTCAAAAGAATACGACGGATAAAATTCTAGCAATCACCAAACTCAACGTTTACCACTTAAGGAGAGTAACCGAAACAATTTGGCAATATTTTGAAATTTTTTTCTTTGTTTTAATTTTAAAAACTGTTAGTGAAACAATTTTAAAATAAAAATAACGGCAATTTATTAATGTATATTATTTTTTAGTGTACACATTCTTTTGACGCCCACTGTATATGAAAACAAAAATCAATTTTATAATTAATATGTAAATAAAGAGAAAACAAATAATATTTAATCATTTAATTAAAAAATATTTACAAAGTATTAATGCATCTGATTATTTGATTGTTTTATTGACTACTTGAATACATTGTTTAGGAAAAACGATTTGAAATATTGAAAGGATATTGTTATCAAATGAAAGGAAGGAAGAGGTTTTTGAAATAAATTTATTGCTTATTTAAGCGATTATATTGTTTATTCAGTTACCATATTTGTTCAAATACTTTAATTTAATAATTAATTTTCTTAACAGAAATTGATCAGGTTTTATGCATAAAATCTTTAATTTCCATAGAAAATGACATGCATGATTGCACACATAGACACTTGCTACAGTAAATATTATACTCTCGAATGTAAGCAAATAAATACTCATACAAACGCATTTAAAACTTTGTTTATATTTAACCATTAACGAGTGTAAACAACATTAATACATTCCTCTTGTTCTCCCTCACAATCTCTCTCTCTCAATCCCTTTCTCTTTTAGTTGCTGTATGAGTGTGTGTCTTATGTTACAATTTAATGCAGAGCATAAGTGTTGTTGTGAAATGACAAGTGGTGGCAGTGGTACAACCAGTATTTACATCGTCTACATGCTTTACATCTATTTTCTGTGACATAATCCCGGTGTAAGTGAAAGTGTGTGTGCAGCACATTTGTGTGTAAAGGAGTATGTTTTATATCCATTTTGTTGTCAATTCAAATACATGTGTGTAGGACATGTTGCCAAATAAAAGTGGTTGTAAAGTGTTAATAACGCTGCTTGCTTTGCTTTTGTTTTCATCATGTTGTACACAAGTATTTACAAGCCCGTGAGTGATGATAATTAATTATTTATTGAGTTAAGTGTTGAAAGCTGTATTCAAAATATTTAATACATTGCCAACAATCCAATGTAGTACACTTAAGAAAAACAATGTTGCAAAGGTTTACAGCACAATTTACAACACTTATGTATGCTTGTAATGGAAATACAACTGCATTGTTCAAATTAAAAAAAGGGGACAAACGAATGAATTTTTTTTTATTTTAACTCAACAAAAAGTAAATACATACGAGTACATAATTGGCCTTACGTCTAATAAACCAACACACGACCTACTATACTACGGCGACTTCAAAAATGTTAATACAGGATATGAATTTATACTTACTAGTAGCAGATACAAGACATCAAAGCGACCTAACAAATAATTGGTACCCTAATCCTAATATATTGTTACGTTTTTAACTTTTAAAAACGTTTAAAACATGAGTTCGTAGATTGCAAATAAAATAAAAATAAATTTGTGTTTAGTTTAGTAGAGTAACAATTGTTTCTCACTTTGCCACACTTCTGCCTGAGCACTTTGCTGACTCCTTAACAATTTATTTCCATCTGTGTTTTGTTTTTATTTCCCCCGAAGTGTTTCATGTCCTGTTATTTTCCATTTCCAATGTTTTTTTGATTGTTTTTAAACCGAAACGATATCTTTATCTGCACTAAAGATGTTGTTTTCATGCCATTTGTCTTCTATTCGAATAACAAAAACGCTTCTCTGTTTTGTTTTCAAGATTTCGGCTTCTCTTTTTGCTGCTACTCACGTTTTTCGTATTGTGCGAAACAATCGCTCCAAGTGTTTTGCGAGCATTTGTTTCTCTGGCAACAAAAGTAAGAAGTGTTTGTGTGTGTGTTGCTGGAATTTATTTTACCGTTTTTAAATTTTTATTTTCTTGTCCTTGTATTCTGATTGTTTGTGTCATTTGATTCCTTTGAGAGATTTAAAACCAAAAGATTTGTTAGTGTTTTCATCGTTCTTGCTGTTGTTTGGTTGTTAAACTTTCTTAATTGCTTGTTGTAAATGCAATACAATTGACAAGACAAGAAAACATTGTATTGTAAAAGATGAGACGACAGATAGTATGGTTTTGTTTTGTTTCGTTTGTTTCTTACAAAACCATGAGGAGGATCATCAGGGGACCATTCATCAACTGTTCTTCCTGAAAACTACAACCGACTCGAAATCAGCAAGTATTTGTAAGACAACTAATGATGACATCGACGATCAAGTTTGTTCGGTTTTCGCTTTTACAGAGCAAGATAGTCTTACAAAAGCGCTGTAAATTTTTTATATCGCCTATTTAGATTCTGATTACAATGGGTCCTGTTGACCTCCGAGTATCGAAAGTGTCCCAATGGCAAGTACACGTCCTCTAACCTAGATTCTGAGGTCTGTTAGAACTTCAGTGCAACGTGGCTTGCGTTTCACTGTAGACTGAATTAATTAGTGGTCTCCTGGCAATCGTAAGTTTTTACAACGTTTTGTATTGGAACACATTCTTTCCGGGTCGATTAAGATAATTCTTGCTGCTACCGTACTTACTATAGCAGCAAAAGCGTCTCATAGCTCATGTTATTTTAAATGGTATCCATCTGGTCCATAGACTGTTGGCTTATTAGGCGAAAGGCCGTGGTTCAAACCCCATCCTAGACATCTCGAACAAAAAAAATCTGAAAAAATATTTCTTCGTCTACTTTTTCTCAGCAGATTTCTGGCGAAAATTCTGAGCGTCAAATAAAACTGCCGTGAAAAGTTTCTCAAAAATCTGTCGCTCGTAGTCGACTTTAAACTGTGGGTCCCCTTGCTTATAGATAAAATTAACACACACAACATAAGTGGTGTGAGAAATTAGGTCCATAATCCTGACTGAAGGGTTGTAATGAGCAATTATGTATGTATCACAGATCAGCAATGAATCGTTTTTTCGCTACTCATAAGCATTCATGAAATTTTGAATATATGTGAGTCAACAATATTGAAATTTAACTATGTACTCTGATTCATTCATACTCACTACAATGTTGATTTACAAGTACATGTTGCAATGAATATGTGTACGACGTTGACATCAAACTCATACCATTCGAAATATGTTCGATTCATAAGCCAGCCTACTCAGATTAGATCCATAACTTTAGAAAAGTACTTTTAATACTCATAAATGATACGAGTGACTCGAAACACTCATCAAAATTTACAGTTTTAGTTGTTGTTGCATTTACAAATAAGGAAAAAACAAAAAAGAGAAGCAAGCAGAGTAAAAACACAACCTTCTAGTGAGTATTTTAGTTCGTACGCGATTCATTCTTATTTTGTGATTCGTGCATATGATGAGTAATGGAGAGTCGAAGTCAACAACATCATGTTGAGTATGAATATGATGAGTACTTCAAACTTTGAATATGAGTAGAGGTTCCATGATATTAAAATAAGTATGAATGCGTATTAGTATCAGATATTATGAGTATGATTCGATTCTACTCATCTTTTTGAATACTCATTGCTGATCTCTGGTATGTATAAATATTTCCTAGAATACACGGATATAATTTCATTAAGAATTTTTAAAATAACTTCAGTTAATCTTACTTTAAAGCTCTTTTTTTGTGTGATTCTCTGCTTTCAATACAAAACATTCTTACATGTCAATGGTTTTCTAACTCAATTCTAAACCGATTGATTTATAGCAGCTCAATGACAATTTTTATCATTTTTTTCCTTCTTTTGAATATTCTTTTAAAAAACACTTTTTTATTTAATAAAAGACGAAAATCCATTTGTGTGTGTGCGTCCTTTTTCAAATGCATTTTTACCAGAATACTTTTATCTTGGAATTGGAATTTTCTTGCCAAGTTTTCTATGGCACCATGTGTATGCATGAATGCATTCCATTTTAATAAAAATTCCTGTTTTTCGAATATTTTTATAATTTACTCTGAACCCCATATATCCTGTACCTTGTATCCTTTGACAGGAAAAAAAAACTAAATGTATTCATAATACACCTTCTTCTTCTTCTGTATGCAGAACTTGAAAATCCTTTTTCTGTGTTTCTTTTTTTTTATTTGTAGCCAGCCAGTCACTCAGCTGTAACACACATGACCTAAAAACTATCGGAGATTATTTTCTCTCCCATATCTTGATAATATGTACGTGTGTGTGTATGTATGTATGTATATATGTATTCGTAAATGTATGCTGCATCATATGATAAGAGAAAATGAAACTCTTTTCAGGATTAGGAAAAATGTTTTATTCTCAGAAACCAAGCCACCACACACACACACCTTCTTGCCACATACTTAAACGAGTATTGCGTTGTAATAGTTTTTCCTTCCACAAAACCCTGGAACAAAAATTGTGTGCGTGTATGTGTTTTCTGGCAAACAAAAAAACTTTAATTATTTTTTTTCAAAGATTCTATCGGAAACCTCTCTCTCAGTAGAGGTATGTACACAGCAGTAGAGGTAGTAAATCTTAAATGAAAAAAGCGAAAAGGGTCATGGAGCTTAAATTACAAAAGCAGGTGTTTTTTTAAAGAATTTCTTCAGAGAACTTAAATCGCGTGTTACTTACACGTTTTGCCAATATTTATAGGACGTTTAAATAGTTTTTTCTGGTGAATAAAAATAAATTTTGTTTCATCTTGTAATTCCTTAAATTCTTTAATTTTTGCTTTAAAAAGGTTTCTATACTTTGATATCTATGCTGTCGCCTTTAGCTTGATACTTTTCCAAGGTCCACTGCTAAGTATTCAGTGTTAATTGATGCAAATATTGGTTCTTCGTGAAATCACCGCAGTCTAGTAGGTAGTGTGTTGGCTGATTAGACATGAGGCCTTCGGTTCAAACATCAGGTCAGACATATCCAACAAAATGAAATCTGAAAAAATATTTCTTGGGTGACTTACTCTCAGTAGAATTCCGTCCAAAACTCTGAGCGTCAAATAAAATTGCCATGAAAACTTTCTCAAGAAGAAAAATCTGTCGTTCAGAGTCGACTTTGAAGTGTAGGTCCCACCACTCATGTATAGAATTAACGCACACAACATAAGTGGTGTGAGAAACTAGGTCGTAATTGGTCAGGAATATGTTTTGTTTTGATGTCTGGGCTGGGGCTTGAACCCTGGCTTTTCGTCTAATAAGCCAACACACTACCTGCTAGACCTCGTGAGACACTAGATCAGATATCTCAAACAAAATGAAATTAAAAAAACATTTCTTCAGTGACTTTCTTTCAGCAGATTGTTGATCAAAGAACACTGTAAGACATGCATATATTGCTTTATTATAACGTTACACTAAAAAGCAAAAAATTTGACCATTTGATGTGCATTCTACTGTTGTAAAGCATTTTCAAAAAAAAAAGTTATTTGGCGGACCCTTTAGTTAATTTTTTTCCTTTTCATTCTTTGTACACAATATTGGTTCTACTCTCTACTCTTATACTCCAAAATTTGTTATTGCCTCTATCACCCCATCCTAAAGGGATCCAGTTTTAAATCAAATTAACAAAAACTAATTAAAGAAATAAATCCCTGTCCTACATTTGAAATCAGCAGCAATAAAAAGAATTTATTTTTCTAAAAACAAAAACAGGCGAAAAAAATCGAAGAAAATCCCCCCAACATGTTTAAAAACGTGTTTGGAAAATGCGTAGCACGTGATGGTTCTTTGCCTTTTACTTGGCCCTGTGTAACGGTATCTTTTTTATATAAAAACTTCGATTAGCTGTGAGGTGCAGTTAAAATAGAAAACAAAATTAAAATTTGTGTAAAAGGGTCAAATCCACGTTTTTAAAATTTATTTTGCGTGACAATCAATAATTTGTTTGGGCCGAGAATTTATTGCCGACTCCATCTATTTTTTTTCTTCTTTTTTATTATTTTCGGCGGGTCAGTAGAGTTACAAAGGAGCGGGAATTTTCTAAAAAAATATATTAAATCTACTGAAAAATAAAAATGAATAAGAAAGGCAGAAAATAAAAAGTTTGTGTGTGTAGCATGACATGACGCAGTCTTTCAAAGAGAAATAAAATTTGATGAAATCCAATTTAAAGCAATTTAAATATTTAATTCTGATCAATAAAATAAAATAAAATAAATAAAGAAATTGTGATTAAAAAGGTTAATACTGTGAAATATACAGTGCTTCAAACATATAATGGAACACTAGGTATGAGATTCTTCAAATAATGATTTTTTTCAACTTCAATGGAAATTTTTCTAACAAAATTTTTATGTGGTATTGTAATTAAAAAAAGCTTTAAAACAATGTACAGTGAGCCTCGAAAGAATCTGTATAAGACTCTTGATTTCTGGTTTTCATTTTTAAAGAATGAAGTCGCCGTGGTCTAGTAGGTAATGTGTTGGCTTATTAGCCGTAAAGCCAGGGTTCGAGCCCCAGGCCAGACCTCAAAATAAAATACAAAAAGTATTTCTTCGGCGACTTCCTCTCAGCAGATTTCTGGCAAAAACTCTGAGAGTAAATAAAAGTGTAATGAAAAGTTTTTCAAAAATCTGTCGTTCGGAATCGACTTTAAGCCGTAAGTCCTGCAACTCATTAACACACACAACATAAGTGGTGTAAAAAACTAGGTCGTAATCCTGACTGAAGGGTTGTAATGCCCAATTATGTATTCCTGCTTCCCAATGAAAACTTGTCGACTTGTTACCCGTGAAGTAGTTTTCATATTGTGATTATAAAAAAATTCTTTCTCGCCTGGTTTTCATATTTCTCTTGTGCCCATATTGTAAACAAAGTAAGAAATGCTGAATGCAGTCATAACTTTTTCAGTTGAATTCCTCATTCTTTCAATTTCGTTCTTATGAATAATTTTTAATTAAAATAATCAGTCTTCAGTCATAAACTACGGGCAGATATTTACAAGAGTTATGTACATAGATATACACTATGTAAGATAAAATGTTTGAGTATTTAGGATTTGGGTTAAGATTTGATGCTACCGCTTCACACTGAATAACTTCTGAATACAGCATATGTGGCTTTTTTGTTAACTTAAATTTTGAAGTAATATGCAGAAATTTTCAAAAGTTACCATCGTGGCTCAGGCACAAAATGTTAAGAAATGTTTTCATTTGTCGATTATTTTCTGGCCTTCGGATTGTAACATTTAACAGGCCACACCAAACATCAGCAAATATTTACAGACGTAAACAATATTTTTCTTGTCATTTTCGTTACGTTTCGTTTCGTACAGAATATCGAAAAGGAAAACCCAAAATCAATAAAATTTTAAGTGGAAATATATTGTAAAACATGATAAACGATTGTGTGATAAAATCATGATTTATGATTATAAACCCAACATAAATAATCTGACTGTGAAATATGAAAACAACAACAACAAACACCAGCAGTAGCCTATGGATTAATATAAAATAAATTTCAGTTGAGAATTGATGATAAAAGATGTTAAGCAATCATTAAATAAAAGAAAAAAAATTATTCTCTATTGTTTGTATAGCTTTTGCTATGACCCTAGAGCGTATGATTGATGTGGTTTGATGCTGTGAAATATGGAATTAAAATATCACTCATACGCCTAAGCAGTAATAAATTCCACAAGTGTGTTAAACTACAGCCAGCAGCAACTATGGGGTTTAAAGAGTATAGTGTAGTGTAGTATGTGGTATGAACGCTTAGAAACTTACAAAGAAATGTATTGGTCAGACTATTTCCTGTTTAGTAAACTAATATTTAAAAAGATTTAAGAAATCATTGTTTTAAAAACTTATAGGAAAATCCCTTTACCCCTTGTAATCATGAATCCTTCAATCTTAAATAGCTTATCGCTTAATTGCGTAAAGACTTTTATCAAATGATATCTTTGTGTCTTTAACAGTTGTTTTGTGTTTGAGGAAACATAAAACATTTTATTTCTTATTTTAAAGCTTTCGAATTAAAACAGGGTTCAACATACCAGAGTTCATTGTGGTGTTGGTTTAAAATTCTTTTTCACATATTTTCCCCTCCCTCCTCTAGACGAAAATGTTTTCTCTGAATGAATACAAGAATTTGCTTTGATGATACAAAGCTCTCCTTTTTATACGATTCTATGTATCACACAATCATTTGTCACTGTAAAGTTCAAATGAATGGACATGAAGATGATTTTATTTGATTGTAGAATTGAGGAATTTATTCATATTCTTTTTGAAATATTTTTTACTGCCGTGATAAATACATAGGAATGTATGATGATAAATATATAGAAGAGATGAAAGGTTTAGGTCAGCTACTGTGTTAGTTGCTTCAAATATTGCAAGCATTTTAAAAGCATTTCTTTAGAAGATTAAATGGTTAACTTAGTTTAAACAATTTCATATGATTTCTCTTCTACAATAAATACCTATGATGATAAGAAAAAGTTTAAATTTTTTTTCAAATTTTTATTTCGTACACATATAGAATTGCTGACTGAATGATCCCAAAAATTTGATGTGAAAGTGTGATAATACACCTGCGTTTATATGTACATGAGTTCAACTTATTAAATTACAACAAAGTTGAGTGGAATTGTATTAGGCATAGATCAATAGTCTTCTGGTAAAAACTCTGAGTATAAAAAGAAAATTGCAATGAAAAGTTTCTCAAAAATCTGTCGTTCGGCGTCGACTTTAACCGGTAGGTTCCGCCATTCATATTATAATGACCGATTATGTGTGTATGTATATATAAGATTTTGGCGTTTGAAGATCAATTTTTCATCATCAAAATTATTCATCACATACAAGATTAGGTGGTAATCTCTTGAGACTGGATGGATGTATAAATGCCTTCCAATTACTACAAATGGTTGAAGCACTGAGCTTTCGTTCTTACTGTAATAGCTTCAATTACTATAAACGTAGCTCCGGAAGCCACCAGTATCACAACAAAATTTCTAATTGAAGTTGAAGTCTTCTATTGATGGGCGTTCATTCTAGTTTTACAGCACCTATGCACACTAAACAGCCTTATGGTACAGTTCGAATATAGGTGAATATGGAGAAAAGAATTTAAGTTAAAAACACTATAGATGGATAGGAAATATAACAGAAAAAAAGTACGAATGATATCCTACAAGCAACTTAAAGGTATCACTACTAATATAATTGCTTTATCCAAAAATTATTTCTACATATCATAGAAAAATATTTTAAATTTCCAATGAATACAACGTAATCGTTACATTAAAACATTTTAATTAAAATAAATTCAGTGTAATATTTACAATTTAATAGAAAATAAACAGGAAATAAAACCAGCATGTACAGCCAAGAGTAATTAAAAAAATAAATATTGAAAGAGGCAGCCAGCACAACCACTCTACAACAGATGAAGAGATCAGCTAGAGAAATAAAAAAATAAAAATAAAAATGAAAATAACAAATTTAATTACGTTTTATTTACGGGCATTGGAAGGAAGATTAAACATTAAAAAAAAACAAACAAAAAAAGAACATTGTAAAAATAAACAGTAATCAGGAAACGGAAATATAAACTACAGAGTAGACTACAGACATTTATTGTAGACTATACAACAGTTTCCGAGAAGTGTCAGAGTCAGAAGCCCTCACCTAAAATAAAAATTAAACACAATACAGTTGGAATAAATTCGAAAAACAATTGTAATTTCAACAATAATTTCCCAAAATATCTTTTATATTACAATAGTTGTTAGAATTTTACAACACATTAACGAAAAACTGCAACAACACAGCCACAGTTCACCTAAGTGCGAAACCAAAAAGTTTTCACAGTTTTACTGGCGTTATAATAGAGGTGCCGGCTGGCAAACAAACCCAGATAATGTACTATAGTCAGACAAAAAAGCGAAAAAACGAGGAGAATAAAAATTATTCTCTGCTCTCAGATATACCACAACATCTGCAGCGAATAAATTCAAATTAAATTGTGTGTGTGTGTGCCTGAAAACCCAGACTGAGTGGTAATAGTGGTGGAGGTAAATACACAAAAAAAAATTCTTGTTAAAAATAAATATTGAAAGGAAAAAAGAAAAAAACCAGAAATATTTTGATTGCAAAGCATTAAAATTTATTAAAAAAAATGAAAATCCATTTCGAATATGAAATTGAATGGAATATTTCTGTTTTTATTTCATGGTTTGTAAATAAGCTGATTGGGATCGTCTTAAAGTAATTTTTAAATAGTGCTACTGTGTCATATTTTCCTTAGCCTGAAAGGCATTAGGTTAACCAAGCCTGACTGCCGCGGCAATTTTTAGAAAACTGGCCACACAAGCCAACATTGACTTTTTGTTCTTCTCCCAAAAGCCATTTATCGATACTATCACTGATATAATACGATTTTATTCGTAGCTACACAAAAATGGCAGGTTTAGTGAGTACGTGATAACTCGTAGTTGGCACCCTAGAAGGAAACGTAATCTACGAGTTATCTCGTAGTCGGCAGTCGACGTGTTAATACTCTAGTTCTATTAGCCAGAATATTCGAACTAGGAAGCTAGCTAATCCATACATATAATGTAGACCGTTCAATACATATATACATACATACTTTATCATTACAACGCTTTAGTCAGGATTATGGACCTAGTTTCTCACACCACTTATGTTGTGTATGTTTTAATTTGAATTATGAGGGGGGGGGGGAGGACCTACAGTTTAAACGATTTAATTAATTTACTCTCCGAATTTTTGCCAGAAATCTGCTGAGAGGAAGTTGCCGAAGAAATATTTTTTCATATTTCGTTTTGTTGGAGATTTCTGAATCGTTTGAATCGTGGTCTCACGTCTAATAAGCCAACACACTGCCTACTAGACTACGGCGAATACCGTTTTACACTTCAAGACGGTATTTGATTCCGTACTCCTGTAACGATATTTAAATCCTTATACGTCAAGCTAATAAAATGATTACCCCCACGTGTTCTACATTCACTGATTACACGTACCTTCACTTGAATACCTGTAGTATGGCCCAGGAGCCGGAGGCAAAGTTTGGTTCCTGGTTCTTCTATATAGAGGCCAAGTGCCATCCTATCTTTAAGTTTAGAGCCATCTGTGTAGCAAATAGTCTCCACCGGCATCTGTTTATTTATTTCACTTTTCATTCCTTTTTTTGTAGCTCAGGGCAAAAGACGTTTCTTTAATCATCAAGATTTCATCTCTAAATTTAAAACGTTTCTTTTTTAGTTCGGAATTTTGATTTTGTTTTCACGAGGGATTTTTTATGTAAGAGACATACTTTCATTACCACTACAAGTCTTTTTTTTTTCTTCAAATAATTTCAATAATTTGTAATACACTTTCATTGGCTTCGCTTTCATTAAATCTTTTGGTTTTAAACACAACAATTTCGATTAAAATGTAAAAAAAAAGAAAAATTCCTCATGTTCGGAAAGAAAACAAATAGAAAACTTTGGAGTTTAGAAAATAGTATTTCAGTAGCGGAGTACAATGATAATGAAAAAATTGCTTCATGAATAAACAATTGCCAGAGAGCATGACTTTGAATAAATAATTCTTTCGTTTTATTTTTCCCTTCCTATTGTAATGTTTTCTTTTGTTTTTCTTTTTTTTTATTACAAATCAAAAGCATTAAAGCAGATGTCCTAATACACTTCTGTTGCAGAAACTTTCGCCTTTAGAAATGAAGAGTGTAGTCAAACAGTGGAAGAATTCTTTGGTTTCTCTTTATTTTTTTACATGGTAGAGGAAGTTAATTAATTTTTTTTTTGTGTTCTTACTTACTTACTTAATTGGTTATTACAAGCCTTTAGCCAGGATCACAATCTAGCTTTTCACGCCATTTATATTGTGTGCTTTAATTTTTATACATGAATGGCGGGACCTACAGTTTAAAGTCGACGCCGAACGACAGATTTTTGAGAAACTTTTCATTGCAACTTTCTTTTTATACTCTGAGTTTTTACCAGAAGACTGTTGATCTATGCCTAATACAATTCCACTCAACTTTGTTGTAATTTAATAAGTTGAACTCATGTACATATAAACGCAGGTGTATTATCACACTTTCACATTAAACTTTTGGGATAATTCAGTTAACAATTCTGTATGTGTAAGAAGTAAAAATTTGAAAACGAAATTTAAACTTTTTCTTATCATCATACATAGGTATTTATCGTAGAAGAGAAATCATATGAAATTGTTTAAACTAAGTTAAGCATTTAATCTTCTAAAGAAATGCTCTTAAAATGCTTGCAATATTTGAAGCAACTAACTCAGTAGCTGACCTAAACTCTTCATCTCTTCTATATATTTATCATCAGACATTCCTATGTATTTATCACGGCAATAAAAAATGTTTCAAAGAGAATATGAAGAAATTCCTCAATTTCTAAAACCAAACAAAATCATCTTCATGTCCATTTATTTGAACTTTGCAGTGACAAATGATTGTGTGATACATAGAATGGTATAAAAAAGAAGAATTGATGACACCAAAGCAATTTCTTATATTCATTCAGATAAAACATATCCATCTAGAGGAGGGAAAAATATGTGAAAAAGAATTTTAAACCAACACAACAATGAAATTTGATTTTAAAGCTTTAAAATAAGAAATAAAATGTTTTATGGTTCCTTTGTGAACAAACATAAAACAACTGTTGAAGATACAAAGAAATCATTTGAAATCATTACGCAATCAAACGATAAAGTATTGAAGATATAAGCACTCATGATTACAATCACAATCAGGAAATCTACTTAAACATAACGAGCGCGACAATTTTTCATTGGGAAGGAGGAATGAAACGAACAATTTATTTCATGTGGCAACCAGCGAGAATATTGAAAATTCATTAGTGTCAGCTGCATTATGTGAGAATTGTTGCACGATATGCGAATGTGAACGAATACAGAAAAATATTCGTAAAGGAATTTTTAAATTCATTTTAAGCAACATTTGTATGCTGGTTTTCCGAATTTTCCTATAAGCTTTTAAGACAACAATTTCTTAAATCTTTTTAAATATTAGTTTACTAAACAGGAAATAGTCTGGCCAACATATTTCTTTTTTTAAGTTTCTAATCGTTCATACCACATACTACACTACTATACTCTTTAAACCACATAGTTTCAGCTGGCCGTGGTTCAAAACACTTGTGGAATTTATGATTGCGTAGGCGTATGAGTGATATTTTATTTCTATATTGCAGAACTTCAAACAACATCAATCATACGCTGTAGGGTCATAGAAAAAGCAATTCTGATGATTGCTTAACATCGTTTGTCATCAATTCTCAACTGAAATTTATTTTATATTGATCCATAGGCTACTGCTGCTGCTGTTTGTTGTTGTTTTCATATTTCACAGTCATATTGTTTATTGGGTTTTATAATCATAAATCAAGATTTTATCAAACAATCGTTTATCATGTTTTACAGTATAATTCCACTTAAAATTTTGGGTTTTCCCTTTCGATATTTTCTGTATCTTTGACAATAAAACGTAACGAAAATGACAGGAAAAATATTGTTTACGTCTGCAAACACTTAGAGTTATTTGGTGTGGCCTGTTAAATGTTACAATCCGAAGATCAGAAAATAATCGACTGAAAAAATTTATTTTTAGTATTGTTCCAGAGCTACAGTGTTCACCTCTTGTAAATTTCTGCAGGTTATTTAAAATTAAAGTCTTGACAAAAAGCCACATGTCCTATATTCAGAAGTAATTCAGTGTCAAGCGATACAATTTAACTTAATTTGTTATACAAGACAGTGTAAATTCGAATTGAATCCAAAATGAAAGGATTTTGGGCTTTTGAAATTGCTGATTGTGGAGATACGAGTAGGAATTTAAAACCAATTTTCTTTTATTGTTTAAAAATCCTCAGCTAGAAAAGCAGTCTGATTTCTTTTCCAAGAATTAAATAAAAATCAGTTTCTTTGGATGTTTTAATCAAAAGCATGCCAACTTTTATTCAGTATGCAAAACTGTTAACAGAAATCCATGTCAGGGATCACAGATTTTGCCATTTCATCTCCAATCGTTTTTAGATCAGCTTGATGGATGTTACTCAATGAATATTTCCAGTACATCTACATATTTTTTAAATTTGATTATTAATTAAATATTCGTTCGATATTACGAAACTCACTTGCACTTGCAATCCTTAGCAAAAAACACAACAAATGTTAACATGTTGATATCAAAAAGGATATTAAATGTCAACACTTTTCTGCAGTAATTCAGTCAATGCCTGTGTAGTCATTATCTTCACTGGCATTTTAAATTAAGACACAAAACTGATTTCATTTCATGAATCTGAATGGAAAAACTTCTTTTCAAAGAGGCAATAAAAAAGAACGTACAAAATTGTGTTGGTATTTATAGTCATAAGCCACAGACAACAAAAGATAAGCTCGTTGTAATCTGATTTGTATAAAAAAGAAAAAAAATGAAAATTAAATTCCATTTTAATTGCAACAAAGCATGCAACGTTATGCATTATGTTTCTTTTTAATATACCCACAGAAATTAATTCTTTAAGAACCTTGTGCGTATAGCACATTGTAATATTTATAATTGGCTTAAAAGAACTTCTTTGTCTGCCTCTTCTCATATCATATGATGGCGGATATGGCATCAGTTTTAAACTGTCAAGTCATGTTTTAATAGAACACTTGCAACAGATGAGTAGACTTGCATACAACAGCAAAAACTATAGAAAATTGAAATTGAAAAGGAAAACCGAAAAGTAATTCAGCCTGAACACTATGAAGAATGTAACTGAGACCATCATTATGCTGCCTTTTTTATAGAGTCCAGCAGAAGACAAAACAACAAACTTACATAATTCATGACATGACAAGACAAGTAAAAGCTTTTATTGAATAATCTTGTAAATGAGTTCAAATACAACCAGAAACATTGGTTTTTACTTAAAATTATACAAATTCTTTAAATAAACGAAATGAAAGAAGAAATTAACAGAAATTAGAATTTAATTGTTTTCATATTCAATTTTAACGGTAAGAGTCAGCAAAACATACAGTGAGCATCAAAAGAAACTGTACATTAAAAAAATATACACATTAATAAATTACCGTTATTTTTATTTTTAAATTGTTTAATTGTCAGTTTTTAAAATTGAAACAAAAAAAAAAAAATTCGCAATTTTTTTCATGCACTCTCCTTAAGTGGTAAAAGTTGAATTTTGAGATTTTGAGAATTTTATCAATGGTGTACAGTTTCTTTTGACTTTTTGTGATTTTTAAAACACAATTGAGTAAAGGATACAAGTAGGTAATGTGTTGGCTTATTAGATGTGAAAGCGTAGTTCAAACCGCAAGCCAAACATCTGGGACAAAACGAAATATTTCTTCGGCCACTTCCTATCAACAGATTTCTGGAATAATCTCTCAGAGTAAATAAAATTGCCATGAAAAGTTTCTTAAAAATCTGCCGTACAAGGTCGATATTAAACTGTAGCTCAACGCCACATGTGGATAAAATTAACACACACAACGTGGATGGTGTGAGAGGCTAGGTTTTAATCGTGACTAAAGAATTCTAATGATCAATTATGTTAAGTAAGTTAAATTCAGGTCAGATAACTCCAACAAAACAAAATATGAAAAATATATTTTTGGCGCCTTTTTCTCAACAGATTTCTGTCAAAGACTCTGAGCATCAAATGAAATTGCCATGAAAATTTTCTCAAAAATCTGTCTTACAAAGTCGACTTTAAGCTGTAGGTCACCGACACTTTAAGATAAAATTAAAATTGACAACGTGGGTTATGTGAGCAACTAGGTCGTAATCCTACCTAAAGGGTTGTAATGATCAATTTAGTTAAGTAAGTATGTGGCACTTCAGTTGCAACGTGCCATGTGGGTTATAAAGAATTTTATGTAAATTTGTTTAATTTCTACTGAAAGATGACAATGATTTATGTGTATGAAGATAAATTCGAATTTAAATACCAAAGACGCAAACCCATACTTTTAGCAACGCCACTTCTTGTCTTTAACAGAGCAAAATTTGCTATTAACAGAGCACTGTTAACTGTTTAACAGTGGCAACAAGTAGATTAGATTTCTACTTTGCAATTATTGCAGACTATTGACATAAAATATAATTCTTATTATGATTATTATTATTTGTGAACAAAAGTGTTGAAATGTCAAGGATGGTTGGTGGGGATGGAAGACGGAAATTTTCTCAACTATCCCACTACCACGGTTCGAAAGAGGACCCTTTGGACTACCTTTTGCAAATAGTCTGTGTGGTGTAGTTTTTCTTATATTTTCCAAAATGGAGAATAGAGAATTTCCAATCAAACAATTGATATGTTCTAAGCCAATTTTCTCAATACCATATCACTTTATATGTAACTATGTTGCTTATTATATTAAGAGGCCTCATAGACCTAGCATTTGTGCTTAAATTAGCTTCTAAACAAGTGGGCTTGTTCAGATGGATATTGTTAAGTACATAACAGTGCTCTGTTAAGGGTAAATTTTGTTTTTTTAAAAGGAAATTTTGCTATGTTAATGCCAAATGTGGGCGGCCCTATACTCCCTAGAGGAGTAAGAGGACATATATAACGCCAAATGTGGCGCTGCTAATATTTATGGATTGCGTCTTGGATTTTTCAAATTTGAATTTATCTTCACACATATCAATGATTTTGATATGACGATATGTGGTACAATATATTATTTTATAATTTACTTATAAGGTTCAGGTTTATTTTCTACTTACTTTGAAATATTTATTCGTTGACAAATTTCTTTAAAAATATCACAAAAGATTTCTTTTTAATATCCGCATGTGATGAGCTCAAGTGTTTTAATTAAAACGAGTTTCAATATCTTCATTGACTTACCTGTGAAGGAGAAAAAGAAAGAGAAAAAATAAAATTCATTAAAATATTGTATAAAGTAATGAATAGTAAAAATTAATTGTTATACTCCATGACATAGGAAGCAAGATTCCCATATTGATAATGAAACCTCTTTGTAGAAAGAGAAACTGAGAGAAACTTAAAGTTTTTTCGAGCGTTTAAACAAATTTAATCTTATGACGTTTAACTGTTTCATTTTATTTTTATTGAAACATTTCATTTTACGATAATTTTTATTTCTGTTTTGAATAAACCATGAGCATTTTTCTTATTTCATTTAATTTAGGAAATGCAATACAACACGATAACAATCTTTTTTTATTTCTGTCAAATTAAGTTGTTGTGGAATGTAAGGCAATGTAAACGTTAATAAAATTAATTTTTCATCAGCTTTAATACAACACGGTTGATGTTTTAATTTGTATTTGTGTTATCGTCTGAGTATCATATATGATCAGGTAGCATACATACATTCAATGAAACATATGGGATTTCTTTCACAAAGAAATTTCGTTTACAAATTTCATGCTTATTTAGAAATCCAGTCTGTTTCTTCTCTTTTAATTAAAATGAAGAAAAATAATTTTTTTTGTATGCCTTAAGTACCCAAAAACATTTCAATTACGAGAGTGTCCCATAACATTTGCCAGCCAGTATGTCTGTATTTGAATTGTCTTAACGCAACATTTAACTTTTGGAGGTTGAAAGGGGTTTTTCTTTTTGCTTTTGCTTGAGAGAATGAATGAATTAATGAAATTATACGATACAAGACTTTTGTTTTTCTTAGTGTTTTTGGTTTTTTCCTTGTGTAATGTTTTCTTTCGAAAATCCTTAATTAATTAATTTTTCCTCTTTCACCTGGTTTTCATGTTTCTTTTGCGCCATTGTGAGAATCTAAAAAGAAGAATTTTTCTTCACTCAAAGTTTGTTCACAGAACATGCCTAACGAATCAACTTTAACTTTCTATTAAAAATTTTCTTAATTTTATTTTCTTAATTTAATTTAATTAAATTAAAAAGTAATAAATAATTGCCTTCTGCAATTGTTTTACAATTTAAAGCAACTGTGTTGCATAAATGAACCAAAAATTTATTGTAGTGCCAATGCACAATTGGAAAAACATTAATCACAACAACCAAACTGTGTGTGGAATACCAAGCAAGGCGAAAAGAAAATAAATTTAAACAAGAAAAAAATAACATTGAAAACCAAAGAGAATGTAGAGATAAAATTTAACACTTTCCCAGCAACGGTCAATTTATTTCATGTGGCAAACAGAGAGAATATTGAAAATTCATTAGTGTGCGCTGCATTATTTGAGAAATGTTGCACGATATTCGATTGCAAATGTAAATTTCTACAGCAAAATGTTTCTGTAGGAATTTTTAAAATTCATTTTAAGCAAAATATTATTGTTGGTTCTCCGTATTTTCTTATAAGTTTTTAAAACAAAACGATTTCTTAAGCTCTTTAAATATTAGTTTACTAAATAGGAAATAGTTTGTCCAACATACTTCTAATCATCCTTATCTCTTACTATACCGCATAGTTGCAGCGGGCCGTAGTTCAAAATACTTGTGGAATTTATCATTGCTTAGGCGTATGAGTGATATTTTAATTCCATATTGCAGAGTATCAAACAACATCAATCATACGCTCTAGGGTCACAGCTAAAGCTATACAAACAATAGAAAATAATATATTTGCTCTTGATTTTTTTTTATTTTGTTTACATTTATTCTTGTAGTGTTGTTGGTGTATTTTTGTTTGCTTTACACGTAAATGTTTCCATTTCACAACTTCTGAACAAATCGAAGAAATATTCTTTCGACTTTCTCAGGATTTTATTTTCTTCCAATATGTGCAGAACAGAGCAAAAATTAATAAAAAAAAGTTCCAAAACATTCCGCGTATATGGCTAACATCGTGTCATATACATGCTCCTGAACATATTGTTGTTGTAAAAAAAGAAGAAGAAGATATCATACCTTTTTGATATTTAGCTACTCAATCTCTTAGCCATACAATTCGAAATAATATGCCAACATGTGCGGTTAAAGATGTTGTTCGATTTATTGATTTTGCGTGACCACTTAATATGTTATTGACTTAACATCCTACCCCCAAAGATTTCGATATCTTACTGCCATGCCATCGTTATCACGCATACAATTTGTATATTAATAAAGAGGGTAGTAAGAGGAAATCAGTGAAAATAAAAGATGGCTGAGTAAACGAATTCTTTTTGAAAATTACGCGTATTAAAGAATATGAATTAAAAGGCATATGATTATAACTGATGGACCAAGAAATGAAAAATTTAAATTCCGCACAGAATTTCTTCAGCAGATAACAGGCAGACTTTAATCGGAAAATTGTTTGGAAACCCAAATCTGAATCTACTTTTTCTCAGAGAACACTTCATGGAAACCGTTTGCGATTTATTGAAGAAGTTTTTCGGTTTCTTTTTCGATTAAAAGTTAGCCGTGATTTAGAATTGCTGTTGAGTTGATAGCGAAATTTGTAAATAAATTTAAGCAATGTGTGTAAAGATAAATTCGAATTTGAAAATCTAAGAGGCAATCCGTACATTTTAGCAGCGCCACATTTGACGTTAACAGAGCAAAATTTCCTCTTAACAGAACAAAATTTGCCCTTAACAGAGCACTGTTAGCTGTTTAACAGTATCCATCTGAACAAGCCCACTTGTGTAGGAGCTAATTTTGGGAAATACTCTGGGCCTAAGAGCACCATACTATATACAAGGGAAGGTTACAAGGCCTCTTAATATATTCAGCAACATAGTTACATATAAAGTGATATGGTATTGAGAAAACTGGCTTTGAAAATATCAATTTTTTGATTGAAAATTCTCTAGAAGATCAGTGGCCATTTTGGAACATATAAGAAATAGTAAACCTACCCGACTATATGCGAGTGGTAGTCCGTGGCACTGGAATAATTTTGAGAGTTGAGAAAATTTGCCCTCTCCATCCCCCCACCAACCATCCTTTACATTTCAACAATTTTGTTCACAAATAATAATGATCATAATGAGAATTTTACGTCAGTAGACTGCAATAATTGCAAAGTAGAAGACTTATCTACTTATTGCCACTGTTAAACAGTTAACAGTGCTCTGTTAATAGCAAAGTTTACTCTGTTAAAGGCAATTAGGGGCGCTGCTAAAAGTGAGGGTTTGCGTGTTTGGTTTTTAAATTCGAATTTATCTTCACACACATATTTAAACAAAAATAGAATCCATTGTTTCTAAATCAAAACAGTACTTCCTGATTTATTAAACACGTCATGACTAGACACAAAACCGCCTATAAAACGATGACGGCTCTCTATTTATTATCCAACGACACGCACGCAACAGAGGAAATTTATTTGTTTTCGCAACTAAATTGGATTGTATTCTTTAAAATTTAAGTGTATTTGTATGTATGTGAGTGTATTGGAAGCGTCGAAAGTAAATGGAATTTGCGTGTGTTTTTATGATAACATCCAGGACCATACAAGAAGGCTGGCGTACATATATTTTTGGACATCGATTAATGGCTGAATTTAATGTTAAGCGATAAAAATATGTATGTTTTATACGATATCTTTATCTTTAGACGATATCTTTCTAATGTAAGCAAATATAGTTTGTACTTTAGCATGGAGTATGAAGAACTCAATCAAAAGACTCGGTTTGCACAAGTTGCCAACATTAAATCCTAATACTGTGAGCGCCTTTTCCTTAAGCGATTTTGAGTTTCATACGTCACTGTGTTTTCACTGAACTCTTAATAATGCCACCGTGTGTTACTAAATTTTCATTCACAATCCCTTTTCCGATGTTGAAACTTTTGTTTAAAACAATATGTACCTACGCAGTGAACTAAAGTGAACAGGAAGGAAAAATAAATTTTAAAAGAAAATTGGAACACGAGCAAAAATTAAATAATGTGTAGCAGGAGCTGTAATGCTACAAGCACTTGTAAAAAGTACTCTTAATTATGCAAATGAAAGTTGAAAATTTAAACTTCGTTAAACTAATACATTCAAGTTTAATTCATAAATATTTCATAAAATTAAGTATCATAATATTACAACGGAAAAAGAGAAATTAAAGGGAAAAATAGTAATTTAATGCTAATATTTAATAAAACAAACAAAAATATTGGTACGAGTAGAATTTTACCGGAATATTTTACTCCTGCGAATGAGATTTTAAAAACCTCTAGTTAAAGATGTTCAAAGCTTCAATACAAAACATTTAGCTGAGATTATCAAATATGAATTAAAAAGTAATCACGAATTTCCTTTAAAATTAAAAATCTTCAAACATTTTAATTAAAAGCAAGGCAATGAACGAAATTCTTATTTCTAATGTATCATAGTGGCTTACAAGCTTTTCAAAATATTCCTGGAAACCATCTGGCATTTACAAGCTGTACCTTGAACCTACACCTGAACATTTGAAGCGGATTAAAAAAAAACAGAAAAAACCAAATAATGCAAGCTTTTAATAGTGCCTAGTATTTGCTGCTTTCTTTATATACAGTGAGCGTCAAAAGTAACTGTACATTAAAAAACATATATTCATTAATACATCACCGTTATTTTAATATTAAAATTGTTTCATTGCCAGTTTTTAAAATTGAAACAAAAAAATTCGAAATATTGTTAGAATTTTTCGGGCGCTCTCCTTAAGTGGTAAAAGTTCAGTTTCATAGTGTACAGTTCTTTTTGACGCTCACTGTAGGTAAGATGAGTTAGAAAACTCCTCTATTTATTGTATTATTTTATTGCTCCGTTCATATATTTTTGTAAATAATGAAGCAGGAGAGATAAGGTGTACAATTTAATTAAACAAAATTAAAGAATGCTAAACGATAGACATGACACGTTATGACATTAAATATTGTATTTATTAGAATAGAAAAAAATAATAAAAAAAAGGTTTTAAGATTTACATATACGCAGATCTTAAACTGAAATATATTTGATGAAAACAAAAGCAAACATACATATAAATAGACTATCAAATGCCGATTACAGATGCGTAAGACTTGCATAATAAACTTTTATTATAGAAGAAGTCGCCGTAGTCTAATGGGTAGTGTGTTGGCTTATTTGACGTAAAGCCAGGGTTCGAGCACCAGGCCAGACATCAAGACTAAATACAAAAAGTATTTCTTCTGCGACTTTCTCTCAGCAGATTTCTGTCAAAAACTCTGACCGTCAAATAAAATTCCCATGAAAAAGTTTCTCAAAAAAATCTGTCTTTCGGAGTCGACTTTAAACTGCAGGTCCCACCACTCATGTATAAAAAATTTAAACACACAACATAAGTGGTGTGAGAAACTAGGACGTTATACAATGGGTCAATTCGATCTCCGGGTACTGAACCTGTCTTAATTGACAAGTACACGTCCCCTAACCTAACCTAACCTTATTATAGAAAAATTTATTGTTTCATCAAATTAAACAGAATTCTACTGTGCGTTGAACAGAAATACCCAAATTAGCACCGTTATAAGCAATATAACTACTCGATTGGAAGAGCTCTGGCGCAACGATTATGGTATACAAAGATCAGCAATGAATCGTTTTTTCGCTACTCATAAGCACTCATGAAATTTTGAATTTAAGTGAGTCCACAATATTAAAATTTAACTATGTACTCTGATTCATTCGTTCTCACTACAACGTTGATTTATAAGTACAGGTTGCAATGAGTATGCGTACAACGTTGACATCAAACTCATACCATTCGAAATATGTTTGATTCATAAGCCAACCTACTCATTTAGATTCATAACTTTAGAAAAATACTTATAAATGATTCGAGTCTTAGTTGTTGTTCCATTTACAACAAAAGAGAACAGACACATAAGCAAAAAAGACAGAGAACCAGGCAGAGTAAATACACAACTCTCTAGTAAGTATTTTAGTGTTCGTACGCGATTCATATTTATTTTGTGATTCGTGTGTATATTGAATTATGGAGGGTCGAATTCAACAACAACATCCTACGTGTTGTTAAGTATGAATATGATGAGTACTTCAAACTTTGAATACGAGTAGAGTAGAGGTTCCATGATATTAAAATAAGTATGAATACTCATTGATGATCACTCATGGTTTACAGCTGTACAATATTTGGCTAATTCACACGACTTTGTATCGTGTATGTTGTATTGAATACACTTGGTTGCTTGTGAACGCTTAATGCTATGCTGTATTGTGCATGTCGCATTCTTTTTGATAGTTTTTGGCATTCAAACAATTTGATAGCACGAAACCAACACAACTTATTAAAAACATATGAAAAGATATATGTACACATTGTTTTCATTCACACAATTTGATAGCACGAACAAACATATGAAAAAAATGTGTATAAGAGTATCGGATTTTTACATGAAAATTATCAACAACAAGCATACACTGTTGTATAGTCGTCCAACAATACAATGAATACAATGATACAACGGCTTGTGTGAATTAACCAATTATTTTTAACTGTTTTGTGAGTGTATGTGTGTGTATTTATAAAGTATTGAAAATTGTTTTCTAATATTCTCTGTCTTTGATATACTCTTTGTAAGCCATTTAGTGGTAGTGAGACATGAGCTGACATAGATATTTGGTTGCAATAATACATCATCAACAGCTAATAATAGTAGATGTCCAGTGTCTTTATGAATTATTATCGCCAAGATATTTTTTCTCGTTTCTATATATAAACGTTTCCTTAATGTGATGAATTTTCTTTAAAATATTAAAAGCTTTAAGGAGAGCCCACACTTAATATTGAAAAGTATTTCAAGTATTTCATAGCACTTCCTGGTATTCAAATAAGGGGCCTTAAAAAACAAAAAAATTTGCAGGCTTGAAATGTTAGTGTTAGAAACGACAATTTTTTCCAATTTTCTAACATGCCTTTGAGTAATTATTTGGAATTTTTTTCTTTTTGTTTAACTTACAATCGTTAAATTAATATGACTTTGAAAAACTTTTTACTTTTTTGAGGACATTTTGTTACATTTCCTTCGTTCTAGGGAATAAAAAAAAATATTTTCACATCGAAAAGAAATATTCGAACTTTTCTTCAATTGTAATTTTGTTTCCGGCCCTCCTGCTTATATGCCACAGTGTATGTGAATGTACAGAAACCGTATAAATATTGTAAGAGAAACGAAGAAATGTGATTCAGTTTATGGGCGATAAAATTGTGTATAGAAAGTTATAAAAGTTGTAGGTTTTGTTTAAGAAAACTAAAAAAGGAGAAAGCGAAACAAAAATTCTACAAGACTGTAGGAGTCTCTTTGTGTTAATAAAAGTTTGTTTAAAGTTTTAAATTTCAAAAATATCCTATAAAAGACTGAACATTCGAAACTCATGACGATTTTTTCTTTACCTAAGGCAGTAAAGTTAGGGCAACTTTAAAGCAACAATTCCAGTAGAATTGGAAGCCTTGCCATATCGATTAACGTATCAATTGCAAGAAGTTGCTGCAATTTTAAATGACAGCAATTTTCAAATATTTAAATGTACTTGGATTCAGTCAAAACCAATTAAATTTAATTCAAATAAACACAGAAATAAATACAAATCATTGTGAAATTTATCGAAATTTATGTGTCATAAGAATATTAATTTTCGTATCAAATGTATTTAATTGTCACACAATTTATTTCCAAGCAATATTGTATGTGTTACCACATCATTACTTAAATCATTTAAACGATGATGCTGATAAATTTTCATTTCAATTTAGTTTCGGAATACAAAATGTAAACGGAATTGCATTGGAAACTCGTAAAGTGTGGTCATAAAAATTTATTACTGTGTGTGATATTTATCACGTGCATATGTTTCGCTTTATTTCATATTTCTCTTGTTGCATGACAATTTAAAACTTTTCATTTGCAAATAATTGCTGTTAGGTATTGACAGAAATCGATTTATTTTGTAACAGTTGGCATATGCATGAGTTATTTTCCATTTTTTTGGTTTGAATTTTTTAAAGGACTTTGTTTAGAATATTTTATGCAAGAAAATTATTTAAAATTGATGTGGCTTTTAATTTTTTTTTTTTTTTTTTTGAAAAATATTTATTTTATGATGCAACATCTGCCTCTTTTCTCTTTTATACGTATTTTGTGTCTTAAATGTGGCTAATATTGCACTAAAGTCGCCGTAGGCTAGCGGGTAGTGAGTCGGCTGATTAGATGTAAGGCCTAGGGTCAAACCCCAGGCCAGATATTGAAGCGAAAATATGAAAATATTTCTTAGGCGACTTCCTCTCAGCAGATTTATGGCAACAACTTTGAGTATCAAAAAAAAAATTGTCATGAAAAGTTTCTTAAAAATCTTTCGCTCAGAATCGACTTTAAGCCCCACTCATGTATAAAATTAACGCACACAACATAAGTGTTGCGAGAAGCTAGATCGTAATCCTGATTGAAGGGTTATAATGATCAATTATGTATGTATCAGATATCAGCAATGAGTATTAAAAAAGATGAGCAGAATCGAATCATACTCATAATTTCTGCTACTTATACGCATTCATACTAATTTTAATATCATGGAACCACCTCTACTCATATTCAAAGTATGAAGTACTCATCATATTCATACTTAACAATACGTTCGACTCTCCATTACTCAACATGCACACGAATCACAGAATAAGTATGAATCGCTTACGAACACTAAAATACTCACTAGGCGGTTGTGTGTTTGTTCCGCTTGCTGCTCCGTCTTTTTTGCTTATATGTCCTTTTTTTTGTAAATGCTTAACAGTTAAGACTGTAAATTTTGATGAATGATTCGAATCACTTGAATCATTTCTAAGTATTAAAAAGTATTTTTCTAAAGTTATGAATCTAAATGAGTAGGCTGGCTTATGAATCAAACATATTTCGAATGGTATGAGTTTGATGTCAACATTGTACGCATACTCATTGCAACCTGAACTTATAAATCAACGTTGTAGTGAGTATGAATGAATCAGAGTACATAGTGAAATTTCAATATTATTGACTCACTTAAATATATTCAAAATTTTATGAGTGCTTATGAGTAGTGAAAAAACGAAAAAAAAGATTTCTTCGGCTATTTTCTCTCAGCAGATTTCTGGCAAAAACTCTGAGAGTAAATAAAATTACCATGAAAAGTTTCTCAAAAAAAATCTGTCGTTCGGAGGCGACTTTATACTTTAGGTCCAGACACTCTTGTATAATAGTAACACATACAACACAAGTGTTCGGAGAAGCTGACTGAAGGGTTGTAATGACCAATTATGTGTGTACATATGTACGTAATTATTGAGGAAGACATTTTATTTTCACAAAATAGTATCTTCTTAACGCAATGTAGTGGAATACAACTACAATAATTAAACAAATCGAATTGAAAAACGGTGCAGATTGCTTTTTACTACATCTTAAATAACAATTCTGCATTAAATATTGGCAATTGAACGGAAATTTCTTCTGCCTTAAATTGTTATTTCGATTCTCTCTTTAAATAGTTTTTATTTCTTAAATTTATAAATTTATAAATTTCATAAAGTAGTGTGTATGTGTATCAGTGCCTGATGATGAGTTTCGTTTTACTTGAATGCTGTATGTGAGTAATTTATTGCAGCACCTACACTCGCACACATGCTTGTGCTTTGCCTCTGTGATTATCTCTCTGTGTTACAATAAATTACATGACCTTGCCACAGACTTATTTCATATAAAAACAAGCCACTGAGGTCAAGATTAAAAGCAAAGAGGAATAGCAAATGGGAAAATCATAAAAGGGCAGGGAGAGAGAAAGACACACATTAATGGCAAAACAAGATTAAAACTTTAAGAGAAAGTCGGAGATAAAATTAAATGGAAACTGGATGAGAGGAGAAAAGACATAAAAACTAATGGATTTCTTACAGCGCATCCTTGCCACATTAAACGTTATTTTTCTCTTTAAGCAACTCATTCGATTAATATTCACAGACATTCGCATTCGATTAACAATATCTTCCACTAATGCTTACGCTTTTGGCGTATGATTTTCAAATCGTGGCTTTAAAATATTCTGTATACGTATGCTTATGGCGAAGAGTAATTTTTATCAGAATTGTTAATGCTCTTATGCAGTATATGAGCACAACAATAAATCAAAGAAATGCTTTCATCAATAATTCTTTAAAGAAATTGTGTGTGTGTGTGTGTGTGTGCTGCAATTTCATTTAAAATTATTCTTTCAGTTCTTATGAAAAAAGCCATTAAAATCCTGACAAGGCTTAACAATATTCATACAAAAAAAATTCTCTTTTGAGTGATTAAACTGGAAAGATGGAAATGAAATAAAAAAATATTTTTATTTTTTCTGGCATTTTTAACATCACATGTGCGGGTGTTGAGTGTAATATTTGATGATGATGAAAAAGATTAATTTTTAATAATTGTAGTCGTTTTATCTTAAATTCAAGTGATAGGTAATGGTTAAAAATTTACATGATTATTGTGTATCACACCCAAAAACGCACGATGATTTGCAACAGTGGTATCAAGCATGTCTAAATATACCAGACATGCCACAATAATATTGTTACGTTTGACATTTGAAATATGAGCTCGTGATTGCAAAGAAAATAAAAATAAATTTAGTTTTAGTTTTAATTAAAATTCTTTATTATTCGCACAATTCTATGTGCCACTGTTCACAACTTGATGTAAACAACAACTATTGCTTTGTTTGTTATGCCTCTGCACTTTCTTGCATAGAAAATAATAATTACTAGACAATTGTTCGACAGATCTTTATAACGGAGGTCTTCAAAACACGATTATTTTCTTCAAATACACTGCGTCTTTACACATGACTGACTGAACTTTTACTGACTGGTTGCCTACTTTGCCTTGCCTTTTATATGGCAACGTAAACAGTCTGATAAATGTTCTTGAAGGCGAATGTTCGTGGCTTCGCCTTCTCGAGATCTCTATAAATGTAAACATTGTTGTTTTTATTCATTATTGTTGTTTGTGAATTTTGCTTAGATTTATTCTTGTAGTGTTTCTTGTTGTATTTTTGTTTATTTGTTTACTATTTTTTATGCTGGTGTCTGTTGGTATATTTTTGTTTACTTGTTTAAACAAGTTCATTGTTTTTGTTTTTGTAGCTTCTGTTTATAATTTCAATGTTAAATGATGTAAAATAAATTTTTCATTTTCATAACAATATTTTTTTTAATGATACGAAAGCAGGATTTTATGGGGTATTATCAAGTATAAAATGACATTTGTCGTCTAACTCGTCGTTATGTCTTGAATTAAATACGAATTTGTACCTCCAACTCTGCCGAACCTATAGACAAGAACGTGGTTTACGAATATGTCACTAATTTTTGGTGTTTAGGACTCATATTTCCAACAAGCCGTTTATAAGACAGCTCGCCGAGAGTAAGTTGCC